>OZ038488.1:29017269-29099769 GCA_964036315.1 Acanthosepion esculentum
CATGATTTCGGCTTCGTGCCACGTCTAAGCTACGCTTAGAAAATAATTTCGTTATCTCGACGGGGTGTAATAGTTAACAAGCATGCCTCTCTAGATCAGTTAGGTTTGAATAGTAAGTTCGATTCTCACAGGATGCTCCATACTTTCGGATTCGTGCCACGTCTAAGCCTGGCTTAGAAAATAATTTGGTTATCTCGACGGGGTGTAATAGTTAGCAATCATGTCTCTCTAGATCAGTTAGGTCTGAATAGTAAGTTCGATTCTCACTGGATGCTCCATACTTTCGGATTCGTGCCACGTCTAAGCCTGGCTTAGAAAATAATTTGGTTATCTCGACGGGGTGTAATAGTTAGCAATCATGTCTCTCTAGATCAGTTAGGTCTGAATAGTAAGTTCGATTCTCACTGGATGCTCCATACTTTCGGATTCGTGCCACGTCTAAGCCTGGCTTAGAAAATAATTTGGTTATCTCGACGGGGTGTAATAGTTAGCAATCATGTCTCTCTAGATCAGTTAGGTCTGAATAGTAAGTTCGATTCTCACTGGATGCTCCATACTTTCGGATTCGTGCCACGTCTAAGCCTGGCTTAGAAAATAATTTGGTTATCTCGACGGGGTGTAATAGTTAGCAATCATGTCTCTCTAGATCAGTTAGGTCTGAATAGTAAGTTCGATTCTCACTGGATGCTCCATACTTTCGGATTCGTGCCACGTCTAAGCCTGGCTTAGAAAATAATTTGGTTATCTCGACGGGGTGTAATAGTTAGCAAGCATGTCTCTCTAGATCAGTTAGGTCTGAATAGTAAGTTCGATTCTCACTGGATGCTCCATACTTTCGGATTCGTGCCACGTCTAAGCCTGGCTTAGAAAATAATTTGGTTATCTCGACGGTGTGTAATGGTTAGCAAGGATGTCTCTCTTGATCAGTTAGGACTGAATAGTAAATTCGTTCCTGTCTGGGTGCTTCATACTTTCGGCTTCGTGCCACATGTAAGCTATGCTTAGAAAATTAGGCGTTTGAGATGTTAATGCTCTATTTCCCTTCAGTCAATTTGTTATAACGCAACCTCATCTATACTAGGAAGAGCAATAACAGTTACTGTACTTTAATTTCCTTAAAAAATATTTAGAAATTTTAAATCGACACTAACACTGGCTGTTTATATAAGGAAACATCTAATATTATTATTACCAATAGAGACAAGAAGAATATACACTACAGTAAGTCTTCATGCTTCACCTGATTTTGATGGGATATGGCACAAGGCCGGTTTAAAGTGGGGCGCCTAAGCACGTTTACATGTATCAAGGCCAAAAATCGCCTTGTCTCCGCAACCAATGTCGAACTAAAGCCGACTCTCGCTCTTTGGTGCAATGGTGGAGGTGCTGCCGCTGGGTTGGAATCCCCGGGACCAGTTCTACCTCATTTATTTATTGTATTCTGTCCGAAAAATCAACAGAAGTGAGATATAAAATTTAGTTTTTCCGACCAAAGAATTTATTTGTATTTACGTGCCGCCCTACACAGAGAAGATGTGACACAAATTCAGTTAAAATTGTGGTGTTCAAGCGCCAAAACCCAGGCTTGGTTCCCAAAATTGCTCAGCCCCGGCAACTTTCGGTTGCACTGGCATCACTATTATTACCGATCTCACCACTTTAGTGCTACCGCCATGGAACCGGGCATCTATCAATATTTTTTACAGTTTCGCTCTGCTGGAAGACAAGGACACAACTTAGTTGCGCTCTGTTCGAAGGCAGATGCTACCATTTGATAACATTTTGATGGATAAGGGCTGAAGGAGTGCGTTGCTAACAAAGCAATGATAGTTCAGGCAAAACATGCTGAAATTCTTTTTAAAAAGACTAATAATATCGTTATCATTTTACCTTATTCTGCCATCAGTTAACACAAAAATATGAAGATACTTAAATGACTTTGGTTGTCCCTATTGCTTTCAGTATGCCTTGTGTGTGTTGAACTCTCTTGGCCCTCTTTCTACATTAGTTGTATTTCCCAGAAATTCCAACTGTTTCTTTCTTAGTGTAATGTTTTTTTGTTTTTTGTTTCCTGAAATCTTCCTGGTATACAGTAGGGGAAACAAATATTCGTACACATACAAATAATAATTTATTGTATTCCTAACTAATGAATAAACGTACTTTTCATATAATTAACTGCACACAAGCGTATAATAACTAATTATGCATAGTAAACAGAAAAAAGCATTGATTTATTAAAAATAATGTCATTTATCCATTTTAATGTGTGAAAAAATTATTCGTACAGTACAAAAAAGAATAAATAACCTTCATTTAATACATTCTAGAATAACCATTATTCACATCTAGAGCTACCAATCTCTTTTTGCAGTTCTCAATTATTTGCAAAATTTATTTGGTATTTTGTTCAATTCTTCTTCGTATATGGTCTTCAGATCCGTGATGATATTTGGATTTCTCGATTTGATTTGAATTTTCAAATAACATCAAAGATACTCGACTGGGTTTTAATCTGGGGTCTGATTTCGCGATTTCAACATATTTACGTTATTTTTAGCAAGCCATTTCCTCGTAGATTTTGCAGTGTGTATTAGATCATTATCTTGATGGAAAATCCAATATGGAGGAAGTTTAAGATTTTTAGAAATCATTTAAATTTGCTTCCAAAATATTTTGATATGTTGAGGCATTTATTCTACTATTTATTACTAATAATACTGCCACCACCAAGTTTCACAGTTGTAACAATGTTCTTTTGTTTCAAGAAATCGCCATCTTTCCTCCATACATGATTTCTAGAATTAAGTTCAAACAACTTAGAATTAAGGTAAACAAATATATTTTCGTTGACGAAATCAAATTGGGAAATATTTTTCATCTATCACTCGGAAGATTAAAATGCAAAGCCCGTGACCTGGTTTCTGTTCTCGCTGGACAGATATTATGGTAGGGAAGTGGAAGGATGTCAGAGAACTGAAATTAATAAAGAGAATAAACTAAGCCCTTTCACGTACGCATTTTAAAAAATAGATTAGTCACAAAGACAGTTACGCCAGCCCTAAGAAGGGGTGAGAGTTAGAATACCGAAACGGAAGGAAGAAGATGCAGAATTTTGTACCGCCTGTGTGTAGACGGGGTGCGGGATGTGAAATGAAGACGGTTGGAGTTAAGGGCGGTGTAACTCCTGTGACTACTCCCAAGGAAGGTGGATGATTCTCCAAATATGTAAAGTTGATTAAGAAAGCAGAAATAGGGAAAAAGAAAATATTAGGATTAATGTGATGACTGGGTAATCGCCGAATCCCCAGAACACTTCGACTCCACGTAACTTTTAGGCTGAAGTGCCTATAAGTGGATGACTTGGGCTGAAAACCTGCATCGAGCGTCTTTGTAATCCATGTCATCTGCCTCCAGATTTCTTGATTCCAATAACTTTGAACCCAGCACCTTCAAATGTTTAGACAAGGCTCAGAGTCACTATAGAATTTGATGTGGGAGGGTTAATTTTTGTTGTAGCAAGAGTTATATAAACCAGTTGAAGATTAATCCCATGAATATTTCATTTTATTTTTCGCTATGAAGATATTTTCCTCCCTAAATATAGCACTCACCAGGGCTTGAACAAGAGCTGCGATTACTTCGACCTGCAATCTTTCACTGCTCTGAGATCAAGAATACAACGTGGTCAGAATTGGTGTGGATGGAAGCATCCAGCAACCAGTTTGAACCAGCGTCAGAATTGACCAACGCATAGTTAGCTCTGTAGATAAGACGTCGTCTTAAGTCCCTTAGGGCAGGCTAATAAATGTGATTAAACCACCGGATATAGGCAGCAGCAAAAGTCATTATATAGCAGAGGTTTTCTCATTTCAAAACCGCTTTGCAGAAAACTATCATTGCTAACAAGTTTTGACAATTCACAGATAATGAAAAACTATCTACGGTTAACAATGGTCGGCTATGTCCTGAAGGGAGATGACAAAACATGTAGTTCGACGAAAATGGTAAAGGTAGTATTAGCCATTTCCCTACAAGTTAATATTTGGAATTCATTGACTGAGCAGCCAGCGTTGCTTTCGGTTAAAATTTATAAAATATTTCTCTTAAAACAATTTTTCAGGAAAATAAGTCGGGTATGTGTTACCGCACATTCCAGTACTGATGGAAGTTTCCTTCCTAACCTTTTATTTGAAGAATTGTGAAATGTCAATAGCTTGGTTATGTTATTATTTTATCTTTGAGTTCCATATGCTATTCATTTATTTTAGCTGTTGCTTCTGTTGTCAGTCCTGAAGTTATGTGATTTCTGTTATTTGGCTCCTTAGCCCCAGTCGACAATTTTTGTTCAACCGCTCAAATCCTGTTTTAACATTTGATATTAGAAAGCGGCTCTATACAGCTTACAATTTAGATATTTCAGAACGGGTTTGCTACAATGCATGACATCCATATGAAAGTCTCTTTTTTTACTAGACTCGCCTGTTCGGGTTGATGTTTGGGTTTTGTAGCAATTTGAGTTGTTGGAAAAAATTACCTCAGAGTGCCTATTCTATGTTCATTGTCCTTTTCCCCTGTACGTTATTATAACTCTCCCATACACCGGCGTTTTTGAAGTGGCTTCCCTGAAGAGCCTATACACACAGCTATCAGCTACATTTTAATCTGAAACATTCAGAGTCTATTTTTCGATTAATGGGGAAAACCTTTCTCTGCCTGTGGCAGAATGAGCAACTCACACGACTGAAGAAATAAAGTCAATGTGTTTTTTCATGGACCTAAGCTTACCCCATCAGTGCTCCTGTCTTGCTGAGAGACAGTTATTTTTATCGAATCACCATATCTAGACTGTTTGCTTGCCAAGGCTTTAGACTACATTCCTCCCTGCTATTTTGCCCTTAGCTGGGGACAGTACACTCTTTGAGATTACGAAATGATTCATCTAAGTTATATATTAATGCAGGTTATAAATGTTAACTCAGCACTTACTAATGTTGTGAGCAAAACATATGTAGTTGTCTTTGTTTGAAGGAGAAAACAGATTGTGCTATTGCGACAGTACTTTTCATATTTTGTTTTGATTTTTTTAATTTTGAAGTAATTTGCACAAAATGTCAAAATCGAAGCAGCTAAGCATTGAGGTAAGGGAACAAATTGAAATTTTATTTAAAGACGACTAGTCTCAAAAAAATTGCAAAATAAATTAGAAGATTCCTAGAGAATATACCTTACAATGACAGTTATAATCTGGAACAAATATTGACAAGAACGAATTGGAGCACCAACAAATGACAACTGCTGCTCAAGTTAAACACTTTGTTATTGAGAAGCAAATAAATAGAAGGAAAACTACTCCAGAGTTGACAGTTGAACATAATTCTTCTCGGCAGCAACTAATGTTGCACTCAACTGTGAAAAATCGACTTAGATCTGCGGGACACACCCATCAAGAAATCCATGTTACAGAAGACTGCTATGGGCGAAAAGTCATAAAAACTCGACAGTGAAAGGGTGGCAAAATGTATTCTGGATAGAAATTTCAAATTTGAATTTTTATTAGGAAGAGGAGATCTGTGCGAGAAGAAAGCCATGAGAATGACTGAATGATGAATGTGAGATTGTAAGAGTTAAACATGTTTGTGGGATTTTTTATGGCGTGTAGGTATTTTGTACGTGAGAAGGCTGGAGATTTGATTCAGGTCAAGTGTATCAGGAAAAAACGAAATTATCATTCGATTTTCAAAGACTTTATACAATCTGGTTTATGAATAAGTGGGGAAAATTCACTTTTCAACAAAACAACGATCCATAAAACTATTCTAAATTATGTTAAAATTATCTCGAATTCAATTAGGAACGACACATTGGGGTTTACGACTTGGCCTCTTCAATCTTCTTCTACTATTTAATTAACGCGGGATGAATCTTATAGGAGAGTTCAAGGAGAATACCCAGTGAGTGTGAGTGAGCTTTTTCCGTGCCATAAGATTGCTTGCGAAAGTCTCCCTTCTAATTTTTTTTCAAAAACTGTTCGAAAGAATGCGTAGAATTTGTAAAGTAATAATTATGACACATGGTGGTTTTATTAGCGAAAACAAAATATGACCCTGTTGTATGATAATTTTTGTATAGTTAACTACTTAATTGTGTTAAAATAAATTCAAATACACGGTACTTATTGAAAGTTTATACAGGGCTGTCCAAACGTAGGTGGACTGTATGTGGAATAGCTTTATGTATCGGTTATATTATTATAACTGAGTATCTTGATGAAACATTTCCTGAGAAATGGATTGGACGAAGAGGTCCAATTGATTGGCCGACACGTTCACCAGACTTGATCCCAATGGATGTCTTCTTTTGGGGAGTACTCAAAGACAAAGTTTATAGTCGATAACCAAGAAGTGTCGATGATTTTAAAAATTGCGTAAGGGATGCATTTCAAGAAATTAATACCCAAAAAGCCTTGTGTAAAAAAGTTTGTCGAAGCTTTAGACGTAGACTTCAAAGCTGTGTGAATTGTGATGGAAAACAGTTTGAGCACCTGCGTTGATAAAATTTAAGGGCTTTTGTATTATTGTTTACAATAAAATTTAAGGGCTTTTGTATTATTGTTCACAATAAAATTTAATTGTCAATGTAATAATTGTGTTTGTAAATATAATTGTATAAATAAATGTAATCTCAAAATAAATGTAATTATTTACTGTCCCCGTAATTTTGGGCCAACCTGTATTTACTTTAAAATAAATACAGAAACAACTCTATTTTAAGATATTTGTAAAGAAATTCTGGGTCTGCCCAAACGTTTTGCATTTATTGTAATGAGAAGAAAAGCCTGAAAAAAAATTTAACATTCAAAATCATATTGAAAGCAGAAAGGAAGCAATAGAAAATCGGAGACAAGAATCGGTATTAACGAGATCAAATTTGCTTTGCGCTACAAGGCACGTAGTAGAAGACCAATCCCGAGATCATCTGATATGTCTGTTTAGAGAGAAGCATACAGAAATGTAACAGTTTGTATTTTGATAAGAATAGACAAATTGATAGACAGACGTGTAAATAATGAGGTAGTCCTATCGCATTTATATTTCTATCAAAAATATAACCTATAATTCGTTAATACTGTCTGTCAGCTGACACGAGAAATAAGATCGTGTCCTTTGTGCTTGTTGCACAGAGAGCATGGATAGGCCGAGATGAAAACACTCCAGACAATATGCAAGGCGTTCAGTGATATATGACTTACTACTAAAACTTTGGCGTATTTGACAATAGAAAATTTAATTCCCATAAAATATAATTTCCACCAACGCTATTGAAGTATTTACTTTTGAGAAATGCCTCATATAAAGTATTGTTGAGACAATGTATTCATAAATACATGTGGTTTGTATTTGTTGTAATTAGCAAAAATTTAGTTTGTATTTGCTGTAATTAGCAAACGTTTTGTAAAAATTATTTACATTGTTCGGAGTGTTGCCTCATCTTTATTGTCATATTTAAGATATTTCGGCCGTTGTACGCACCGGGCTTCTTGAAGTGATATATTTTGGAATTTTGAACCAACCATTTACGGAGGTAGATTGTACTAATTCCACGTGCCATGGTTTTTCTGGATAGCTCACCAAGTTTTTTGTTCTCATTGTTGTGGGTATTGAATTCACAACACTTTATGTCAAGTCAATTTTGGATCACTCAACCAACGCTTTGATCCACTGGACCCTGTGTCCTTAAATATAGTCAGATACGAAAGCCTTGTTTAGCACATAGTTGAATAGATTCTGAATCGGACTAATTGCCACAATAAATATCAACAAATGAATAAAACAAGTTTTCTTTTATATTCACTTCTTCCTCGGTGGGAGTAATTTTTATTACACCTTGGTGTGTTATATATAAGGTTTTATCCGTTATATATAAGTCTGTATCCGTAACCAATAACGCATTTTAAAAAAAAACATATTTCGATTCACATATTTTTTCGTCTCGGATATTACCTGAATTTTACCAAAACCAAAATAATTTCCAGATTGAAGATGACTGAATGTACAGTTGAAAGTACTTGCTTATTTAAGAAAGACATTATACACCTTATAATTTAAAAAAAACAAGGATCATAACATTCATCGAGTGATTAGTAGGTTAATGCACCTTTAAAATTTTGTTAGCGAAGGGATTTCGCCATTTTATATGATTAACTTTACTAATTTACTTTTTGTATGAATGATTTATTGTAATATAAATTGAACTGCACCACATATTTGATATGTATATATCAAATATGTGGTGCAGTTCAATTTATATATATATATATGTATGTATGCATATCTATCTATCTATCTATCTATCTATATCTATATATATATATATATATATATATATATATATATATATATATATATATATATATATATATATTAGAATTGGACATAGTCCGACAATTTATTTAAAGACATTTATATATATTATGTTTAACGTTCTTCTTATAGATACAAGTATACAGAGCATTTGCTTAAATACTTGTATCTATAAAAAGAACGTTAAACATAATATATATAAATATATATATATATATATATATATATATATATATATATATATATATATATATATATGTGTGTGTGTGTGTGTGTGTGTAAAGGAAGAGTTAGGGAGACATCATGATATATTTTACCACTATCTCCTGCTTCCATTTCTTTTCAGAAAGAGTAGATGTTTCTACTTGTAATTTTAGCGTTTTAATCAAATCATTCTTTGAGGGTAAGCAGTTCTAGAAGTAATCTCTTGGGAACGCAGATATTAAAATTGACAGGAGAATCCACTATATATATATATACATACAAAAACACACACACACATTCACAAACACACACCCGCGCGCACATACACACACACACACATATATATATATATATATATATATATATATATATATATATATATATATATGAAAAGTGTATGTATATAAATATATATATATATATATATATATGTGTGTGTGTGTGTGTGTGTGAAATATATTATATATATTATTTATATATTATGTATATATATTACATATATATTATTTATATATTATTTGGTACTTATTGGAAAGCGCTCAATATCGGAGATAGAGCTAACATTATTAGTTTGAGTGATGTGAGTTTATGACCCTAGGTTTCACGCTTTTGCAATCGCAAAAGCGTAAAACACAGGTTCACCACAATCTCAGATCAATCCAACTAAATATATATATATATATATATATATATATATATATATATATATATATATATATATATATATATATACACACGAGGGTCATTCAATAAATAAGGTGAATGTGTCGGTATAAGGACTTCTAATACAGATAGAAGCTTACTCTTTTCTATTTTTTTTGTTTTACTTCTTTTTCACATGGATTTAATTTCTTTTGTAGATTAAAAAAAAATGAGAGTTTTGGCGATTAACAAAGATGGCCGACCAAGAAGCATGCTCCAGGATTGAACAGCGGTCAGTTATCAAGTTTTTGGTTGCTGAGGGTTGCAAACCAGTTGCAATTCATATGAGAATGTCAACTATGTATGGTGCCACATGTTTCAGCCAAAAAATGTCTACAAGTAGGCTAAATTGTTTAAAGAAGGATGGAGCAGTGTTGAGGATGAAGACAGACCTGGGAGGCCTACAGAAGTGAGGTCTCCTAAGGTGATCGAATCAGTCAATGACCTCATTCAGTCTGACAGAAGGGTAACAGTGGATGATATTGCAAGGACTTTGAACTTATCTGTTGGGACAAACGCAGGGGTCATTAGTCAGAAGGAGTCACCTTGCATCATGACAATGCAAGGCCTCACACAGCAGCCCAAACGGTGCAGACCATCAACGAGCTGGGCTGGGAACTGCTCCCTCATCCCCCTTACAGCCCAGACCTTGCCCCTTCAGACTTTCACCTGTTTGGTCCCTTGAAAGCGTTCACGAGAGGCACGAATTTTAAAAGGGACGATGAAGTCAAAAGTGTTGTGAGCGACTGTCTGAGACATGAGTCCAAAGATTTTTACGCTGAGGGAATACGAAAGCTTGTGCACAGATGGGAAAAGTGTGTGACAGTACTGGGAGACTACGTTGGAAAAAAAGTAAGCTTCTATCTGTATTAGAAGTCCTTATACCGAAGAATTCACCTTATTTATTGAATGACCCTCGTATATATAGGTTGAAACAGCAAAAATTGTCAAAATCGTGTAACAGCATGCGATAATTGTCCATTCACCAAAATATTTAATATCTAAAAAATACCTCTAAACTGATTGAGTTTCTTTCTCCCACATTTTCGGATAAGACATTTAGCTATCTGGACACTATTTGTCGTAAGAATCACTGAAAAAACTTTGATCTAATCCGGAAGAAAGAGATTTGGTTCAAATCGTTTTTTGTCAGCCCATCACTGTCTTCCCAACTAAGCAATGGTGAGAAGAAATAAGGTCATTCAGGCCTTCATTAATGGTACCAGTATTCATACTCTGGGTTTCATCTACAAAATCCATTGAAGTGCTATCCTGAGAACTGTGAAAAATTTTAAAAGTCAGAGAACAGTAGAGAGAAAAACTGGATCAGGAGGACACAACAGCAAAAGATATCATCAGTTCAACTTAGAGCTAAACATATTCTTTTGTTACAAAGTAGAGTCTAATGTTATAAAAACTTCGGAGGATTCTAGTAAGATATCATTAATCGTTTGTGAGATACAACGGTTAAATATAGCATTTGGACAATTTTGTTTTTACAGCCGGTAAATATCGGCGCAGGATGTAGATATGACTGTCGATTTCAGAAGCGCGGTCAGCACACTACGTGTGTTGTGATCAATCGGGCTTCGTTAACGGATCCATCTAGGTGAAGGAAAAAAAACCTGATGTAGCACTTGCGGCTGGACAGCATATAATGGCGTTGAGAGGTTCTTCATTTTGAGTACATATTATTCTTACTTCGAGCGTTGGTTTGATCCAGTACGAAATCTTTCTCCACTTAAAAAAAACTCCATATACAAGCACTGCTGGATGTCGCAAGCCGCAAATTCTGCTTGTAATGGTAAGTTGTTCATAGTGATAATTATCTAAAATCCACCAAGCACATACTCACGTGAGTGCGTACACGCACACACACGCGAACACGAGCGTGCATACACACATACAGACACACATACAGACTCACACAAATACATACATACATATATATATATATATATATATAAAATGCAGGATGTGTGTGTGTATGTGTGTGTGTGTAACGAATGCACGACCGCAATTTTCGACGGATTTGCACCAAAATTTACATGCACATTCTCCAAGTTAGTAATACGGCCAAGACCGACTTTGCATTTCCCAACTCCCATCGATAGTGGAAATAATCGATTTTTCCAAGCTTCGACGGCAGTTTTTATGTAGTTTGCGGCTATTTTTTACTGGCCAGAGTGAGAGGCTAAGCTGGCTGCTACGAATAGCCAGGAAGATTCTATTGGCCAGCGTGAGAGCCCACAGCTGACTGACACGAATGTTAACTACCATGTTAGTATGCAAAAAAATCGATAGCTGCATTCGTCACAAGTGGGAGAAATTTAAATCTGCATGGGACTTTACTCCAATTGGCACATTCTCTTGCTTAAACTCAACGTTGATTCTGATTCCGCAGAACTATGTTGGGTGTGAAAAAGTATTTGTTGTTATCATTCTTTTTTCATTCGGTTTTTCCAGTGACGAGTCCTTTTTTAAAACTCATCGTTTTGTGTTCATTTTGTTTAGTTCTTTTTCCGTAACAGATTTAATGTTTAGTATAGAGCTTAGAAAAAATTCGCAGTGTGAGATGGGTAAGAAGTAAGGCATGTAGCAACATCAGCATGACAAAGGGCACTCCTTTAAAGGCAAGGAAGGGCAAACATATTTTAAGACATGTGATAGCGTTTGCTGTATGAGTCGTACGATTTTTGAATCAAACACGGGCAACGCCAGGCCATGCTGCTAGTATATATATATATATATATATATATATATATATATATATATATATATATATATATATATATGTATATATATATATATATATATATATATATATCTTAGTAATAAAAATTACATAACTTCTTCCTCTACGTTAGCGTAACAGAAAATATTTAATATCTAAAAAACCCGCTAAACTGATTGAGTTTCATTCTACCATGTAATAAGATATTATGGTTAGACATCTTGACATCATTTGTCGTAAGAATCACTGTAAACGCCTTTGAGGTATTTAGC
Organism: Acanthosepion esculentum; assembly: GCA_964036315.1. Taxonomy (NCBI): domain Eukaryota; kingdom Metazoa; phylum Mollusca; class Cephalopoda; order Sepiida; family Sepiidae; genus Acanthosepion; species Acanthosepion esculentum. Next base: position 29,029,545 of record OZ038488.1, read on the forward strand.
TAGAAAGAGAACAGTTTAAATTCATTTTGTGTCAGACCACTATGTCGTCCGAATGTGTGTTTGTATATATATATATATATATATATATATATATATATATATATATATATATATATATATATATATAATTGTTTAGTAAAAAATTATAACATAAATATGTTATAAAATCACTACAAAAATAGCCATTTTGTTTCAACACCTCCGGTGTTTTATCAAGTGATGATATAATGATCTGAAGACTGTGTTCAATAATGAAACAGCCTACATATCGCCGCTGGTGGTTGGTCTATGTCTAATTTTACACACGCAACATACACATATATATATATATATATATATATATATTAAATTTAACTTATTAAAAAGAATAATGCCTCGACTGGTTGCCTACATTAATATGATCATTAAAAAAGTAGTATATATATATATATATATATATATATATATATATATATATATATATATATATATATATAGATAGATAGATAGATAGATAGATAGATAGATAGATAGATAGATCGATCGATTGCGATCATGGGGAATTATTTCCTATATCTTTAATCTTAAAGTAAATCACTAAGAATTCAGTCTAAATCTTAGTTTTAGTAGGAAAATGAAAACAAACCAAAGTTTTTAAAGGTGTTATTCATGGGGATTTTTTAAGCGTAGCTTAGATGTGGCACAAGCGCTTCTCAGTTGTTTTCGTATTAGTGAGACAAGCTTACTAACCATCATACCACCTAGATGTGCCAAAATTGTGTCATTTATGTGTTATATATAGAGACCGTACTGACCGATATTATGAAAATCATATAATCCTGAATAAATCAACTGTGCTTTTTAAAGTTTTGTAGTAAACTTGTACACTATTTTACATTATTCGAATTATTGTCCTCAACTTTGTCGCCATATTTATTATAACGTTTCGGCCATTGTACGCTCTGGCCTTCTTCAGGTGTTTGGAATGTCGAACTGAACCCTTTATTAAACATGGCACGTCTAACTAGAAAAGTCTATCCCAGTGAGCGAAATAAAGGGTTCAGTTCGACATTCCAACCACCTGAAGAAGGCCGGAGCGTACAATGGCCGAAATTTTGTAATAAATATGGCGACAAAGATGAGGACAATAGTCCAAATAATGTCAATAGTGTACATAATACCTCATCTAAGAAATATAGACAGTATACTTGTAAGTAACTTTAAGATTAATTAAAACGACAGAAGGAAGTGTAAGTAAAATTTATATGTAGTGTGAACATGATTTATTAAAGTTATTGGAAATGTTATATAATTTACTGTCTGAAGTTATTATGCAGATTAAACTACTATTAGTTCAAGATCTCTGAAATCTAATAAAAACTATTAGTTTCTCTTTTTCCATAATATTTATTGAAACATGGGTAACTAAAAATACTAACAAAATAAACAATTAATGAAGTTATTGAGAGAGGGAATGTCCATATTTTGACATATCGAACGAGCTTAGCAGAGATCATTGAACAATAAAGAGGTCAACTGAAAATATAACTAAGTTGAAGACTACATGTAAAAACTTCAGGAACCTTTCTCCTCTAGGAGAAAATACACGAGAGTGATTTAAAATGAAACAACCACTATTGCTAAGTGTTCAAATCTTTGAACAGGCTTAAATCGAGGGAGTCAAAAAGAATAAAAGATGTGGAATACTTCGCAAAATGGGATCTGTCTAGATATGTGTAAACTCCTCTCAGTAAAACAAATATTTTAAAGCCTCAAAAATAGGCCTCAAGAAATACATGAAAAATTACTTTTCTAAAGTAATTTTCACGGAGGAGTTTTCTCTGGTTACATACGATGGACCAGAAGGAAGGGCCAAAGGAAGGATTGTATCCGATGCGGATGTGCCTGTAACTAGAAGAAGGCAGGACATCTGTGGTGGCGTCACGATATTGGCTGAAATTGTCGATCAAGCCATTATTAGCCCATTAAAAATCGACGATGGACTTAAACTAAACAGGGCTATCTATTGGAATTTCATGGTCGAGATTTTCTTTGAATGATCCAAGTCCCAGTCTCGCGGTTTCAAAAAGTGTGTATTTATATATTGAATTTCCCCTATTCTCGTATTGTATGAACTATTTTGGGAATAATATTTTTATGGGAGAGAGAATAATGAAATAGCCATCATCGTCCCAATATGAATCTGAAAGAAAATCTATAGTCAATTCTGAAGCTTAAATTATATGAAGGTAGCAAACAATATGACAGCAAAGCAATTAAAACCACCATGTTAGGAATATAACCGGCTTAATATTTTTTTTAAATCACAAAATCAGTGGTTAATGGATTGATGGCTGTTATTGAGCAGGGTGACTATATTAAAATGTAAACGATTCAATGACATATCATATGTTTACTTGTTCTGTTATAGGTGCTGATCAATTTTTGATGCTTTTATCTTGCTAATGAAATAATTAAGAATTTTCTGGCTATACATAATAATTTCAGACTGCAGTTGTTATAATAAATCTGATAGCCTTAACATACTACGTTGAAACTATATAAGAATGTACCACAAATTTCATTATCTAAATTATTCGTTTAAGATTTGACCAAAATTGTCCGAAGCGTATTCGAGTTATTCAGTTTTTCTACGATCAGCATAATAACTTCAGACGGTTTGCAGCTATTTTGACCTTTCAGATGACTTTTTGTGTCTGACCAAAAGTTTACTTTTAACAAGAAATAATATTGGATCACCTTTCCTTTCAATAAACCTTAATAATTTCTCGGCCTCAAGGCTTTGGTAAGTCTGCAAATGCAATCGCCTGACAACAACTTCTGATTGCGATTCTGGCCGTCAATGAATAGATTTCGAAACACGAATATATACCTTAGGTTAAAGAAAAAGAAATATCTTTTCCATTCCTTTGGAGATCTTTTTTTTCATTTATATATATATACATACATATATATATATATATATATATATATATATATATATATATATATATATATATATATATATATATGTGTGTGTGTGTGTGTGTGTGTGTATGCATGTATGTATGTATGTATGTATGTATGTATGAATGTATGTATAGTAATTTCCGGTTTCCTACCAATTGAAATACAGTGGCTCTCACAAAAGAAAAAGAAAAAGAAAAAAAAACTCAAAATCTTTGCACAATTGTTTGTCATCTGCAAGTTAATTCACAAACGAGTAAATGTCACACAACCAGAAAATATATTACTATAAAAAGAAACTCGAGATCTCAGTTGCGGAAACTCATTTTTTTTTTTTTTTACTTTTTTTACTTTATCGTGAAAAAATATCTTAACAAGAGGCGGATAACTCAGAATTCGGTTTAAAAGTGTATTATACCGCCTAAATATAGTTAATCTAATCTACATATGAAAATTACCCACTATATTCACGATATTTATTTATTTTAGAAATATAAAAGGCGAACTGATAAGTTATTTATTAACTATATTATGGGCAAGAAATTCACATGAGAGAAAAGCGTTGATCCTTTGGGTTTATTTAAAATTCGATATGGACACCAGATGTCGCTACACGCTTCTCGAACCACCCAGGAATCGCGTTAACTGATTTTACCAGGAACACTGGTGGTATAGAAGACATAACCCTCTTGTATACGCCGTTCAAATTCTTCCAAAGTATTGGTTTGGTATAGTAGAATTGTTCCTTTAACCAACTCTAAGGAAAAAAGTCACAGGCTGTTAAATCAGGACTACTAGCCGGCACTTCATACATAAAATAAGGAGTTACTTTCCCATCACTGTAGAAAGACATTCGGAGCCAGATTATTACTTGTTAACAGCAGATTATCATTTTAAAACATTTGTGCAGTATTCATAATTAATTTTATTAAGGGTAGTTTTCAATTTAATGAAAAAACATATGGATATTTCGAAGCGTAGTTACCTCCCTATTCGTTCATATCGTGAAATGTAAATCGTACAGTAAATAACCTTAGCGCTTTTCACTTTACAGTTAAAAAAAATAACTTTTAGGTTAACAAAAAATTTTGTTTTAGAAAAAACAACGACGTAAAGATGACATTGCATTAATGTCGAAAGTACTCTGAATAAATGAATATATATCAACACGGTAATTTTCTATCTTCCTTTGATAAGGATACTAAGAAGCTTTCCCGTTAATATGAGAGTATCCTATTAAAAATAAGTAGATAACGCTTGTCTAAATTATTCAATAACACATGTCTAAATATATATATGTATATATATATATATGTTTGTGTGTGTGTGTGTTTTTTTTAAGCAACAACAATTCTTTTAAAAATAGCATGTTTGATGAAATAAAAAATGACATATTCGGTTTAACAATGTAAAAAAAATTTTATATATGTAGCTGTTTGCTTCATATTTTATTGGGTTTATTTTTTACATTTTGACAAGGTGTTGCATGCTGGGATCGAAATTTTGGATAAAGTGTCCGAAGTGAAAGATTGTTGTGTTGTTCAAATACTTCTGACCGTCTCAGTCACTTTTTAAAAAAAAATAACGAAAAAACCTATGGTGTCTGTGTGGTAGGCAAAATTCTATTAGCTACATGCTATTCTTTATAAAGATGAAAGTTTAAAATAAAATTCGTTTTGAATCGTTCTCGCTGCTCTCAACCTTTACCCTAGACCTTAGACCACTAGAACATATGAATAAAATCTAAAGGAAACTTGTTTTAGCCAAGGTTAAAACGGTCGATTCAACCACAACTCCTATGTAAAGAATGTCACTAAAAGAGAAAATGGATAGAGAGGTTTCACGATGGAAACTTCAGTCAGTCAGTTATGTGTCATGCGTGATACACGCTTAGGCGATCATCAATCTTTCAAAGGCATATTTTTTCACGCAGTATGTTGCCATTTCTTTCACCCAAGGCGATATAACACAGTCTGACCTGTTTACCCATAGCTAGGTGGTGAAAGAAGAGGATCCACATGGGTATTAGCACGTAAGTGAATGTAATGGATTCGACTGGAATTCGAAATCGGCTCTTCGATTCCTTAATCCGAGCCGCTATCCATTACTCCACCGTGCTATCGAACCTTATCAACGTATAATACTACTATCGGATATTTTCAAAATCTCTGTTTCTGAATATTTCACAAACCAACACACATGACTATAAAAATGTTAAAAAATGAAATTAAATTAAATTCATAATCATCTTTTATTTAAAATATACAGGTTAGTCCAAAAGTAGGTGGACTGTATGTGGAATAGTTTTAGGTATCGGTTATATTATAACAACTCAGTATCTTGATGAAACATTTCCTGAGAAATGGATTGGCCGAAGAGGTCCAATTGATTGGCCGGCACGTTCACCAGACTTGACCCCAGTTTATTTCTTCTTTTGGAGAGTACTCAAAGACAAAGTTTATAGTCGAAAACCAAGAAGTGTCGGTGATTTGAAAAATTACATAAGAGATGCATTTCATGAAATTAATACCCAAAAAGACTTGCGCAAAAAATTTTGTCGAAGCGTTAGAGGTAGACTCCAAAGCTGTGTAAATTGTGATGGAAAACAGTTTGACCACCTGCGTTGATGAAATGTAAGGGCATTTGTATTATTGTTCACAATAAAATATAAGGGCTTTTGTTTTATTGTTCACAATAAAAATTTAATTGTCAATGTAATAATTGTGTTTGTAAATATAATTGTATGTATATGCAATCTCAAAATAAATGTAATTATTTACTGTCCACGTACATTTGGACCACCCTGTATAATACATAAATTAATCTAAGACTAAAATAAGATAATTATTAATTATATTAGTAAAAATATACTTACGTTTTTTTTAATAGACCATTTCCATAATTTAACACAAATTAAAACTAACTGAAGAATATCTAACTGATGAATTAAACTGATGAATATCTATGAGCTTACTTAAATTTAATTAAAAATTTAACATGTCCTACTTTTGTTCATAGGGACTAGTTGCAAAATAAATTCTTTAGATTTGCTTTGATAAATTACATCAGAGGGTAAAAAACGTCGGCTAATGTAAGTTTTCCTTTTCTCTTTATTCATAGTGTCCTTTTACAGATACAGTTTAAGTCATTTCTGAAAATTTGACACGAACACAAACATATATATATGTGCGCGTGCGTGTATAAAATTAATATATATATATATATATATATATATATATATATATATATATATATATATATATATATATATATATATATATATATATATATATGAGGGTGTGTGTGTGTGTTCGCGCGCGCGCATACAATCACAAACTTTTAGCATTATATAAATTCATATTTTATTTGTCAGTAGATATTTCATTGCCATTTGAGTTATTCAGAAGTTTGGTGTATTGTAGTTTAAGAGTCTCTGTGCTTTCTTTCATTTTAAATATGATTGGTAAGTGGTCGCTCCCATAGTCAGTGCTTAGTATTTCATGTGTAAAAATATATTCCTGGATATTTTATTTTTTGTTATATAGATGATATGGTTCTTTATATTCTCCATGAGTTTAAAGCGTCTTGGGTGTTCTTGAAACCAATGAAGCATATTTACCCAATGACGAAACTGAAAACTTAATTTTCTGGTAATTAATTCGCTTGAATGCGCATGGGAAATGTAAATGATTCCTTCCAGAAAATTCCATGAGGAAAAAAAGAAATGTGAGCCAACCTACAATACCATACCTTTCTTCTTGTAACGAATACGAAACAAACTATTATTTTACTAATTGTTCACTCAATACAAAACCTAAGATTCACTCCAGGTCGAGGGTTACTTAATTAGGTTCTTGTATAAACGTAAGAGGGCGAGATTAGGAGGATACACTATTGACCCTAGACTTGAAGCGGTTAAGATTGAAGCGATCGGCCATCATACTCTCAGGGATCTGTTCCGTTAAATAGTGGTTCTTCGAAAAAATTGTTCGGTTGGATGTTCCTTCTTACCAAAAGAAAACGAAAGAAATGTGGATGTTTCTTCCTTGTATACATGGTATGGTGGGTCCTAGATTTGAAGGTCTGAACTGGTGGAAATATGGAATGTTGGTTGTTTGATAGATTTTTGTTTAGTGTTGTATCAAATTATATGATTTATTTAATGCCGAAATCTAAATATTTTGAATAGATTTTTATGGCTACAAATAAATATATTTTGAGCGCAATTTTATACCTTCAACGACAGACAAAATGAATTTACATTATTCGGACTATTGTCCTCATCTTAGTTGCCATATTTAATATATGGTTAACGCGGTGGAGGACTTGAAGGGGAGAATTAACAGGAGATAACTGATAACTGACATCCATTAGACATGGCACGTGGAAATAGAACAGTCTATCCCAGTGAGCGAAATAAAGTGTTCAGTTCGAGATTACAACCACCTGAAGAAGGCCGGAGTGCAGAACGGCCGAAACGTTCTTATAAATATGGCAACAAAGATGAGGACAATAGTCCGTATAATGTAAATAGTGTACCTAATACCTCATCTCAGAAATGTAGACAGATAGTGAATTGTTGGTCATTTTGCTTCTAATATGTATTGGTGGTCATTTTAAAATATATAAATATTGTTAGTAATTTTACTATAGATAGGTTGTTTGTTTGATATTGTTTAGCGGCATATCAACCTCCATTGATTATTTAAACTAAATATTTTGTACCTAAATTCATACTTTCAGGGTAAAGATATGATTTTTTTTACATATATAGTTTCCAGATCATATGACATAATGAAGACAAAAGGAACAGAAGAGAACAGTGAGTAACCTGCTTACATGTGAACTGATGTGGCAGAAGTGATGTATAGTAATGCTACACAATCAGACATTGTTTAGGGCTACAAGGGAGAGCCTTGATCACTCACGGTGTGAAAGGACAATGCGCAGAAAAAAAGAAAATACTCAAGCATAGAAATGAACGAATTATAAGCAGCTGGAACCGATAAGACATTGATATTTGTTAGAAAGAGCGCTCGTATTAAGCTGATTAAAAACTGTCAGGAAAGGAAATCGGTTAATGGCGGGAAAATGAGAAAGGGCGATAAGTATGTCGTGATTAGCGTAAATCGAATAGAAATAAAAGAGGATAAATAATATACAAAATAAATAATATACAAAAAATGTATTAATTAGAAGACATAATGAAGTAAGTGTATGGACAAATTCCAACCTAAATAAAAACAGAATGGGAAACAATATCGAAATTAAAAAAAAATGTTTGCTTGTTTTTCCAATAAAAATCTGTTCAGATAAGGTCTCTTCATCAACCCCAAAATGGCGGCTTCTCTTGTTAATTCATTAGAGGATAAGACTGAATATAGATGCTAATTAAGCACAATATTATCTGAAAATAGAGATCGTCTTTGATTATTTTATACGATGATTCGTCTGGTTCGTGCCTTGTAAACGCTTTGCTGTTACAAGTCTTTTTCGAATGCATTCATTTTATTTAATATTAGACTGTTGGAAGTTGTGATATCGCGACTAGAAATTATCAAGTATCTCTGAAGGAATATAATTCACTAACAATTACATCTCGATAAAAACAACAAATAACAAAGCATATTTAAGCAAAACAAGTAAATGACAAAAGTCATTAAGCGTAAGAATAAATATAGTGCTGTTCGATAAAAGTGACTCATCTTATCCTTTGAACTTTCGTTTCATCGGAGAAGAGAACACACTTCCGGTCTTCTACGTTGAAATTTTTGTAATAGTTAGCCCATTCAAGTCTCTTCGCTTTGTTGGCTTTGCTTATTATCGGCTTAAACCTTCGTGTACAAGATTTCTAGCCTTGTTCTAACAGCCACCGACGGACTGTTGAAGAGGCAAGACTAACACCTTGCTCTTCGCTTAGACTGGCTGCAATTTCTTGGCTAGTTATAGTCCTATTCTTCGCAACTTCTCTCTTGATTACTCTGCCAGTTCTATCATCAATATTTTTCTTTCGTCCCCTTGTTTCCTTCCTTGGAACTGGCATCATTATGTGCCCTAAGCACTCGAGGGACAGTTGATTGCGAGGTTATAGCAATTTCTGCAATTTCTCTCGTAGACTTGCCTGCTTTCGTGAGGGCAATAATAGATGCCTTAAATGGTTCTGACGCGTGTTTGTACCCTTTCATCTGGTTAGTGACTTGAGTGGCTATTTCAAGCTGTTTTTATACTGTATGAGGCTTTCTGGAATATTCTGGAATACTCTAGATTTAATTTAAGCTGTTCTAGAATTCTCTAGAATATTGTTCTGGGTGTATTGTAAAATAGTTTTCAATATTTTTTCAAAAGCTCTTTAATTTTACCAATTTAATCATTAGAATGCGATATCTGAGTCAATCTCATTTATATACAAATTTATAATTATCAATAGAATAACTTAGGGTGAATAAACCTTTTTCCTCGCTGGTCGGGAAGGGATCTTTATATTAGTAAGATTAAAAATTATTTTAACCCCAAAAACAATAGACAAAACATATTTTTAGTAAAACGAATCAGGTGAGTCATTTTATCGAACAGTACTGTATGTTGAATTCTAATAGAACTAGATAGATTTGACTATCGTTCGTTTCACACTGCTCGCCGGTCTTCTGATCAAGAGTAAATATATATACCTTGTTTCTTGCTTAGGATTGGGTTTCCGGCCACGTCTAAAGTCTGTTACAATACTATACTTCTGAAGACTCCACCTAAAACATGGAAAATTCATTTATTATTTATGTACTTTTTTCTTAATAGGAGAAGTTCAGGCGGAAATTATTGAATCGGCACGGACGTATTTTTATTTAGCGTTTCCACTACCATAAATTAAATCAATAACTAGAAACATCGATAACATTTAATGGCCTCCAGAAACACATTTTTTAAAAAGAAAATTTGTTTTAAGGGGCAAAATTGTAAATTTTAATCAACAGCTAATGATAATGGAAGCAGCATTCTTTGTCTGAGCAGCCAGTATTGCTTTCGGTTGAAATTTATAAAATATTTATCTTAAAATAATTCTTCAGGTAAACAGGTTTGTCAAGTCCTGTAGATATTATATCTCTTTCCTCTATTGATGGGGCTTTCCTTCCTTACCTTTTATCTGTCGTAGTGTAGAATGTCAACATCTTTATTATGTCATTATTTTATCTTCATGTTACATGTTATCTATTTTAATTGTTGGCGCTATTGGTGGAGTTCATTTGATGATGTTTCTGTTATTTAGCGCAGGTCTTTGTGAAATTGTAACACCAGTCTATAATACTCAGAGAGGGATTATCTTTGCCTTCTAGTTTCACTCGCGCAAATCCATTTTAAACATTGATCTTACAAAGTAATTGTATACAGATGAGAGTTTAGAGATTTAGATATTAGTTTATATGTCTAGATATTAGTTTTTATAGCATCGGTATAAAAGTCTCAATCTACCGAGGCTACTTAAGGGCATGACTCGTGTTTTCAGATACCTGTTTTGTTTTTGCACCAGATTGCCGTGTTTGGAGAAACTAATTCAAACACAACTGATAGCATGTTCAATTTCATTTTCTCCTATATGGTTATTCCTTTGTATAGTTTTGGACAGAATTCTTCACACCCAATTCCATAATTACAAATAATATAATACCTCAAGTTTTCATGGAAACATCATGTCCATTTTTCCACAATCATAGACTGAAGCGGGGCGAATAATTTGAGACGGCACCGCTTTTTAGAAAAATCTATAACTATGAATATATACAAAGAAACAATCCCGCATAGAATCAATCAGCAATATTAAAGCGATTATTTGCGATATCACATCGCTAGTAGAATATAATGTATGTATTAAAATACTGTGAATCCATAGAATGATGCGATCCTCATTCATAAAACTGTTTTCAGTTGTTTCCAGTTTATATTTTTTTTTAAATGCTAGTACTTTCGAATAATCCTTTATTCATCCTCACGCATATTTCTTCCATTAAAATTAAGACTTTGAGACGAAATAATTGTTTGTAGACCGAAATATGTTTTTTTTATGAATTAGCTATTATTGACGGTTGTATACAATATCGGAACGTGCAAAGTTGCAACGCTAGGTTTTTCAAATTTTAAGTGAGAATTTTTTATTTGAATTTTGTGTGATGTGGTAAATCCACGTATTCTATTTTTACAAGTGTTTTCAGTTAATATGTCATGAACTAAGTATATAGTTCAATTAATTTAGTGTAATGTCTCAGTAGTTTTTTTTGTTTTGTTCTTTAGTAATTTTTTTGTACTGCGGAGAGTTACTTATAAACATAAAACATTAGGGGACATGTATTTTATATACAAAGAAACAATCACGCATAGAATCAATCAGCAATATTATGAATATAATAGATCGAAATTTCTAAAAGTTTTACGAATTATTCAAAATTAAATACGGAATCAACTATTTATGGTAAATTCAGTAAGTACTCGGAAATATTCGTATTTCCTTAGAAAATATGCAAATATTCATTGCGGGCGAATAATTCTGTCCACAACGGTTACTCTCACCTTCAGTAGACTATGGTTAAATCTCATTGAAATCGCCGCTAGTTCCACTTAAGAACACAGTGTACTTCATGTAATCTCTTTCAATCTGACATTAGATTTTAGCTTTAATTGAATGCTAAAAGATTTAAAATTTACTATTTCCAGTAAGCAAAACATTCTGAGGCGTTTTTGCAAACAGAAATTATGTTCATCAATTTTTTCATTAAAATCGATCAAAACGTCCATTTTTGACACATTTCTTAACAAAAGTTAATTCCCGGTTTTAAAAACCTTGCAAAAATGAAATATATATTTCTGAAACATTATTTGAGGCAAATTAGCAAATTTAAAGTGAAATTAATTTGATTTGAAAACAATTATTAATTACTTGTAGCATAAAATGTTGTGTACAAACATTTTTTAACTACGGGATCTTCATTTCCCATGTGTTAATCGATTTAATTCCATCCGATTGACGTGTTCATAGTTAAGTATGGTGAAGCAGACAATAAATCTTACGCCGCGAGGTGAAACAGCTATTTCCTTTAAATGCTAGAGTTATTGTACATCCATACTTAATAAATTCTGCACATAGGCATTCAAAATCAAATGGAAATTTAAAAAAAAATATTTGGTGACGTCATATTGTAATAAGCTTTACAATATATGATTAGCAAATATAATTTTCTTAATAACAATATTTGCTAAATATTATCTCATTGAAAATGAATTTTAAAACATTTAAAAACTTTATAAATTATTCAATTCAAAATTGTAAAACAATAAAAACAAATATTGCAAATATTCATTTCCCGTCGAATTTTTTTCTTCAGATAATATTCTTTCACACACACACACACACACACACACACACACACACACACACATATATATATATATATATATATATATATATATATATATATCTGTCTATATTTCTGAGATGAGGTATTTTGTACATTATTTACATTATTCGAACATATGGAGAGAGAAGGGAGATCACCGCCCTCTGTCGGATCAGATCATAGACAACGAACACGATTGGAAAATTCGTAAACGTAAGGAATCAGTACATATGCAAGGCCACAAAAATCTCCTGAGCCGACCAAGCATAGAAATAAATACAATATGGGAACCAGTAATGAGGTGTGCCAGAGAAAAGCCATAATAACAACAAAGTTGCAATATGAGCTCTGGTAAAAACATGTGGAATAGCAGCAAAAATTGCAATATGAGCACTGGTAAAAATGGTTCCTGAAGACATTAAGTTTATAATACCCAGAAATTCATACGCAGATGTATTCAAGAACACATGGCACATTGGATAAAGGCGTTGGTTAGATCCAGTGACAGGACCCAAAGAGTGTGAGTTCAATACCCGGTTAAGAGGAGAACATTTAGAGGGACAAATTAACAGGCGGTAACTGATAACTGACATTAAAACATGGCAGGTGGTGCTAGAACAGTCTACCCCAGTGAGCGAACTAAAGGGTTCAGTTCGACATTCCAACCACCTGAAGAACCGGAGTGTACAACGGCCGAAACGTTGTAATAAATGTGGCGACAAAGATGAGGACAATAGTCCGAATAATGTAAATAATATATATTATTATAAAAAATAATATATATTATTCATAAAACAATGGAAAACTCATCTAATTAAATGATGTCTTACTTTTATTGCGTTTTTATTTTTCGATTCAAAATAGATTATCGATAAGACCGGATCCGATTTTGCAATAATTAATCAAATAATTAATTAATTAAATTCTTCAAAGAATTCTGCTTTTAGCAGATGTAGTCAGTAAAAATTATTGCGTTTAATTTCTCAAGTTCTCATAATATTATGTAAGGGACTGAAACACATGTAGATTAATTTTTACTAAGATTTTATAATGAAAAAATTCAAAAGTAATTTAATTCATTTGTGAATAAGTCCTGAAAATTTCATTAAAATTCGACGAATGATTTGATTCTTGTGAGAATTTCTAAATTCATGTCACTGTCACTGCAAAAAGCGATAATTGCTATGCTAAAAGTTGGTACAAACGCTGACGCTAGAAATTAAACAAGTTTTCTAATCAAAGTTTGGTATGTTCTAAAAAAGAATAAAAAAGAAAATTAAATAATCAGAAAATACTTTGATCCTTCTTACTAATAACTTGACGATTTTGACGATAAAACTATGTTTTCGTTACGTTTGGCGCATGATTTCATCAAGGTATGCTGACTTTGTAGCGTTTTCGTTGTGGGGCCTCGTGTCATGTAAGCGTATTTATCAAACTCTGATTTTGAAAGCTTAATCTTAAGGCAAGCAACCCTTCAGAATGTGCATAGAAATAGCGAATAATATCGATACCTGCCATGACTATGCAAACAATATGATTTGGTAGTCCGGCTTCAAGCAATTTCCTCCGCCATAAGTTTGCCCCTCTGTGCCTTTTCTATAAATACCTTTATCGTATTTTTTTCGGATAAACTCTTTCTTATGGTACCTATACTTTTTAATTTACACACAGTACTAGACAGGCTTCGAGATCTTATCAATTTATATTTGAGCTAGCTAAATGTAACCGTAAGTTCTATGCTAATAGTTTCTTTTCTTTCACTTCTCGCTTGTTCAAATCCCTTCCGACTCCATACTTTCCAGCCAAGATTAACCTGCAAAAAAAATTAACTGCAATGTTAATCGATATCTACTGTCCACCTGATTACCCTTTCCTATTTAAGCTCATTATTAATGTTTCTGTTCCTAATTCTTACACACCCAGTAACCCCTGCTTTAGTGGCTTTACGGCCTTGCATGCGGTGATGCCGATTAATAAACAGAAATGCTGTTTTGGTATTGAGCATCAAGTAGGCAATAGATAGTGACTTCTCAAGAATTCAAGGAAGTGATTCGGACAGAGAACATCAAAGGAAAATACGAAAACTTAAGGAATCAGGAGGTATGCTCGCAAAAAAAAACACTCCTAAGCCAGTGAAGCATAAAAATGAATACAATATGGGAACTAGTAATATGGAGTGTTACAAAAAAGCAATAATAACAAAATTGCAATATGAGCTCTTTAAAAAATGATTACTGAGAAATTACTTTTATAATTTCCAAAATTTCATACACTGATGTCCTCAAGGGAACAGTGGATAAATGCTTTGGTTGGATCAAGTGAACTCACCCAGAGTAGTGAGTTCAATACCTGGCTATTGCTGTGATGAACAAAGACTTCTTGAGTTAAGGGGAGATAACTGAGACGTCCGGATTAGGTATGGGACGTGGAACTAGAACAATCTACCCCGGTGAATGAAATAAAGGGTTTAGTTCGAAATTCCACAAGATAATACAGGAAGAATGCAGGAATGTATAACGGCCAAACTTCGTGAATATGCCAATAAAGATAAGGACAACAGTCCGAACAATGTAAATAATGTAAATAGAATAAGTCTGTTAAATATATAATAGAAATTCCTTGCTAATGATCTGAGTATAGAAAAAAAGCATGGAAGTTCAAGAAGAAAGTGATTACGATTAATCGTGATTTGCCGAGCCAAATGATCCCGAAATAAAACTAGCAAAGAAAACATAAGAATATATTAGTTTTTTTTTCCTTTTCTTGTTATCGTTTGATGTCATTAAATATTGCACGAATACGGATTGTGAATGACTCGAACAGTTTTTCTTCCGTTGTTGCAGAAAACATTTGAGAGTTTCCTTTAATTGCAAGGTCAAGGGAAAGAAAAAAAGAAAAATGAATCTTTGCAATTAAAACACACCATTATAAACGACATACGTGTTCGGTAAAGTCCTGTTTGTCTTCATTGAAATCACATGTATATCTACAACGTGTATACACACAGAAAAAATCATTAATCGACTCATTCAATTTCTGTACGCGCATACACACAGAGACACACAGGCACACGGATATGTGTGTGTGTCTGTGAAAGAGAGCGAAAGAAAGAGGAGCAAAAGGTATAACCGAATCCGACTGTAAATATATAATAATTAAAAAAAAATAGTTACGTATAAGAGGCCTCATTAGAAAGCAGAAATTCTTTTTAGATTTCACGAGTATTTGGGTGGGAGGGGTATAGAAAAAAACATTTAGTGATACAAGCCTAACTAATTAACCCATGGCTGGGGAGAGAAGAGGTGAATGTATACCGTTCCCAAGGGAATTTGTTTGCAAGTAACTATAACAATACTAACCAGAATTGGAACTCTACACTCCGGTTAACAATACCGGGCCATTATTCATTACATCAGCCGCAATTCCAAACTTACAGCAGCTGATATTCACAAGCGGTGCCCAATCTACTGACCAGGCTCAACGTTGCTTAACTTCGGTGATCGTAGGGGAACCGGTGTTTCAACCTGGTATAGTCATAAGCCTCAGTTTCATTTGAAGAAAGCATACGGACGCTTGAGCTTTAGTTTAAATGCATCGTGAAATTATAATTTCAACTCTATTTATTTATTTATTTGTTTAATGAAGTTTACCTTTGCCACATTGTTTTCTTTCAGATTTCTTTTTCGATAAACGGAAATGAGCTGACCATATATTAATATTATAACACTTGTGTATGATGTTACTTTCTAGAGAAATAGTCTGGGCAATTATATTCAGTTTTCTCTTTATCAAAACGGCATTTCCCAGGTTAAAATTCTCGCGTCGTGCCATATATATATATATATATATATATATATATATATATATATATATATATATATATATATATATATATATATATATATGTATATATAAATAAAAAGGAAAGAACAGTAAGATATAAAATCCGGTGTTCTTATAGATATTTTTATTTTTACACAATAGTGCTCTATGTAAATTTAAATTTACAGAGCATTAATATTATAAATTAATAGATTTAAAATATGGTTTTACCGCTACACAGTGATGACCATGTTTCAGAAATGGAAGCTAAAGCCCCTGAATTTAATTTTGTTATTAAACCAAAGACATTAGTTCCATTTCCTCATCAAGCGAATTTTGGAGTAACTTACTTTTTAAAATTTACGGTTGTTAACGGCACAGGAAAGATTCATAGTTTGAGGGTTTCCAAGGTTACCGATAAATCCATTCATCTAGACAAGGGGTGGTAGAGGGTTCAATTTTTAATTTTCGTTGTCTCAGTTAATAGTTACATTTGAAAGCGGGGTTATGTTTAGGGATGGGTAGGGATGTATCTTTTAACAAATTCTGACATCCGCTAAATTCATGTCATCTGGGTTTATTTCTAACGGCAAAAATTCTTATGGTATTATTTCTATTTGTATATTTAAAGATTTTTTAAGTTAGAATATGTTTTATCCACCTTTCTAAAAAGTTATTTTTAATATTTGATATACTATACTTCTAGTTAAAAACCAAGTAAATGTATTAGGATTACTTACAGTATTTAAAATTATTTATTCTTATCGAGTATAAGTAAATATTATTTTATTTTATTTTATTTTATGTAAACTTTATGACAATGACGGTAAAGGTGGTTAAATTATTTCACTAATTCAATAAACTTAGTATTATAAATGTATATATGTATGTATAAAGGACATTTAATGTTCAATATTATATTCTAACTTATTAATTTCACATGACTTTCGGTGTTCACTTGGATTCTTTCCAGTGTTTGAATTGCTTTGAGAGAGGTGTTATGGTTAGAGTACGTTTTATTTAATTACAATTTTAAAAGATATTTAGGTTAGAATCTGTTTTATTTAATTTCAATTTTAAAACATTTTTAAAATTCTACTTTCAAATTTAACTTTTTAATTTTAATCGGCTATATTTCTTTATAAACCAAGTAAATGTAATATAATTATCTACATTATTTAAAATTATTTATACCCATCAAATATGAGTATGTATAATAATCAGGTAATTTTTTTTTTTTTTTTTTTTTTTTTTTTTTTATAGATTATTTAAAGATTATTTAAAGAAAACTTTTGGCAATGACGACAAAAAATAGCTATTTCATTTCTCTGATTCAGTAAATTTTTATTTTTTATAAACTTAGTAATATATAGTTTCTCATGTATGCATAAAGGACATGGGTCATTTAATGACCTACATATTCTAGCTCTTCTTATTAACTTCCATTTCACTGTAGGTGTTTTATTGGATTCTTTTAGGTGCCAAAAGTACTTCGAAAGAGATGTCTGACTTTTATACTTATTTATCCTAAACGAGGATTGATGTTGGTAGAACCTCTTTTTGAACTCATGGCTAGTGCAACCTATATAAATTTTTATGTTTTCAGGATTCTCAACAGAAGATATATTACATTGGTATACTACTGATTCTATGCAACATTTATTTTGTAAAGGACAGTTTTGAGGGTTTCTACAATTACATAATTTTTGTTCACCCTCATTAGTTGTTGTTTGTATTTTTCCCTTGTCTACAATTTTTTGGTTCTGGTATAAGTGTTTATTTAAGATATTAGTATTATGTTTCTTAATTATCTTTTCTAGGTTATCAGTACAGCTATAACTTAATTTTAGTGTATTTCTATTGAAAATGGTACTAAGTTTACTTCCACCGGGAAAATGCTTGAGTATTAATTCAAGGAATTTTTGTCCCAATTTGTTTTTTACCATTTGGTTGTATGGGGGTGTATACCAAATTATTTTCCTGCTTCTGTTTTTCCTATGTTTACCGTTTTCATTTTTAATATAAGTTAGTTTTAGGTTTTTGTAGCCACTATCTTTTAGAGCTTTATTATAGAAATTAATATGTTCGTCGAAAATCTTGTCATTTGCTGAATTTGTACTAATTCTTTTTCGGATAGATAAAGGTATATGTTTAATTATAGATGAGGGGTGATTTGATTTAGGGTGTATATATACAGGATTCGTATTGAGTTTTTTATAAGGTGTGTATGTATTGTTCTTTAAATCTAATGTTATATCAAGGAAGTTAACTTTTTTAATTTTAGTGCTAACGGTAATTTTTAAACCCATGCTTTTAAATTCTTTATATAATGCCTTTCTAATTTTGTCTATTCTGAAGTTAGTAGAATTCCTAATAACCATGAGACCATCGTCCCTGTATAGACCAATGTCAGTTGAATCAATATCACGATGCGCTGTTAGGTTGTATAAAATAAAAAGACCAATAAGATCAGAAGACTCAGCTGAGTCTAGTGATCCCATTGTGATGTCAAAGTGGTCATATGAATTTTTTACCCATTGCTCACCATTATGGATCAGTACCGATTTCTTCGCATTTAATATAATGTTCTTTTCATCCTCAGTAATATCCGTGTACTGGGTGGCAAAGTCCAACGCATTCAAGAACAGTTCTTTAGATATTGATGGGTAATAATTTTCAATATCGAACTGCATTAGTGTACAGTTGTTTTTTGCTTTTATACAGGTGAACCAGTTTATCACGTCTTCGGTATTTATCCAAAGTTTGAGGCCTATTTTATCTTTGATTTGTTTATTTATCCTTTCAAGGATCATTTTACTAATTTTTCCTATATCTGGTCTTGTAGGATTAATTATCCTTGTAGTTGGATTAGCCTCGAAATCTGGTTTATGGTCTTTTAAGGTTATGTAGCTCTCTTTTTCAGATAATTTACCTACTCTGTCACTGATCTTCAGTTTATCAGTGATTTTTTTACTACTATTATTGATATTCTGGACCATATTTAGGTTACTATTATTTGCTTTTTTGTAGTTCTTATGTAAGTCCTTATTGAATAGATCATAATAGTCTTTCGTGGTTGCCTTATAAAAGTTTCCAGTTTTGTCTGACTTTATTAAAATTTTATCAGAAGTGTTTATTACTTTCACTATTCTATCTAGGTGTTTCTGGAAGTGGCATTTTTTCTCCCTGAAGTTTATGCTGTTTATCATATCCAAAAGGTCATTTTCAAAAGCCGACAAACTATGAACAAATGGTGCTGCTTTCTTGCTTTTAAAACCGTAAACCTCCTTGTTTTTATTTTGTAAATCATTCCGTTGAAGGAAGAAGTAGGCCTTCCATCTCATCCTTCGTATGAGTTCCTCCGTCTTTTGCATTAATGCAACGAAATATTCCTTTTTGTTTGTATTAGGAATGTTTTTCAGAGAAATTCCGAAATTTATTTTCTCCATATTTTCCTGATAAAAATAAAGATTTAAAGTGCTCGACTTTGATTAGGAGCCAATGTATGTATATATAAATAAAAAGGAAAGAACAGTAAGATATAAAATTCGGTGTTCTTATAGATATTTTTATTTTTACACAATAGTGCTCTATGTAAATTTAAATTTACAGAGCATTAATATTATAAATTAATAGATTTAAAATATGGTTTTACCGCTACACAGTGATGACCATGTTTCAGAAATGGAAGCTAAAGCCCCTGAATTTAATTTTGTTATTAAACCAAAGACATTAGTTCCATTTCCTCATCAAGCGAATTTTGGAGTAACTTACTTTTTAAAATTTACGGTTGTTAACGGCACAGGAAAGATTCATAGTTTGAGGGTTTCCAAGGTTACCGATAAATCCATTCATCTAGACAAGGGGTGGTAGAGGGTTCAATTTTTAATTTTCGTTGTCTCAGTTAATAGTTACATTTGAAAGCGGGGTTATGTTTAGGGATGGGTAGGGATGTATCTTTTAACAAATTCTGACATCCGCTAAATTCATGTCATCTGGGTTTATTTCTAACGGCAAAAATTCTTATGGTATTATTTCTATTTGTATATTTAAAGATTTTTTAAGTTAGAATATGTTTTATCCACCTTTCTAAAAAGTTATTTTTAATATTTGATATACTATACTTCTAGTTAAAAACCAAGTAAATGTATTAGGATTACTTACAGTATTTAAAATTATTTATTCTTATCGAGTATAAGTAAATATTATTTTATTTTATTTTATTTTATGTAAACTTTATGACAATGACGGTAAAGGTGGTTAAATTATTTCACTAATTCAATAAACTTAGTATTATAAATGTATATATGTATGTATAAAGGACATTTAATGTTCAATATTATATTCTAACTTATTAATTTCACATGACTTTCGGTGTTCACTTGGATTCTTTCCAGTGTTTGAATTGCTTTGAGAGAGGTGTTATGGTTAGAGTACGTTTTATTTAATTACAATTTTAAAAGATATTTAGGTTAGAATCTGTTTTATTTAATTTCAATTTTAAAACATTTTTAAAATTCTACTTTCAAATTTAACTTTTTAATTTTAATCGGCTATATTTCTTTATAAACCAAGTAAATGTAATATAATTATCTACATTATTTAAAATTATTTATACCCATCAAATATGAGTATGTATAATAATCAGGTAATTTTTTTTTTTTTTTTTTTTTTTTTTTTTTTATAGATTATTTAAAGATTATTTAAAGAAAACTTTTGGCAATGACGACAAAAAATAGCTATTTCATTTCTCTGATTCAGTAAATTTTTATTTTTTATAAACTTAGTAATATATAGTTTCTCATGTATGCATAAAGGACATGGGTCATTTAATGACCTACATATTCTAGCTCTTCTTATTAACTTCCATTTCACTGTAGGTGTTTTATTGGATTCTTTTAGGTGCCAAAAGTACTTCGAAAGAGATGTCTGACTTTTATACTTATTTATCCTAAACGAGGATTGATGTTGGTAGAACCTCTTTTTGAACTCATGGCTAGTGCAACCTATATAAATTTTTATGTTTTCAGGATTCTCAACAGAAGATATATTACATTGGTATACTACTGATTCTATGCAACATTTATTTTGTAAAGGACAGTTTTGAGGGTTTCTACAATTACATAATTTTTGTTCACCCTCATTAGTTGTTGTTTGTATTTTTCCCTTGTCTACAATTTTTTGGTTCTGGTATAAGTGTTTATTTAAGATATTAGTATTATGTTTCTTAATTATCTTTTCTAGGTTATCAGTACAGCTATAACTTAATTTTAGTGTATTTCTATTGAAAATGGTACTAAGTTTACTTCCACCGGGAAAATGCTTGAGTATTAATTCAAGGAATTTTTGTCCCAATTTGTTTTTTACCATTTGGTTGTATGGGGGTGTATACCAAATTATTTTCCTGCTTCTGTTTTTCCTATGTTTACCGTTTTCATTTTTAATATAAGTTAGTTTTAGGTTTTTGTAGCCACTATCTTTTAGAGCTTTATTATAGAAATTAATATGTTCGTCGAAAATCTTGTCATTTGCTGAATTTGTACTAATTCTTTTTCGGATAGATAAAGGTATATGTTTAATTATAGATGAGGGGTGATTTGATTTAGGGTGTATATATACAGGATTCGTATTGAGTTTTTTATAAGGTGTGTATGTATTGTTCTTTAAATCTAATGTTATATCAAGGAAGTTAACTTTTTTAATTTTAGTGCTAACGGTAATTTTTAAACCCATGCTTTTAAATTCTTTATATAATGCCTTTCTAATTTTGTCTATTCTGAAGTTAGTAGAATTCCTAATAACCATGAGACCATCGTCCCTGTATAGACCAATGTCAGTTGAATCAATATCACGATGCGCTGTTAGGTTGTATAAAATAAAAAGACCAATAAGATCAGAAGACTCAGCTGAGTCTAGTGATCCCATTGTGATGTCAAAGTGGTCATATGAATTTTTTACCCATTGCTCACCATTATGGATCAGTACCGATCTAACCATAACACCTCTCTCAAAGCAATTCAAACACTGGAAAGAATCCAAGTGAACACCGAAAGTCATGTGAAATTAATAAGTTAGAATATAATATTGAACATTAAATGTCCTTTATACATACATATATACATTTATAATACTAAGTTTATTGAATTAGTGAAATAATTTAACCACCTTTACCGTCATTGTCATAAAGTTTACATAAAATAAAATAAAATAAAATAATATTTACTTATACTCGATAAGAATAAATAATTTTAAATACTGTAAGTAATCCTAATACATTTACTTGGTTTTTAACTAGAAGTATAGTATATCAAATATTAAAAATAACTTTTTAGAAAGGTGGATAAAACATATTCTAACTTAAAAAATCTTTAAATATACAAATAGAAATAATACCATAAGAATTTTTGCCGTTAGAAATAAACCCAGATGACATGAATTTAGCGGATGTCAGAATTTGTTAAAAGATACATCCCTACCCATCCCTAAACATAACCCCGCTTTCAAATGTAACTATTAACTGAGACAACGAAAATTAAAAATTGAACCCTCTACCACCCCTTGTCTAGATGAATGGATTTATCGGTAACCTTGGAAACCCTCAAACTATGAATCTTTCCTGTGCCGTTAACAACCGTAAATTTTAAAAAGTAAGTTACTCCAAAATTCGCTTGATGAGGAAATGGAACTAATGTCTTTGGTTTAATAACAAAATTAAATTCAGGGGCTTTAGCTTCCATTTCTGAAACATGGTCATCACTGTGTAGCGGTAAAACCATATTTTAAATCTATTAATTTATAATATTAATGCTCTGTAAATTTAAATTTACATAGAGCACTATTGTGTAAAAATAAAAATATCTATAAGAACACCGGATTTTATATCTTACTGTTCTTTCCTTTTTATTTATATATACATACATTGGCTCCTAATCAAAGTCGAGCACTTTAAATCTTTATTTTTATCAGGAAAATATGGAGAAAATAAATTTCGGAATTTCTCTGAAAAACATTCCTAATACAAACAAAAAGGAATATTTCGTTGCATTAATGCAAAAGACGGAGGAACTCATACGAAGGATGAGATGGAAGGCCTACTTCTTCCTTCAACGGAATGATTTACAAAATAAAATTAAGGAGGTTTACGGTTTTAAAAGCAAGAAAGCAGCACCATTTGTTCATAGTTTGTCGGCTTTTGAAAATGACCTTTTGGATATGATAAACAGCATAAACTTCAGGGAGAAAAAATGCCACTTCCAGAAACACCTAGATAGAATAGTGAAAGTAATAAACACTTCTGATAAAATTTTAATAAAGTCAGACAAAACTGGAAACTTTTATAAGGCAACCACGAAAGACTATTATGATCTATTCAATAAGGACTTACATAAGAACTACAAAAAAGCAAATAATAGTAACCTAAATATGGTCCAGAATATCAATAATAGTAGTAAAAAAATCACTGATAAACTGAAGATCAGTGACAGAGTAGGTAAATTATCTGAAAAAGAGAGCTACATAACCTTAAAAGACCATAAACCAGATTTCGAGGCTAATCCAACTACAAGGATAATTAATCCTACAAGACCAGATATAGGAAAAATTAGTAAAATGATCCTTGAAAGGATAAATAAACAAATCAAAGATAAAATAGGCCTCAAACTTTGGATAAATACCGAAGACGTGATAAACTGGTTCACCTGTATAAAAGCAAAAAACAACTGTACACTAATGCAGTTCGATATTGAAAATTATTACCCATCAATATCTAAAGAACTGTTCTTGAATGCGTTGGACTTTGCCACCCAGTACACGGATATTACTGAGGATGAAAAGAACATTATATTAAATGCGAAGAAATCGGTACTGATCCATAATGGTGAGCAATGGGTAAAAAATTCATATGACCACTTTGACATCACAATGGGATCACTAGACTCAGCTGAGTCTTCTGATCTTATTGGTCTTTTTATTTTATACAACCTAACAGCGCATCGTGATATTGATTCAACTGACATTGGTCTATACAGGGACGATGGTCTCATGGTTATTAGGAATTCTACTAACTTCAGAATAGACAAAATTAGAAAGGCATTATATAAAGAATTTAAAAGCATGGGTTTAAAAATTACCGTTAGCACTAAAATTAAAAAAGTTAACTTCCTTGATATAACATTAGATTTAAAGAACAATACATACACACCTTATAAAAAACTCAATACGAATCCTGTATATATACACCCTAAATCAAATCACCCCTCATCTATAATTAAACATATACCTTTATCTATCCGAAAAAGAATTAGTACAAATTCAGCAAATGACAAGATTTTCGACGAACATATTAATTTCTATAATAAAGCTCTAAAAGATAGTGGCTACAAAAACCTAAAACTAACTTATATTAAAAATGAAAACGGTAAACATAGGAAAAACAGAAGCAGGAAAATAATTTGGTATACACCCCCATACAACCAAATGGTAAAAAACAAATTGGGACAAAAATTCCTTGAATTAATACTCAAGCATTTTCCCGGTGGAAGTAAACTTAGTACCATTTTCAATAGAAATACACTAAAATTAAGTTATAGCTGTACTGATAACCTAGAAAAGATAATTAAGAAACATAATACTAATATCTTAAATAAACACTTATACCAGAACCAAAAAATTGTAGACAAGGGAAAAATACAAACAACAACTAATGAGGGTGAACAAAAATTATGTAATTGTAGAAACCCTCAAAACTGTCCTTTACAAAATAAATGTTGCATAGAATCAGTAGTATACCAATGTAATATATCTTCTGTTGAGAATCCTGAAAACATAAAAATTTATATAGGTTGCACTAGCCATGAGTTCAAAAAGAGGTTCTACCAACATCAATCCTCGTTTAGGATAAATAAGTATAAAAGTCAGACATCTCTTTCGAAGTACTTTTGGCACCTAAAAGAATCCAATAAAACACCTACAGTGAAATGGAAGTTAATAAGAAGAGCTAGAATATGTAGGTCATTAAATGACCCATGTCCTTTATGCATACATGAGAAACTATATATTACTAAGTTTATAAAAAATAAAAATTTACTGAATCAGAGAAATGAAATAGCTATTTTTTGTCGTCATTGCCAAAAGTTTTCTTTAAATAATCTTTAAATAATCTATAAAAAAAAAAAAAAAAAAAAAAAAAAAAAAATTACCTGATTATTATACATACTCATATTTGATGGGTATAAATAATTTTAAATAATGTAGATAATTATATTACATTTACTTGGTTTATAAAGAAATATAGCCGATTAAAATTAAAAAGTTAAATTTGAAAGTAGAATTTTAAAAATGTTTTAAAATTGAAATTAAATAAAACAGATTCTAACCTAAATATCTTTTAAAATTGTAATTAAATAAAACGTACTCTAACCATAACACCTCTCTCAAAGCAATTCAAACACTGGAAAGAATCCAAGTGAACACCGAAAGTCATGTGAAATTAATAAGTTAGAATATAATATTGAACATTAAATGTCCTTTATACATACATATATACATTTATAATACTAAGTTTATTGAATTAGTGAAATAATTTAACCACCTTTACCGTCATTGTCATAAAGTTTACATAAAATAAAATAAAATAAAATAATATTTACTTATACTCGATAAGAATAAATAATTTTAAATACTGTAAGTAATCCTAATACATTTACTTGGTTTTTAACTAGAAGTATAGTATATCAAATATTAAAAATAACTTTTTAGAAAGGTGGATAAAACATATTCTAACTTAAAAAATCTTTAAATATACAAATAGAAATAATACCATAAGAATTTTTGCCGTTAGAAATAAACCCAGATGACATGAATTTAGCGGATGTCAGAATTTGTTAAAAGATACATCCCTACCCATCCCTAAACATAACCCCGCTTTCAAATGTAACTATTAACTGAGACAACGAAAATTAAAAATTGAACCCTCTACCACCCCTTGTCTAGATGAATGGATTTATCGGTAACCTTGGAAACCCTCAAACTATGAATCTTTCCTGTGCCGTTAACAACCGTAAATTTTAAAAAGTAAGTTACTCCAAAATTCGCTTGATGAGGAAATGGAACTAATGTCTTTGGTTTAATAACAAAATTAAATTCAGGGGCTTTAGCTTCCATTTCTGAAACATGGTCATCACTGTGTAGCGGTAAAACCATATTTTAAATCTATTAATTTATAATATTAATGCTCTGTAAATTTAAATTTACATAGAGCACTATTGTGTAAAAATAAAAATATCTATAAGAACACCGAATTTTATATCTTACTGTTCTTTCCTTTTTATTTATATATACATACATTGGCTCCTAATCAAAGTCGAGCACTTTAAATCTTTATTTTTATCAGGAAAATATGGAGAAAATAAATTTCGGAATTTCTCTGAAAAACATTCCTAATACAAACAAAAAGGAATATTTCGTTGCATTAATGCAAAAGACGGAGGAACTCATACGAAGGATGAGATGGAAGGCCTACTTCTTCCTTCAACGGAATGATTTACAAAATAAAAACAAGGAGGTTTACGGTTTTAAAAGCAAGAAAGCAGCACCATTTGTTCATAGTTTGTCGGCTTTTGAAAATGACCTTTTGGATATGATAAACAGCATAAACTTCAGGGAGAAAAAATGCCACTTCCAGAAACACCTAGATAGAATAGTGAAAGTAATAAACACTTCTGATAAAATTTTAATAAAGTCAGACAAAACTGGAAACTTTTATAAGGCAACCACGAAAGACTATTATGATCTATTCAATAAGGACTTACATAAGAACTACAAAAAAGCAAATAATAGTAACCTAAATATGGTCCAGAATATCAATAATAGTAGTAAAAAAATCACTGATAAACTGAAGATCAGTGACAGAGTAGGTAAATTATCTGAAAAAGAGAGCTACATAACCTTAAAAGACCATAAACCAGATTTCGAGGCTAATCCAACTACAAGGATAATTAATCCTACAAGACCAGATATAGGAAAAATTAGTAAAATGATCCTTGAAAGGATAAATAAACAAATCAAAGATAAAATAGGCCTCAAACTTTGGATAAATACCGAAGACGTGATAAACTGGTTCACCTGTATAAAAGCAAAAAACAACTGTACACTAATGCAGTTCGATATTGAAAATTATTACCCATCAATATCTAAAGAACTGTTCTTGAATGCGTTGGACTTTGCCACCCAGTACACGGATATTACTGAGGATGAAAAGAACATTATATTAAATGCGAAGAAATCGGTACTGATCCATAATGGTGAGCAATGGGTAAAAAATTCATATGACCACTTTGACATCACAATGGGATCACTAGACTCAGCTGAGTCTTCTGATCTTATTGGTCTTTTTATTTTATACAACCTAACAGCGCATCGTGATATTGATTCAACTGACATTGGTCTATACAGGGACGATGGTCTCATGGTTATTAGGAATTCTACTAACTTCAGAATAGACAAAATTAGAAAGGCATTATATAAAGAATTTAAAAGCATGGGTTTAAAAATTACCGTTAGCACTAAAATTAAAAAAGTTAACTTCCTTGATATAACATTAGATTTAAAGAACAATACATACACACCTTATAAAAAACTCAATACGAATCCTGTATATATACACCCTAAATCAAATCACCCCTCATCTATAATTAAACATATACCTTTATCTATCCGAAAAAGAATTAGTACAAATTCAGCAAATGACAAGATTTTCGACGAACATATTAATTTCTATAATAAAGCTCTAAAAGATAGTGGCTACAAAAACCTAAAACTAACTTATATTAAAAATGAAAACGGTAAACATAGGAAAAACAGAAGCAGGAAAATAATTTGGTATACACCCCCATACAACCAAATGGTAAAAAACAAATTGGGACAAAAATTCCTTGAATTAATACTCAAGCATTTTCCCGGTGGAAGTAAACTTAGTACCATTTTCAATAGAAATACACTAAAATTAAGTTATAGCTGTACTGATAACCTAGAAAAGATAATTAAGAAACATAATACTAATATCTTAAATAAACACTTATACCAGAACCAAAAAATTGTAGACAAGGGAAAAATACAAACAACAACTAATGAGGGTGAACAAAAATTATGTAATTGTAGAAACCCTCAAAACTGTCCTTTACAAAATAAATGTTGCATAGAATCAGTAGTATACCAATGTAATATATCTTCTGTTGAGAATCCTGAAAACATAAAAATTTATATAGGTTGCACTAGCCATGAGTTCAAAAAGAGGTTCTACCAACATCAATCCTCGTTTAGGATAAATAAGTATAAAAGTCAGACATCTCTTTCGAAGTACTTTTGGCACCTAAAAGAATCCAATAAAACACCTACAGTGAAATGGAAGTTAATAAGAAGAGCTAGAATATGTAGGTCATTAAATGACCCATGTCCTTTATGCATACATGAGAAACTATATATTACTAAGTTTATAAAAAATAAAAATTTACTGAATCAGAGAAATGAAATAGCTATTTTTTGTCGTCATTGCCAAAAGTTTTCTTTAAATAATCTTTAAATAATCTATAAAAAAAAAAAAAAAAAAAAAAAAAAAAAAATTACCTGATTATTATACATACTCATATTTGATGGGTATAAATAATTTTAAATAATGTAGATAATTATATTACATTTACTTGGTTTATAAAGAAATATAGCCGATTAAAATTAAAAAGTTAAATTTGAAAGTAGAATTTTAAAAATGTTTTAAAATTGAAATTAAATAAAACAGATTCTAACCTAAATATCTTTTAAAATTGTAATTAAATAAAACGTACTCTAACCATAACACCTCTCTCAAAGCAATTCAAACACTGGAAAGAATCCAAGTGAACACCGAAAGTCATGTGAAATTAATAAGTTAGAATATAATATTGAACATTAAATGTCCTTTATACATACATATATACATTTATAATACTAAGTTTATTGAATTAGTGAAATAATTTAACCACCTTTACCGTCATTGTCATAAAGTTTACATAAAATAAAATAAAATAAAATAATATTTACTTATACTCGATAAGAATAAATAATTTTAAATACTGTAAGTAATCCTAATACATTTACTTGGTTTTTAACTAGAAGTATAGTATATCAAATATTAAAAATAACTTTTTAGAAAGGTGGATAAAACATATTCTAACTTAAAAAATCTTTAAATATACAAATAGAAATAATACCATAAGAATTTTTGCCGTTAGAAATAAACCCAGATGACATGAATTTAGCGGATGTCAGAATTTGTTAAAAGATACATCCCTACCCATCCCTAAACATAACCCCGCTTTCAAATGTAACTATTAACTGAGACAACGAAAATTAAAAATTGAACCCTCTACCACCCCTTGTCTAGATGAATGGATTTATCGGTAACCTTGGAAACCCTCAAACTATGAATCTTTCCTGTGCCGTTAACAACCGTAAATTTTAAAAAGTAAGTTACTCCAAAATTCGCTTGATGAGGAAATGGAACTAATGTCTTTGGTTTAATAACAAAATTAAATTCAGGGGCTTTAGCTTCCATTTCTGAAACATGGTCATCACTGTGTAGCGGTAAAACCATATTTTAAATCTATTAATTTATAATATTAATGCTCTGTAAATTTAAATTTACATAGAGCACTATTGTGTAAAAATAAAAATATCTATAAGAACACCGAATTTTATATCTTACTGTTCTTTCCTTTTTATTTATATATACATACATTGGCTCCTAATCAAAGTCGAGCACTTTAAATCTTTATTTTTATCAGGAAAATATGGAGAAAATAAATTTCGGAATTTCTCTGAAAAACATTCCTAATACAAACAAAAAGGAATATTTCGTTGCATTAATGCAAAAGACGGAGGAACTCATACGAAGGATGAGATGGAAGGCCTACTTCTTCCTTCAACGGAATGATTTACAAAATAAAAACAAGGAGGTTTACGGTTTTAAAAGCAAGAAAGCAGCACCATTTGTTCATAGTTTGTCGGCTTTTGAAAATGACCTTTTGGATATGATAAACAGCATAAACTTCAGGGAGAAAAAATGCCACTTCCAGAAACACCTAGATAGAATAGTGAAAGTAATAAACACTTCTGATAAAATTTTAATAAAGTCAGACAAAACTGGAAACTTTTATAAGGCAACCACGAAAGACTATTATGATCTATTCAATAAGGACTTACATAAGAACTACAAAAAAGCAAATAATAGTAACCTAAATATGGTCCAGAATATCAATAATAGTAGTAAAAAAATCACTGATAAACTGAAGATCAGTGACAGAGTAGGTAAATTATCTGAAAAAGAGAGCTACATAACCTTAAAAGACCATAAACCAGATTTCGAGGCTAATCCAACTACAAGGATAATTAATCCTACAAGACCAGATATAGGAAAAATTAGTAAAATGATCCTTGAAAGGATAAATAAACAAATCAAAGATAAAATAGGCCTCAAACTTTGGATAAATACCGAAGACGTGATAAACTGGTTCACCTGTATAAAAGCAAAAAACAACTGTACACTAATGCAGTTCGATATTGAAAATTATTACCCATAAATATCTAAAGAACTGTTCTTGAATGCGTTGGACTTTGCCACCCAGTACACGGATATTACTGAGGATGAAAAGAACATTATATTAAATGCGAAGAAATCGGTACTGATCCATAATGGTGAGCAATGGGTAAAAAATTCATATGACCACTTTGACATCACAATGGGATCACTAGACTCAGCTGAGTCTTCTGATCTTATTGGTCTTTTTATTTTATACAACCTAACAGCGCATCGTGATATTGATTCAACTGACATTGGTCTATACAGGGACGATGGTCTCATGGTTATTAGGAATTCTACTAACTTCAGAATAGACAAAATTAGAAAGGCATTATATAAAGAATTTAAAAGCATGGGTTTAAAAATTACCGTTAGCACTAAAATTAAAAAAGTTAACTTCCTTGATATAACATTAGATTTAAAGAACAATACATACACACCTTATAAAAAACTCAATACGAATCCTGTATATATACACCCTAAATCAAATCACCCCTCATCTATAATTAAACATATACCTTTATCTATCCGAAAAAGAATTAGTACAAATTCAGCAAATGACAAGATTTTCGACGAACATATTAA
Organism: Acanthosepion esculentum; assembly: GCA_964036315.1. Lineage (NCBI taxonomy): Eukaryota > Metazoa > Mollusca > Cephalopoda > Sepiida > Sepiidae > Acanthosepion > Acanthosepion esculentum. Next base: position 29,060,889 of record OZ038488.1, read on the forward strand.
TTTCTATAATAAAGCTCTAAAAGATAGTGGCTACAAAAACCTAAAACTAACTTATATTAAAAATGAAAACGGTAAACATAGGAAAAACAGAAGCAGGAAAATAATTTGGTATACACCCCCATACAACCAAATGGTAAAAAACAAATTGGGACAAAAATTCCTTGAATTAATACTCAAGCATTTTCCCGGTGGAAGTAAACTTAGTACCATTTTCAATAGAAATACACTAAAATTAAGTTATAGCTGTACTGATAACCTAGAAAAGATAATTAAGAAACATAATACTAATATCTTAAATAAACACTTATACCAGAACCAAAAAATTGTAGACAAGGGAAAAATACAAACAACAACTAATGAGGGTGAACAAAAATTATGTAATTGTAGAAACCCTCAAAACTGTCCTTTACAAAATAAATGTTGCATAGAATCAGTAGTATACCAATGTAATATATCTTCTGTTGAGAATCCTGAAAACATAAAAATTTATATAGGTTGCACTAGCCATGAGTTCAAAAAGAGGTTCTACCAACATCAATCCTCGTTTAGGATAAATAAGTATAAAAGTCAGACATCTCTTTCGAAGTACTTTTGGCACCTAAAAGAATCCAATAAAACACCTACAGTGAAATGGAAGTTAATAAGAAGAGCTAGAATATGTAGGTCATTAAATGACCCATGTCCTTTATGCATACATGAGAAACTATATATTACTAAGTTTATAAAAAATAAAAATTTACTGAATCAGAGAAATGAAATAGCTATTTTTTGTCGTCATTGCCAAAAGTTTTCTTTAAATAATCTTTAAATAATCTATAAAAAAAAAAAAAAAAAAAAAAAAAAAAAAATTACCTGATTATTATACATACTCATATTTGATGGGTATAAATAATTTTAAATAATGTAGATAATTATATTACATTTACTTGGTTTATAAAGAAATATAGCCGATTAAAATTAAAAAGTTAAATTTGAAAGTAGAATTTTAAAAATGTTTTAAAATTGTAATTAAATAAAACGTACTCTAACCATAACACCTCTCTCAAAGCAATTCAAACACTGGAAAGAATCCAAGTGAACACCGAAAGTCATGTGAAATTAATAAGTTAGAATATAATATTGAACATTAAATGTCCTTTATACATACATATATACATTTATAATACTAAGTTTATTGAATTAGTGAAATAATTTAACCACCTTTACCGTCATTGTCATAAAGTTTACATAAAATAAAATAAAATAAAATAATATTTACTTATACTCGATAAGAATAAATAATTTTAAATACTGTAAGTAATCCTAATACATTTACTTGGTTTTTAACTAGAAGTATAGTATATCAAATATTAAAAATAACTTTTTAGAAAGGTGGATAAAACATATTCTAACTTAAAAAATCTTTAAATATACAAATAGAAATAATACCATAAGAATTTTTGCCGTTAGAAATAAACCCAGATGACATGAATTTAGCGGATGTCAGAATTTGTTAAAAGATACATCCCTACCCATCCCTAAACATAACCCCGCTTTCAAATGTAACTATTAACTGAGACAACGAAAATTAAAAATTGAACCCTCTACCACCCCTTGTCTAGATGAATGGATTTATCGGTAACCTTGGAAACCCTCAAACTATGAATCTTTCCTGTGCCGTTAACAACCGTAAATTTTAAAAAGTAAGTTACTCCAAAATTCGCTTGATGAGGAAATGGAACTAATGTCTTTGGTTTAATAACAAAATTAAATTCAGGGGCTTTAGCTTCCATTTCTGAAACATGGTCATCACTGTGTAGCGGTAAAACCATATTTTAAATCTATTAATTTATAATATATATATATATATATATATATATATATATATATATATATATATATATATTATTTATTTATTATAATTCGGCATTTCGCTGATTGATTCATGGAAGATTGAAGTTTAAAGATAGTAAAATCGACTTTGTTAACCGAACGCTCCTCTGTGGCCAAATCGGTTGAATGCACGTCAGGCCATATGACGGTTCCGTGTAGGATACAGGATCGATTCCTGTCGGAGCACGAAAATTTTCTATGAAAATTTCTCGGATATTCAGGCCGGTAAATGTTGTTTAATACTGTTTATTATAAAGAGTGCATTTACTTAAATGTTTGTATCTATAAAAAGAATGTATAAACGTAAAATTGTCTTCATATATACACAGATAGATAGATAGATATATCGATTGCGATCATAGGGAATTATTTTCTATAGTTTTAATCTTAAAAGAAATCACTAAGAATTCAGTCTAAATCTTAGTTTGCGTAGTTATTCATGGAGATTTTTTAAGCGTAGCTTAGATGTGGCACAAGCGCTTCTCAGTTGTTTTCGTACTAGTGAGACAAGCTTACTCACCATCATACCACCTAGATGTGCCAACATTGTGTCATTTATGTGTTATATTTAGAGACCGTACTGACGGATATTATGAAAATCATATAATCCTGAATAAATCAACTGTGCTTTTTAAGATTTCGTGCTAGATATATATATATATATATATATATATATATATATATATATATATATATATATATATATATATATATATATATAGGGCTGTTCGATAAAAGTTACTCACATGATTTTTTTTCTAAAAAATATTTTTTGTCTATTGTTTTTGGGGTTAAAATAATTTTTAATCTTACTAATATAAAGACCCCTTCCCGACCACCTAGGAAAAAACTTTATTTACCTTAAGATATTCTATTGATAATTATAAATTTGGATATAAATGAGATTCAGGAAAAAAAACTCTGTGCAAAAAAAGTGACTGAGATATCGCATTCTAATGATTAAACTGGTAAATTTAAAGAGCTTTTGAAAAAATAATATTGAAAACTATTTTACGATACACCCAGAACAATATTCTAGAGAATTCTAGAACAGCTTAAATTAAATCTAGAGTATTCCAGAAAGCCTCATACAGTATAAAAACAGCTTGAAATAGCCACTCAAGTCACTAACCAGATGAAAGGGTACAAACACGCATCAGAACCACTTAAGGCATCTATCATTGACCTCACAAAAGCAGGCAAGTCTACGAGAGAAATTGCAGAAATTGCTATAACATTGCAATCAACTGTCTCTCAAGTTCTTAGGGCACATAATGATGCCACTCCTGCTCCAAGGAAGGAAACAAAAGGACGAAAGAAAAAAGATTAATAATAGAACTGGCAGGGTAATCAAGAGAGAAGTTGCGAAGAATAGGACAATAACTAGCCAAGAAATTGCAGCCAGTCTAAGCGAAGAGCAAGGTGTTAGTATTGCCTCTTCAACAGTCCGTCGGTGGCTGTTAGAACAAGGCTACAAATCTTATACACGAAGGTTTAACACGCAAATAAGCAAAGTCAACAAGGCTAAGAGACTTGAATGGGCTCACTATTACAAAGATTTCGTCGCAGAAGATAGGAAGAATGTTCTCTTCTCTGATGAAACGAAAGGTGAGCTAAATTAAAAGGATAAGGTGAGTCACTTTTATCGAACAGCACTATATAAAAACCAGATGTCTGCGTGTCTTTGTGTCTATCTGTGTGATACCTTTTCACTCGTGATACCTAAAACCGATTTTGACCAAACTTGGCACAAACATTGTACAATATAAGAGATAGGTTCTTAGTGTAAAAAACCCTTAATTTGTATAAAATCAATAATCGATAAAGCCGATCAAAACTCGATAAATTCTATTTTTCCTCAGCTTTTGTTCAAATTCAGTATATAGTTTACTTACACAATGACGAGCTCAACGATACCTCATTTTGTTTATTTTTACGACACTGCGTTTAGCAAAAAACAACGAAAAACGAAAGATCAATTTCAACACAAATCGATATTCAACAAAAAATTTAAACTAAAACTCTCTCAATTTTCAAGCAATCTAATACAAACTTTACTCAATTGCAGCCAACAATAAGTTTATTGTTTAACAGTCATTTAATTATGTAATTGTTCAACTATGCAATGGCAATTGCTATCTAACGAAAAGCCGCAAATGGCGATTTTTACTCTTTTTTCTTATTTTTCGTTGATATTTAAAACAATTTCCATCAATGTTAACAATTGCTATATAAATGTAACCTCTTTTATATCCCTGGTTGCACTCTAACAAAATTGAATTTCAAAAACTCCAATATAATCACGGTCTGAAGTGTGTCTTCATGTTGCCTGTTTTGCTCCTTCATATCCTTCGATAGAATAAATACAGACTACTTCTATTATATCAATAACTGCATCAACTCAAAATGATTTTAATGAAGGTAATTTAAGGTAATTGAAGAAGACAGGCTCTGTTACATATAAACATGATGCTGTTTTTGCTCCATTCTAATTGAACGCTTTTTCTGATCGACCAGTTGGGCATGGCTTCTAGTATATATATATATATATATATATATATATATATATATATAATTCTAAGTATCAGTAAGTCTTTCAAGAAATACAGTACATAACATCGAAAGAGTCATTATTAGTTTTATATATGCGTGTATGTATATTTATGTTCAGTATCCACACTCTATGTCTTCACACATTGTTTCTGAAATTGTATATTTTCGATGGTAATGTGATAAGTTGCTTGACAATATATTTAGTATTAGCTTTTTTCATTTTTAGAAGTAAATAGTGTCATAAGGGGACTGAAATAAAACAATGTTTCTTTGCGTTTAGGGAATTTTCTTTATTGAATGTTTTACTTTAGTAAATGATTACCGGCTAATTCGAGTCATGTTCTTAAATAGCCTCATGGCGCCAGTCTCATTCAAAAATGTCTAAACTTTATACAAACCTTTCCTCATATCAATGAATAAAAAATGATTTCAGGAGAATGAGTGCTTTATCTAGTAAAGAAGACTTCATAGACTAAAGCTACACAATTACAAAACTTTACAAAACCATAAAAGCAAAGATCACGTAAAGATTTCCAAAAGCAGCAAGAATTAAAATGGATAGCGCATCTAACACGAAATGTAAATAATTTTAAAATCTCAGATTTAAACATTACTTTAAACAAAAGGTTAGGAAGGAAACTCACATCAATGAATTACTAAACTAGTTATAAGCCCGAGAAATCTCTTCCCTAAAAAAAAAACTGTTTGAAACAAATTTTATGAATTTCAAGTGTAACGTTAACTGTTCCGTCTATGAATACCGAACGTAATAGTAATGGCTATTCATACTGTTTTCTTTCATACTGCTTTCTTTCATACTGCTTTCATACTTTCATAGTAATGGATATTCATAGTGTTTTCTTTCATGCTGCTTTCTTTCATAATGCTTTCTTTCATACTGCTTTCATACTTTCGTACTGGCTTTCATACTGTTTTCTTTCATACTGCTTTCTTTCATACTGCTTTCATACTTTCGTACTGGCTTTCATACTGTTTTCTTTCATACTGCTTTCTTTCATACTGCTTTCATACTTTCGTACTGGCTTTCATACTGTTTTCTTTCATACTGCTTTCTTTCATACTGCTTTCATACTTTCGTACTGGCTTTCATACTGTTTTCTTTCATACTGCTTTCTTTCATACTGCTTTCATACTTTCATACTGGCTTTCATACTGTTTTCTTTCATACTGCTTTCTTTCATACTGCTTTCATACTTTCGTACTGGCTTTCATACTGTTTTCTTTCATACTGCTTTCTTTCATACTGCTTTCATACTTTCGTACTGGCTTTCATACTGTTTTCTTTCATACTGCTTTCTTTCATACTGCTTTCATACTTTCGTACTGGCTTTCATACTGTTTTCTTTCATACTGCTTTCTTTCATACTGCTTTCATACTTTCGTACTGGCTTTCATACTGTTTTCTTTCATACTGCTTTCTTTCATACTGCTTTCATACTTTCATACTGGCTTTCATGCTGCTTTCTTTCATACTGCTTTCTTTCATACTGCTTTCATACTTTCGTACTGGCTTTCATACTGTTTTCTTTCATACTGCTTTCTTTCATACTGCTTTCATACTTTCGTACTGGCTTTCATACTGTTTTCTTTCATACTGCTTTCTTTCATACTGCTTTCATACTTTCGTACTGGCTTTCATACTGTTTTCTTTCATACTGCTTTCTTTCATACTGCTTTCATACTTTCGTACTGGCTTTCATACTGTTTTCTTTCATACTGCTTTCATACTTTCATACTGGCTTTCATACTGTTTTCTTTCATACTGCTTTCTTTCATACTGCTTTCATACTTTCGTACTGGCTTTCATACTGTTTTCTTTCATACTGCTTTCTTTCATACTGCTTTCATACTTTCATACTGGCTTTCATACTGTTTTCTTTCATACTGCTTTCTTTCATACTGCTTTCATACTTTCGTACTGGCTTTCATACTGTTTTCTTTCATACTGCTTTCATACTTTCATACTGGCTTTCATACTGTTTTCTTTCATACTGTTTTCTTTCATACTGCTTTCATACTTTCGTACTGGCTTTCATACTGTTTTCTTTCATACTGCTTTCTTTCATACTGCTTTCATACTTTCATACTGGCTTTCATACTGCTTTCTTTCATACTGATTTCTTTCATACTGCTTTCATACTTTCGTACTGGCTTTCATACTGTTTTCTTTCATACTGCTTTCTTTCATACTGCTTTCATACTTTCGTACTGGCTTTCATACTGTTTTCTTTCATACTGCTTTCTTTCATACTGCTTTCATACTTTCGTACTGGCTTTCATACTGTTTTCTTTCATACTGCTTTCATACTTTCATACTGGCTTTCATACTGTTTTCTTTCATATGCTTTCTTTCATACTGCTTTCATACTTTCGTACTGGCGTTCATACTGTTTTCTTTCATACTGCTTTCTTTCATACTGCTTTCATACTTTCATACTGGCTTTCATACTGTTTTCTTTCATACTGCTTTCTTTCATACTGCTTTCATACTTTCGTACTGGCTTTCATACTGTTTTCTTTCATACTGCTTTCTTTCATACTGCTTTCATACTTTCGTACTGGCTTTCATACTGTCTTCTTTCATACTGCTTTCTTTCATACTGCTTTCATACTTTCGTACTGGCTTTCATACTGTTTCCTTTCATACTGCTTTCATACTTTCATACTGGCTTTCATACTGTTTTCTTTCATACTGCTTTCTTTCATACTGCTTTCATACTTTCGTACTGGCTTTCATACTGTTTTCTTTCATACTGCTTTCATACTTTCATACTGGCTTTCATACTGTTTTCTTTCATACTGCTTTCTTTCATACTGCTTTCATACTTTCGTACTGGCTTTCATACTGTTTTCTTTCATACTGCTTTCTTTCATACTGCTTTCATACTTTCATACTGGCTTTCATACTGTTTTCTTTCATACTGCTTTCTTTCATACTGCTTTCATACTTTCGTACTGGCTTTCATACTGTTTTCTTTCATACTGCTTTCATACTTTCATAATGGCTTTCATACTGTTTTCTTTCATACTGCTTTCTTTCATACTGCTTTCATACTTTCGTACTGGCTTTCATACTGTTTTCTTACATACTGCTTTCATACTTTCATACTGGCGTTCATACTGTTTTCTTTCATACTGCTTTCTTTCATACTGCTTTCATACTTTCGTACTGGCTTTCATACTGTTTTCTTTCATACTGCTTTCATACTTTCATACTGGCTTTCATACTGTTTTCTTTCATACTGCTTTCTTTCATACTGCTTTCATACTTTCATACTGGCTTTCATACTGTTTTCTTTCATACTGCTTTCTTTCATACTGCTTTCATACTTTCGTACTGGCTTTCATACTGTTTTCTTTCATACTGCTTTCTTTCATAATGCTTTCATACTTTCATACTGGCTTTCATACTGTTTTCTTTCATACTGCTTTCTTTCATACTGCTTTCATACTTTCATACTGGCTTTCATACTGTTTTCTTTCATACTGCTTTCTTTCATACTGCTTTCATACTTTCATACTGGCTTTCATACTGTTTTCTTTCATACTGCTTTCTTTCATACTGCTTTCATACTTTCGTACTGGCTTTCATACTGTTTTCTTTCATACAGCTTTCATACTTTCATACTGGCTTTCATACTGTTTTCTTTCATACTGCTTTCTTTCAAACTGCTTTCATACTTTCATACTGGCTTTCATACTGTTTTCTTTCATACTGCTTTCTTTCATACTGCTTTCATACTTTCGTACTGGCTTTCATACTGTTTTCTTTCATACTGCTTTCATACTTTCATACTGGCTTTCATACTGTTTTCTTTCATACTGCTTTGTTTCATACTGCTTTCATACTTTCATACTGGCTTTCATACTGTTTTCTTTCATACTGCTTTCATACTTTCATACTGGCTTTCATACTTTCATACTGGCTTTCATACTGTTTTCTTTCATACTGCTTTCTTTCATACTGCTTTCATAGTTTCGTACTGACTTTCATACTGTTTTCTTTCATACTGCTTTCTTTCATACTGCTTTCATACTTTCATACTGGCTTTCATACTGTTTTCTTTCATACTGCTTTCTTTCATACTGCTTTCATACTTTCGTACTGGCTTTCATACTGTTTTCTTTCATACTACTTTCATACTTTCATACTGGCTTTCATACTGTTTTCTTTCATAGTGCTTTCTTTCATACTGCTTTCATACTTTCATACTGGCTTTCATACTGTTTTCTTTTATACTGCTTTCTTTCATACTGCTTTCATACTTTCGTACTGGCTTTCATACTGTTTTCTTTCATACTGCTTTCATACTTTCATACTGGCTTTCATACTGTTTTCTTTCATACTGCTTTCTTTCATACTGCTTTCATACTTTCGTACTGGCTTTCATACTGTTTTCTTTCATACTGCTTTCATACATTCATACTGGCTTTCATACTGTTTTCTTTCATACTGCTTTCTTTCATACTGCTTTCATACTTTCGTACTGGCTTTCATACTGTTTTCTTTCATACTGCTTTCATACTTTCATACTGGCTTTCATACTGTTTTCTTTCATACTGCTTTCTTTCATACTGCTTTCATACTTTCGTACTGGCTTTCATACTGTTTTCTTTCATACTGCTTTCATACATTCATACTGGCTTTCATACTGATTTCTTTCATACTGCTTTCTTTCATACTGCTTTCATACTTTCGTACTGGCTTTCATACTGTTTTCTTTCATACTGCTTTCATACTTTCATACTGGCTTTCATACTGTTTTCTTTCATACTGCTTTCTTTCATACTGCTTTCATACTTTCATACTGGCTTTCATACTGTTTTCTTTCATACTGCTTTCTTTCATACTGCTTTCATACTTTCATACTGGCTTTCATACTGTTTTCTTTCATACTGCTTTCTTTCATACTGCTTTCATACTTTCGTACTGGCTTTCATACTGTTTTCTTTCATACTGCTTTCTTTCATAATGCTTTCATACTTTCATACTGGCTTTCATACTGTTTTCTTTCATACTGCTTTCTTTCATACTGCTTTCATACTTTCATACTGGCTTTCATACTGTTTTCTTTCATACTGCTTTCTTTCATACTGCTTTCATACTTTCATACTGGCTTTCATACTGTTTTCTTTCATACTGCTTTCTTTCATACTGCTTTCATACTTTCGTACTGGCTTTCATACTGTTTTCTTTCATACAGCTTTCATACTTTCATACTGGCTTTCATACTGTTTTCTTTCATACTGCTTTCTTTCAAACTGCTTTCATACTTTCATATTGGCTTTCATACTGTTTTCTTTCATACTGCTTTCTTTCATACTGCTTTCATACTTTCGTACTGGCTTTCATACTGTTTTCTTTCATACTGCTTTCATACTTTCATACTGGCTTTCATACTGTTTTCTTTCATACTGCTTTGTTTCATACTGCTTTCATACTTTCATACTGGCTTTCATACTGTTTTCTTTCATACTGCTTTCATACTTTCATACTGGCTTTCATACTTTCATACTGGCTTTCATACTGTTTTCTTTCATACTGCTTTCTTTCATACTGCTTTCATAGTTTCGTACTGACTTTCATACTGTTTTCTTTCATACTGCTTTCTTTCATACTGCTTTCATACTTTCATACTGGCTTTCATACTGTTTTCTTTCATACTGCTTTCTTTCATACTGCTTTCATACTTTCGTACTGGCTTTCATACTGTTTTCTTTCATACTACTTTCATACTTTCATACTGGCTTTCATACTGTTTTCTTTCATAGTGCTTTCTTTCATACTGCTTTCATACTTTCATACTGGCTTTCATACTGTTTTCTTTTATACTGCTTTCTTTCATACTGCTTTCATACTTTCGTACTGGCTTTCATACTGTTTTCTTTCATACTGCTTTCATACTTTCATACTGGCTTTCATACTGTTTTCTTTCATACTGCTTTCTTTCATACTGCTTTCATACTTTCGTACTGGCTTTCATACTGTTTTCTTTCATACTGCTTTCATACATTCATACTGGCTTTCATACTGTTTTCTTTCATACTGCTTTCTTTCATACTGCTTTCATACTTTCGTACTGGCTTTCATACTGTTTTCTTTCATACTGCTTTCATACTTTCATACTGGCTTTCATACTGTTTTCTTTCATACTGCTTTCTTTCATACTGCTTTCATACTTTCGTACTGGCTTTCATACTGTTTTCTTTCATACTGCTTTCATACATTCATACTGGCTTTCATACTGATTTCTTTCATACTGCTTTCTTTCATACTGCTTTCATACTTTCGTACTGGCTTTCATACTGTTTTCTTTCATACTGCTTTCATACTTTCATACTGGCTTTCATACTGTTTTCTTTCATACTGCTTTCTTTCATACTGCTTTCATACTTTCATACTGGCTTTCATACTGTTTTCTTTCATACTGCTTTCATACTTTCATACTGGTTTTCATACTTTCATACTGGCTTTCATACTGTTTTCTTTCATACTGCTTTCTTTCATACTGCTTTCATACTTTCGTACTGACTTTCATACTGTTTTCTTTCATACTGCTTTCTTTCATACTGCTTTCATACTTTCATACTGGCTTTCATACTGTTTTCTTTCATACTGCTTTCTTTCATACTGCTTTCATACTTTCGTACTGGCTTTCATACTGTTTTCTTTCATACTGCTTTCATACTTTCATACTGCTTTCTTTCATATTGCTTTCATACTTTCATACTGGCTTTCATACTGTTTTCTTTCATACAGCTTTCTTTCATACTGCTTTCATACTTTCGTACTGGCTTTCATACTGTTTTCTTTCATACTGCTTTCATACTTTCATACTGGCTTTCATACTGTTTTCTTTCATACTGCTTTCTTTCATACTGCTTTCATACTTTCGTACTGGCTTTCATACTGTTTTCTTTCATACTGCTTTCTATCATACTGCTTTCATACTTTCGTACTGGCTTTCATACTGTTTTCTTTCATACTGCTTTCATACTTTCATACTGGCTTTCATACTGTTTTCTTTCATACTGCTTTCTTTCATACTGCTTTCATACTTTCGTACTGGCTTTCATACTGTTTTCTTTCATACTGCTTTCTTTCATACTGCTTTCATACTTTCATACTGGCTTTCATACTGTTTTCTTTCATACTGCTTTCTTTCATACTGCTTTCATACTTTCGTACTGGCTTTCATACTGTTTTCTTTCATACTGCTTTCTTTCATACTGCTTTCATACTTTCATACTGGCTTTCATACTGTTTACTTTCATACTGCTTTCTTTCATACTGCTTTCATACTTTCATACTGGCTTTCATACTGTTTTCTTTCATACTGCTTTCTTTCATACTGCTTTCATACTTTCATACTGGCTTTCATACTGTTTTCTTTCATACTGCTTTCATACTTTCATACTGGTTTTCATACTTTCATACTGGCTTTCATACTGTTTTCTTTCATACTGCTTTCTTTAATACTGCTTTCATACTTTCGTACTGACTTTCATACTGTTTTCTTTCATACTGCTTTCTTTCATACTGCTTTCATACTTTCATACTGGCTTTCATACTGTTTTCTTTCATACTGCTTTCTTTCATACTGCTTTCATACTTTCATACTGGCTTTCATACTGTTTTCTTTCATACTGCTTTCTTTCATACTGCTTTCATACTTTCATACTGGCTTTCATACTGTTTTCTTTCATACTGCTTTCTTTCATACTGCTTTCATACTTTCGTACTGGCTTTCATACTGTTTTCTTTCATACTGCTTCCTTTCATACTGCTTTCATACTTTCATACTGGCTTTCATACTGCTTTCTTTCATACTGCTTTCTTTCATACTGCTTTCATACTTTCGTACTGGCTTTCATACTGTTTTCTTTCATACTGCTTTCTTTCATACTGCTTTCATACTTTCATACTGGCTTTCATACTGTTTTCTTTCATACTGCTTTCATACTTTCATACTGGTTTTCATACTTTCATACTGGCTTTCTTACTGTTTTCTACCATACTGCTTTCTTTAATACTGCTTTCATACTTTCGTACCGACTTTCATACTGTTTTCTTTCATACTGCTTTCTTTCATACTGCTTTCATAGTTTCATTCTGGCTTTCATACTGTTTTCTTTCATACTGCTTTCATTCATACTGCTTTCATACTTTCGTACTGGCTTTCATACTGTTTTTATTCATACTGCTTTCATACTTTCATAATGGCTTTCATACTGTTTTCTTTCATACTGCTTTCTTTCATACTGCTTTCATACTTTCGTACTGGCTTTCATACTGTTTTCTTTCATACTGCTTTCTTTCATACTGCTTTCATACTTTCATTCTGGCTTTCATACTGTTTTCTTTCATACTGCTTTCTTTCATACTGGTTTCATACTTTCATACTGGCTTTCATACTGTTTTCATTCATACTGCTTTCTTTCATACTGCTTTCATACTTTCATACTGGCTTTCATACTGTTTTCTTTCATACTGCTTTCATACTTTCATACTGGTTTTCATACTTTCATACTGGCTTTCATACTGTTTTCTTTCATACTGCTTTCTTTCATACTGCTTTCATACTTTCGTACTGACTTTCATACTGTTTTCTTTCATACTGCTTTCTTTCATACTGCTTTCATACTTTCATACTGGCTTTCATACTGTTTTCTTTCATACTGCTTTCTTTCATACTGCTTTCATACTTTCGTACTGGCTTTCATACTGTTTTCTTTCATACTGCTTTCATACTTTCATACTGGCTTTCATACTGTTTTCTTTCATACTGCTTTCTTTCATACTGCTTTCATACTTTCATACTGGCTTTCATACTCTTTTCTTTCATACTGCTTTCTTTCATACTGCTTTCATACTTTCGTACTGGCTTTCATACTGTTTTCTTTCATACTGCTTTCATACTTTCATACTGGCTTTCATACTGTTTTCTTTCATACTGCTTTCTTTCATACTGCTTTCATACTTTCGTACTGGCTTTCATACTGTTTTCTTTCATACTGCTTTCTTTCAAACTGCTTTCATACTTTCATACTGGCTTTCATACTGTTTTCTTTCATACTGCTTTCTTTCATACTGCTTTCATACTTTCGTACTGACTTTCATACTGTTTTCTTTCATACTGCTTTCATACTTTCATACTGGCTTTCATACTGTTTTCTTTCATACTGCTTTGTTTCATACTGCTTTCATACTTTCATACTGGCTTTCATACTGTTTTCTTTCATACTGCTTTCATACTTTCATACTGGCTTTCATACTTTCATACTGGCTTTCATACTGTTTTCTTTCATACTGCTTTCTTTCATACTGCTTTCATAGTTTCGTACTGACTTTCATACTGTTTTCTTTCATACTGCTTTCTTTCATACTGCTTTCATACTTTCATACTGGCTTTCATACTGTTTTCTTTCATACTGCTTTCTTTCATACTGCTTTCATACTTTCGTACTGGCTTTCATACTGTTTTCTTTCATACTGCTTTCATACATTCATACTGGCTTTCATACTGTTTTCTTTCATACTGCTTTCTTTCATACTGCTTTCATACTTTCGTACTGGCTTTCATACTGTTTTCTTTCATACTGCTTTCATACTTTCATACTGGCTTTCATACTGTTTTCTTTCATACTGCTTTCTTTCATACTGCTTTCATACTTTCGTACTGGCTTTCATACTGTTTTTTTTCATACTGCTTTCATACATTCATACTGGCTTTCATACTGATTTCTTTCATACTGCTTTCTTTCATACTGCTTTCATACTTTCGTACTGGCTTTCATACTGTTTTCTTTCATACTGCTTTCATACTTTCATACTGGCTTTCGTACTGTTTTCTTTCATACTGCTTTCTTTCATACTGCTTTCATACTTTCATACTGACTTTCATACTGTTTTCTTTCATACTGCTTTCTTTCATACTGCTTTCATACTTTCATACTGGCTTTCATACTGTTTTCTTTCATACTGCTTTCTTTCATACTGCTTTCATACTTTCGTACTGGCTTTCATACTGTTTTCTTTCATACTGCTTTCATACTTTCATACTGCTTTCTTTCATATTGCTTTCATACTTTCATACTGCTTTCATACTGTTTTCTTTCATACAGCTTTCTTTCATACTGCTTTCATACTTTCGTACTGGCTTTCATACTGTTTTCTTTCATACTGCTTTCATACTTTCATACTGGCTTTCATACTGTTTTCTTTCATACTGCTTTCTTTCATACTGCTTTCATACTTTCGTACTGGCTTTCATACTGTTTTCTTTCATACTGCTTTCTATCATACTGCTTTCATACTTTCGTACTGGCTTTCATACTGTTTTCTTTCATACTGCTTTCATACTTTCATACTGGCTTTCATACTGTTTTCTTTCATACTGCTTTCTTTCATACTGCTTTCATACTTTCGTACTGGCTTTCATACTGTTTTCTTTCATACTGCTTTCTTTCATACTGCTTTCATACTTTCATACTGGCTTTCATACTGTTTTCTTTCATACTGCTTTCTTTCATACTGCTTTCATACTTTCGTACTGGCTTTCATACTGTTTTCTTTCATACTGCTTTCTTTCATACTGCTTTCATACTTTCATACTGGCTTTCATACTGTTTACTTTCATACTGCTTTCTTTCATACTGCTTTCATACTTTCATACTGGCTTTCATACTGTTTTCTTTCATACTGCTTTCTTTCATACTGCTTTCATACTTTCATACTGGCTTTCATACTGTTTTCTTTCATACTGCTTTCATACTTTCATACTGGTTTTCATACTTTCATACTGGCTTTCATACTGTTTTCTTTCATACTGCTTTCTTTAATACTGCTTTCATACTTTCGTACTGACTTTCATACTGTTTTCTTTCATACTGCTTTCTTTCATACTGCTTTCATACTTTCATACTGGCTTTCATACTGTTTTCTTTCATACTGCTTTCTTTCATACTGCTTTCATACTTTCATACTGGCTTTCATACTGTTTTCTTTCATACTGCTTTCTTTCATACTGCTTTCATACTTTCATACTGGCTTTCATACTGTTTTCTTTCATACTGCTTTCTTTCATACTGCTTTCATACTTTCGTACTGGCTTTCATACTGTTTTCTTTCATACTGCTTCCTTTCATACTGCTTTCATACTTTCATACTGGCTTTCATACTGCTTTCTTTCATACTGCTTTCTTTCATACTGCTTTCATACTTTCGTACTGGCTTTCATACTGTTTTCTTTCATACTGCTTTCTTTCATACTGCTTTCATACTTTCATACTGGCTTTCATACTGTTTTCTTTCATACTGCTTTCATACTTTCATACTGGTTTTCATACTTTCATACTGGCTTTCTTACTGTTTTCTACCATACTGCTTTCTTTAATACTGCTTTCATACTTTCGTACCGACTTTCATACTGTTTTCTTTCATACTGCTTTCTTTCATACTGCTTTCATAGTTTCATTCTGGCTTTCATACTGTTTTCTTTCATACTGCTTTCATTCATACTGCTTTCATACTTTCGTACTGGCTTTCATACTGTTTTCTTTCATACTGCTTTCATACTTTCATAATGGCTTTCATACTGTTTTCTTTCATACTGCTTTCTTTCATACTGCTTTCATACTTTCGTACTGGCTTTCATACTGTTTTCTTTCATACTGCTTTCTTTCATACTGCTTTCATACTTTCATTCTGGCTTTCATACTGTTTTCTTTCATACTGATTTCTTTCATACTGGTTTCATACTTTCATACTGGCTTTCATACTGTTTTCATTCATACTGCTTTCTTTCATACTGCTTTCATACTTTCATACTGGCTTTCATACTGTTTTCTTTCATACTGCTTTCATACTTTCATACTGGTTTTCATACTTTCATACTGGCTTTCATACTGTTTTCTTTCATACTGCTTTCTTTCATACTGCTTTCATACTTTCGTACTGACTTTCATACTGTTTTCTTTCATACTGCTTTCTTTCATACTGCTTTCATACTTTCATACTGGCTTTCATACTGTTTTCTTTCATACTGCTTTCTTTCATACTGCTTTCATACTTTCGTACTGGCTTTCATACTGTTTTCTTTCATACTGCTTTCATACTTTCATACTGGCTTTCATACTGTTTTCTTTCATACTGCTTTCTTTCATACTGCTTTCATACTTTCGTACTGGCTTTCATACTGTTTTCTTTCATACTGCTTTCATACTTTCATACTGGCTTTCATACTGTTTTCTTTCGTACTGCTTTCTTTCATACTGCTTTCATACTTTCATACTGGCTTTCATACTCTTTTCTTTCATACTGCTTTCTTTCATACTGCTTTCATACTTTCGTACTGGCTTTCATACTGTTTTCTTTCATACTGCTTTCTTTCATAGTGCTTTCATACTTTCATACTGGCTTTCATACTGTTTTCTTTCATACTGCTTTCTTTCATACTGCTTTCATACTTTCATACTGGCTTTCATACTGTTTTCTTTCATACTGCTTTCTTTCATACTGCTTTCATACTTTCATACTGGCTTTCATACTGTTTTCTTTCATACTGCTTTCTTTCATACTGCTTTCATACTTTCGTACTGGCTTTCATACTGTTTTCTTTCATACTGCTTTCATACTTTCATACTGGCTTTCATACTGTTTTCTTTCATACTGCTTTCTTTCATACTGCTTTCATACTTTCGTACTGGCTTTCATACTGTTTTCTTTCATACTGCTTTCTTTCAAACTGCTTTCATACTTTCATACTGGCTTTCATACTGTTTTCTTTCATACTGCTTTCTTTCATACTGCTTTCATACTTTCGTACTGACTTTCATACTGTTTTCTTTCATACTGCTTTCTTTCATACTGCTTTCATACTTTCATACTGGCTTTCATACTGTTTTCTTTCATACTGCTTTCTTTCATACTGCTTTCATACTTTCGTACTGGCTTTCATACTGTTTTCTTTCATACTGCTTTCATACTTTCATACTGGCTTTCATACTGTTTTCTTTCATACTGCTTTCTTTCATACTGCTTTCATACTTTCGTACTGACTTTCATACTGTTTTCTTTCATACTGCTTTCTTTCATACTGCTTTCATACTTTCATACTGGCTTTCATACTGTTTTCTTTCATACTGCTTTCTTTCATACTGCTTTCATACTTTCATACTGGCTTTCATACTGTTTTCTTTTATACTGCTTTCTTTCATACTGCTTTCATACTTTCGTACTGACTTTCATACTGTTTTCTTTCATACTGCTTTCATACTTTCATACTGGCTTTCATACTGTTTTCTTTCATACTGCTTTCTTTCATACTGCTTTCATACTTTCGTACTGGCTTTCATACTGTTTTCTTTCATACTGCTTTCATACTTTCATACTGGTTTTCATACTTTCATACTGGCTTTCATACTGTTTTCTTTCATACTGCTTTCTTTAATACTGCTTTCATACTTTCGTACTGACTTTCATACTGTTTTCTTTCATACTGCTTTCTTTCATACTGCTTTCATACTTTCATACTGGCTTTCATTCTGTTTTCTTTCATACTGCTTTCTTTCATACTGTTTTCATACTTTCGTACTGGCTTTCATACTGTTTTCTTTCATACTGCTTTCTTTCATACTGATTTCATACTTTCATACTGGCTTTCATACTGTTTTCTTTCATACTGCTTTCTTTCATACTGCTTTCATACTTTCGTACTGGCTTTCATACTGTTTTCTTTCATACTGCTTTCTTTCATACTGCTTTCATACTTTCGTACTGGCTTTCATACTGTTTTCTTTCATACTGCTTTCATACTTTCATACTGGCTTTCATACTGTTTTCTTTCATACTGCTTTCATACTTTCATACTGGTTTTCATACTTTCATACTGGCTTTCTTACTGTTTTCTACCATACTGCTTTCTTTAATACTGCTTTCATACTTTCGTACCGACTTTCATACTGTTTTCTTTCATACTGCTTTCTTTCATACTGCTTTCATAATTTCATACTGGCTTTCATACTGTTTTCTTTCATACTGCTTTCTTTCATACTGCTTTCATACTTTCATACTGGCTTTCATACTGTTTTCTTTCATACTGCTTTCATACTTTCATAATGGCTTTCATACTGTTTTCTTTCATACTGCTTTCTTTCATACTGCTTTCATGCTTTCGTACTGGCTTTCATACTGTTTTCTTTCATACTGCTTTCTTTCATACTGCTTTCATACTTTCATACTGGCTTTCATACTGGTTTCTTTCATACTGCTTTCTTTCAAACTGCTTTCATACTTTCGTACTGGCTTTCATACTGTTTTCTTTCATACTGCTTTCTTTCATACTGCTTTCATACTTTCATTCTGGCTTTCATACTGTTTTCTTTCATACTGCTTTCTTTCATACTGCTTTCATACTTTCATACTGGCTTTCATACTGTTTTCGTTCATACTGCTTTCTTTCATACTGCTTTCATACTTTCATACTGGCTTTCATACTGTTTTCTTTCATACTGCTTTCATACTTTCATACTGGTTTTCATACTTTCATACTGGCTTTCATACTGTTTTCTTTCATACTGCTTTCTTTCACACTGTTTCATACTTTCGTACTGACTTTCATACTGTTTTCTTTCATACTGCTTTCTTTCATACTCCTTTCATACTTTCATACTGGCTTTCATACTGTTTTCTTTCATACTGCTTTCTTTCATACTGCTTTCATACTTTCGTACTGGCTTTCATACTGTTTTCTTTCATACTGCTTTCATACTTTCATACTGGCTTTCATACTGTTTTCTTTCATACTGCTTTCTTTCATACTGCTTTCATACTTTCGTACTGGCTTTCATACTGTTTTCTTTCATACTGCTTTCATATTTTCATACTGGCTTTCATACTGTTCTCTTTCATACTGCTTTCTTTCATACTGCTTTCATACTTTCGTACTGGCTTTCATACTGTTTTCTTTCATACTGCTTTCATACTTTCATACTGGCTTTCATACTGTTTTCTTACATACTGCTTTCTTTCATACTGCTTTCATACTTTCGTACTCGCTTTCATACTGTTTTCTTTCATACTGCTTTCTTTCATACTGCTTTCATACTTTCGTACTGGCTTTCATACTGTTTTCTTTCATACTGCTTTCATACTTTCATACTGGCTTTCATACTGTTTTCTTTCATACTGCTTTCTTTCATACTGCTTTCATACTTTCATACTGGCTTTCATACTGTTTTCTTTCATACTGCTTTCATACTTTCATACTGGTTTTCATACTTTCATACTGGCTTTCATACTGTTTTCTTTCATACTGCTTTCTTTCATACTGCTTTCATACTTTCGTACTGACTTTCATACTGTTTTCTTTCATACTACTTTCTTTCATACTGCTTTCATACTTTCATACTGGCTTTCATACTGTTTTCTTTCATACTGCTTTCTTTCATACTGCTTTCATACTTTCGTACTGGCTTTCATACTGTTTTCTTTCATACTGCTTTCATACTTTCATAATGGCTTTCATACTGTTTTCTTTCATACTGCTTTCTTTCATACTGCTTTCATACTTTCGTACTGGCTTTCATACTGTTTTCTTTCATACTGCTTTCTTTCATACTGCTTTCATACTTTCATACTGGCTTTCATACTGTTTTCTTTCATACTGCTTTCTTTCATACTGCTTTCATACTTTCGTACTGGCTTTCATACTGTTTTCTTTCATACTGCTTTCATACTTTCATACTGGCTTTCATACTGTTTTCTTTCATACTGCTTTCTTTCATACTGCTTTCATACTTTCGTACTGGCTTTCATACTGCTTTCATACTTTCATACTGGCTTTCATACTGTTTTCTTTCATACTGCTTTCTTTCATACTGCTTTCATACTTTCATACTGGCTTTCATACTGTTTTCTTTCATACTGCTTTCTTTCATACTGCTTTCATACTTTCATACTGGCTTTCATACTGTTTTCTTTCATACTGCTTTCTTTCATACTGCTTTCATACTTTCATACTGGCTTTCATACTGTTTTCTTTCATACTGCTTTCATACTTTCATACTGGTTTTCATACTTTCATACTGGCTTTCATACTGTTTTCTTTCATACTGCTTTCTTTCATACTGCTTTCATACTTTCGTACTGACTTTCATACAGTTTTCTTTCATACTGCTTTCTTTCATACTGCTTTCATACTTTCATACTGGCTTTCATACTGTTTTCTTTCATACTGCTTTCTTTCATACTGCTTTCATACTTTTGTACTGGCTTTCATACTGTTTTCTTTCATACTGCTTTCATACTTTCATACTGGCTTTCATACTGTTTTCTTTCATACTGCTTTCTTTCATACTGCTTTCATACATTCATACTGGCTTTCATACTGTTTTCTTTCATACTGCTTTCTTTCATACTGCTTTCATACTTTCATACTGGCTTTCATACTGTTTTCTTTCATACTGCTTTCATACTTTCATACTGCTGTCATACTTTCGTACTGACTTTCATACTGCTTTCATACTTTCATACTGGCTTTCATACTGTTTTCTTTCATACTGCTTTCTTTCATACTGCTTTCATACTTTCGTACTGGCTTTCATACTGTTTTCTTTCATACTGCTTTCTTTCATACTGATTTCATACTTTCATACTGGCTTTCATACTGTTTTCTTTCATACTGCTTTCTTTCATACTGCTTTCATACTTTCGTACTGGCTTTCATACTGTTTTCTTTCATACTGCTTTCTTTCATACTGCTTTCATACTTTCGTACTGGCTTTCATACTGTTTTCTTTCATACTGCTTTCATACTTTCATACTGGCTTTCATACTGTTTTCTTTCATACTGCTTTCATACTTTCATACTGGTTTTCATACTTTCATACTGGCTTTCTTACTGTTTTCTACCATACTGCTTTCTTTAATACTGCTTTCATACTTTCGTACCGACTTTCATACTGTTTTCTTTCATACTGCTTTCTTTCATACTGCTTTCATACTTTCATACTGGCTTTCATACTGTTTTCTTTCATACTGCTTTCTTTCATACTGCTTTCATACTTTCGTACTGGCTTTCATACTGTTTTCTTTCATACTGCTTTCATACTTTCATAATGGCTTTCATACTGTTTTCTTTCATACTGCTTTCTTTCATACTGCTTTCATGCTTTCGTACTGGCTTTCATACTGTTTTCTTTCATACTGCTTTCTTTCATACTGCTTTCATACTTTCATACTGGCTTTCATACTGGTTTCTTTCATACTGCTTTCTTTCAAACTGCTTTCATACTTTCGTACTGGCTTTCATACTGTTTTCTTTCATACTGCTTTCTTTCATACTGCTTTCATACTTTCATTCTGGCTTTCATACTGTTTTCTTTCATACTGCTTTCTTTCATACTGCTTTCATACTTTCATACTGGCTTTCATACTGTTTTCGTTCATACTGCTTTCTTTCATACTGCTTTCATACTTTCATACTGGCTTTCATACTGTTTTCTTTCATACTGCTTTCATACTTTCATACTGGTTTTCATACTTTCATACTGGCTTTCATACTGTTTTCTTTCATACTGCTTTCTTTCACACTGTTTCATACTTTCGTACTGACTTTCATACTGTTTTCTTTCATACTGCTTTCTTTCATACTCCTTTCATACTTTCATACTGGCTTTCATACTGTTTTCTTTCATACTGCTTTCTTTCATACTGCTTTCATACTTTCGTACTGGCTTTCATACTGTTTTCTTTCATACTGCTTTCATACTTTCATACTGGCTTTCATACTGTTTTCTTTCATACTGCTTTCTTTCATACTGCTTTCATACTTTCGTACTGGCTTTCATACTGTTTTCTTTCATACTGCTTTCATATTTTCATACTGGCTTTCATACTGTTCTCTTTCATACTGCTTTCTTTCATACTGCTTTCATACTTTCGTACTGGCTTTCATACTGTTTTCTTTCATACTGCTTTCATACTTTCATACTGGCTTTCATACTGTTTTCTTTCATACTGCTTTCTTTCATACTGCTTTCATACTTTCGTACTCGCTTTCATACTGTTTTCTTTCATACTGCTTTCTTTCATACTGCTTTCATACTTTCGTACTGGCTTTCATACTGTTTTCTTTCATACTGCTTTCATACTTTCATACTGGCTTTCATACTGTTTTCTTTCATACTGCTTTCTTTCATACTGCTTTCATACTTTCATACTGGCTTTCATACTGTTTTCTTTCATACTGCTTTCATACTTTCATACTGGTTTTCATACTTTCATACTGGCTTTCATACTGTTTTCTTTCATACTGCTTTCTTTCATACTGCTTTCATACTTTCGTACTGACTTTCATACTGTTTTCTTTCATACTACTTTCTTTCATACTGCTTTCATACTTTCATACTGGCTTTCATACTGTTTTCTTTCATACTGCTTTCTTTCATACTGCTTTCATACTTTCGTACTGGCTTTCATACTGTTTTCTTTCATACTACTTTCATACTTTCATAATGGCTTTCATACTGTTTTCTTTCATACTGCTTTCTTTCATACTGCTTTCATACTTTCGTACTGGCTTTCATACTGTTTTCTTTCATACTGCTTTCTTTCATACTGCTTTCATACTTTCATACTGGCTTTCATACTGTTTTCTTTCATACTGCTTTCTTTCATACTGCATTCATACTTTCGTACTGGCTTTCATACTGTTTTCTTTCATACTGCTTTCATACTTTCATACTGGCTTTCATACTGTTTTCTTTCATACTGCTTTCTTTCATACTGCTTTCATACTTTCGTACTGGCTTTCATACTGCTTTCATACTTTCATACTGGCTTTCATACTGTTTTCTTTCATACTGCTTTCTTTCATACTGCTTTCATACTTTCATACTGGCTTTCATACTGTTTTCTTTCATACTGCTTTCTTTCATACTGCTTTCATACTTTCATACTGGCTTTCATACTGTTTTCTTTCATACTGCTTTCATACTTTCATACTGGTTTTCATACTTTCATACTGGCTTTCATACTGTTTTCTTTCATACTGCTTTCTTTCATACTGCTTTCATACTTTCGTACTGACTTTCATACAGTTTTCTTTCATACTGTTTTCTTTCATACTGCTTTCATACTTTCATACTGGCTTTCATACTGTTTTCTTTCATACTGCTTTCTTTCATACTGCTTTCATACTTTTGTACTGGCATTCATACTGTTTTCTTTCATACTGCTTTCATACTTTCATACTGGCTTTCATACTGTTTTCTTTCATACTGCTTTCTTTCATACTGCTTTCATACTTTCGTACTGGCTTTCATACTGTTTTCTTTCATACTGCTTTCTTTCATACTGCTTTCATACATTCATACTGGCTTTCATACTGTTTTCTTTCATACTGCTTTCTTTCATACTGCTTTCATACTTTCATACTGGCTTTCATACTGTTTTCTTTCATACTGCTTTCATACTTTCATACTGCTGTCATACTTTCGTACTGACTTTCATACTGTTTTCTTTCATACTGCTTTCTTTCATACTGCTTTCATACTTTCATACTGGCTTTCATACTGTTTTCTTTCATACTGCTTTCTTTCATACTGCTTTCATACTTTCGTACTGGCTTTCATACTGTTTTCTTTCATACTGCTTTCATACTTTCATACTGGCTTTCATACTGTTTTCTTTCATACTGCTTTCTTTCATACTGCTTTCATACTTTCGTACTGGCTTTCATACTGTTTTCTTTCATACTGCTTTCATACTTTCATAATGGCTTTCATACTGTTTTCTTTCATACTGCTTTCTTTCATACTGCTTTCATACTTTCGTACTGGCTTTCATACTGTTTTCTTTCATACTGCTTTCATACTTTCATACTGGCTTTCATACTGTTTTCTTTCATACTGCTTTCTTTCATACTGCTTTCATACTGTCATACTGGCTTTCATACTGTTTTCTTTCATACTGCTTTCATACTTTCATACTGGTTTTCATACTTTCATACTGGCTTTCATACTGTTTTCTTTCATACTGCTTTCTTTCATACTGCTTTCATAGTTTCGTACTGACTTTCATACTGTTTTCTTTCATACTGCTTTCTTTCATACTGCTTTCATACTTTCATACTGGCTTTCATACTGTTTTCTTTCATACTGCTTTCTTTCATACTGCTTTCATACTTTCGTACTGGCTTTCATACTGTTTTCTTTCATACTGCTTTCATACTTTCATACTGGCTTTCATACTGTTTTCTTTCATACTGCTTTCTTTCATACTGCTTTCATACTTTCGTACTGGCTTTCATACTCTTTTTTTTCATACTGCTTTCATACTTTCATACTGGCTTTCATACTGTTTTCTTTCATACTGCTTTCTTTCATACTGCTTTCATACTGTCATACTGGCTTTCATACTGTTTTCTTTCATACTGCTTTCATACTTTCATACTGGTTTTCATACTTTCATACTGGCTTTCATACTGTTTTCTTTCATACTGCTTTCTTTCATACTGCTTTCATACTTTCGTACTGACTTTCATACTGTTTTCTTTCATACTGCTTTCTTTCATACTGCTTTCATACTTTCATACTGGCTTTCATACTGTTTTCTTTCATACTGCTTTCTTTCATACTGCTTTCATACTTTCGTACTGGCTTTCATACTGTTTTCTTTCATACTGCTTTCATACTTTCATACTGGCTTTCATACTGTTTTCTTTCATACTGCTTTCTTTCATACTGCTTTCATACTTTCGTACTGGCTTTCATACTCTTTTCTTTCATACTGCTTTCATACTTTCATACTGGCTTTCATACTGTTTTCTTTCATACTGCTTTCTTTCATACTGCTTTCATACTTTCGTACTGGCTTTCATACTGTTTTCTTTCATACTGCTTTCTTTCATACTGCTTTCATACTTTCATACTGGCTTTCATACTGTTTTCTTTCATACTGCTTTCTTTCATACTGCTTTCATACTTTCGTACTGGCTTTCATACAGTTTTCTTTCATACTGCTTTCATACTTTCATACTGGCTTTCATACTGTTTTCTTTCATACTGCTTTCTTTCATACTGCTTTCATACTTTCGTACTGGCTTTCATACTGTTTTCTTTCATACTGCTTTCATACTTTCATACTGGCTTTCATACTGTTTTCTTTCATACTGCTTTCTTTCATACTGCTTTCATACTTTCGTACTGGCTTTCATACTGTTTTCTTTCATACTGCTTTCATACTTTCATACTGGCTTTCATACTGTTTTCTTTCATACTGGTTTCTTTCATACTGCTTTCATACTTTCATACTGGCTTTCATACTGTTTTCTTTCATACTGCTTTCATACTTTCATACTGGTTTTCATACTTTCATACTGGCTTTCATACTGTTTTCTTTCATACTGCTTTCTTTCATACTGCTTTCATACTTTCGTACTGACTTTCATACTGTTTTCTTTCATACTGCTTTCTTTCATACTGCTTTCATACTTTCATACTGGCTTTCATACTGTTTTCTTTCATACTGCTTTCTTTCATACTTCTTTCATACTTTCGTACTGGCTTTCATACTGTTTTCTTTCATACTGCTTTCATACTTTCATACTGGCTTTCATACTGTTTTCTTTAATACTGCTTTCTTTCATACTGCTTTCATACTTTCGTACTGGCTTTCATACTGTTTTCTTTCATACTGCTTTCTTTCATACTGCTTTCATACTTTCATACTGGCTTTCATACTGTTTTCTTTCATACTGCTTTCTTTCATACTGCTTTCATACTTTCGTACTGGCTTTCATACGGTTTTCTTTCATACTGCTTTCTTTCATACTGCTTTCATACTTTCATACTGGCTTTCATACTGTTTTCTTTCATACTGCTTTCTTTCATACTGCTTTCATACTTTCATACTGGCTTTCATACTGTTTTCTTTCATACTGCTTTCATACTTTCATACTGGTTTTCATACTATCATACTGGCTTTCATACTGTTTTCTTTCATACTGCTTTCTTTCATACTGCTTTCATACTTTCGTACTGGCTTTCATACTGTTTTCTTTCATACTGCTTTCTTTCATACTGCTTTCATACTTTCATACTGGCTTTCATACTGTTTTCTTTCATACTGCTTTCTTACATACTGCTTTCATACTTTCGTACTGGCTTTCATACTGTTTTCTTTCATACTGCTTTCATACTTTCATACTGGCTTTCATACTGTTTTCTTTCATACTGCTTTCTTTCATACTGCTTTCATACTTTCGTACTGGCTTTCATACTGTTTTCTTTCATACTGCTTTCATACTTTCATACTGGCTTTCATACTGTTTTCTTTCATACTGCTTTCTTTCATACTGCTTTCATACTTTCGTACTGGCTTTCATACTGTTTTCTTTCATACTGCTTTCATACTTTCATACTGGCTTTCATACTGTTTTCTTTCATACTGGTTTCTTTCATACTGCTTTCATACTTTCATACTGGCTTTCATACTGTTTTCTTTCATACTGCTTTCATACTTTCATACTGGTTTTCATACTTTCATACTGGCTTTCATACTGTTTTCTTTCATACTGCTTTCTTTCATACTGCTTTCATACTTTCGTACTGACTTTCATACTGTTTTCTTTCATACTGCTTTCTTTCATACTGCTTTCATACTTTCATACTGGCTTTCATACTGTTTTCTTTCATACTGCTTTCTTTCATACTTCTTTCATACTTTCGTACTGGCTTTCATACTGTTTTCTTTCATACTGCTTTCATACTTTCATACTGGCTTTCATACTGTTTTCTTTAATACTGCTTTCTTTCATACTGCTTTCATACTTTCGTACTGGCTTTCATACTGTTTTCTTTCATACTGCTTTCTTTCATACTGCTTTCATACTTTCATACTGGCTTTCATACTGTTTTCTTTCATACTGCTTTCTTTCATACTGCTTTCATACTTTCGTACTGGCTTTCATACGGTTTTCTTTCATACTGCTTTCTTTCATACTGCTTTCATACTTTCATACTGGCTTTCATACTGTTTTCTTTCATACTGCTTTCTTTCATACTGCTTTCATACTTTCATACTGGCTTTCATACTGTTTTCTTTCATACTGCTTTCATACTTTCATACTGGTTTTCATACTTTCATACTGGCTTTCATACTGTTTTCTTTCATACTGCTTTCTTTCATACTGCTTTCATACTTTCGTACTTACTTTCATACTGTTTTCTTTCATACTGCTTTCTTTCATACTGCTTTCATACTTTCGTACTGGCTTTCATACTGTTTTCTTTCATACTGCTTTCTTTCATACTGCTTTCATACTTTCATACTGGCTTTCATACTGTTTTCTTTCATACTGCTTTCTTTCATACTTTCATACTGGCTTTCATACTGTTTTCTTTCATACTGCTTTCATACTTTCATACTGGTTTTCATACTGTTTTCTTTCATACTGCTTTCTTTCATACTACTTTCATACTTTCATACTGGCTTTCATACTGTTTTCTTTCATACTGCTTTCTTTCATACTGCCTTCATACTTTAATACTGGCTTTCATACTGTTTTCTTTCATACTGTTTTCTTTCATACTGCTTTCATACTTATGTATCATGTGTGATGCACATTTCAGCAATTATGTCTCTATTTCGATGCATAACTGATTTAGCAGAAGAATTACCGCTGTAGACTGCCGTTACTTTATGCAGAGTCAATATCCATTCTTCTTTCGATTCATAAAGTTACCGATCATGGCTCTCTACAATTTCCTTTCCTTTGTAATTCTTAATAAATTTTCTTTTTTTCTTCATTTCACCTTCATATTGTTCCTTCACCATTTACTCAATCTCACTAGGCAGGCTATGCGTTGTTTTCCTCTGACCATTAATCTTTGACTATCAAATCTTCCAAGTTCTCTTTCCTCATTATCTGCACACTAAATTATAAATGTCTCTTCTTGATTACAAGTCATTTTTGTTTCCATTTTCTCCAAACCTTTGTCTTTATTTGCATGTTTGGTCCATGGTAATAACAGCATCACACTTTTACTGAACTACAATTATATTGCTTCAAGTTTCTTCTTCATTTCTGAGGATATTATCAAACAGTCGCTGCCATACAGGAGGCCAGATATCACATAACAGTTTAGTACCCTCTTCCTTGTTTCTAGCGATGTTGTTTTTTCTATTTCTTAGTACTCTGCTTAGCTTTTGGAATGCATCTTTGTCTACCAACAAATAGATGAATATTTCAGACTGTTATACATAGAGGTGCTGAATGCTTCTCAGCTCCATCCCCTTTCCCGAAATCGGTAAAGGCGTTCCATCACCACTTCGTATATTCGCCCACCTCTATTACTATTTCCAACGTATAATGTATTTTTATATCTAAGATAAATAAAAATATCAAATAATGGATAAATAAATGTGCAAGTGTGTAGATATCTATTAAAAGTAAACGGATATTGCTCTTATTTTAGTTAATCTTTTAATTGCTGAATGAAACGTGTTCAGTACATGGTATTCTCATCATACTCATATAGATCTACATTAAGGTCCCCACAAGACTCTTCTTCATCTGTGAGTAGATTGTCCAGCATTCAGTGCCATATAGAAGGATTGATATTACGTAACTTTTCAGTACTCTTTTTTTGATATTTCTAACGAGATATTTTTGTTTCTTCAAACTTTCTTAGATTTTGGAAGGCATCTTTTGCTCTCCCTTTGGTTATATATATATATATATATATATATATATATATATATATATATATATATATATATATATATATATATTTATATATATATATATATATATAAGACCCAATATATGTGTATACATATATATATATATATATGTATGTATATTATATATATATATGTATATGACCCAATATATATGTATGTATGTATGTATATATATATATATATATATATATATATATATATATATATATATATATATATATATATATGACCCAATATCGAGGGAATAAATGTCACAATATAAAATATAAAAGAAACAATATATATAAGATCCAGACAGCCCTCCCTCTGAAAATAGAATGGCTGTCTGTTAGGGCTGGACGTTATTTCAATCTGATTGTTCCCCCTCCAATATATTACATTGCTTTTATATTTTATATATAAAATTCGTCGTGACAGATGAGAATTCAGGATCAGTGCAGTGATGATGTAACATTAATACCTTGGTTTTGCAGGAATTGAAAATTTTAAGGTAGTCATTTTTCTTTCCATTTTGCCTATTAGAACTACATAGAACCAGCTTAGAGCGTCTGGCCTTCTATGCATTTTGATTTAGAAACATAGGCTGCATAGATATTTATTGAGGATCACAGAATATTTTTAAGCAGAACATTAATAATAATTTTTTTTATTTCACATACGCCTAAGTATCAGGGAATTACATCCACTCTCCAAGAATCTTGTGTCTACCATAGACTCCTGAAGAGGGGATGCAATTCTGAGAAAACTATTAGGAAATAAGCTGATCAGAGTCTAGAAGTTTAATATTCTGTACGTGAGATCATGAAACCCTGATAATTCCTTCTTTTAAAAAAGACCTAAGATGAATAAATGGTTGTTTTTTTATACATTCCCGTTTAGCAAGTGTAAACATTGGAGTGAATATATTTGTCTGTGATATCGCTTGTTGTATAGTGAGATATCATGGTTAAATGTAAATAAATGACAGAACTGCCCAACAAACAGACACACTCTGCAATAAACAACAACAAAAATAAAGAACAGGGCAAAAATAAATAATAGAAAGCAAACGATATATGCAAGGTAAATTAAAAGTTCACAAACTAAGAATTGGGGTTGACACACAAGAACAAATTCAGATGAACCAACACAGCTTTCCGACTTCAAGGCAAGAGAGCTCGAGTTGAGTCACCGACAAGTAGCCTATTTTATTGACTAGGAACAAATCCCAGCAAGGGATAATTTCTCGTTTAAAAAGAAAAGACAAACATCAAATATATTGTTTCTTTATCCATTTACGTTTCGCAAATATAAAAATTGGAGTGAATGGATTTCCCTATTGTTGATATCGCTTGTTTTAAAGTCGTCATATGTATTTTACTTTAGAAAAGTAGAGAAATTATGACATTCGCATGAATCATTTTAATCAGATTTTGGAAAAAAAGAATATATTTTGAAACAATAATTGATTTGAGGGAATATCAGCTAAGAAACATTTATAATCCTTCAACATTTTTTCTTTCCTATCAAATCCGAGAGAAAATAGATAGCAAAATAAAACACAGTGTTCACTGTTCAATGTGTTTTGAGATAATTAGAGGCATTATGAATCATTTTGGTTTCGTGGAAGAGAAAATCCGTTTTGAAGGGAGGATCGGACAGAGATGAACACGAAGCGAGGATGTGATTATCATTGAAAAGGTCCTTCCACCGATAACAAGATTACTGTTTTTTTTTTCAAGATTATTATCAATTTTAAAGTTTGTAATTACTTCAGGATGACTGGGAAATGAAATAGGTGGAAGATCAATATATATATATATATATATATATATATATATAAACAATAAATGTTGTTATATATATATATATATATATATATATATATATATATATATATATATATATATATATATATATATAAAATAAATGTATTTTATATGAATACGACCGTATGAAAATTAAGAGATAGTAGAATCGGCGGTCATGTGATCAGAATTGCCAAGAGAGCAGACCTGCGTAGCGCGACAAGAATCAAGGATGAAGGTAAATCAGATATTGCGAGAGTAAGCCTTACCGTCCTGGTTATTGCGGAAACCCGTAGAAAAGTCAATCACTTGCGTGGGGGACTGAGTGATTGAAAAGTTAAGGCTTTGGATGTCAGCGAGGTCAGTTACAGAGTGTTTATGCCACATAGTATGGTGGGCGTTAAAGCCACTGAACACGAATATATTTGCAAACGCATGTAGACAGATAGCTTTGTCTATATTATTAGAAATGCTACAGTTTTGAGAAGAAGGGCAACGGTAGATAAAGATGAGATAGCTTACTGAATTGAGGAGAGATAAACGCAGACACATATTTTGTTTAAGCTTTTCACCCCAAACAAGGCCGTAAGACACTAGCACGCAAGGGGTTACAGAAGATTTGGAGCGAGAGCAGATAGAAGTGTTAGAGGAGTGTATGTGGAGAAGGAAAGTGAATAGATCAAGGAAAGGGGTAACAGAAGATTTGGAGCGAGAACAGATAGGAGAGAAAGAGGAAAAGATGTGGAGAAGGATAGTGGATAGATCAAGGCAACTGGAGATGTCGAGTGACGTTACATTTGAATAGCTGGAGATTATAGTTGACAGGGAAACAGGAATAAGGAAGGGAATTCCACAGGCGAGAGGTGCGAGATATGAAGCTATTGGAGTACAAAATATCTGAAGATTCCAAAGTGAGATCTCTGGTCAGCGGGATATGATTGCGGACATAAACACCCAGGCTATGCATGTGGATTTTAGACACCTTTCTAGGAGTAGGAAGGTAGGAAGGTAGCCAGAAATCGATAAATCATAGGAAGGGATTGACGAATTAAGGTTAGACACGCAGGGAGCTAGTATATCTGGAGACTTATCAATGAGGAACGACACTTCACTGCAGAAGTTGGTACGAATACCACGGATGTTGAAGACGGATATTTTTAGGTGAATTTTTAGCTGGTTTAAGTTTATATTTTTGGTTGCTTATGGTCATGTTGAGTTTAACTTGGTAAGGAAAAGACCTAAAATAATAAAAGTAGTCTGTCATCAAATGTGGCATGAGCAGAAAAAAATGGCCCACACTGGTGGCCCACTGGAGGTGCATGCAGGGACACCTATCCATGTACGACATGGCACTGCAAGAAACCCAATATTATGCAACTGTTGAACAGAGCAGCTTCTCAAGATGATACACAAGAGCTTGGGCTCCTAACTAACAATCGGGAAAAGCAACCTGGAATCTTTCAACCCTGTACCCTTGTTGACACAAACCGCACACATCAGAGGAGATTCACGAAAACACTACTACTAAGGCCAGAGAAAAGGAAAGGATCCGGGAACCCCTTCCTAAACAGGAAACAAAGAATGTCCCTCTACTCCTGTTCAAAAGAAAGAGAAGGCTTATTAACCGGGCGATAGGAGATCCTATCTACTCCTATGAAGAAAAAAAACAACAACAAAAACAGATACACATATAAGAAAGCGATAAAAACAAACAACAAATAAAAGACAACAACAACAATAACGGGCATGGAAACACAACTGGAGAGACAAGCTGGGCTGGGAGCCACGGCGCTAGTTATGTATAGATCACTCGTGGGCTATAGGTTTAAACGTCACATCAGGAGGAGACGGTAAATGGAGATGATTGAGCATTGTCTACACCCGCCTCTATGGATTATTATAGACAGATAGAGGAGAAACATATGACTCGGATGGGCTATAGATAGGGAATCTGAAATGTAAATATAAAGTTTTACTTTAGTTAAAGTCCAACATTCACTTGTTATAGAGGAGAATCACTCTAACGCCTACATGCCAAGAGTAAAAGAAACAATAACTTCCAATGCTTGTATGAAGCCGAAAAATTGCCACTGATATTTTATCCATGTTTTCAAAGATAGAGAAAAAGGATAAAATAAATTCAATTCAAGTTAAAAAAAATAAAAATAGAAATAAAAAGGAAGGAAAGGTTAGTAACGAAAAAAGAGAGGGAGAAAATAAAATTAAAATAAAAAAGAAGAAAAGGTTAGTAATGAAGAAAAGAGAGAGAGAGAGAAAATAAAATTTAAATAAAAAAGAAGAAAAGGTTAGTAATGAAGAAAAGAGAGAGAGAGAGAGAAAAATAAAATAAAATGAATACAGAATGGAATTCAAAGAGATACATACAAGAATGACGGGCGATGATATTCTTTCTGGCATTGAAGCAAAGGAGTGACAATGCAAGCTAGCAGGAGTGATTTAAGTCCCTACGGCCGAACGAGGTGGGAGATGGACAATACTTAAATAGCCTTGTGCCAACATTCATTTCTTCGAGAAGAGAATTACTCCAACGCCTGTCAGTCAAGAGTAAAAAAAATATAAATAACGTCCAATGTGTGTAAAAACCCGAAAATCCTAAAAAAAAACAAACCAAATTATGTACTATAGTGTATTGTATGTAATATAGGTGAAGAATTCAACTAGAAAATTTCAAATAAATACAAGGTATCGAAATACAAAGTAGAGACATGTCATTCCATCTGAAATAGAGGCAATTTTTAACATACTTGTGATTTTCTTCTTATAGCGTTGAAGAAGTTTAAAGCATTCAACATAAAGGATACAGAACAATTTTATGGATTTGAACGAAAAGAAAAGATGCTAGCATAACATCAAAAACCGAGAAAAACTGTCACCCTTTAATAGTCAGTATTTTTTAAAATTTAATTTGTAATGTATATATAGTAGGTAGAAAAAGCAAATATCGATAAGTTTGCAAGGTTAAAAATAAAACTGATCGAGATACAAGCCTGCCTTCTCCTGGTCAGGAGATTCTGGGTAGTATGTAAGCGTCACACACACACACACACACACACACACACACACATATATATATATATATATATATATATATATATATATATATATTGTGTATATTTAGGCAGCATATTTTTAATCAAACAAGTTTGGAAAATAATTTCGACAACATATCGATTAGTTTTCGCTTTGACCCTTTCACGTTCGCGTCTAATGGGGCAACTAGTCAATCCCGATTGCAAAGCTTGGTACCGCGAATTTGTGTGTATTCAACACGCATAGAGATCACCTGTGATTTATACTGCAACTAAGCTGAGCAGATCTTAATTACAATTTCTGGGAAAAGCGTTTTATCAAGGCCAGCACGCTCAAGCCCCCAATGACATGTGACCCCATGCTAGCACAGCTCTCGCCAGCCCCAAGGGTCCCGTCAACCTAGTTCTACTCACAAGGCTTTGGTCAATCCGTGGTATGGTTTTCAGGCACTTTTCAGACCCCTCCAGTAAGATAACATCAGGTAGTAGGTCCAAGTTATTTTGCTAACGCCAGAAGATCAGATTTTGCGTCAGAATTTTTTGCCCACTCAAAGTACTACATTTATTAGAAAATATGCTCAGGTTAAATGTAGAATTGGCCATAAAATGCCTTCAAAATGCCAAAAGTTTTCCTCATTCCCACAGGTTTACCTTCTCGACACGGATGTCTGTTTCAAATTCATTCAAATTGGTATGTATACACGTTTGCGTATAAGCATGTATATTTTAATTCTTTGACAGAAATAAAAGAATATTTCTCCAAAACTGAAAAGAAAAGTTATAAAACTATTTCATTTATTCGCCAATAATTTCTGAAAAGTTCAATAAAGTATAATTATTTGAATTTTATAAGATTAAAAAAATTAACGATTTTTTCCTGAGAAATTATTCGAGCATTTTTTCTTCTCGTTCCACTTACACCATTTTTACTTTAAGTCATACTTTTTATGACCATCAATTATTTGAGTTTTACCTAAATTGGCATAAGCACTAAACTGGATATTTATTCTTGGATATCTCTGTCAGGCTCTAGGCACCAATAAACAGATACAGATAACCATTAATAGCTTGAAATAGACATGAATAGAATTGCATCAGGAGATAGACACGGATAGTCTGATATTGATAGAATCGCATCTTATCGATAAATTAATAAACATCCCTAAAGGTAGGTAAGAGAAACAAAACTTATCTCCCCTGTTTGTTGTCAGTGCTAAAATGTGTAAGAAAAGCGGCAGTTTAACTTGAAGTTAAACTGTTTGCAATTTTATCATTTTTTGTTTTCTCTTTTGACTCCAATTTCACGATTTTATTGCTCACAATGTATAGGATACATACAGAGGAATACAGAAGTAATTATGTAATATTATTGGTCCTGATCTGGCATCTCGGCTTCAGTAACATTACCGCCGCCCTAAGACTGTCTGTTTGTGCCTTTTCTATCAATATTATCCTGGTAATTATTCGCTATGTTACCTAAAATTTTTAAATTTAGGCACAGTACTACACTGGGGTCGAGATCTCATCAATTTGCAGTTGAGTTGGCTAGATAACATCATAACTTCTATGTTATTAGTTCATATTCTCACACTTCTCGTTGGTGTGGAAATCCCTTTCGGCTCCGTGCTTTCCAGCCATCATTAGTCTTCAAAACTTTAAATGCAATCGCTATCTACTGTCCTTCTGATTACTCTTTTGGTTCTTGCTCATTAGTAATGTTTCTTCCACGCCCAGTAACCTCCTTGTGTCTTAGCTGCTTTACTCCCTTGCATCGGATGAAACTTGATTAGCAAAATACAGAGTAATGAAAAGCAAAACGTGCGTACATAGCGTATTATATTGATTATTCACACGTGTCACTAATAGCATACTGATAATAAACATATTACTCTATCAACTCCGTCCTGGGTAAGACGTTAAACTACATCCGCGTCCTGTGTAAGACATTAAACTACGTCCAGCAGCAAGACCTCTGATCAGGAGGTTTTGTGAAGTATGGAACCACCTCTTAATTGCTGGTGTTCCCAGGTCCACCCTTTAAGCCGGAGTGGTAGCACCTGTTAGGGTCCCAGCTATGGGCAAATAGTTAACTATTACCAGCAATAAGTTTTTGAAAAAAAATTATTACCAGAAATACAATTTTGAAGGAAATATATTACGAGAAACAGATTTTTGACAAAACAAAATATTACCAGCAATAAAGATTTTTATCGGCATTAAATAGCCCATTGAGTTTGATATGCCGTAAAACAAAATAAACCAAACCAATGTAAAGCAAAGAATACATATTCTATTCATACAAATCTATCCTAAAAATGTTTTCGGCATTAAATAACGCATTGATGTTGATATGCCGTAAAACAATATAAAGCAAACCAATCTAAACAAAGAATACATATTCTATTCATACGAATCTATCCTAATTATATTGTCGGTATTAAGTAACCCATTGAGGTTCATATGCCGTAAAACAAAATAAACCAAACCAAACCATATATACACTCCTCTTTACCTGCAAAAGATTTATTACTATTATTTATAAAAATAATATATAAATATATATATATATATATATATATATATATATATATATATATATATATATATATATATAATAAATGTATTATAATAACAATTTTGAAACCAAAATTATTAAAAATGATTTTAATGAAATATGTGAACTATAGAAGCACTACTGTAGGTATTTACTTGACTCCCCAGTGAGTCAGGTTGTGACACAAGGTCGGTTTTTAACGTGGAGACCCGAGTGTTTTCACTCGGGCCGCTGGTTTGTGCTGGTCTAAGCTAGTCATAGCTTGTCCAAGCTGGTCAGATCTGGTCTAAGCTAGTCACAGCTGGACTTAGCTGGTCATAGCTTGTGCAAGCTGGTCAGAGCTGGTCTAAGCTAGTCATAACTGGTCTTGGCTTGTCATATCTGGTCCAAACTTTTCAGAGCCGGTCCAAGCTAGTTGTAGCCGTGATACTACAAGCACAGGGCCGGAGCCCGGAGCCAGTTATGTATAGAAGCACTACTGTAACACTGGGATAATACTTACTGTATATCTATTTTTTGCAGACACCACTCACGTTGTACAGTCTACTATTTATCATTTCATCATAAGCAAAGCAATATCTAAAAAGTTTATAAATGAAATAGAATATGAGAAAAACAGTATTATAAAGAACAATAAATGAACGGGAATTAAATAGCCAGAAGATAACGATTGACATTGCATTTAAACATTTGAAAGATCAAAGTTGACTGTAAATCTGAAAGGGTGTACTGCACGCAAAGAGTCCGATATTGAAATTTTTAGTTACATTTGCGTGGGCGAATACATTATTTCAATATCTTATATTAGACTCAGTCAAATTGATGATTTGATTCGTTTTCTACGGCTTATCAACCCTTTTCAAGTTATTTAAAACCAAAAAATATTTTTAGGTGGTAAGAAATATGTTCTTTGAGATAATAATGCTTTAGTGATACAAGTCTCACTAATTAACCCATAGCTGGAGGCAGAAAAGATGGATTCATACCTAATCAGAATTTGATAAACAAACACAAAATCATGATGTGGATACAAAGTGGGTGATCAATTCTATATTGGAATCATTATATAAACTGATCCCTCATTTCGTGACCACTGTAGTATCTCTACATTTATATTCCAGATAATATAACCGTCCTGGGTATGATGATAAACTACATCCACGTCCTGGTTAAGACGATAAACTACACCCAGCAGCAAGGCCTCTGATCAGGAGGTTTTGAGGAACGTGGAACTACCTCTTAATTGCTGGTGTTCCCAGGTCCACCCTGGCCCGGGGTTTTAGCACCTGTTAGGGTCCCAGCTATGGGCAAATAGTTAACAGCCAAACTTGTGTAAAAATAGGTTTTAATACCAGAAATACTTTCTAATAAAAAAAATTATTCCCAGCAATAATTTTTAAAGGAAAAATTATCAGCAATACTTAAAAAAAAAAAATACCAGCAATACACACAGTTATACATTCTGTGAAAAAATATGACCAGCTGTAGATTTCTTCTAGTAAAAATATTCCCAGAAATAGATTTTTGAAGAAAAACAATACCAGCAATAAAAATTTTGTCAGCATTAAATAACCTATTGATGTTGATATGCCGTAAAACAAAACAATCCAAACCATACCAAACCAGATACTATAAATAAAGGTAAAAGATATACCTGAGTAGCTAACGAGTATTCAATTGATTGATTCGTTTTCTACAGTAAATCAACCCTTTGTTGGTTATTTAAAGCCAGAAAATATTTTTAGATTGTAAGAAATTTGTTCTTTGTGATAATAATGGTTTAGTGATACAAGTCTAATTAACCTATAGCTGGAGGCAGAAGAGATGCATTCATACCTAATCGGAATCTGATAAACAATTATGTGGATACAAAGTGGGTGATCAATTCTATATTGGAATCATTATATAAACTGATCCCTCATTCCGTGGCCACTGTAGTATCTCTACATTTATATTCCAGATAATATACATAAAGGTAAAAGTTATACCTTAGTAGCTAAACAATATTCAATTGATTGTTTCGTTTTCTGCAGTATATCAACCCTTTGCAGGTAATTTAAAGCCAGAAAATAGTTTTTGATTGTAAGAATTATATTTTTGCGGGGGAATAATAATTTTTTAGTGATACTTATTTTATTTGCGGGTATGTGAAGAAAACGAACCCAACAGCAATTGGAACTCAGCATTCCGATTAACATTTACGAGCCATTGTCCATTACACCACCCGCGGTCACCTATCTTGGTACTGAACTGACTCGATGTTAATTATCTTCGATGATCAGGCGGCAACCCGTAT
>OZ038488.1:29104769-29219769 GCA_964036315.1 Acanthosepion esculentum
ACATTTAGGCATATGACGCTTACTCTGTAGTTTAAACAAGTTCAGTACGCTGAATCCCTAGATCATGATGACTTGTGTTTTCGGTTCTAGCATAACAATCATTGTGTTAGACTTTCAATTTCACTAACAATGCTTGGTTATGGTTTTACGGCATTTTCCAAAGGTGGTTCACGTTAGTACTGCCACGACAGACCGATAGCCAAAAGAATCGCATTTCTGATATATCCACCATCGTTTTTAATACATATATATATAATTTTATACACAATCCAACAATTCCTGGGTTAGTTATTGTCCTTCTTATAAATATAAATTACAATAGGAAAAGTATAATAGTTGCCGACGCATTTCGTCCAATGTGGACTTTCTCAAGGCAAAAACACAAAATGAATTTATTTAAAAAAAAGTAACTAATAAAAAACAAAAAAATGTCCTTAGCAACTGGAAGAATTTGTCATTTACATTTATAAATATTGTCTATTAATATTTATAAATATTGTCTTTTCTACAGGTTAACTCTGAGAAATGTTCACATTATCCTTCTTATAAAGTTTTTTTTGAGATAGAACAAATTTGAAATTTACTTCAAGTCAATAATTATTTTGTGAATAAACCCTATAACTTTGTCTTACCATGACATGTGAATCTGCGTCACTGTTATATTCAGAATCAGTGCATACTACTGTAAAGCCCTCGTCGTTCATAAGATTGATTGGAAACCCAGAGCAGTGCTTTGTGACCCTCGCAATCTTATCAACAGGTTTTTTTCTATCTACATTTATATACGTTAAGAATTAAACTAAGTAGATCTGACTATTAAAGGACAAATGTCGTGATTTTTATGTGATTCTGGGTCTTCTCTTTTTTTTCCAAATCCGTGAATTTGATTTGTTCATGCTGAGTCTCGAAAACGCTATCTTTGTGCATCTATAATGTTCAAGGTATTAACATTATTAACCTTAATATTATTAAACATTTCAATAAGAAAAATCCCAAGTCAATATAAAAAAATTGCCACGAGACATTATTGATTTATTTAAATCATCTATTTTGACATGTTTCTAATCTGTAGTCAGATAAATTGTATTATTTAAATTTAGTTTTTGAATTGTACACCTATATTTCATATGATTCATTATTGCAGATAATTAGCTTACAATAAAATTTGTACTTTATATGAATAAGACATTATCAAAAGTGACATGTAGTGTAGTCGGTGGGTGGCGTATCATAGATTCTGTAAGGGCCAACAAGATACTTGCACCGGCCCTGTAAATACTGGTTCTACAAAAATTACCATTTATCTCTACCTAACCTGATGATGACTTAAACATATGTAGCACATAAACTAACTTCAAACTAAAATAATTTAAATATTTATTTGCATAAAATCTTCAGGAACATCTTTTACTATCATTCGTTTGGTAGACATTAAATTATGTCACTTAGGGTCCTTCGTAGATTACCTCGACATTTCAGTTAACCCGATGAATATTTATGAAAGTTTCTTAAATTTAATAATCTAGATAAACGGACAATATTTTTACTCTTGTTCTCCAAATAATTGTTATAAAATAAAATCCTTGGTTTTGTCTCGATAAAGTCCCTTACAGGACGAAACGCGTTGGTTAAGATGAGTTTTCGTTTTGTTTTTTTTTCATATTGTTCTTTGACAGATATATTCAGAAATTTCGCGCACACACACATATACATATGCATATACATATATATACATACATACACACACACACACACATATATATATATATATATATATATATATATATATATATATATATATATATATATATATATATATATATATATATATATATATATATATATACGCTACGCCTATGCAGGAATAAGTCGTCTCATCTCTAAAACATTATACATTTTCATTATTCTTTTAAAATGAACCTACTTTTGGGGTATGGCAAATTACAAGGAGGTCTCACGTAAGTGCAACCAAAGCGTCGGCTGTGTGGGCGAGAGGCTCGCAATAAACTTGCGTTATTGACGGTGGTGGCGATGAGAAAAAGGTGTCGATGGCCAGTTTGGTGAAGCGAATTAGGAGTGCTCGCGGATCGATAATTATTTTCTATTTTCGCATCGCAAGGATCAATAGGCAATGTTGTATTTGTTGTTGCCGACTTTCGCTGCTGCTGCCGCTGTTTGTTCTCGTCGATTGCTATTTTGGGGATTAGAGCTCGATATTTGTGGGTTGAATTGTTTTTATTGAGTCGTTGGAGGTGGCGATTGCACGGATTTGCCTTTCATTAATTTTTAAACCACATAATTATATTAGAAACTCACTTATATGCATATATATATATATGCAAATACATCTTTCGATAAAAATGAACATACATGAATAAACTTAGCAATTCATTTATGTTTTTTTCTTTCTATGTGTTTGGAGAAATTACATAAATCGAACATTCCAGAAATATATATAATCGTATAAAACAGAGTGCTGAAAAGTTTTCGGCTTGAACCATTTCCCAAAATCTGATCAAATGAGTAAATATAAATCTTTTTTTTTTTAATGATTTCACATCAAGCAAGGCGATAATGTCACTAAGTTTCCAGAAGTTACTGAGATTGAAAGAGGATGAGAAGTCTTTGGTTAAGAGAAAGGACAATAAAAGATAGATTTCAATAAGACATGTCATGGCGATTGACGTTGCATTTAATTTTTTGAAAAGTGAATATGGCGGGTTAACGAAAATGAAGGAGACTTCCACAGGTGGGAAGTGTGGGAAAAAATCTATTAGAATAGAACTTACGGTTACATGTAGCTATTTCAACAGCAAAACGATGCTAATATAGCAGTAGGCTTAAATTTATGCGATCGAGGTACCAAAGAGGAGAGCTCTTTACATCAACTGACATGAAAATAATTATACAAGAGACAGAGAGAAACCACGTGACGGTCGTGTGAAAGTGACTGAAGTCGAAAGGTCAGGTCAGATCAGGTCAGGATCGATAACATTATAGACTCTTCTTTGGATTTTGTCAAGAACCTCGAGATATATAGCAGCAGGCCTAGTAATAGATCCAATATAATCACTCCATTTCATATCAGTAAGAAACGTGATACCAAGAAGGTGCAATGAGCTACTTTTGCGAGAATGGCATCAATCATGCTGATGGAGGGCAAAATGGTTTTCTACGATAATTAAAGGATAGTAGTCTCATTTTGGAAGCGTTAATATTTGCAGGCCGTTCCTTGCACTAATTAACAAATAATTGAAGGTCATTTCCGAGAGTAACTGCCGACTTTACTTTGTCAGGCCTATCGGACTTATTGAGATAGAAATAAATAGCGGTATCATCAGCATAAACCTGATGACTTCGACTGGGTCGGTGATGAAGGCAAAAAAAAAAACTAGGTTCAAAGATAGAGACCTGGGGGACCCCACATTAATGTAAAATGACAATCTTCACTACCAAAAGTGTTTAAGAACGATTAGATTGTCATATTGTCCGTCCAGAGACATCATAGCCCTTGAGCTTGTGGATAAGGCCAGCATGACAACATATATATATATATATATATATATATAAATATATATATATATATATATATATATATATATATATATATATATATATATATATATGTGTGTGTGTGTGTGTGTGTGTGTGTGTGTGTGTGTGTGTGTGTGTGTGTGTGTGTGTGTGTGTAGGAGGAAAGTGAATGTGGTGTGAAAGTGACTGAAGTCGAGTTGCCAGATCAGGATGGATAACATTAGAGACTCTTCTTTGGATTTTCTCAAGAACAACGCGATGTATAGCAGTAGTTCTAGTAATTGATCTAATATAATCACTCCACTTCATATCAGTAAGAAACGTGATACAAAGAAGGTGCAATGAGATACTTTCCTGGAGAACGGCATCAGTCATGCTTATGTGGGGCAAACATATATGTAATTTCACCCCAAGGAAGGCGTCAATACCACCAAAAACGCATGGAGTTACTGGTAGTGGAAGAGGATGAAAACAAATTAGTGAGGAGAAAGTACAATAAAAGAGCAGGAAGATGTAGATTTACGTTGCATTTACATTTTGAAGATTCTAGATGTCACGGAAGCAAGAAACCGGAAGTAGTTTTCAGAGGTGAAAGGTTCGAGAATAAATATTAGAATAGGACTTACGGTTACATCCAGATATTTCAATAGAAAAAGGATGGGTCTTTTCTGCTAATCTAGTAGTATGCTTAATGTCACGCGATCGAGTTACCAAAGAGCTTATTAAAAACAACTGCCATGAAAATATTTATAGAAAGGACAGAGGGAAGCCATATCACGGCAGTAAAGGTGACTGAAGTCGAGATGCCAGGTCGAGACCGATAACATTACAGACTTTTTTTATTTTGTTGTGATTGATTGATCGATTCGTTTTTTACGCCTTATCAACAATTTGCAGTAATTTTTTAAAACTATAACATATTTTTAGATTGTTATATTTTTATTTATTTTTGGAGATAATAATGGGTTGAGTGTTACATGTCTTACTAATTAACCCATAGCTGGATGGAGAATTGGTGGATTCATACCTTTCCCAAGGGTGTTTGCGTGGGAATGAATATAACGAACCCTACGCGGGAATTGGAACTCTGCTCTCGTACATTCCAGCTTAAAACGGTCACCCATCTTGTTACTGGCTAGGCTCAACGTTGCTTAACTTCGATGATCGTACGTGATCCAGTGTTCTATTTAGCCGTAAACCGGATTTTGTCGAGACCCTGGAGATATGTAGCCGCAGCACGAAACTAGATATGGTAGCCATATTCAATTCAGAGGCCATGGTAGATTTTGACGAGTAAACCTAATGAAGAATTTCGAAAATCGGTTTTATATTCAGTACATTACTTTCTGTTGTCAGGCACTTCGACGTGGTGTTTGGGCGCTTTGTCGTGGCATAATGGTTAACAAGCTTGTCTCGCTAGGTTAGTTACGACGGAAAAGTGAGTTCGCGCCTAACTAGTGCACCATATTTTTGGCCAGATCTAACCTACGCTTAGAAAATAACCATTGCATTGGGTTGGATACTAAAGAAAACTTACAAGTCGATTTCTATTTCTTTTTCAATTTTATATCAATAGTCAATGAACAAAAGTTTATGTCAATCTTTCTGATATCATCATCTTCTTCATCTGACGAAAATATTTGATGCCTTTCAGGGCATTTAAATTGACGATAAAAAAATATCGTTGTTAAATGTATCACGACTGCGTTGACAGTTACTCCCCTGAAAAGATAAAATCGATTTTCAATTCTGCATGCTTACAAACACATATACATGCATACATTCTGTTTGCTTATAAAAATATAGACATGTACGCACACACACACATGGCTATATATATATATATATATATATATATATATACATATATATATCTATATATATATATATGTGTGTGTGTGTGTGTGTGTGTGTGTGTCTGTGTGTCTGTGTGTGTGTGTGATAGAGTAGTAAGAGGAGAAAACAATTCACAACAACAAAAAGTTTAGAGATTACGACCAGGCTCTTACATGATTTCATCATTCCGGGCAAGACCTCTAATATAACAGTGTGGGATATCTACTAACAAAAATGATGGAAAGAATCTAATTGAAACCGGTTAGATTAAAAAAAGTCAATTTCAAATTCCTAGCACTCCTCGTTCGTGCAAAACACTAACATAAAACATTTAGTCTGACGAAACGCGTCACAATTTTTTTTCCACTATGTCATATATTTTCAATATATATATATATATATATATATATGTATATATATATATATATGTATA
This sequence comes from Acanthosepion esculentum, assembly GCA_964036315.1. Classification (NCBI taxonomy): domain Eukaryota; kingdom Metazoa; phylum Mollusca; class Cephalopoda; order Sepiida; family Sepiidae; genus Acanthosepion; species Acanthosepion esculentum. Next base: position 29,110,573 of record OZ038488.1, read on the forward strand.
TATTAGAATAAATCCTAATGAGCCACGCAAACCTACCTAGGTTTCACCTAAATAGATCTTCTGGGTAAACTGGCTAAAAAAGGAAAAGAATGAGCAGCATTTACTGATTTACCACACTACTTAGCGTATTGAGAACTCTACGATTTAGTCTTTTATACTCGCTGTCAGTATGGCTTTGTCACCTGTAGCAAGGCTGGGCTAGTATCACATTTAAGAAAGCACAAACGAATTATGTCTTTCCCTTACCTGATTTTCTTGACAAGCATGTATAAATGTAAAATGAAAGGCATCATCCAAGGCTAACGTTCATTTATCATTCACGATAGGAGAGTTCACCAAATTATATATATATATATATATCTATATATATAATTGTCATCCACAGACAGACTGTTTTGCTGTATCACAGTTCATCAGTGTGACTAGACGTCCGGTTGGCTCTACCTAGGATCGAAACCCGACTGAATTGGCGTCAGTCGGATATTCTACCACTAAGCCATCGGGGCACGGCAGGGATCAAGGTTAATTTTAGCGTATTTATTTTTAGATTTGATAATATATATATATATATATATATATATATATATATATATATATATATATATATATATATATATATATATATATATATATATATATATATATATATATTAGAATAAATCCAAATGATACAGGCAAACCTACCTAGGTTTCACCTAAACGGATCTTCAGGGTAAACTGGCTAAAAAGGAAATGGCGGAACAGTATTTATTGATTATTTATATTTATTGGCTCTACTAAGCGTATTAAACACACTACGGTTTAGTCTTTTATACTCACTTGAATTTTTTTTCTTTGCACTTTGGACTTAAGACACTTGAAAGTTTGTTTCACCTTGTTCTGATGTTTTTAGTTCTTTCTTTTTTTCTCGGGTACCAATTAGCCCTCAGGTGTCTACTAATTGAGTCATCCAAGGTTTTTCAAGCGATTAATACTGTTAATATCTATCTATCTATCTATCTCTCTCTCTCTCTCTCTCTCTCTCTCTCTCTCTCTCTCTCTCTCTCCATATATATATATATATATATATATCTGTGTTGGTGTGTGAATCACAATAAACGCTAATTTTATTGGATAGGCATATTTCAGTAGTCGCTCTGTTTATTTATAAAATAGTATATTTATTTATTTTCTTCTACCGGACTGAATATTCGAGAAATCTCATTAACCCTAGAACACCAACCATCAATTATCGTTATACCACGACTAACTATGGGTATACCATACCCGACTTTGAAAATATCAAAAAAAAATATTAACTCTATATCTTTATTTGAAATATTTTGCATGCAGACACTTCAAACTTTGTACTTTGAGTTAACATTAATAGGAACTGAAAAACATTTTATTTAGGTAAGAAAATCAGTTAATGAAAATTGTAATTAAAAATAGGAAAATTTGCTCTGGGTACCCATGTTTAGTGTTCTAGGGTTAAAGTAGAATATCTACTTTCCGACATTCCCTTATTCGAAGTTGCGTTTCCCAAGGTAGAGGGAAACCGTTGTTAGACACGATGTGGCTTAACCTACTCGAGCATGAATAAGCTTTGCCGATGACCATACATATGTCTTTGTGCTTTGATTTGATTAGTTTTAGGAATGTTGATTATAGTGTTAATATTTTGCTCTTAGAGGTTTGGTATAATGATGGAATATATTTTCTCGAAATAATCACGCAGACGCTATAATCGTCGGCATTCATTGTTTTTCATATTTATTAAAAATATCTTGTGTCAAATTATTTGGGCACGTGATAGAAATTAAATATACGGATTTATAGCTGTTCTCAAGTACAGTAACAGAATATATTTAACTTTACATCTCAAAGCTAAATATCTCTATATCTATAATTCTCAAAACGTGTGTGTGTATGAGTGTGTGTGTATGGATGTGTGTATATGGATGTGTGCGTGTGTGTGTGTGTGTGTGTGATCGGATATTGTTTATGAGTTTCCAGTGTTTTCATCCGACTTATTTGAAATTTTTGGTTGATAGATAATTCTTCAGTGCCGGTTTTGAGTCCTAATTGGGTGGGAAAAATTATAACCTTGAACGAGAAAAATAGAAAAAAAATGATTTTTTATGCTTTGCAACATTTAATGTCTGTAAAAATGCAATCAATTTAGTGAGTTGAAACATATATATATATATATATATATATATATATATATATATGTTGTGTATATTTAGGCAGCAATTTATCATTGATCCATGTTTCATTAAATAATATTATTCTTAAATGCCTATAATTGATAACAGAAGCCATTGGTTTATGCCAACGGCTTTCCATATTTAATACTTCTCGTTTTCACTCTCGCGTGGTCATGTGTGACGTCACGAGCTGCGATGCGATTTTCGCTTCCGCGTCTCGTATACACGATTTTGTCGTTGCTTTGAAATTTTTCATGCAACAAAAACAGACTACCATTATTATTTCGTCCGTGTATTGTTTGATATATTGAAATGTAATTGTCATCTTTGATAATCCTTATGTAAGCTGAAAGCTTTGATAGGATTAAAACATTTATCAATATGGGGATTTCCTTTCGTCTTTCAATGATATTGTTATTAGGCTTATCAGACAATATGAAAGGAATTTACTTAAAATAAATAGACAAACCCTGTCTATATTATTTAATGAAACATGCATCAATATATATCTATACATATTATGAATAAAAATTATTGCATATTATTATTATGACGGTCCATGAAAGAGGTTCCTTCCATTCCTTGCAATATTGAGATTTATATATATAGTTAAAGTGATATATATATATATATATATATATATATATATATATATATATATATATATATATATATATTTAATCGGTATCACCTATAAGAAGCAGTAATGCCAGTAAAACACAAAAGGTTACAGGGTGTTTAAGAATTAGGAACAGAAACATTAATGATGAGCAAAAAGAGAAGAGAGTAATCAGAGCAGTAGACTGCGATTGATATTGGATTTAAATTTCTGCAGATTAAATTTGGTTGGAATGCATGAAGCTGGAAGGGTGTTCCACAAGTGATAAGTGCGAGAAAATAAACATGTACATCTAGCCAGCTCAGCTGTAAATTGTTCAGATATCAACGCCAGTCTAGTGAAGTCCATATATTAAAAAAAAACACATCTAGATTCCATAGCGAAGAGCTCATCCGAACAATTACCATGAAAATATTTATAGAAAAGACATGGAGAGGCAACTCTATGGCGGTAGGAAAGTGACTGGAGACTAGCCGACAAATCAGGACAAATAATATTGCTAATCATTCTTTGGATTTTATCAAGGAGCTCAAGGTAAATAGCAGGGTCACCGGGCCATATTTGACAGCAATATTTTAAGCATGGACGAATGGTAAACTTATAGATATGTAAGATCGATTCTGGAGAGTAAAATTGTCTCGTCCGATATTGTGAACTGACTTTCTTAGTAGCTGACCTAGCAATGGATTCAATATAGTCTTTCCGCTTCATTTGCTGATGGAAGGCAGCGAGGTGTCGCTCTGATGATTAATGGAAAGAAGTTTACTTTTGTAGGAGTTGAGATTGACAAGCCATCTTTTGACACACTTAACGGCGAACTAGACATCGTTTTGGACATTGGTTGCCATTTTGACCTTGTCGGAATGATATGGCAGGAGTAAAATGTTGTGTCATAAGCGTGTCATAAGCGTAGATACAAAGATAAGAACAGAGGTCATCAGGAAGGTCATTAATGAAAATAATAAAAAAGCGTAGGACCAAGGATGGAGACATGAGCGACACCTGGGATGTATATATATATATATATATATATATATATATATATATATATATATATATATGTGTGTGTGTGTGTGTGTGTGTGTGTGTGTGTGCGTGTGTGTGTGTGTGTGCATTTCACTTTAACGCTCAAAGATATGCGGTGATTTGCCACATAATTTGTAGAGTAACATATTTTAAAGACATTTTTATGTTTATACATTTTTAAAAATAATTGTCGGACTTTGTCCAATTCATAAAGTGTAACATATAATTTTATCAATTTGAGAAAATAAAATTAACGCAATTTGTCTATATATCTACAATAGAAAAACTCACAATCATATATATATATATGTATACATATGTATATATATATATATATATATATATATATATATATATATATATATATATATATGTATATATATATATATATGTAGTCATATATGTAGTCATATATATGAATAAAGATAAAAGAAAAAAACTATCTTAGCCGATGCATTTCGTCCTCTGATGGAAGCAAATTTAACGATTTCATTTGCATCAATTATTTATAAAAGAAGCTAAAAATTCTTTTAGGTTTTCAAAATTTTAAAATTTAACAGACGTTCATCAATATTCTGTAGGTTAGCCGAAAGTCAAGGTCAATTATGGAGGATGGTAAATGACGTGATTTCATGTTGACGTGAATTGATTGTTGATTTTGCTTATACAGATTATATTTAAATTATTCTAGTATGGGATATATTTATGTATTATATATTTTTAAAATTGCACACACACACACACACGAACATATATATTTATATATGGGAAGAAATAGAAAGAGCGAAAAATACGTTTATTTTACTACGTTTCTATTATATTTTGTTATATTTGTTATATTTTATTTTATATTACTGTTTATGTTATATTATATTTGATATATATTATATTATTATATATCATATATTATATTATTATATTATTGTTATTATATATTATATTATTGTTATATCATTATATTATATGTGTTATATATTATATTATATTATACTATATATTATAATATATAATATATTATAATATAATATATAACAAATATAGTATAATGATATAACAATAATATAATATATAATAACAATAATATAATAATACATTATATTATTATATATTATATATTACATAATATATTATTGTATATTATATATTACATAATGTATTAAATATTACATTATATTATATTATCATATATTGTCATTATATATTATATTATTGTTATATTGTTATATTATATTTGTTATATTATACATTATATTATTGTCATATTTGTTATATTATATATTATATTATTATATATTATATTATTATATTATATTATCATATAACATATATTATATTATTATTATTATTATTATATATTATTGTTACTTTATTATGTTTGTTATATTTTGTTATATTTGTCATAGTGTGGATCACTTATTGTCATTGTCGTCTTCTTGTATCACTCAGGGAACAACGTGAGCCTTTCTGCTATGATTTATATTTACACGAGTCAGTTTAGACTGAATAGTAATGTCTTTCGCTATATGTTGACTAGATAATTCTTTAATCTTCACTTTTCAAGCCTTGATTGATTTCAGAATCATGTATACGTTTTCTGTGAAAGAAAAAGCTATTTTCATGCCAAAAGTTCAGGTGAGCTATATTCTTTAGTTCTACCAGTTCAGGCATTTCCAGCTAGGATACTATACGCTACATTTAGGAGTTGAAGTTGCCTCAGTTCCTTCGAATTTTAAACTTAAAAACATGCAAATGATACATTGAGTACCAGGGTCCATCGTCAATGCTTCCCTGGAAACTACAATCTACACTTCTCTGAATCAACAGCTAATCTTTAGCTATCCTCCTAATCCTCAGGTCCTACGACCTCCTCTTTCATTCATGTCACACGCCTTATTCCTAATAACCATTTAAAAAGTAAATGTATACTTTGAGTAGCTCTCGAGCTTTTAATGGGTTTAATTTTAGCTTTAAAATGTTGTCCTTGCTTTTTGTTTACATCTGTTAAGTCTCATAATTTTAGGATTTCAAATCTCTGATGTCAGCTTTAAATCAAAATGACGTAGAGTTTCTTTTTGTCTGAAATGAGGAATGAATACAAATTAAAATTCCTCTGAATTGGTGGAATAAAAAAGCTAATTAAAAATTTTGTAACTGAAATTAATCTTAAACAAGCCGTATCGTAAGTAAGGTATTGATAGTTTTTATGTTAAGATCAAAAATCAATTCTCTGTGTGTGTTCACATGGAAAGCCAATATATACGAAAAACCATCTCCAGTTTTCGCAAATAAATCTGAAAATGTTTCATATATATCTGATTTTAATGTCGCCGAAGATTACACAGTACTTTTTTTAAAATGTGAGAAGCTTGTCAAATGTCTAAAGCACTGAAAAATATGTGGAATATTTAGGCAACATAATGTTTCGAAGAACTGTCAATTCCGAAGAGAAGCCGAGACTATTCTGAAAACGTCGAGAATACTAAGAAGATGGCTGGTATATGGAGAAAACCTAATCTCAAATGTTAGCCGCCAATATCTATTTTCGTAAAAATCGATAATATGAAACCACATCATGAGGGAATACTACAAGCAGCATCAAACGAAAATAAAAAAAACAGACACGGGGTAATGGGGCACATAATTCCCTGAGAAAGATTTGGCGGGGGTGTCAACCGTGGAAAAATGATATCTGTACAGACACACAAAAAAAAACGTAACATACTCAAGGGCTTTCAGATTCAGTCCCATTTAAGCCAGGCTATTGGATCTGGTTTGTGTGACCACGGATAAGATTGTTCGCCAGATAGATAATATGACTGTCAAAATAACAGAGAGTTAAGAAAAAATAAAAATAAAAGTATTAAAGTATATATATATATTTTTTTGGCACGGTTAATAAAAAAAAGCTTTAGGTTATTAATATTGGCCCCATAATAATTGGTTCGCGTGGAACGGTGACAAAAAAATTAGAATGGTGCATTTCTGGATTCGAGGAAATATTCAGAATGTCCAGTTATTAGTCCGAGAGTATACTATAAATTTAATGCGTAACTTGAATACTAATCGCGGTGTGATTAAGAAAGTAAATATTCAAAACATGTATATCTGATGGATTTTGCTGGAAATCTACCGATAGTAAAATGGGTTAGCACAGAATTGTGGTCTGTTTGTTTAATACAGTTTGTTGAATATAACTTTGCAGATGTTAACAAAGTCTATAGTTGCACCTCTTAAAATCTAGCTCACCAGAGAATGGCTGCTAATCATTCAGCTATTACTAAAAGCTCAAATGTGGGGAAAACTGCTTTGTAACATTCAATATACGCAAAACCAAGCATATCGTCATCGAGCAAACCTTGAATTTTCGCCTGGCATGATGCATAGTTGTAGCCGCACGGAAGCTTCTTGCTTGGAGCATCTAGATCCCAGACCTTAAATGGAACTCAGAGGATCCAACGTTAAAATGCGGAAAAAAATGCTCAGTCCCTTTTAATGCTCCAGACAGTAGCTAACATTTTCCAGCCATGTTCTATCTTTACAAGAGTCAGATCGGACCAAAATCGGAGTATTGCTGCCATATCAGGGCTGGACCTGCCAAATGCCCACATTCCAGCTTTGACATAGTTCAAAAGAATCTATGCTCTCGTGCGATGGGTGAATTATTTTTCACCATACATTTTCTAGAGAAAAAAATGTCGCAGACCTCTGGCTATAGCTATTGCCAATGTTCAGTCGAACTACATTTGGTATTTCAACCACTTCAGGCGTTCACATCTAGGACCCAACATACCACCTACATGCAAGCCAATCATCTATATTTCCTTTCTCTTCCGTGTAATACATGTTTAATGTAGTTTGAATGTAGCAATCCGACGTAGGAAGTAATTTGTTCAATGTAACAACAACAATGTCTAGTAGCAGCTATTCAAGAATTCTTAAGGTCTTCCATATCAGAGGTTGGCAGTGGATATTCGGAGAGAGTAGGAAAACGTAATGCTGCAGGCCTTTTCATCTGACAGGTTAGCAGTGGATATTCCGACAAGAAAAGAAAAGAAAATGACCGCCTTTATACACATCGGATCGAATATTTCAAGTTTTCTGATTGGTTAAACTTCTATGGCTGGACTATAAAATTAGTCAGCTCATTTTGGTTTGCTCACTAGTTAATATTTACACAAAAAACTGTAACATTTCGTTGGTAAGAATGATTTTCCATTCGGACAGCTGCTTTCCAAGAAACACTATTTTATGGAACAGACACCCCAGAGGACACTTGCCCGATCACTACAATCGTAGCCTCATCAGGCCTAGGGTTAACCATTACCTATCCTACGTATCCTCATCATTGACACTAATGTATTCCACTTACGTCTCTAAACAAACCTCATTTTGTAAAACTCTAACGTGTGTGGATTTTTGATCTTGTATTATGAGGAAAATAAAATCAAGTAGAAGCATACGTTGACAGTTAGACTGGAGATTGTAAATCGATTTAAAAAAAAACAGCCATTCTTCATGCATCCTGGATCAATCGGGCTAGTAGGTGTCACAGAAAAAAATAAAATGTAATACTGGTACTCTGAAGTTATGCCAGTTGTGCAATCTACCTCAAGCGTATTTCTAGCATAACATTTGGAACCAGAGACAAAGCTGATTCATTAATTCAAACACCATAATATATCCGAATGCACACAAGTCTGATTTACTAGCTTCAAAAGCAAATATTCATTTCGAAAATATCAAACGTGATACGTCCGTCAATAAAAATCTATTGCAGAACCATTAAAAAAATATTTTATTTACAGGTTCTCGAAACTTATCCGTAACGTAGTAACATAACTTCCCTCTGTACTAAATACAGCGCATACGCTGGATATGTAAACCGGCACATTTCAGACAGTCTGTTGTGTGTTCGAATCTTCTAATTTGTCTCTGTGTTTTCTTTATTATCCATTAGTCTTTCAAGAGTTTTGAGACACTACACTGTACTTAAATAATTGAGGAAAATATTATCAGCGAAAGGTGAAGTTAAAAACTTTCACATAAAGAAACGTTTTTAACATCCATATTGTCATTGATAGGGAAACAGAAAACGAAGTCTATATCATCATTGAGTTACATGAAAATATTTCGAAACAAAGAAAAGATTACCGAACTGCTATGTAATATCAGGCTTCCTATATGGCAGTGAATACTAGGCAATTTCTCCACAGATGAAGAGAAGACTGGACGCCATATTAGTGTGATTCTACAGTAGGATGCTGAGAATACAAGAGACTGAGCGGGTAAGTAACGAAGAAGTTTTAAGAGAAATTAAAACACAAATTAATTTTATACTCAGTATCAGAAAGAGATATTTCTTGAACGCATAATGAGAACGACGGCCTTGGTGAATTTGACCTTCGCAGGACATATCGAACGTCAAAAGGACAGAGGAAGCAAAGGATCGCCTACCTAAGCAGCTTGTATGGCGTTATTAAACGCTACAAAAGATAGGAACGCCCTATTCCTGAAGGGACACAGAAGAAGAAAAAGAAGAATAAGGAGAGGGAGGAAGAGCAGTAGACTAAGAAGAAATATTAATATGCGCCCTTATATCGAAACGTCTACGTGACAAACCCAGAATGCAATGCAATTTAAATGCGATTATTTGCCGATGCACGAGACATACTGGAGACGCTGCTTCTCGAGGAGCTTCGAGAATTATTAAACTTAAATCGAATTAGTATTCAAGAGGGCACATAAGAAATGCTAATTCATGTAATTAAAATATCAGGTCAACCCTGTTTAATCCAGGCGCAGTTTTGCTGGCTAAGGAAAGCGTTGTCAGAAAATGAGCTACTTTCGCGCCTACATTAATTTTTTTGTAATTAAAACTGAATTTTTCCAATGATTATGTAAAGTAATTTTTTGTATCGTTCAACCCGATGTCACATTTAATTCTGCAAGTCATTCCTTACAAACTAAAATAGGTGACAACACTTTCATAATATATTAATATTTAACTATCTTATAATACATCATTTATAAGTAGCGTTTCCAGTAACAATTTTTGGTGTCAAATTTTATTTTGCAGACAGAGAATATTTCATAAATACGCGTAAGTGTCCCCATGTTACATCAGTGAAATATATAAATATATATATATATATATATATATATATATATATATATATATATATATATATATATATATATATATATATAGATAGATAGATAGATAGATAGATATATAGTTGGATTGATGTGAGTTTATGACCGTGGGTTTAACGCTTTTGCGATGGTCAGACAAGCTGATTATTTTTTTCTTAAATTTTGGATTTATGTAGGTTCACATACATCGCAAATTTTTTTAAAAATTAATCAGTTTGTCTGACGATCGACAAGAGCGTGAAACCCAGGGTCACATCATTCCAACTAAATATGTTAGCTCTATCTCTGATATTGAGCCCTTTCCATTAAGTACCGTGCATATGATATATAAATAATATATTGCACACACACATACATACATACATACATATATATGTATATATATATATATATATATATATATATATATATATATTTATATATATATGTATATATATATATACATTTATATATATATATATATATATATATATATATATATATATATATATATATATATATATATATATATATAACTAATAAATGGTGTTTACTGCATTAGTGTTAATATAAAATTTGCATAACAAGATTTTAAATAATTTCATCTATGTTGTATGCTATTAATTCAGTTATTGCGTATTTTCGTATAAAACAAATGCACAAATTTACCTTTTTTAATATTTATTGAAAGAATTTATATATGACTAGTCAAAAAACATTCATCAGTTAGGAAACCTACAGCACTCATAATATACCTTGATGACTGATTTTACTATTTCACATTACTACAAATATATGGAAAGTTGTATGCTGTAGAAGAATTACGGAATTATCTAAATAACTCCGATGAATCTGTTTAATTAGGTTCTCTTAAAGATTTAACGTATTATTTAAATAAGTGAAAGAAATAGTAAGTTTACTGAATTCATTTTCAAATGTTTATTTTATGGTCAGCTCCATGGAACTATCAGTGGACTTAAAATAATGACAAGGGTAGTATTAGAAAATGTGTAAATTACTCTTTGGAATGGTTTGTAAGACATCTATTTATCATCCCTCGGTTCCGTCTCTGTCTTTGGGCAGATTGCACTCAGTGGCGACTCCGTCAAAGCACAGAGTCTCAACTGAGGAAAATTACACTGAAAGGTGCCCAGCCCTGGGGTACAGCTGCCCGAGGTCGCGCCCTCCCATTGCACCAGAGGGATGGATCGGTGCTTGCACCGAGGCCAGCGCAACCGACGGTTCCGGTGGCTGCGGGCAATTTTTGTTCCTTGCCCGGGTGTACGCACTCGGAGTCACTTCACTAAAAACTGATCTTGTGTCATAATTAGTGGGGAGACAGAGTAAATACCTAGATAACATCAGAAATTATATCATTATTCATATATGCCTTTATAATTGCAGATACAACAATACCAAATGTTGCGTTTTGCCATAAACAAATATAGCCTGAGAAGCTTATTTCTGAGAGATGATATTGTAAGGAAACAGTCTTTGTAGTTTCTCATTATCAAATGGTAGATCATGAATATTAATTAATAAAAAAAAATATATGGTAACTTAACTTATTCCAGCATCTAGTCACGTGGATAATTCTACTTATTCTTAAGTGGACTTAATTATCATAAAATTACTTCCCCTGGGAGTTATTCTCCACAGGACTCCCAGTATGGTGGTTTTCTACGTGTAGCTTAGATGTGGCGCAAGTTCGAAAGTATGGCGCTCTTAGTGACGGTCAAACTCACTATTCACTCGTAGCTGATCTACCGAGGCAAGCATGTTAATTATTACAGCACGTCGAAGTTTACTGTTTATCTAAGCATAGAAGTGTTGATATGAATGACTAGCTTGGTTGTATAAAAAAAACGACAATAAAATCCCGTTTGTTGATATAGTTATAGACATTATTAATAATACATTACTACCTCCCCATATACAAACAACGATCATAAAAAATGTGTACTCTTAACTATAAAAGTGAATGCTCTAATTATTACAAAATAGCTATTATACGGAACTTAAAAATTTCCTAATTACATCGCTGATGAACAAATTAGACCAGCTATTGGGAATCTTGACATATATAAAAATGAACATAATACGTCCTCAAATAATTCTAAATATATCCTCTCTCCTGTCGTCGTAGTGCCGGTCGCTTTCCACGGCATGCAGCAATTAACGACATCATCAAAAGAGGTTTGGATGCAGCTGGGTTCCCTTCCCAAATCGAATCCGTAGGCCTCGACCGTTTGATGGAAAGCGGCCGGATGGCATTACCATCTTCCCTTTTAAAATGGGTAAGTCGTTGATTTGGGATGCGACTTGATTGGGGTGCAGATACATTTTCGGCCGGTAGTTTGATCAGGTCCGCGGTTGAGCCGGGGTTCGTCGCCCGAGACGCAGAGATAAAAAAATAGCTAAATATTCTTCTCTTGCTGATAGATTTTTTTTAACTAATGTGGCAGTGGATACTTCAGGGGTTATTGGCCCTCGTTCGATGGTGTTCCTTCGGAGGATTGGCGCGATTGCGTCTCGATTAAGGAACGAACCTCGCGAAACGGAGTGGCTCTTGCAGCGTGTCTCACGGGCGATGGTTCGAGGTAATGCTTTCTCCATCATAGCGGCTGGCAGAGGATAGAAAAAATTGTTTATAGTTACGTTGTTCTGGAATTGTCATCATTGGTCGACTGAACTTGCTTTGTTTCAATGACTTTTGTTTTGTTATTATTAGTTACTTTATCCAACAATTGATTTGAAATCCGATATTAAAAAAAAAAAAATTCAACTATTATACTATTATAGGCAACAGTCAGTACTGCATCTAGCTATAAGCAAGCGGAAAAAATGATAAAAAGACTCATAAATACTAATATATCCTAGACTGATCCAAGAAAAATAAATAAAATTAATTATATACTATAAGAAATTTAATACAGTTAACCTAGTGATCCATAACAATTCTTCTCCGTCAACTAGCGCCACGCAAAAGACCAACATTGTATATCAATTTAAATATCCTCTGGGAGATTGTATCTCTAATAAAAATGTTAATGCGTATGTTGGTTTTAGAAGAACGACGATGATGAGAGAAGGCATAAATTTCACTTGACCGATCATAGTTCTATTTCAGAACATTTAAAAGAACACTCACGTCCACATTCACAGTTTAGACAGATATTAGTCGATCATATATCAGTGCTTCATCAAGATAATGATAAGCAAATACTTAAAATTCTGCAAATCCATATTTAAGAGAATTGTGGCCCAAAATAAATAAAGTCAATATATATATATATATATATATATATATATATATATATATATATATATATATATATATATATATATATATATATATTCTTAGGTGCAGTGTACCTGTAGAAGAGAGAAAACGAATAAAAAGAGACAAAAGAAAAAAACTATACTTAGCAGAAGCGTTTTAGTCCTCTGAGGCACTTAATCAAGATTGCCTTGGTAAAGTCCCTCAGAGGACGAAACGTACCGGTTAAGTATAGTTTTTCTCGTTTATTTTTTTTTCATATATATATATATATATATATATATATATATATATATATATATATATATATATATATATATATATTCCTTTTATTTCAGATAATTATTATGTACACCTGTACATTTTCTGTATATATTTATTTCTCATTTGCTTATTTACATCGTATTCCTTGTTTCTTTTACTCTTTGCCTTGATATGTTGTTTATAATTGAAACAATCAAAATATATGTCATTAGCATGAGCCAACAGTCAGTACTCTCCGCAAAAAGGAACCATAATTGTTGCTTAGAAAAAATGTATAAAACTGTATATTGTGAGCAATGGAAATTGTACAAATTTGCGTTTCATGACTTGAGTTATATTAAATAAAGAAAATTACATTATGTTATAGTTATATTAAAGAATGAAACGTTACAGTAATTATCTTATACTTATATTAAATAAAGAAAATGTTATATTAATTATGTTATAGTTATATTAAATAAAGAAATATTACACCGCTTCAAAGGAAGTGAACGATTGGAGGTTGCGGTGTAGTGTTTATTGTTGTGTAGAAAAGTTGTATAAAACGATATATATTGATCAATTGAAATTTATCATATTTGCGACTTATGTTGTGAGCTACTAAATAAAGACTAAGTTATACCGATTATGTCATGGTTAAAGAAAAATGCTACAGTAATTGTATTATAGTTATATTAAATAAGATAATTCTTACACTAATTAAGTTATATTAAATAAAACAAGTTACACTAATCATGTTATACCTACATTAAATGAAAGTATTACTCGTACTTCTTCAAAAGAAGTGAAAGGGGTTTTGCGTGTGGCGTTTATTGTCTGGGATGGCATCATTCCTTATATGGTATTAAGGCAATTAAAGACTTATCTAGAAGTAGTGAATGAGGGTCCGTTACAATCGGCAAAATAAAATTGTTTCAGCTTTAGATATAATCATTATAAAGATTCAAGACACGCCATTATGATGGTCAAAGACTCCACTGAAAATAAAATTATTCAGTGATACATAAATATAGAACTAATTTTGCTCTTTTGGTTGACTAATTTACTTATTTGAGATACAATAAAAATGGCGGATAATGGCAGTTTTCATAAATTAATAAGCGAATTATATTTGACAAGGATTTTGAAATCTTTTGCTTTTTTTTTTACATTTTTGCTTCTTCTATAGTCTTGGTCTCTTTAAGGCGTGGCCAATAAAGGCCCTCTACAACTCTTTAGAATTCCAACCTTTTAGCATTGTTTACCTTCTTACTCTCTCTCCTATTCCGATTCCGATTCCTACAATCCATTTACGCAATCTTGTCTGCTAGAGCACTCGACAAAAAGTGACAAGAGGAAAAACTATACTTAGCAGACGCGTTTTAGTCCTCTGATGTACTACTTCATCAAGATTGCCTTGATAAAGTCCCGCAGAGGATGAAACGCCCCTCTTACATTCAATATGTCCTCTGAGTGCCAAATTCTCTATGCCGTCTTTCCTCATTATGTTCCCTGAAATTTCAACTGCATCTTTCTGACTTTAAATATAAACGTCTCTTTCGTTTCCGTTATCCTTAAAACTTACTCGTTAATCACATTTTCAGTCTATGGATTTCTTGGCAAGTTCAGCCACAACACTGTTGCCTGAAATCCCTGCATCATCTATGAGGAATTGCCATATAGGGTGACAGGTAATTTATAACTTTTCAGCAGGTTCTTTTTTAATGATTAAAAGTATTTCACTATTCCATTGCACCTTCGGCTTTCAGAGTCACAAATCCTGTCGGCTGTTAGAAATACTAGCTACATATTTAAATTTTGTACTTGATTAATTTTGACATCTCTAAATCTTATATTACTGTGTACAAATCATTCAAGGAAAATATAACAACGTATGATACAGAGATGATGGCAGATACCGTAGGAAAGTCTTGACAAAAGAAAAGGGAAGCCAGTCCAAAGGACTACCTATATATTGTAGGAGGGCAGTACCTATAGTAACTAGCCAAATGGACTGCTCAGTGTGCTTGCTACAAATTAGAGACACCAGAATCAAGCAAGTACAAATGTATGTTTTTTTTTAGCATTTCACCGCAATGCGGGGGTACCATTAGTACGCAAGGGGTTACAGAGCGTATAATTAAGGGAAAAGACTAGGTACAGGTGGGACTGATGAAAGGATAAAAAGAGGTACGGAGGAGGATAAAAAGAAGAACAGGGATCAAGGCATCAGATGATGATGACTGATATTACATTTAAATTTTTTATTATTATAATTATGAGGAAATCAAGTAACAGGAAGGGAGTTCCACTGTTGGGAAGTGCAAGAGAAGAAGCTTAAATTCTTGCAGTCGGCCACCAGTGAAAATAGCTCGTCAGAACAGATGCCCTGAAAATATTTATAGAAAAGTCAGAAGGGAGCCACATCATGTCGGTGAGAAAGTGACTGGCGTCGATACCCTAAGTCAGGACCGCTCACAATGCATATACGTCTTTGCATTGACATTATATTTAAATTTTTGAAGATTATAGTTATCAGAAAATCAAGTAATCGTAAGAGAGTTACACAGGAAGGAAGTGCGAGAAAATAATATTTTGCGGTAGAATTGTCGGTTGCATTTAGCAATTTCAACAGTACACGTGTGGGACCGAAATGCCAATCTAGTAAAACGCCTTAATTTCTGTAGTCAGTTCAGCAGGGAACAAAAGCTCATCAGTGAAGTTGCCATGAAAATATTTATAGAAAATGTAGAGGGAAGCCATGTTGCGTCGATGAGAAAACGACTGAAATCAAGATGCTTAGTTAGGATCGATTAAATTAAAGATCCTTCTTGGGATTTTGTCAAGAATCTAGAGATGCGCATCAGGGGCATCAAACTAGATATGGCTACAGCAGTCACTGATTAAATTTTTGAAGATTGTAATTATCAGGGAAGCAAGTAAATGGAAGCTGACTCTCCTCATTATGTATTTTAACCATTTCACCCCAACAGTAGTGCAACTGGTACACAAGGGGCTACAGAGAGTGAAAGTAAGGGAAAAGAAATCGAGTCTATCACACACACACACACACACACACACACACACACACACAGATATATATATATATATATATATATATATATATATATATATTTGAAGAAAGAGGCAAAATTAAGGTTCCATGAAAATAATTTATTTCCACAGAAAAAATATTTTTCTGGGAAAATAAATCATAGTTATGGAACATTAACACCGTCTCTTTCTTAATTATTTAATTAATATTTGCTCTGTTGTTACTTTGAGATCTCTGGATTACATCCTCTTTGGAATTATCCATACGGATTACCAAACTCTTCATTACCTTACTATATATATATATATATATATATATATATATATATATATATATATAGAGAGAGAGAGAGAGAGAGAGAGAGAGAGAGAGGAGAGATCTTTGTTTCAAAGTACCGCGAGACACGTCTATCTTTGTAACAAGCAGTCATCTTGATTACTTTTTTGGTCGGTTATAGTGGCCCTGGATATCGTGCTTTCTAGTAGAAATGTCACGAGAAGTGACCTCGAAACCCATTTACATAGGTTTATATTGTAAATAGTCCGGCAATGCTGTGTATGTAGGATTGTCATACGCTTTGGGACTAGGTCTTTTATCTTTTGTTTTACTTATCTAACTATCTGGTTTCAGAAATGAACTTAGAAATTAACTTAGCTCATTGACTTAACCTTAAAAATACAAATGTTAATGAGATTTCTAAGGAGATGACACTCTTTTTAAGTGGGTGATAATCTTCAATAAATAATTTAAGAAATATTATTATATTTTATTTCTTAATCTTTGCGTACTACTACGAAACTATTTCAAGGTCTATTTCTTTTATGTTCCTACGCATCTTACTGATCTCTTGTGTTTTGTCATGTTTTCTTTTATCCTTTGCTTTTTTACCCTCATTATTTTCTTTTCTAAATGTTGCATTTCTCACTTGTATTCTCTTAGCATTTTTTTAAAAATCTTTAATCCTATGTCTAATATTCCAAAGAGAGAGATAAAAAAAAATATATATAACTCAACTTTTCTCCCAAGTCATATATTCTCATCATCAAAGAGGTTAATCATGGTAAATATAAAATAAAATATCTTGCAAAATAAATATTTCATTTTCCCTGCCAACATCTATGCAAGATGTAACATTTTTTTTTTTTTTGCTCACGTCTAAGCATATAACCACTTAAAACGTTTGGATTTGTATAAAGAGATTGCAATTAGACAAAATATCTTCAGTACGTGATTAAATACTAAAAATTAAACGAGATTTATACGAGATGTTAGCAACGGGATTCAGTGTTTCAGGAAATTTACATGAGTTCAAGTATGACGTCTTTTTTTTTCTATATCGTTGTTTTCCTTTGCCGTCGCATTACATTTCTTTCATTCTCTTCTTTCTTAAGCAGCTTATTAAACATTAATTATTTATTTATATCATTATTACGCTCAATCGTCATTTCCATGCGATTCGTTTTTCCAGAACGAGGCTAATCAAACTTCCCCACTTCATATAATGAGAAGATTCGATCACAATCCAATATTCGATAACAATATCATCTAAATCAGCTGCACTGAAATTTTCTGACCTTGACTTGTTGAAAATATTTTATATCGAGGCGCAGATCTCTGGAGGCGTATTCTCAAAAATTTGCGTAGATTTGTGGAACCCTATCCATTTAAAGAACATAAGACAAGAATTCGATTCATAATACTAAACCCAATAAATGTTCTGAAAACTGATCGCCAAGAAACGATTCTAAACAGGAAATAATCAATTATTGAATATTGATCCAGATCGAATTATCGTTAAAAATGATGAAGAAGGATTCATATCTCCATGTACATGGGAATATCAGTCGACAATGTCATATATATATATATATATATATATATATATATATATATATATATATATATATATATATTATTTATATAGTGTGCGTGCGTGTGTGTCTGTGTGTCTGTGTGTCTGTGTGCGATGTACAAATTGTTGTCTGAATTACGCAAAAAAAGAAAGTGATACTGACATCTTATTTTAATAGATATATTTACCAAAATTACACTAAAATATCTTGATATTGTAAAGTGTCAATTTTTTCAGTAAAATCACAATTGGCTTCAATCATGGCCTCTAGAAGACTTCGGAATCTCCTGCAAGTGTTCTTGCCGGTTTCCTTGTTTAATTTGGTGAATGTTGTCATAATTCTTACCTTCATTACATCTTTATTGTTAAAATGAGTTTTGTTGATCTCTCCCTCAGCTGCACTCCATACATAATAATCAAGGCGGGGTGCAGTCTGGGAAGTTAGGTGTCACGATGTAAGGTGAGATTTTTTCGCTTAATTTGTCTTACAGTTATGACTGGGAACCCCCGATTGTGTGACATGGTGCAGAGTCCTGTTTACAGACATATGGTCTTCCAACAGCCACACTATTAACCTAGGGAAGCACTACCTCCACAAAGCACTTGATGTAGGCCTCGTTGTTGAGTCTACGGCCCTCATCAGTAAATTCGGGAGTTCTTTTCTTATCAGAACGGAGTGACTTTTCCGTGATGCTGTACCTTCGTAATCACCATTAAACTCATCCAATTTTCCGAATACTCTGCTCTTTCCTCAGGTTGACGCCCATACATTCTGAAATGTTCGTATTGGAGCTTCTAGTGCTAATGCAAAGCAGTACAGCATATCGTTTCCAAATTTCTGGCAGAGTGAATTATGCTATGATACTGTTTCTTTCACAGGTCGTCCGCAACTGACCCTACTATACTGTGCAGTCGACAACATCAAATCAAACAATGCGTGTGTATATATATATATATAACCGCTTTTCGAAAGTAACTAATATGTTGATACAACAGTTCTTAGCGAAAATGCATACCCTACCACCCCTTATTAAAAGGATTGGTTTTCTCCATATCCAGAAACTAATATTATGAATGTATGTGCTTATAAAGCCCCGTAAACTTCAAAATAAGTTATTCCAAAATTCGTTTGAAAATGAAATAGAACTAGGTACTTTAAATTAATTTAATTTCTATAAATGAATTGGAAATTTTTAGCTTCTGTTTTTGAAACATGTTAACTCCTGTGTATTAAGAATGCGTCATTTTAAATGTACATTTTGAAAGTTTGAATAATTCTTCTGTAAATTTGATACTTTTGTTAGAGCCACTAATTTTTTTTTAAACTACAGGAAAAGGGTAATCCATTGTATCTATTGGAAAATATTCCTCTGTGTTATACTGAATTAATCGGACATGTTATTTGTGCTATTCTATATGACATAAAAGAAGTTGAGAACGCATGTGATGTAGTGGATCAAATGAGATTTAACACCCGATATTTTTGAGGCTATAAACCAGGACTGCATTTCATCCTCATGATCGTTCCTTAATGAGAAGAGGCTGCCTTTATCAAACTGTCGTAGTCAGTTAAATTGTGATGCCTTGAACATTTAAGGACGTTATTCTGGATTGAAAGCAAGCATAAGTCATTTGATCGTTTTCCCTATCAATGTTTTCTTTGCATTACACGGTCTGTATTTGATGCTAGTGAATCCGACAGAATGTTGTTTACTGATTTTAAAAGACTCTTACTTTCTTCAAAGTTTGTATTTTTGTTTTTTCACCTACTACACATCGACAAAATATTCTGCAATCATGGTTAGACAATATAAGTTGTGTTCAAGCCTCTATTTGACATGAAACGGTCGTCCTATTTTGATGTCGACATGATCGTTTTTCGTATATATGCAAATGTATTTTATGCATAGGATTTTATTATCTGCATAGGAATGTTTTCTATGTATGGGAAAAAATTCTATGCATTGGAATGTTATTTTTAATTTTTTGCATAAAAATAAAATAAATATCCCTTGTTTAAACGGATTCTACTCACAAATGTTTACTAAGATTCGTTGTTAAGTAGTTAACTATGATATATTAGTACCGATTAAGTTTGTCTCGTATTTATTTCATTTAAATTCGAAATGCTTTTTATCGCAAATACACCGACCGTCAATCTATGTTAATCGATTTTTCGAGTGCCAGACGATTGCTCCCTATTGAAGACATTTTCTCAGGCTAGTTTCCGTTTTATCAATGTCCACAAAGGCAACAGTGGTTTATACTGCAACTAAAACGAACTGATGTTAGTTATAGGTTTTGAGATAGAGCTGATAATCTGATAGAATCAAGAGTTTTTGAACAAGCCAGTACGTTGTAAACCTCGGTTACAACTTTAGACCTAGCATGACAGTGAAAGAATCTGAAAAGGATCTTGGACTTAATTTAAAGAAAAAGCTTGAGTAAACACATGGTATGGTTTCACAGCTGTGATCGTCAACATAGGCCGAAATAATCAAGACACCATCTCCTTGAAAAATCGACTATGAGGAGATTCAACTCGTGTCTTATTACCGGAAAGCTAACATTGTAAATAAACATCCACACGCCCAAAGAGATAGATAATGGCATTGAAATAATTGGGTAGATAGACAGATGGCAATGATCAGATAGATAGATAGAAAGATAGATAGGGAGAGATAATGATATTAAATGTTCACACACACACACATATATATATATATATATATATATATATATATATATATCGTCTCTAATGCTACCTGGATTTACTAAAAACAATATATATATATATATATATATATATATATATATATATATATATATATATATATATATATATATATATATATACAATGGCAATGGAATACACAGATATATATATATATATATATATATTTATATATATATATATAAATGGAGAGATAGGTAGATAGTTAATGACGGAGAAGTGATCATATATATATATATATATATATATATAGAGAGAGAGAGAGAGAGAGAGAGAGAGAGAGAGTGAGAGAGATTGATAGATAATGGTATTGAAATAAACAGACATATATATATATATACATATATGCATAAATATATATAGATTGATAGATAATGACATATATATGATCATATATATATATATATATATATATATATATATATATATATATATATATATATATATATATATTGACTGAATGATACTGTTATAGAAATGATCGCATAGTTAGAAAGACTGATAATGACAGAGAAGTGATAACTTAGATAAATTGGTTGATTGATGACATAGAAATAATCTGATAGATAGATAGATAGATAGATAGATAGATAGATAGATAGATAGATAGATAGATAGATAGATAGATAGCCTTTAGTTTTACAATGTAAAGAGCTGGGGACTAAATAACAAATTACGCGATTCATCAGTGGAATCAAAACGTCCATATTGTCAGCCAAGAAGATAAATTTATCAAGTGATCCGAATTTGAAACATGTTTTAATGCCGTTATCTGGTTATAATTGTTTCATATGTAATATCTTTCCAATTTATTCTTTCATATCAACGATCGCTTTTGGAATGTATTAATCCCCAACAAAATAAAATATAAGCAAGGAAATCAAATCATATCTTACATTTGGAAATCCGGCCGTGAAATCAGTCCGGGTGTAAAATTAAATCGATTTCATTTTTATATAACGTTCTGTGGAATTTAATCACTGTCAAAATCATTTTTCTTTTATTTTTGTAAAAAGATTATTCTTCGAAATTGGAATTAAACTATGAAAAAACAAATGTCATAAAATTAAATAGAAATTGCTTTATCATTAATTTAATCTGTATTGGCTTTCATTTCTTTTGGTCTTTCCGATCTGATCTATCTCCAACTCCGTCTCTAAGTTTTATTATTATTATTATTATTATTATTATTATTATTATTATTATTATTATTATTTGCGTATGTTTTTTTCCTACTTTGTATCCTACAGAGTCGGTCCAAACTATGGTGCTTAGGCCCTAAAGGAGAATTGTCATTTAACTGATAACACTTTTCTTCGTATATAGGGTGTTCCTAGAAAAGTAGTTACCTGGGACACTGTTAGTAAAATTGTCCATTCGTTTCCTCACGAGGCCCAGAGTTCCGATTACTATTGATACAGTCTCAGTCTTCATGCCCCACGTCCCGTTAATCTTGATCTCCACGTCCTTGTATTTGGACAATCTCTTGATAGTTTTCATGGAGGTGTTTCTCTCAGATGGGACCACAATGTCAATAAGCCTAAATGTCTTATTTTTTATGATAATATCAGATCTGTTGGATTTTATTTCCCACTCAGTTTGATTTGGCATGTCCAAGAGGATAGTTACATCGTTATTTCGGGTAATTGTGTCTGTTTGGTGGTCATACCATCTCTCATTCTTTTCGCCGTTTTACTCCTTGCATATCTTTCAATGTATATATATATTGCTACTTTGTTGTCTGTGGGTATATTCGTTTTTTGCTAGTTCCGGACATCTTGAGATAATATGGTCGAGAGTTTCATCCTATTTTCCGCAGATACTGCATTTCGGGTTTGTTCCATCCTTGATTATGCGACAGTGATATGATCTGGTTGCGAGGCTTTGCTCCGGAGGGTAACAATTAGAATCTTCTGTCTCAGCTTTTAACCCGGTGCATCTCAGCCACAGATATGTTTTCTGTTGCTCCAAATCTGCTTCTGTCCTTTTTTTAGTTATTTGCCATGCAACGCCTTGTCCTCCCAGTTTTTTTTTCTTCTTTTCTTTTTTTGTAATTCCATTTAACCAAGTCGTTTTGCTTTCTGTTTTACTCGTTTGGCTAGGATGTTATTCGCTTCGTTTTTTTGTTGATAGGATTTCCGATATGTTAAGATGTTTCTTGAAGACAGTAGCTTCTTTGTTGTAGTTTTTAGATTTAGTTCAAGTTGGATTAGACCCCGACCTACTTAAGATCTTGGTACGTACGGTCTATCAACATCTGGTTTTGGGTTGTGCATCTTTATTTGGGTAAGCATTTTTCTGGTCTTGGCGTCCAATCTTTTAATGTCATTCAACTTCCAGTTAATAATATTGAACTTCTATGTTTCTACCGGTTTCTAAGGTGTTGATACCCTTCGTTTTATTGGCCCCATACGTTTGTTTTCTAGTATCAAACGAACACTTCTATAATATTATTACCGGATATTATTATTATTATCTCCTTGGGTTTCTGTTGTATACACATTTCCTTCCGTGTCCCAAACATAGATCTAAGGTCTGAAATTACTTCATGACATTTTCCACTGATTATCTTTTGTGAAAATTAAAAAAAAAAAACAAAAGAAATAAGATCACAAATATAATATAATGGTCTTTGTAATGTTTGAACTGTACTTCTAAGTACAATTTCTTGTATTTTTTTAAAATCATGGGCTACCAGGCACTCTTCGATTCGTCTATGCGAAATTTTCCAATCAATTCGAGTGATTAAACTACAACTGGAATTATTGAGGTCCTCATGTACCCCATTTTTTAAATTTCTACTTCAAGATTCAAGCCTTTATATAGAGTTTTGAAAATTTTCTGAGATACATTACAATCTGTAGATACTTCCATTTTAATAAGAAAACACATTCTTTTTATGCATTCGTCGATCACGATTTCTGAGCGATTAGCTTTCATTGTTCTCTCTCTGTATATTGTAAAGTCCCATGAATGTTTACAGGTCCTATCTCTGTAAGCTGGTTTATGAGATGTTCATCCCAGATTCTTGCAGTTTCTTTTCCTATAAATGCTGCATATTGTCCAGGGCAGATGTTGGTCCACTTTATCATGTTGAGTTTTATATTCAGTGTGAGCTAACACCGTGCAACCTGATACAACAAGGTCAATTGTTTCTGGATATCTATTTCAGAACATGCACACAATTTTTCAGTACGTGCGCGTGGTAATTTCTATTTAGCAAACATTGGCCCTGTGCAGCAAGTATAAACCTTCATTTCAGCTTTTAACCCTACAATACGCAACCACAAATAGGTACGCGGATTGTCTACATCAGCTTGTTTTTTTTACGGGCAGTGTATTGACCATGAAGAAATTTATCTTGCTATCATTTGCATTTGGTACATTCCATTTGCTTTTTTACGTTCTTTGACACTTTAGTAGGTTTATCATGGGTTTATGCCCGTCTTCATAGACATGAAATTTTCTTTTGAATTTGTTGGCATCCTTTATTACTGAATAAAGTTTCTAATTTCTTTCGCCATCAGCGTGTCTTCTGTGGTTTCCAGGAGTCCTTGATGACTGACTGTTGATTTTTTGTAACACGTTTCTAGTTGAACTAATCCTCTGCCTCCTTCGCATCTAGACACATAAAGCCAATCAACATCAGCCTTATGATGATGCATATTGTGGTAGCGAGAAGCTTTCTCGTTTTGACATTCATTCGCTTAATGCCAGCTCGCTTAATCTTGAAACTGTATTGCACCATAGGGACAGCCAAAGTGTTTACGGCTGGTATTCTGTTTTAGGAATTCAGTTCAATATTTAACATCAGACGAACACACATATACTAGTCTTTTCTTACTTTTTCATCATTTAGTTATGCTGTATTCCATCTTCGCTGACCCCAAGTTATTTATAGGCTTTTTCTTGCTCCAGTTCCGGTTCCTGTGGTAAAATTTAGATCTGCTGTGTTTCTGTAATTCTCCATTTCTTGAATATTAGTTTTGACACATTTATCCAAAGCCGAAATCCTTATCGATGTCATCGCTGTAACATTTCACTGCATTCAGGATACCTTTACTCATTGTCGTCTTTGGCAATGTGTTTGATATCATCCATGTACAATAGTTGACAAAACTCTTGCTTTCTTACTTTGTATCTATAGTTATTATTGTTTAGTTAGTGTGAAAGGGGGATTAACGATAGAGAGATTCCCCTTCAAAGATTCCTCGTCGGATATTCAAACAATTGGAAGTGGCATTATGTTTGGTGTGATTTAGGTATAATGTGGTTTTCCGCAGTTTCATGCCTAATTAAACGAAATTTAGTACCACCGAGGATGCTTTGTACATTTCTAAAACCTTAAGAGCCTGGCACACTACGAAAAGCTTTACGGTAATCTATCCAAACTGTGCTGAGATTTCTACATTTTCCTGCAATTTTCCAGGATAATTTTATTTATTAGTTTGCAACCATATGAAACACTTCGACATCCCTTCTGTTCCAGGGGAAGAATGTTGTTTTCATAGAGAAAATTGTAAGTACATTTCATAAAGGACAGACCTAATCAATTTGTATCGGGTGGACAGGCATATCATTGACCTATAATTTTTGGGATCATCTGTTTCGTCCATTTTTCGAAAAAGATATGTAATAACTTTGGTGATCAATTCTGGAATTTTATTAGGGTTATTAATTAGCATTGATAAAGTTACTGCAAGAAATTTATGGACTGAAGACAGATGACAGACAAAAGTTGGGTATTTTGGAATTTGCATTTTGGGGTTTTTGTTAGAGCTTGTTTTGCTTGGTTATATATTTTGCATTCTTGCGCAAATTTAGCCTTCATTCTTTCTTGTTCTTGTTTGATCCACTCTGCATTGCGATTATATTCCTTTGTGTTGTTAGAAATATTCTCTCAAAATGTATCTATTCTTCAATAAATGGTGTCCTTTTGATTGCATTTTAACTGCATTTCGGAATTTCATGTAAACTATTTTAGGACCCGTTTGGAATACCTTATTTTGTCGTTAGAACCTACAAAGCTTTTCATATCCTCTTGTTCTCTATGCCTTTAATTGCAGTTCTGTATTTCCGTCATTTGTTGAAGTTCATTTTCATATTGTTTTATTCTCTTTACCTTTAATTGCAGTTCTGTATTTCCGTGATATATGGAATTTCATTTTCATATCGCCTTGTTCCCTATGCCTTCAATTGCAGTTTCATAATTTCTATGATTTATGGAATTTCATTTTCATACCGTCTTGTTCTCTATGCCTTTAAGTGCAGTTTCTTTATTTCCGTGATTTGTATAATTCCATATTTATATTCTCATGTTCTTTATGCCTTTTATTGCAGTTCTGTATTTCCGTGTTTTAGGACTTTAATTTTCATATTGTTTTGTTCTCTATACATTTAATTGAAGTTTCTGTATTTCTGTGATTTGTGGAAGTACAATTTCATATCATTTATTTCTCTATGCGTTTAATTGTAGTTCTGTATTTCCGTGATTTTTGGAAGTTCATTTTCATATCGTTTGTTCTCTATGCTTTTAATTGCAGTTATGTATTCCCGTGATTTTTGGAATTTCATTTTCATATCGTGTGGCACTATTTAGCTACTGTGGTTAATTGATTAATTAAGTAATTAATTACAGAAATTAATAACAGGAATTACTTAAAGCAATAGATAGATGGAAAGACATACTGAGCGACATTATTTGTTTCTTTTTACAAACAAAAATGTGTAAAAGATTTTTGTATTCGTTTTCATTTGCGATGCGGGATATTATTGTTTTTCATTTCTCGCAAGAATACGGAAAGTTGTAAGACAGATCTCGGATCTGTCAACATTAATTAATGTCCTGATAAGAGCAACGGTCTTGACCACACGCATAGCTGACACTCGAAATTTCGAATGTCGGTCAACTGCATGTGAAAAATGGGGGTCTACGGAATTCGTTTAACAAGAAAGACGGAATTAATCGAATTAAACAAAGCAAAGACATTGATATGGACGGCAAGCTGTACACGGCAAGGATTTCTGTCGCCAGAAATGGTCACCTGGACAGCTGAAACGAGAAAAACAAAAAGATTTGGCTCGTCAAATGAAAGCAACCACCCAGTTAAAGGTTGATTGCAATACTCAAAGAGTCAGCAATAAATGCGCTGGACAATTACCAGATGTCTAAAGTAAGATAAAAGAATTTAATGATCACACTGTGTGAGGTCTAAAAGTATTTTGACCGATAACGAAAAAGAATTTTTTTAATTATGGTAATGTGAGATTCATAAGAATCTTGAATGATAACAGGAAAAAATTTCGAGAGGATAATTCCTTTTCTTTCCCCTCGGAGTGTCAATGTAAGCTAACACCAGCCTAGCCACACCCACACCAGGGTAGCATGAAGTGATAGGCAGAAGTGAAAAATATGGTAAAGAAGGAGAAACTTGTTGACGCCCACGAGGAGGTTGGTGTGAGGTACCAATGTGAGGAAGGATAAGCCTAGGGGATAATTCTGCTCCGACCTCTCCTCACACAAATTGAAGATATGAGAAGGAAGGGAAATGTTGTTGACGCCCCTCGAAGGGTTTCGTATGAGGTACCGGTATGAAGAGGAAGAGTTTTAGGAGGGTAATTCTCCTCCGACCTCTGCTGACGAAAGGGGGAAAGCCCCTCTAAACAAAGAGCGATAGATTTCTAAAAATGGAAAGTGATAAATTTTCCTGTCCGAAAACAAAGAAAATCCTTATTGGGTATTTGGAATTATCGAAGAACCCAGACCGCGTCTGGCCCCACACTGGGTTTTGGTCGAAGTCCATATAAACGAAAGTCCCCGAGCGTTCAAGACAGTTTCAGACAGTTGCAGTTGGAGTTGCAGTTCCAAAAAGTTCGAGTGAGTTGTCAGTTACGAGTTGAGAGTTAGAGAAAAACGCCTCGCAGCAGGTGACCGCACGAATTCCACGCCTTTCGACTTAGACTTCTAACCAAGAACAGTTCAGTGAAGTTCGACTTAGATTTTCCACCAAAGCCAGTATTAACAGACATCGATTGAAGATACCAAAAGCCGTTTACTGAAACACAACTTAAGATACCAAAACTCGATAAGAAACGCAAAAGTGTCACAATCCATAGACGTGAGCTGGGAAAGAGAGAGAGAGAGAGAGGCACTCCTGTATCCAACAAACAGATAGAAAGTAAATTGTTATTCCTTAACAACATTTGAACGTCTTGAATTGTTTCTTTATTTTTCTTCTACATTCATTTGTGCAGCATCACCTTTGACACGGATTCGGCTCGCACTACGGCCCGACACCTGATTGATCTCGTCTACCTAAGATCAAATCACAACGTGGGTAGGTTGGACCGAGATGAAAGTAGTTGCTTCGGTAATCAAACGTTGGAGGCGAGCTGAGGACGACAACCAGACATCACCCGCTACCAAGACAAGAGTTAGAATCTCACATCCGATGCCGTGGTAACCAGCAGGGTTAGAGTGTCACATCTGTCGTCGCGATCAGGACTTCAGCGGGTGTTCCAGAGTTAGACTGACGCACATACGGTGTTGTGATTGCAGAATCACACCACCCACTCGGAGTCAGTGTCTCAAGTGGCGCCGCTACCAGGACAAGACCCTGGATCAGCAGCTGCCATATGTAGGACGTCACATCGTCTTGTACTCTATGCCTTTGATTGCAGTTCTGTATTTCCGTGATTTGTGGGATTTCGTTTTCATATCGTCTTGTTCTCTATGTCTTTAATTGAACTTTCTGTATTTCCCAAATTTGTTGAATTTCATTTTCATGTGGTATTATTCTCTATGCCTTTATTTGCAGTTTCTTTATTTCCGGGAAGTATAGACTCTCATTTTCATATCGTCCTGTTCTCTATGTCTTTAGCAGCAGTTTCCGTATTTCCGGGGTTTATAAATTTTATTTTTATATTGTCATGTTCTCTTTGTTTTTACCTGCAGTTTCTGTATTTCCGTGATTTGTGGAATTTCCGTTTCATATCTTCTTGTTCACTATGCCTTTAATTGCAATTTCTATATTTCCGTGATTTATGACATTTCATTTTCATATCGTCCTGTTCTCTATACATTTAATTGCAATTCTCTATTTCCTTGATATGTCGAATTTAATTTTCATACCGTCTTGTTCTGTATGCCATAATTGTAGTTCTGTATTTCCGTGATTTATGGACTTTCATTTTCATATCCTCTTGCCCTCTATGCCTTTAATTGCAGTTCTGTATTTCCGTGATTTATGGAAGTTCATTTTCATATCGTCTTGTCCTCTATGCTTTTGATTGCAATTTCTGTACTTCCGTGATTTATGGAAGTTCATTTCCATATCGTCTTGTCCTCTATGCTTTTGATTGCAATTTCTGTACTTCCGTGATTTATGGAAGTTCATTTTCATATCGTCTTGTCCTCTATGCCTTTAATTGCAGTTCTGTATTTCCGTGATTTATGGAAGTTCATTTTCATATCGTCTTGTCCTCTATGCCTTTAATTGCAGTTCTGTATTTCCGTGATTTATGGAAGTTCATTTCCATATCGTCTTGTCCTCTATGCTTTTGATTGCAATTTCTGTACTTCCGTGATTTATGGAAGTTCATTTCCATATCGTCTTGTCCTCTATGCCTTTAATTGCAGTTCTGTATTTCCGTGATTTATGGAAGTTCATTTTCATATCGTCTTGTCCTCTATGCCTTTAATTGCAGTTCTGTATTTCCGTGATTTATGGAAGTTCATTTCCATATCGTCTTGTCCTCTATGCCTTTAATTGCAGTTCTGTATTTCCGTGATTTATGGAAGTTCATTTTCATATCGTCTTGTCCTCTATGCTTTTGATTGCAATTTCTGTACTTCCGTGATTTATGGAAGTTCATTTCCATATCGTCTTGTCCTCTATGCCTTTAATTGCAGTTCTGTATTTCCGTGATTTATGGAAGTTCATTTTCATATCGTCTTGTCCTCTATGCCTTTAATTGCAGTTCTGTATTTCCGTGATTTATGGAAGTTCATTTCCATATCGTCTTGTCCTCTATGCCTTTAATTGCAGTTCTGTATTTCCGTGATTTATGGACGTTCATTTTCATATCGTCTTGTCCTCTATGCTTTTGATTGCAATTTCTGTACTTCCGTGATTTATGGAATTTCTTTTTCTGCTTTATTTTTATATTTCTGTTTTCCATGTTGAAAGTTTTGAGTTTTTGAAATCTCATCCAGTATCAAAAACTCACATCTGATTTCCTCAATTACTCGCTTTAATTTTGACTTCCATCTGGGCTTTTGTTGTCTGTTATTTTTTTTTTTAATTTTTAATCTTGATAATTATTTTTCTCAGTAGCTACCAAAACTGTTGTATACATGACATTATTTACTTCTGTGATGTTTTCTTGTGGTCTCTCCGTGAACAATGTTTGCAATGCAGCGTCATATATTTGCACAATATGTTTATTGGACTTGTTTCATATGAAATCTTGGTAGCCGGTCTCATTCTGACATTTGTTTGCGAGTTACTTTGATGATTATTCGAATAATATGGTTTTTTGCTTCAGCGAATTCAACTGTTTTTCTCAAGGAAATCTGATCTTATATCGTTTGATCCATCGTCATCACTGACGCAATCTGAATCAGTGTAATTGTTTATCTCGCAGCTAGATTCTTCCGTTTAATTTCATGAGAGACCTTCATGTCGTATCTAATTTATTTTAGTTTGTATCTCATCTTCTGTCATATTATTTGTTTCCACTCTTGATCCCTTTTTGTTTGGATTATGTCCGATTGTACTTTGTCTTATATTTATTTTATCTCATCTATTTTTATATTTGCGAATCTCGTATTTTTCATGATGTCCCTGTGGCCATTGCTAAGCTTATTTGGACCGAGATAGTGTCCTACATTATCTCTCCATATTTGTATGTCTGATCGGTGATGGTCATTTGTGGATTTTCGAATGCAGTGAGAAATGCCATGACTTTTTTATGCTCTGCACGATTCCATTTCTTTCGCTTTCTTTTTAATAATTGATTTTGCGTTACGCGACCCGGTCTAATATTGCATTACGTGACTCGGTCCAATGTTGCATTACGTGACCAGGTTCAATATTGCTGTTATTTCGGTTTTGGTGACCAGGTGTCTCATTGTTGGTGGTAGAGTTTGTTCCATTAACAGATTTTTCCGGCTTCAGACTGATCATTATTATTAGTATTTATATTATTATTAGTAGTAATATTAATATTGAGTGAAAAAATAGAACGGCAAATTACTGAGGACAGCAAATATGCAAAGTCCAGTAAACCTATCAGAGCATTATGTCTGATAATTGTATACCAGTGACATGCATCACAGTGTATATTATTTAATGATCGTTTGACCGAGTGAAAACAACGTTATGAAACCCGCTTTCTTATTTCATATTGATCAAATTGGCAAGGCGAGAATTTGGGGGCCTTAACAACCTGGAGAGGCGATCTCGTTCATCTCTACTGGAAAATGCATGGAAAGCCTCCTGAGTGAAATCGGATAGAGGAAGTGTTCAAAAACCGTCGGTGGTTGTGCTAGCAGAAAGTCACAAATCAGCATAATCGACGATTTCGAGAGTACGGTCTTGTTCAAAACCGCGGGACTACTATGCGAGATTGCGAGCGCTCTTCAAGAAACACTGACTAATGTCCGTTCAGCGTAGTTGCAAGTCGGCTATGTGGGTACGAAAGCATCACAGATATTATTGGGCAACGGCCCGCAACAGTTACTAGCTGAGCAAATTGGCAGATGGATGTACTCGAACACGATTTGCTGATCACAGGCACATAATATTACAAGTGGAACCCAGATAGAAACGCGATTGTTAGGTAACTCAATCCGCTCAACCTGGTTTTCGATTGAAGGTATTATAAAGTAATTGGATCTGGCTTTTATGTTACCTGATTGTGAAATTACACTCTCGACACCTGTCATAATTCTTCCCTATTCCCCCAGGTTATGAATATAGAGACACAATGTGCTAGCTTCTAGGTTCCACATCCCAGCGTTTAAGGTTTGGTTTGATTTAGTTTGTTTTACGGCATATCAACTTCAATGGGTTATTTAATGTCGTAATTTTTTCCAAACTGTATTGCTGGTAATTTTTTTTTTCAAAAATGTATTGCTGGTAATAACTTTTGTTAAAAAATTGATTGCTGGTAATAATTTTTCACAAAGTATTTCTGGTATTAAAACCTATATTTACAGTTTCATAGTGTTTTGACCACAGTTTGGGAGGTTAACTATTTACCCATAGCTGGGACCCTAACAGGTGCTACCATCCCGGGTCAGGCTGAACCTAGGAACACCAGCAATTTAGAGGTGGTTGCACGTTCCTTAAAACCTCCTGATCAGAGGCCTTGCTGTTGGATGTTGTACTTTATCGCCTTACCCAGGACGCGGATGCAGTTTATCGTCTTAATCAGGACGGCAGAGCTTAAGGACAGGAAACTGAAAAGAAATATCATTCATTGCAAAAGTTCGTGCCCGATTTCTATTGGTAATATAATATGACCGCAATTTGCTATTCGCATTGGTTTTGGTGCCGATTTCTTGTGTTTTCTAGATTCAAGTCCAGTTATGCGTTAGACTCTGCTGAATGTTGACGTGTTCTCCACAAACCAATGCCTTAAACATGGATGAGAACGTGCACTTTCGTCATATAATACTTTATGAATTTGGGAAAGGAGTAAGTGTCGTACCTGCGACAGGAAACATGCAGTATATCTATTTGGATTAGGCTCCGGCTCTTCGATGTTCAAAGAAATGGTTTGGCAGATTTCATTATGGTAATTTTAACCTACACGATCAACCACGCTCCAGATGAACTTCCGACGTCGATGAAGAAGCTATGTTTGCCATCATGGAAGATAAACCGAATATTTTGAAGGAAGAGATAACTAAGTGTTTGAAAATCGATATCCCAGCTGCCTTTCGCTTTTTGAAGATAATTGTACTCGTTTCCAGACTCGATACGTGGGTGCCACATTCTCTGATGAAATAAGCTCGATCGTGCTTCTGTCGCAATTTTCTTGCGGTTACACCACGAAAAATAGCCATTCTTTGACAGAATTATCACTGATAATGAAAAATGGTTTGTTAAAGATAATGTTCGGAGCTAACGGTGTAGGAAACATGATTGTAAAAGTGCAGTACCCGCAGCTAAAGCGGACTTGCATCCAATGATGCTGTTGCTGTCCGTTTGGTGTAATTGCAAAGAAATAATTCACTTCGAGCTTCTCCCAAACGGCGAAACGGTAACTGCAAAAAAGTATTGCTGCCGTCTTACCAATCTCACTGCGGCTATTCAAGAAAAACGGCCGATTTTAGCAAATGGAAAGGATGCAATTTTCTACCACTAGAAAGCAAGACAGCATATTGCAAAATAGATCTTGCAGAAGCTTAAATCGTTGAAATGGGAAACCCTCCAACAACCACTGTAATCTCCTAAGTTGTATCCTTCGGATTTTCAAATCATATCATTTTCATATGCTGTCTCTACAGAAGAATGTAAACGTTTTTTTTTAAATTTATACAGTCAGTCGAAAGCTATCTCACAGACTTCTTCCAAAACAAAAAAAAAACAGCATGAATACGAAAAGGGCATCAATAAAATTATAAAACAATGGAAGACATTTTTTAAAAACAATGGAGAATAAGTAATTTTCACATGCATTTTTCGTACTCATAAATATATGAATTGAAAATGTTTAATCTCTCGAAAACTTAAATTTCTCAGGATGATCTGATCTAAGCCTGAAAGACATTCGTTTGACAAAATGCATATACCCTCATACCTCGGTATTACGTAACTCCCTTTAACGGATAACTGAATCAACTTGTAAAATCTGAGGCAACCGTCTAAGTTTATAAGTTCTGCGTGTACTGACGTAGTTGTGGTAACACAGGATAAAAGCCACCGTGCCCGGAGTGAGCCGTCACTTTGTTTACACTATACGTGGAGCTTATTGCCTCATGGGTTTTCCATTTTTATATACCAGTGTGTTTTATATACAGCATTTTCAATAGCAATGTCATCTGGAGAAAGAGTAGAAAAACAGAAAAGTATGAATTTATCAGTTGTACAAAAGCTTAAGTTGATCAGACTTAGGGTCGTTAACGATGGACAATCGGCAATATCGGACTGATGCCGCGCTTTTATCCGTTGTGTATTTCAATTTCCAATTTAAGCTGTAAGTAAATACTCATATGGCCAGCGAATATCATTAAGCTGTACTATGCTTTTTAGCATAGCCAAACGTCCAACATGAAATTGGTGTATTTCGTCTGATCTGATATTTATAAAGAAATCACACCAAATATGGCGTAGCGTTGTCATATCTGAGCAGGGTCTGCCAAATCTTCATCAAAGATGAAGAAGAGACTTGAGGCAACATAAATATGGCTCCGCAGAAATTATGCGGAGAGAAAACAATAGAATGAACACGTGAGTAAAGAGGACGTTTTAAGAAAAGTGGAAACGAGAAAGACACTTGTATTTACAATGACAAAGAGACTTGAAATTTTCACGGCAGAAATATGGCTTGGAGAATTTGACACTCACAGAAAATAGTAAAGTCAAGACAAACATGAGAAAGTAGCAACTTACATAGATAATAAATTTGAGCAAATGGATTGCAGAATAGGATGTGGAATTGAAGGTGAATAGGCAAAGGTTACCAAGAGTTCAAAATGATAGAATGTTGTGGAGAGCCATGATAGCCAACTTCCTGATCAGACATAGCAAGGAGAAGTAGAAGTACAGAATAATTTTAAACTGAAAGTAATTGCAAAGGATGATGACGCGGAGTAAAGGTGTGAAATCGAAAATATAGGAGGGAAGAAAACCCGCGAAAACCTAAAAGAAACCAGGTGGAAGAAGAAAGAAAATTAATGAGTGGACAAAAGAGAAAATAAAAAGATATAATCTTGTTGGCTTTAAGATCAGTTGATAATGAACTATAGATTTAAAAGCAAGTGCAGATTAAAAGAAAACTTTAAACGTACGTTAATTATTAATATTATTTATGGAGAAATAGTGAAAACAAAGATAAAACCGAGGATTTAGTAGAGAAATTTTATGCGTTCTGAATTTGTTTTGGTTAAATGAATCTAATCCATATTTGTATAACATTTGCTTAAAAATATGAACAAGGACAGAAGATTGGAATTGAAAAATAAGTTAGATAGAAGACGAAGACAGTGTTAAGCGGGAATGGAAATGTGCCAATGGATAATTTATTTGGCAGCCCAAGCTCAAATTAGACGTGTTCGAACACCTTATGTCTTTTCATCATGTGAAATGGAACAAATAACGCATATAATTGAAATTATTTAAAGATAATTATTTTATTGGTGGTAACGGAAATCTATATATAAAATTCTTTGACACCCTTTAGTCCGTCCCTAACATCCTATAAAATCGCCATACATTGACCGATACAAACCAGATTTTGGGGAAAAGTACAAAAAGGTAAGGGGATAGAAATTACAGCTGGTTTTACTAGGGTGCGCAGCTTAGTACAATAAATATTCATTCATTTTGGGAGGAAATTTGGACATATGTTTTCTTTAAGTTTTTATATGCATAAGAATCCAAATTTCAGTTTCCACAGCATTTGCGAGAATTATAAACAAACCAAAGGCCCAAGCGCTTCACAAAGTTGGAATTTCGGATTCCAAAGTTTGATATTTAACAAAAATAGATATGTACGCATAGCCAGTTGTATGTATCATGCCCAAAAGTAAGAAATCTTAAGTATTTATTCTTGGCTGTTAAAAAGGAAAACAAAGAAATTTTCTTAAAAAAAAAATTATTTACCGCGATTCCAATAAAATAAAATTAAATTAAACAAATTAATCAACCTCGAAGTAGGGTTTTTGTCAAAGTATTTTTCAGAACAAATCTGCTCATTCAGATTTCATCAACTGGTTTGCAAAATTGAAGGAAACATAGAGTGTGTAAATATCTACAAAAATGTTAGCGATAACTTTAAAAATACTTAATACTATAAGAATTACAACACACGGCACCGTGTTGCAGAAACATTCTAGTATAGATTATATTGAGATTTATTGTATAAAGTACAATTAAGGCACAAGGCCGGACGTATAGTATATTTTCCGCATATGAGCACTGGTAAAAAACGGTTGATGAAGACATTAAGTTTATAATACCCAGAAATTAATACAGAGATGTCCTCAAGGACACATGGCACAGTGGTTAAAGGTGTTAGTTAGTTCCACGTGCCATGTTTAATGGATGTCAGTTGTCAGTTATCTCCTGTTAATTCCCCTCTCCAAGTTCTCCACTTCCTTAACCGGGTATTGAACTCAAACTCTTTGGGTCCTGTCACTGGATCCAACTAATGCCTTTATCCACTGTGCCATGTGTCCTTGACATCCATTAAACATGGCACGTGGAACTAGAACAGTCAACTCCAGTGAGCGAAACAAAGGGTTCAGTTCGACATTCCAACCAACTGAAGAAGGCCGGAGCGTACAACGGCCGAAACGTTGTAATAAATATGGCGACAAAGATGAGGACAATAGCTATAAGTACAAATTTAGCTTGATGTGGTATAACGTAGTGCCGAAACACGTAAGCTATTGTGTAGCGATAAAAAAAATGGTAACTATTTGCTGACTGGGCGATTCCCCATCCTTAGATCAGAGTGAAATAAATATGTGCGTGTGTCGGGGGCGTTTGTGTGTGTGCTTCAATAATTACACGTTAATACTTTTCCCGCTAAACTAGGTCGGGATAAAAGAACAAAGTATTGAGGCACGATTGCCACTTGCCGCCGTTCCCTATACCCACATAGGCAGCAGTTTAAAACGTGGTTGTCTTTCGGCCGCACCATTAACCTTTCCTAATGGCATGTGTTGCTTCATGTATCTGTACTGGCTTCAATATTTCAAATACCAACGCTACACCATAGGGTGCATCAATGACAGTTATCTTTTGTCTTGCTATATTTTAGAACGGGCAGTAGGTATAGCATTTCTCGGAGAAACCGATAGACATTGATACATATTTTTTAATCCAATCTAATCTTTCTGCTTGCATAAGCCATTATCAAAGATGACAATTAGAGTTCAATATAGAGTGTCTTTCTTCGTTTAATGATAATGTTATTAAGCTTATCAGACAATATGAAAAGAATTTACATAAAATAGACAACACTTGTCTATATTATTTAATGAAACATGTATGAATGAAAAAATGCTGCTTAAATACACACACAATATATATATATATATATATATATATATATATATATATATATATATATATATATATATATGTGTGTACATCAAAATAACTTATAACTTTGGCAATTAAGAATTCTACAAATTCATCTTGCAAATTGGTTTGAACTGACCTGGTGTAATGAATGTTGATAATTAAATGTCTTTATTTAAAAAAAATACCATCCAAACTGATCACGTCGCTAAACAAACTATTTCTGTGTAAATTCACTGCTTTGTTTGATTGCTCCTCTTTCAAAGAAAAAATTCAAAGAATGGTCTTTAATGTAATCGGTCTTACATGATATCTCCATTTCAGTCACTTTCTCACCAACTTTACGTGTATTCCTTCTGTCTTTACTACAAATATTTTCATGGAAAATGTTCTGACGGATTTTTTTCCTGGTGCCTTGAGTAC
Organism: Acanthosepion esculentum; assembly: GCA_964036315.1. NCBI lineage: Eukaryota > Metazoa > Mollusca > Cephalopoda > Sepiida > Sepiidae > Acanthosepion > Acanthosepion esculentum. The sequence continues at coordinate 29,148,385 of OZ038488.1, forward strand.
ATGAATTTAAATGTCCTGTTTGATTGGCAATTAGGTCTCACCGTTTTACTGTTGAACTAGATAGATCCAACCGTCACTTCTAATTTAACGGTTCCTTTTCTCGCACTTCCCACATCTGGAACTCCCTTCCGACTTCTTCCTTGCCTAATAACTACAATCTTTAAAATTTAAATACAACGTCACTCGCCATCTTCCGTCTTCTTGAACCTCGTTCCTTCTTTGTCCTTTCTTCAATTCTCCCCAATAATGTATTCTCTTTTTCTTTCACTCCCTGTGACCCCAGCCCTCCTAGTATCATTATTCTCTTCCTTGGAGTAAAAATATTTTTAAAAAACCAGTAACTTCGTGAATCCTTGATTTGTCAGTGAGTTATTTGACTTGAGTCATGAATGAATGATGCCTGTAACGTTTGCACATTTTAAACCATCGATTCATGGTACCTGCTTATCTCCATTGGAAAATATGAAGATATCTATGGGTTAAAGCTTCAAACACGTGACTTAATCTGGGATTGAAATTTGTGATAGGCCAAAAAATAGCTACAACGAAGTTATACGACATATCTTATTGTTCGTCTAATAACCGTCTATATTTCTGATATGAGGTATTATGTACACTATTTAAATTATTCCAGCCACCTGAAGAAGGTCGGGGCGTACAACGGCCGAAACATTGTAAAAAATATGGTAGGACAATAGGCCGAATAATGTAAATAGTGTCGTCTAATAAACCATTTGATTCCTTTTAATATTTCATTTACATTCTTTTAATATTTCTTTTATATTAATTTAATATTTCTTTTATATTCTTTTAATATTTCTTTTATATTCATTTAATATTTCCTTTATATTCTTTTATTATTTCTTTTTTCTTTTAATATTTCTTTTATATTCATTTAATATTTCTTTTATATTATTTTAATATTTCTTTTAATATTTCTTTTATATTCTTTTAATATTTCTTTTACATTCTTTTAATATTTCTTTTGTATTCATTTAATATTTCTTTAATATTCTTTTAATATTTCTTTTATATTCATTAATATTTCTTTTATATTCTTTTAATATTTATTTTATATTCATATAATATTTCTCTTATATTCTTTTAATATTTCTTTTAATATTTCTCTTATATTCTTTTAATATTTCTTTTACATTCTTTTAATATTTCTTTTATATTCATTTAATATTTCTTTTATATTCTTTTAATATTTCTTTTATATTCTTTTAATATTTCTTTTATATACCTGTAAGAGATGAAATAACCAATAACGTATGATTTAGTGTATTTATTTCGCCATTCTCATAAATATATGAAGCGATTTGTGCTTTTATTTTGTCAGAGTCAAATGATTACTGTATTAATCTACTGGACATGAGGCTCGTGTTCTTTATGGTTGATTAGTCAAAGATACAACATCTTTATAATATCGTCCTGTGTTGAGAATCCCAGTGTGTGGCAAATCTGGGAGCGTTAGTCCAAGCCTTGTGTGTAAAATTAGGCAAACGAAACTGATTGTAATGTAATGCGGTCACACCTCCTCGCCGGGTCAACGCATAGAAGCAATTCATGGGGTATCGATAACAAAAAACATACGTCAGTCTGGTAACTCTCGGGTATCTAACGAGCTGTAAAACACAATGACTGAAATGATTAAAAAGATATAAGACACGTGTTTTCGCATTAAACTTTGATTTCAACGATGACTACAGGTGAAAATTCAAACCCAGGATGCCCCCTCTCTCTCTCTCTCTATCTATCTATCAATCTATCTTTCTATCTATTTATCTATCAACATTTTTCATTATCTATCTATCTCAGTATTTTCGGTATCTATCTATCTATCTATCTATCACAGTTTTTCATTTTCTATCTATCTCAGTCTGTTCGTTATCTATCTATCTATCTATCGCAGTTTTTCATTATCTATCTCTCTATCTCAGTCTGTTCGTTATCTATCTATCTATCACAGTATTTCATTATCTATCTCAGTCTGTCCCTTATCTATCTATCTATCTATCTATCTATCTATCTATCTAATAGCTTCTAATTGACTGACTGATCCTAATATATTTGATAATTCCTTTACTTGAAACCAGTGTTAATATTAGAGTTCACTGACTTATCGGCGCTATTATACTGAGTCCAATATCTGCCAACAGGTTTAATTAAAGGTTAAAGCAGAGTCGACTGTATTCTCACATGACAATTAGCAGAAATGTTGATGCCTAATTTGTGCAAATTAATTAGTTGAGTGCGAAAGATGACACTTTGTTCCCCATGACGTGCCTGCATGCCTTCTACTTCATTTAAGTGTATCTCTTCACGTCAGATAAATATTTGTCTGACTACAAACACTTACCTAAGAGCACCAACAGATTCAGCGACTTACAGTTAAAAAATAAATTTCTACAAAAAATCATTTATTTTCTTCATAATCACCAGGTTAATGAATTTTATTCAGGAGTGAATATTATGCAGAGAACAAATATTACATATCTAATTTAAATTTCAGAATAACGTTTCCTGAATGATTGATGCTTTCCAGTACGTAATTTCGAACCATCTATATAAAAATGTGGGATATTATATGAGCATATAATTACTATATTATACATTTATCATACCCACTGGAAGGATACTTTATCTATCTATCTATCTATATATCTATCTATCTATCTATTTCTGATAGATAATGAACAGAATGAGATAGATAGATAGATAGATAGATAGATAGATAGATAGTTAGTTAAACAGACCATATATCTCAGTCTGTTCATTATCTATCTCTCGAAATAGTAGTTAAGCATATATATAAAAATGTAGTACATTCAATGATCATATAATTACTATATTATAAATTTATGATACTCGCGGCTATGGAACTTTATCTATCTATCTATCTATCTATCTATAAAAATCGTAGGTAAGCATATATACAGTGATGTACGATAAAAGTGACTCACCTGATTTTGTTTTTGGGGTCAAACTAATTTTTAATCTTACTGATATAAAGACTCTTTCCCGACGACTTAGTAAAAAAAGTTTACTCACCTTAAGGTATTCTATTGATAATTATAATTTTGGATATAAATGAGATTTAGGGAAAAACACTGTGCAAAAAAAGTGACTCACTTATTTCCTGCAACTAGTAGTCAATAGAAACATAACCGAACAGCTTTAAATAAAGAATAATAGAGGTATAATTTATTTATTTATAATAGGTAATATAGTTCGAAATATTTAATAATCTATGGGTCCTCCTTTATTTTGAATAAACTTTTCAACCCTTTTTGGCATTGACTTGATTGTGTTCTGGCAAATCTCATCTCCAAGCATTGAATTCCATTCGGATATGAAATTCACAATCAAATCCATTTTGTTGCTCAACTGCTTTCTCAAGAGCCTGTACTTTATAATGCTCCATAAGTTTTCTATGGGGTTGAGGTCAGGAGATTGGGGCAGTAATATCATAACACTACACCTACTTCTCATCAAATTATTCCTTCAGCAATTTTGATTTGAGACAGGGAGCATTATCCTGCATAAAAACGAGCTTGGTAGGGTCGATTTTCACCCTTTCAGCAGAAGGGAGCAGACACTACTCTAAAATTCCCTTGTACTGCTCACTCCTGAGGATCTTTTCAATAGGTTTCAAGAAACCAGTTCCATGAAAATAAAAGCATCCCCGGAACATTATACTGAACGGATACTTGACAGTACTTACTGCTAAATTCAAAGAGCTTTCAAAGCTTCTTCGGATTTTAGATCGCTTATTCTTTGAATTTAGCTCAACTTTCATTTCATCGGAGAAGAAAACATTTAGTAAAAAAAAAAAAAAATCAGGCGAGCCACTTTTATCGAACAGCACTGTATATACATATATATATATATATATATATATATATATATATATATATATATATGTATGTGTGTGTGTGTGTGTGTGTGTGTGTGTGTGTGTGTGTGTGTATGTTGGAAATTTGATGGTCATATAATTATTATTTCTTAAATATTATTATCCCTATCATGATTTTTTTGTCTTTCTATCTACATACATTTATTCATTATATATATATATATTTATATATATATATATATATATATATATATATATATCATTATAAAGTCTATCTATGTGTCTGTATGCACTTATTCATTATACGTATCATAATAATGTCTATCTGTCTGCCTTGGCAAATTTGATGTCGCTATTGTTCTGCCGATGGAGATAGATACAGGAAATCTGTTTTTAGATAGATCAACTAGACAGAGACACAAAGGTCGATATTCTGAACAATTCAAAAAGGATATTTCTGATTAACAAAAAAAAATGATTTTGAAAGAGAAAGAAAGAAAGAAAATTTATTCATTTGTGAAATTAGTTATAATCCCGAATTTCCGTATCCAAAAAATCTTCATTGTTCCTTCTTGATTTAAATAATTACGAATTTTGTAATTATACCAGTAATCAGGGTTCGGGGTCAGAGTAAAATATATAGAAAATTTGATTTTTCAGATTAAACAGCCACGGGATATTCGACGTAAAAGATTCCTGTAATGCTGCCACTATCAAGTTCGGCCTTTTTGTTCTAGTGACCTACTCATCTGAACTGTAGTAAAAACATAATTTCGCATTTAAACACAATTTATAATTTACTTTAAAAAAACCTTAGCTACAATAGAATGTATTAGTTCCAGTATGGAAACAGTAAATAGGTCTACATATATCTGTATTCAAACATATAAATATATGTATATATATATATATATATATATATATATATATATATATATATATATATTCTATGACGGAGTGGTTATGTTGAAGAGACAAAATTAATAGAAAAGTAAAAATTATATTTGCCCGGAATGTTTCGTCCTCTTTGCGACTTAATCATATTGGCTTAATGATGTCCCTCAGATGACGAAACCTTCCAACTAAGTATAGTTTTTACACTTGACTCTTTTTATTCATATATATATATATATATATATATATATATATATATATATATATATATATATATATATATATATATATATATATATATATACATATTAATTTAATAAAAAACAGACCACTTTAAGGCTCCATTTGTAATAATTTATTTCGACAGAGAATTTTATTTTTCTCTGTATCTTCAGACTTCACTTTCAAAAGGTGAAACGAGAAATGAATTTAAAATTTACACTTTTGACGGGTAGTATCAAGTTTATATAAGTTGATATAAATGGTGGTTAGGGATGGTATGAGTGACATGGTCAAGTTTAGAGAGGAAAGGAAGAGTTTTAAATTTTATTTTTATATTTCTTTCTATTATAATACTTACTATTGAGGAAGGAGTGGGTAGGGATCAGATATTGACCTATTTAATCGGTCAACTCAACGGAAATGATATGGGAAAAGGAAAGGAGACGTTAAGAGATGTACGTATATATATATATATATTTTGTCATCCACAGACTGTTCCGCAGCTCATCAGTGTGGCTAGATGTCCGGTTGCCTCTAGCTAGGATCGAAACCCGACTGAATTTGCGTCAGTCCGAACTTCTCCCGCTAAGCCGTCAGCGTAAGGTACGGAATGAAGGTGAATTTTAGCGTGTTTATTTTTAGATTTCCGGATAAACACACAGTGACTGAGAGTAACTCAATTCTGTCGAAGATATATATATATATATATAATCATTTATTTAAATATTATAAAATAAATATGTTATAAAATCACTACAAAAATAGCCATTTCGTTTCGACACTCCCGTGTCTTTTCAAGTGATGGTGTTGAATGTAGAATAAATGTTTTTTTTTTAATAAAAACAGTTCCAAATTCCTTAACGGCCCTTCTCTAGGGATGAGTGCTGCAGTATAAATTCGAATGACCAATCACAACGCGAGTATATTTTAATTGCCAAAGTTATAAGTTATTATATATATATATATATATATATATATATATATATATATATATATTGCCAAAGTTATAAGTTATTTTATATATATATATATAAAATAACTTATAACTTTGGCAATTAAAAATTCTACAAATTCATCTTGCAAACTGCTTTGAACTGACTTGGTGTAATGAATGCTGGTAATTAATATCTGTATTAAAAAAATACAATCCGAACTGATCACGTGGCTTAACCAACTATTTCTGTGGAAATTAACTGATTACTTTTTTGCTCCATTTTTTTCGTAGCTTAACCGTTAGCGGTCCGCAAAGAGAAATCTGGGTTGGAAGTTCGAAACCCAGTAAAGTTCTTTCTGTATCACTTTGGCACGAATAAGCTAGGGAAATATAGAAATTAATCTCATTTCTTCAAATCGACATCAACATCAACTCCTTGATTCTTGTAATCGTGGGTGTGTGGTGGGATCCGAATTCAGTAACCACATTGAATCACCTCCACAACGGTCTATCAAGGGCAGCCATCAACAATTTCAGTATAGTAATACCTGTCCATAGTTTGACATTTTCCAACCAGTTTTTTGCGTTGACGTCCTCTCCTCCATCAACCTTCCACGGTTCCTTGGATTATGGTCTTCCACTGGCTGTCCTGTCTTGCAACGTGTCCAAACCACGCGATATTTCTCCGTTTGACAGTGGCTACCAAAATTTGCAACCCTTTTCCACACAAACGCATTGGTTTTATGTTCCCAATAGAAGATTCCAAAGAGTTTTCTCATGCATTGGTTCTCAAACGCTTGGATCCTTCTCTCTGTTTCTGCCAACAGCGTCCTCGTCTTACATCCATATAGACTGCCATCGATTTTTACAGTGTGTATTTCGTTTGCCTATTTGGCCATCGCTGTGGGTTGAATAGCAGTATAGGCTGTGTTCGCCAGCTTTAGTTGGCAATCTGTCGACAAATGGAGAATCAATAAATGAAAGCCAATCCCCTAGAAAACTGAACCTCCTGTGATATATTATTCTGAAAAAAAAACAAACACTGACATGTCACATGAGTTGTGCAATCTAAGATATCTGGACAGAAGGTGTCTACATTTCTCCCCGGTAAGATAATAAGTTCTACTCATTGTAGAACAAAGCAAACAGCCGATAGAGAAGAAACTTGAACGCGTATCATTGAATTTCTGCATTACTCCAGAGAAACGCTAGCCTCTGGGAAGTCCTGCCCGGACAGTCTGATAAACATCTACACCCTTTATTGAGTTAGCTTCCCTCTATAGAGTGTGAATAACAGAATGTCAGAACTAAACTATATGAAGCTGTGTTCTATATCCTGAAGAAATCCACTGATTACAGTGTAAATAGCAGGAGAAATGAAAGAGAGCGCTAAGATATGTTTCCGAGACTGTTCAGAATCATTTGCTAAGATACAACGCAAATATCTATTTAAACTACAATGACAGCTTCAGTGGTTTTGAAAAAGTATTGAAATAATCCAGAACTTATACTGAAAGCAACCGTCTGCATGCAGACACAAATGTATTGACGTAAAACAAAAAATAAATATTTGTTAGAAAAGAATACGTTCTCTCACCGGATTTATTTAATTTATTCAGTAAGACATCATAAGACATCTAAAAGTCCTACACAGATTTGTTACTACTGGGCACACTCGCAGAATATATAGTAAAGAAAAGCGAGAGGAAAGGACTAACCATGATTTTAAAAGACAGAATGCATGGTTGTGAACAAGAGAAAAATTCCCTGATTCCAACTACGAATTGGTGATGTGAAAAACAAGTCTGAAAATTTAAATATCTGGGAAGTTTGTCCTATTTAATTGATTGATTAGTTCGTTTTCTAGGGTTTATGGCGCCATTGCTGTTTTTGAAAGGCAGAAAATATAGATTAGTGTGTAAATTGGTAAAAGTAGATAATTTTGATTCCTCAGGTCAGACTTAATATTGTGGGAGTGTTCCTAATTGATATTGTGAAGTTTTTTCTTTCTATGATACGATTTTAAATTATTTTTCTACGCTTTTGAATATATACAGGGTGTATCAAAAATCATTTTACAAACTTTGGAGGCGCGTGACTCACAGAAAAATAGGGACAAAAATCGCTAAAAATATATGTCCGCAAATCCTTCGTTTTTGATTTATGTAGACTCTGTTAAGTGTACAACCCAAGATACAATACCAAAATGCTTTTACAAATATTTTAACAAATTCGTGACACCACAACAAGGTAAAATGTCCATATAAACATATGTCCAAAAGGATATCGTTGTATCTCAACACAGCATTTTATAACAAAGATTCAAAATGTCCCCGCTTGCTTCTATACACGCGTCAGATCATACATACACTTGTATTTTGATTGGTCATTGTAGCTTACGTAACAGCGTTTCCCTTATAGGGGTGTTTGGTTGATTTGAACATTTTTAAAACTCTTTATTCTACATTCAACACCACCGCTTAAGAAGACACCAAAAGAATTGAAACAAAATGGCTATTTTTGCAGTGACTTTATAACATATTTACGCTTTAATTTTTTAATAAAAAATATTTGCTCTACTCTGTATTGAGCACACTTTTAAGAATAGTATTTTTGGTTATTGGAAATTTATTCTGTTCACAACGCTACTATACTTGTATATATATATATATATATATATATATATATATATATATATATATATATATATATATATATATATATATAAATATATATATATATATATACATATATATATACATATATATATATATATATACGCTCTATTGAGCACTTTATCCCAGAAATCTAGCTTACCTTTAAACTATATTTTTTAATATATATATATATATATATATATATATATATATATATATATATATATATATACTCAGGGTGGATCAAAAGTAGGTGGACAGTAAATAATTACATTTATTTTAAGATTACATATACATTCAATTATATTTACTAATACAATTATTACACTGACAATTAAATTTTCTTGAGAACAATAATACAAATTCCCTTAAATTTTATTGTGAACAATAATACAAAAGCCCTTAAATTTTATCAACGCAGGTGCTCAAAATGTTTTCCATCACAATTTACGCAGCTTTGAAGTCTACCTCTAACGCTTCGACACACTTTTTCGCAAGTCTTTTTCGGTATTAATTTCTTGAAATGCATCTCTTATGTAATTTTTCAAATCACCGACACTTATTGGTTTTCAACTATAAACTTTGTCCTTGAGTACTCTCCAAAAGAAGAAATCCATTGGGGTCAAGTCTGGTGAACGTGCCGGCCAATCAATTGGACCTCTTTGGCCAATCCATTTCTCAGGTAATGTTTCATCAAGATACTCAGTGTAATAATATCAACGATGCATAAACCTATTCCACATACAATCCACGTACTTTTGGACCAACCTGTATATGAAGAAATATAGTTTTAAGGTGTGCTGTATTTCTGGGATAAAGTGCACAATATCAGAGATAGCGCGTATGTAAATATAAATCTAAAAGTGAACACTGAAGTCAACACTCAGAGGCAACAGATTATTTCATGCTTGACGCAATCGTCAGGCCTGAAGATTGCGTCTAGCATGAAACAGCCTGTCGCCTCTAAGTGTTGACTTCAATCTTCACTTTCATATATATATATATATATATATATATATATATATATATATATATTATTTATTACTTATTTTGCTTAAACGGTAATTTTGATGGATACAAATATTCGAATAGGAGCTCTGTTTTTTTATTAAACACTCTCTGTTATCCTATATCTACCAGCATGAATATTCAAAAAATCTTGTCAGAAAAACATGCGTCCTCCGACAAGATTAAAACCAGCATCCCCTATGTGTGACTGTCATTAGAACTGATGTAACTAACCGTGTTGGACACAGCCAGAATAGTGCTTTTGAACACACACACACACTGCCGATTCTTGAAACATCCATATCTGCTCTGTTTAGTATCTTAACGTAAATACAGACAATTTATTTTAGGAAAGGGATTAAAATCAACATGTTTTAATTTTATTTTCGATGAATACTCATATTCGAGTAGACGTTTTTGAGTTTAATTTAATACTCGAATATGAGTATCCATGAAAATAACGTTTAAACAAAATAGAATGAATATATATATATATATATATATATATATATATATATATATATATATATATATATATATATATTCATTCTATTTTTGTTACTAGACGAGGAACTTACGCAATGTTTTCTACGGCTTATCAAACCATTGCAGGTTATTTAAAGCCAGAAAATATAAATTTGTGTAGAATAAAATTTGGCGAAAGTAGATCCTTTTTTTTTTATACAGGGTGTCAACTAAATACCGGACACATATTTTCATGCGATCAAATTTTCGACAAAATTTTATTGAATTGGAATATTAATAAATAACATCTTTAATATGATACCCATCCTTTGCGATGCAAAGTTTGACGCACTTTGCAAGATTCACGTGAACTCGATGCAATAACTTCACATTGCCGTCAATTTTAAAACATTCACTCTTTATGCGTTCAGTCAAGTGTGTTGCATCTGTGATTTTGATTGTGCATAATTTCACCTTTAGAAAAAGAAATCAATTCTATCTGGCTTCGACAAAACCATATTTAATCAGTGGAAGTAAAATATAGTTTAGGGACACCCTGTACTATGGACGTTATACAGATGATAGAACAAAGAGTCGAGGGGGGGATTGTAAAAAGTCAAACACTGCTAAGAGCTACAAATGATAGGAAATTGTGGGAGTGGAGGCATGGTCATCCACATCCTGAACATACATGACACTTCAATATACAGAGATCATATTTAATGTTTTATTCTGAGTGCAATGTTTGCATTATACAGTGATACCTGGAGGGGGTGGAGAAGAAGTGGCTTCATACCTCTCCAAAGTATTTCATGTTACCGGATAACTCAGTATCAGTTATCTCCCTTTTAAATCAACTAGCCAAGTTTTTGATTACCTCAAATTCAGCCAGGTATTGAACTCCTGTGGCAAGAATATATCATTATTAATGTTTCTGTTCCTAAATCTTCGTTACCCTGCAGACTTTTGTGTCTTAGTGGATTTATTACCTTGTATGGGGTGATTAAAAAAAATATTTCAGTGTCTGGACATGTTATATTATTTGCTTTGTACGGACCGTTGTCATTTTGTTGCCATATCCTCGAGGATTCGACCGTTGTAGGCTCTGGCCTTCTTCAGTTGATTGGAATTTCAAACTGAACCGTTCATTCTATTCTAGTTCCACGTGCCATGTTTCATCCGGGTATCTCAGTATCAGTTATCTCCCTTTTAACTCAACTAGCGAATTTTTTGTTTACTTCAAATGTAGCCAGGTATTGAACTCATAAAATTCTGGATCAAATCATTGGACGCTTTTATCCTCCGGTCCATTGAGCTCCTTCATAAAAATCCAAAGAAGAATCGGCAATGTTATTGGTCCGAATTCAGTCATTTTCAAACCGCTGAAAGATTGCCTCTCTGTGTCTTTTCTATGAATGTTGACATGGTAATTGTCCCGATGAGCTCTTCTCTCTGGTACCTAGGCATTTTGAATTTAAGCGCAGTCGAGCTAGCTAGATGTAGACATAAGTCTTATGCTACCAAGTTCCTTTCTCACACTTCTCGCTTGTGGAACTGCCTTCCGACTCCCTCTTGTCCAGCCAACTTTAATCTGCAAAAGTTGAAGTACAATGCCATTCGTTCTTTCCGCTTCCCGGTTATTATTAATGCTTCTGTTCCTAATTCTTCGTCACCCTGCAACCCCTTGTGTCGTAATGGCTTTATTACCTTGCATGGGTTGAATCCGATTAAAATATCTCTTTCACTGTCTGGACTTGACTTATCTTTGTTGATTCTTTCGTAGTCTGAACGCTATTTTCAGCGAACACCTGCAGTTGAGATATATTTCAGCCAGGCATCGGCGGTTGCCTTTCCAAGCTCAAAAGAGATTCACTGTTCCTGTAGCAATTAAATGCCCGTAAGATTAAGCCGAATAGTTCGGCATGTTCATGTCTGGAGAGAATCATTTTCCTTGAATCAAAGCAACGATTCGAATCGTGGCTTCGTAACTCCATCTTAATACCCCAATCGCCAGATGTTCATAACAGTTACATTTCAGCCAATGGGATACAGAATTTAGCTAATTCCAATTATCTACAGTTTATTCCTGTTGGGAGAAGAAGGTAATATGATTGCGAAAGCCAAAGCAAAAGTGAACAATAGCAGAAGTCAATTGGCTCGAGTCCCGGATACCAACTCCTAGTCATTATTTCTAAGATGCTCTCCTCTTTGGATCTTAAACTCAGATCATATTAAATAGAAACTTCAACTGGAATTCTCATAAGTCAAAAACAAGCATATCCTTAATGAATGTTTGGTGACATTCAAATATGTCATGAAATTCGTTGTTTACGTTTGACCGTTAAACACACACACACACACACATATATATATACACACACACACACATATATATATATATATATATATATATATATATTGTGTGAGTGCGCGATAATACATAGTCTTAAAACATGGTATATTTATGGGTTAAAGTGCTCAATATCAGGGATAGAGCGTATACAAATATGAAATGGATATTGACGTCAACAACCAGAGATGACAGAGTTATATATATATATATATATATATATATATATATATATATATATATATATATATATATATATTCAGTTGTATGGATATTAATTTGTGACCCTGGGTTTCACGCCTCTGCTATCATTAGACACTTTATTTGATGATCGCAAAAGCATGAAACCATGCAGCTGGAGATCTTAGCTCTATCACTGACATTGAGCACTTTGCACCAAGTACTGCCTATATAAAATACATATATAAATGGAGTACCGCCGCTATATATTTGCAGACGCTGCCCCGTGTTCCTTTTCAAGATTCGATGGATTTAAAAAGCGTCTCCGCGTACTTGTGGGTGACAAATTATTCTAAGCCTACAACTGAATTCTCACAGATGAAACATCGCAAGCTTCTCGCTGCTCCATCCCCTTCAGACAGACAAGTTTCCTTAGTTCCATCAGTTCTCACATTTACATTTACAGCTAAAACCTACCATGTCAGAGACACTGTAGCGAACCACGCTCGTTACGTTTCTATTCCATCGGTGATAAGTAAGATCCAGCAGCTTCTTTCCACGAACCATTGCTCTGTGAAACCGACTCCCAAGAGGATGCTTCCCCGATGACTGCAATCTTAATCAGTTCAAGTTTAGGGTCATCCGTTATTTTGCCTGCATAGCTGTATAAACCGTGCCTATTAGTACCTCGAGTGACTTGTTGAAACCCAATATAAAGAAAATCTTGTATCTTTCACGAATGACTTCATAGATGGAATGTAGTTAGCCATAGAGTTGGTTTATATATATATATATATATATATATATATATATATATATATATATATATATATATGAAAACTTTATGAAGGAAAATGACTGAATCTTATTGTTTTAAATCTTATTCTTACATATATATTTGTGCTATGATTAAGATTTCATAGAAAGATATGTGAAAATTTCACGGTTTTTCTTTGATAAATTTTAATGCTTAAGTTGATGATTAAATAAACTTATGAACAATTCTACTACAATAAAATATCCGTAGAAATTCGGGTATCACCTTGTTAAATATTTAAGTTTAACTACTTTAGTAACAAGCTTAGACGCAAACCACCAATCTGCCACTGGGTGACATGCCACTAGCATTTACAGCTGGTGGCCCACTGTCGAGCCAGCAGGCCACTAGCGGCTTGCTGGCGAAAAAAGAGTGTACAAATGAAAAGAATTAAAATTAACAACTTTTTTTCTATTTTTCTTAAACATACATTAAACACTTGTATCTTCAATTCTTTATTTCTTTCTGTCTGTTTATCTTCTTTTCTTTTTCTCACTGAAACCAAGTAGCGTCTCCGGTGTCATTTCCATTTTTGACGAGTTTAAAACGGAATAGTTCTTTATTTATGATTTATTGGCAGGGCGTAACGATAATGGAGATACTGATGGCAGAAGTTGTGGATTCATGACTTTTCCAAGAGTATTTGCGCATAATCGAATATAACGGACCCTACTGGAATTGGAACTCGGCTCCCCGATTAATAATTCTGAGACATTATCCATTACACCACCTGCACACCCAAGTTTACTAAATGGTCACCTATCTAGGCAGTGACCATGCCCGACTTTGCTTAACTTCAATTATCGTACGGGAATCAATATTTCAGCGTGATATTACCGTAAGCTCTTGAAGCTAGACAACACATACATAAAAGAACGTAACGGAAAGAACACCTCACGTCTTTGCTGCTGAAATCCAGGATATCGTAGCTGTTTTTTTTCTAATATTGTTCGTACCGCCACACTTCAAATATGTGATGAGGCAACATATTCCTACTGTTTACTTCCTGCATTCTTCCTCGTGTCAGAATAAACTGACATTAAAAAAAAAATACACTTTTGAGATTTATATATAAGCGTATGCACATGCGTACATAAATAAATATAAGACTCTCCCACATTCGAAAAGTATCGATGCGTAGTTATATCGACATCGAAGAGATTTCGATTAGCATTTCATAACATTTCTAATGTGCGTAAGAAAGATAAATCTGATAGAATAAACATCAAATAGGAAACGTTTATCAATCCTTTTTTTCACTTGTATTAAATCTTCATCAGAGATATGGAGACGGAAAATAAAAAATAAAAAATCTGGTATTTTCATCTTTGTGTCGTTTGAGACTTCATTGGTTAGTCAGGTTTCACGTGTATTCAACTTTTTAAATTAAGTTTAGTATAATATGTAGCGTTCTGAATTGAAAGAGAGACGACGCGTCCATTTAAAATTTAAAGAAATTCATGGATTCCAAACCCGTATATATTACTTTATGCATATAAGTGTATAATAATTCTGGCTAAATGAACGCTAGTATAATTGATGGCATTTCGAATTCAAAGGGGGACAACTCATCATTTAGAATCTCCAAAAACTAAACGGATTTTAAGCCTAATTGAAAAACGTATATATTGCTTTATATTTGTATATAGTAATTCTGTTTTGTCTGTGTGGAATTCAGATAATAATGTATATATTTTAAGAATTGATTCAATCTAATAGAATATTTTTGACATGAGTTTATCGTTGGTAATAGTCTTATTAATAGGCCCTCGAAATACTTTTGACAAAAAATGATGTACATTTTTTAATTAGGGAAGCAAAAATAAAACCAATGTTATGGTCAGTTTTGTTCCTGTGTATTATGCGAGAATTTAAATGGTTTTCCTCAAAGCGTTATTCTCTTTTATGTTGATAGATACAGGCATTTAGCTCTCGTGCTGTCTCTCCGACATAAACTCTTTTACAGTGTAAAGAATTTATTTGATAAGGACCGACATCTGAAATAGTGATGGAGTTATTTTTATTCCTAATTATGTTTACGATTGTCTTGGACGTGTTGGAAAAACCTAATCTCAGGGATAATTAATGTATGTAAAGTTTAGTAGAAAGAGTGTTAGATAGCAGGATTATGCAATTTGTGTTGTTTTTGTTAGAAGTGCTATTGGTGGTGTCTACAATTTTTTTTTTATTTTTGGATAGATTTATAATATATATATTTTCGGGGAGACAGTGGAAAATTCTAGGGTTCATAATGTGGAAAGAGAGCTTGGAGTATCTAACACTTACAGGATATATTAAGAAGAAAAGAATAAGTAGCAAATGGTATAAATAACGATGTTGTGTAAATTGTAAACAGGACAGGTAATATAATCCACTCAAATGTGTTTTTATAATGTCCGTAAGCAATATATCAGCATGTGTGTGTGTGTGTGTGTGTGTGTGTGTGTGTGTAATATATATATATATATATATATATATATATATATATATATATATATATGTGTGTAATTTGGCAGCAACTTTTCTTTCAAACATGTAGTGTTGAATGTTAAAGACAACATAGTCTTACATATTTTCTTTTGAATTTTCTCATATTCTCTAATGAGACTTTTTATTTGAAAATAGTTCCGAAATATGTATTGTCCATACGATGACCTAGCGCTTTCGAACATCATTGTTCATCTTCAGGGTCAATATTTTAGTCAAAATTTTTTTTTTTTTTTTTTTTTTTAAACAAATTATTTTATATTGGATTTACAACCACCCGGCTCTCCAGAAGATTGACTCTGCATTTAAATAATACCAGCTCCATTAAACAACATATTAAGTCACATACTGTTTCCCTTACGCAATCTGATATACGTAAAATACTTGTAGAAAATACTAAAATTATAGATAAACATACAGACATTAGACGCCTTAAAATCTTAGAGGCATTACATATTAAAAGAAAAAGACCTCTTATTAATCGTATAAATTATAATATATCTGGTAATATATTGCAATGTTTATAATATATTTAAATTTTGTAGCGTATTCTTCGATCTTTTGGCTTGTGTATTGGAAATCTTTTTCACGCTGTCACATGATAAAAATCTGCGCCATGCACGTGATATAACATCATCGCGTCTTTTGAATTTAAAAGGAATTTAACGTTTTTAGTTTGTAAAAAAGTAGCAACATGATAATTGGCAAATGTTTGTTTAAAAAAAAACAAATTTTTGACTAAAATATTGACCCTGAAGATGAACAATGATGTTCGAAAGCGCTAGGTCATCGTATGGACAATACATATTTCGGAACTATTTTCAAATAAATAGTCTCATTAGAGAATATGAGAAAATTCAAAAGAAAATATGTAAGACTATGTTGTCTTTCACATTCAACACTACATATATATATATATATATATATATATATATATATATATATATATATATATATAGGGTGTCCATTAAGTTCGTGTTCACTTTTAAAAAAATTATAACTTTATTTG
Organism: Acanthosepion esculentum; assembly: GCA_964036315.1. Lineage (NCBI taxonomy): Eukaryota > Metazoa > Mollusca > Cephalopoda > Sepiida > Sepiidae > Acanthosepion > Acanthosepion esculentum. Next base: position 29,165,267 of record OZ038488.1, read on the forward strand.
TATTTGCGATAGAAATAATTTGTATAAAGGATTAGAAAGAAGTAAATCTATATTTTTTAAGGTTTTAATGAAATTGTATTTAAGTTTCCACATGTCCTCCATCATTAGAAATACAGAGGGTAATATGATTTTGCAGTTCACGGAAAACATTTGCCAACTGATTTACAGTAATGCCTGAAATAACATTAGTTATTTTAGCTATACTTAAAACTAGGTACATTAAACTTTATAACATTTTTTACAGATAATTTCTATCGCAAATACAAATAAAGTTATACATTTTTTAAAGGGCACACGAACTTTATGGACACCCTGTACAATTCCATAGCTAAAACCCCACATCTCCCTCGTGATTCTTAATTTTAACTTATTTTCCTTTTCTTTTCTTTATTATCACTATTCTTTTATACTTATCGTCTACATTCTGCAATTTTGTTTAGTAATTTCTTCCTCAATGGCAATAAATATGTTCACTTAGCGCTCGGTTTACATTCCTCCCCGGTCATTTGAACATAAATCGACGTTTATCCATGTTTCCTCAAATCTTCAAGTGATTTATTTTCTCTGTAATTCATCCAGTTTCTCTCGTTTGTAATATAAGTCACTAGACTTAATCTTATTTCAACTAAATCTGAGGAAGAGAAAGCTATGCAGGTCTGACTCCAATGTGAATAAAGTTAGGGTACATTTCTGCTCTGCCAAAGTGGTAGATATTCGCGTTCATTAAAAGTAGCTTTGCTCTCAACGTCATACGTTAATTGCAAAAGTTCCTTCGGGTAAGTAACATCCACTTCAAGCACATTCACACACACAAACATCTATCTATCTATCTATCTATCTATCTCTCTCTCTCACTCTCTCTCTCTCTCTCTCTCTCTCTCTCTCTCTCTATATATATATATATATATATATATATATATATATATATATATATATATATATATATATATATATATATATATATATAGGGTTTCTATCCACCCATTCAGTTTTAAGTTGATAAAGCCAGGAAAGCAGTTTTCCACGTAACATTGAATTGAGAGCATCAAACTCTCGGCGATGCATTTCGAAGTCATTAATTGGAGGCTTATCTTTGATTCCAAATGACATAAGAGACCAACGAAATTATTGCATCATATTTTGCATGAGCAAATTTAGTTTCTCAAGAAATAAACCAATGAGACTTTCACATGTAATGTACTTCATAATTTTTCCTTGAAAATGCAAGTTCATTTCATATAACTTTGTTAATATATTAGATAAGGAAAAACTAATCTTCCTTGGTTTAAATTTATGGAATATATTCTTAAGCATTATCAAAATTAGAATTATCGTTTTCAGCGGTTGATAAGTCACCTCTTCAAGTTTTGTAGGCATAAATCGTGGAAATTTTTTTTCTTGAATTTCATAGCCCTGTCCAAATTCATCACAGACCGAGAAAATCCATGGTAACTAATTGGAATGTAATAATAAAAAAATGAATAATACTACTGAAACTTCAGCATATTGCAGCCTGAACTTTTCAATAATCACTGACTCCCCCCCCCACACACACACAAACTTATAACTCCTATCTCCGACTTTTGGTCTATATGACTTAGGTGGGGTTTTTGGAGAGTTTTATAAGAAAAATGCGTCTTAGAGTAGCAAAATATATTAGGACACCACAATATGTGACACTATAGACTTCCTAAACTTATCAAAATTGCATGTAATTTTGTGTTAAATTTGATATTTTTCTGATTTATTTGTGTTAAATTTGATCTTTTTGATGATAATTATTTCTTTTGAATTTGATCTTTTTAGGATAATTATTTGTGTTCAATTTGAATTTTTTATGATAAATATTTGTTAAAATTGATATCTTTGATAGTAATTGTCAATAATAAATAATAACTGCGCAAAAACGCAGACTGAGGATCAAACAACAAAGGTATAAAATATTTTAGAATTCTTAATTCTGTTATGTGCGTGTATTCTCATAACCTTAACGATCAACTGTTTTCTATACATTCCAATCATAAACATCGTTTGTCGCCTTACTAGTTGTTGCAACAGGGAAAGGGTTATTGAATGAGGAATAACCAAAACGGAGGTTAGAAATGAAATGATAACATCAACAAAATAAAATACTCGCCAGCGGCATGAAGTAGGTAAACCACTGCTTGTGGTGGACTATATAGACATCATATTGCGATATTTATTCTGTTTAATACAGAAATGTGGCACAAGGTCGCAGGGTGGATTGGGGAAAGGACGGTGTTCTTCTGTCTTAACTATAACATACCTAGCCACACACACTGACCCAATCGTACGAACAATATTCCTTACACCAAAACAACACATTCACACGTACATTTCTTACTACATTCACCATTATACCTCACTGTCTCTATGAAAATACTAACTGATACAGTTTTCCGTACCTGTTATATACTAATGAACCAACCAAAATGAGCTGACTAATTTTATAGTCCACCAATAGAAGTTTAACCAATCAGAAGACTTAATATATTTAATCCGGCGTGTATAAAGGCGGCCATTTTGTTTTCTCCGAATATCCACTGCCCACCTCTGATACCGATTACCAGAAGAACTACTGAACTACGCTCGGTTACTTTCTCCGAATATTCACTGCCAACCTCTGATATGGAAGACCTTAAGAATTACTGAACAGCTGCTACTAGATATTGGTGTTGTTTCATTGAACAAATTACTTACTACGTTGGATTCTAGATTCAGACGACGGTGAACATGTATAACACTAACTAGTCCCCATATTTACAATTTATTGTCTGTGGGTGGAGGGGAATAAAACGACAATTCTAAAAACTAGCCCCAATGCCTAATTATAAATATGAATACAAAACTACTTACAAGAAACTAAAGAAAATAATATTAGTAATACAAACCCCACAATCACTAAATGTGGCAGAAATATCAGTTCACTGGTTGAATTCAGTGCGAGACTATAATAGTATAAATAGACAGCATATTACCCCCACTTACAATAGTGTCTAACGTATTTATGAGGATTGGGACATACCCATTAGTGTTAATAGGTACCGTATATAACACTATTCAACCAACTTCCTGATCTGCATCCCACCTACGCAAATTCATTCTGTTGTTTATCTGCTATTTGCGTCTTTTCTTCCTAACTCCCACGTTCTCCTTTCTGTGATAGATTCTCCAAACCAGCAAAAGGTAGCAAAATCTCCTATCGATATAACTACTTAGGATTTCTCATTGCTATGAAACACCTCAGAAAATTTCTTACTTTTTAAGAAACGTTTTAAATTACGTATGTATATTAGGTCATCCAATAAGTTCTGTCCGAATTTTAACTTTTTGTTAAAATGAACGACATTTAAAGAGTATTTTATAACGTCTAATGGAGCTGCACATTTTATTTATGTTTAGATGCATTTAAACTGATCAAATTTTATTTCAGAAAACAATAAAATTAAATTTTGTTTGATTAAAACCCTGCTAACCTGGAAGTACCCAAGAATCATTTGAGGCACATAATGCTTTATGAGTTCAAGAAGGGAAACTCAGATGCCAAAGCGGCTAGAAACATTCACTCACTTTATGGAGAGGAATGTGTGAATGAAAGGACATGCAGAAGATGGTTTGCAAAATTCAGAGGTGGAGATTTCACCCTTGAAGATCGAACCGGACGTCCAGTTGAGTTTGATGAAAAGCTTCTTGGAGCAGCCTTTGAAGAAAATCCTGCTTTATCAGTTGAGGAATTGGCAGTGGTTCTCAGTTCAAACCGTACAATTGTTCATCGTCATCTTCAACAACTTGGAAACGTTCCTAAACTTAAAAAATCGGTGCCTTATGAATTGTCTGAAAACAACCTTAAATCCCGAATTTACATCTGCTCTTCTCTCCATTCTTGCCAACTTGTTTCACCTTTTTTGGATAGACTTGTGACTGTCGACGAAAAATGGATCTTTTATCGAAATGTTAAGCGTCGTAGACAGTGGCTTGGTAAAGGGGAAGGATCCCAGCCACAGCCGAGAAGGGAAAAAGGTTCTTCTTTCAATCTGATGGGATTGCCAAGGAATAATCCACTTTGAATTCTTACCACATAATGCAACAATAAATGCTCAAATATACTGTCAGCAATTAGAGCGTTTGAACCAAGCTTTGATGGAAAAAAGACCTGCTATAGTGAACCGAAAATGGGTGATGTTTCATCAGGACAATGCGCGACCACACACAGCAAGAATCACGTCACAAAAGATCGAAGAACTTGGTTGGGAGAAAATTCCTCAGCCACCTTATTCTGCGGACCTTGCTCCTTCAGACTACCATTTGTTTCGTAGCTTACAGAATCATTTGGAAGAAACAGCTTTTGTAACACAGGAAGAAGTTAAAACTGACATTTGTGAGTTTTTCGAATCAAAGCCCAAAGAATTTTACAGTAATGGAATTAGTAAGCTTGTTAATAGATGGAAGGAATCATAGATAATCAGGGAAAATACATTGTTGATTGAATCTATAATTAAATGTAACATTTGGTCACTTGATTTCTTTATTCAAAATTCAGACAGAACTTATTGGATGACCTGATAGAGTCTTCTAATGGAAGTAAAAACTTGAATTTGTATTGCAAATTCTAATAGCTTAAGATAAAAATGGTGTATTAGTAAAGTAAATAATGTAATAATAAAATGTACTTTTCACTTGCTTGAAATAATTTGGATGGAGGACGACACTGTGTCTCTTTCCAAAGTATGCTATGTCTAAATAAAATCAGAAAATTTGTGTAATTATTTTAATGTAACATATATTCCCGGCACAGTTATTATTGAATTTTAAATTTCTACATTTGTTTAGATATACAATCTCAAAATTATTTTCAGGATAATCAGTAAATAATCATCTTAAAGTTAGAAAAAATATATATTTCTTTTTTAAATTGTCAGTTGTTTTCCAGTCTTTCTTCACTTTTGGAAAGGAAATTATGTCGTAATATGAGAAAAACAATCACAGAAAATGCACTTGATTATGAATTACGAAAGTGATAAATAATAATAATAATAATAATAATAATAATAATAATAATAATAATAATTATAATAATAATAATGGACTTTCAGGTCTCATCTTTTGAATTAATACAATCATTCCTGTCAAACCGTGTATTCAAGGTCGATATCAACGGATTCTCCTCCAGCTCTTATCCCACGAACACAGGTGTTCCTCAAGGCTCCATCCTAGGCGCTACTCTGTTCCTTATCTTCATTAATGGTCTTCCTGACGTCATAGGTTCCTAAGTAGGCATCTACGCGGACGACACTACTATTTACACCTACCTCAAAAACAAATCCGGTGTCGCTGAAAAAACTAACCTGCCCGTTTGTCTCGAAAAGGACATCCAATGTGTTGTGTACTGGGGCAGGAATTGTCTGGTTAACTTTAATGCTCTCAAAAACAAACCTGCTTTCTATCACTCACCACAGAGAACCATCCCTGTCCCCCATTAGAACGACTGACGCTCAACTCCACGGGAGCAACTCTTTGCGGCTTCTCCGTCTCATATTGACTGCTGACATGAGATGGAACAAATACATTGAGTTAATAGCTTCGTCACCCATAAGGAAAGTTGGCTCCCTGTCCTGCACCAGGTATTTTTTATCGCCAGAGTCGATCCTTCAAATCTACAAATCAACCATTCGCCCTTGCATCGAGTATTCTGTTTGTTTGAAGGTTTTTAATAAAATCCAGAGACGGATATGCAATGTAATTGGCCCTGATCTGGCATCTCGTCTGCCGTTGATCTCTCACAGACGTGTCGTCGCCCCCCTCTGTCATTTTTACACATACTTTCATGGTAACTGCTCCGATGAGCTGCTTTTGCTGGTTCCAAGACTTTATGAATTTAAGCGTTCAACTAGGGTGACATTTCGCTCAAACCCTTTCATTGTCGAAACAGTTAAATGTAGCCGTCTCTTCTACTCCAACAGCTTCATGTCTCGCACTTCTAGCCTGTGGAACTCCCTTCCCTTTTTCTGTTTCCCTGATAGCTATAATCTCCAACTATTCAAATGTAACGTCAATCAACGTCTCCAGATTCCTTGATCTATCCCCTGTCCTTCTCTTCATCCTTCCTCTTTGTTCTCACTCCATCTCTCTGCGTACTAGTGGCTTCCCGCCTTGCTTGGGGTGAAACGCTTAAAAAAAATAATATTATTATTATTATTTTATTCTTCTTGCACAGGACCAATGATTAACTAGAAATTACTAAGCGCACATACTGAATAATTGTGTTAACCCGAAATGCAGATTCTGTGATAAATATCTAGAAACAATTGATCATTTTGTATGAGCACCCACTGACTATAAAACGCATCATGATAGATTGGGCCAACAACTTCACTGGAAAATATGCTACTTTTACAGGAAGGAAACTTCAAGAAACTAGTATGAACATCACCCAAACCCGGTTACAGAGACAGGATTTTTAAAGATTTTATGTCTTTACAAGACACCCGACAGAACGATAAAATCTAATCGCTAGATATCGTGATCGAAGATCATAAAAACAGAAAATGCTTTCTCATTGTCATGGCGGTTCCTGCAGATTTTAATGTTTCTTTGATGATCTGCTATCAAAATACAAGGATCTTGAAGTGGAAATCTCAAAATATGTAGCACATGATGGCATCATTAAATCCAGTTGTATTTGAAGCGCTCAGAATGATTGGAAAATATTCCGAGGGACTCAGAAAAAAGATTCCTTATCGCCCATACCTTAAAGAAATACAAAAAATTGTACTCACAAGTACAGCTCACACATTATGAAGAGTTTTATCTATGTAAAATACAGGGTGTCCATATAGTTCGTGTGCACTTAAAAAATGTATAACTTTATTTGTATTTGCGATAGGAATAATCTGTAAAAATGTTATAACGTTTAATGTACTTAATTTTAAGTATAGCTAAATTAACTAATGTGATTTCAGGCATTACTGTAAATCAGTTGGCAAATGTTTTCCGTGAACTGCAAAATCGTATTACCCTTTGTATTGCTAATGATGGAGGACATGTGGAAACTTAAATAAAATTTCAATAAAACCTTAAAAAATATAGATTTACTTCCTTCTAATCCTTTTTACAAATTATTTGTATTGCAAATACAAATAATGTTATAATTTTTTATAGTGCACACGAACTTTATGGACACCCTGTATATGTGATCTTAGTTTGTTTTTTATGTGTATTTTCTTTTGTTCTGTATAAAAATGATCAATATCTATGTCATGAAGCCATTTTCGACATTAGATTTCTGGTTGGGACCCTAAAGAAAATATGCAAACAAAATTAAAAAAGAATGAAAGGAAGAAGGAATAATAATTATAATAATAATAATAATAATAATAATAATAATAATAATAATAATAATAAATACCCATAGTAACATACAGCTTCAACAATATTAAATATAAGTTGAATTACATTAAAAGATTGGATCCCAAGACCGTAAAAATGCTTACAAAAATGAGAAAGCACCACCTGAAATCAGATGTTGATAGGTTGTATATAGGAAGAACTTTAGAAGGCTGAGGTCTAATCCAACTTGAAGTAACTCTAAAAACTACAACAATCGTATTGGAAGCCTATCCCACAAAAACTGATGACCCTCTCCTACAAAGTGTAGAACATCAAATCCACTCCATCAACAAAGAGGTTGCAGCCTTCAAGAAACATTTTCATATACCTGAATTCCTGCCAACAAAAAACGCAGCGACTATCCCCTACTTCAAGCGAGTCAAACAGAAAGCAAAACAATTTGGTCAAACGAAATTACCAAGAAAAAAAAACTCGAAGGACAAAACGTTGCATGGCAAATACCTAAAAAGAATGAAAGAAGCAGATGTGGACCAACAGAAAATACATCAGAGGCTGAGGAACACCGGGATGAAAACTGAAACAGAAGGCCTAATTATTGCAGCTTTGGACCAAAGACTCGAAACCAGATTCTATTACAGTCACATAATCAAGGATGGAACTAACTCGAAATGCAGGATCTGTTGAAAATATACTGAAACACTCGACCATTTTACCTCAGAGTGTCCAGAACACGCAAAAGATGAATATACCCACAGGCATAACATATGTGCACTGGAAAATATGCAAGAAGAAATAAATCGAAACCGCTGAGAGATGCTATGACAACCAACCAGACACAGTTACCCAAAATAACGACGTAATTCTCCCCTGGGACATGCTAATTCGAACTTACAGGAAAATAAAAGCCAACAGACCTGATATTATCATAAAAGACAAGAAGGATAGGGGGCGTTTGCTTATTGACATGGTAGTATCATCTGAGAGAAACGTCTCTATAAACATCACCGAGAAAATGTCCAAATACGAAGACCTGGAGATTGAGATTAACAGGATGTGGGGAATGATGACGGAGACTCTACCAATAGTAATCGGAGCTCTGGACCTCGTGAGAAAAGGAATGGACAATTTTACTAAGAGTGACTCTGGTACCATCAACATACAAGTTTACCAGAAAATCACCCTACTAGAAACATCCCATATACTAAGAAAAGTGCTTTCAACTAAATGACAATTCTCCTATTGGTCCTATGGACAATATTTTGAACCCGGCTCTGAAGGTAACAAAGGAGAAAACATAATATGCACAAATAATAATAAAGCTGGTTTGGTAGAAGATTGTTTGTTAAAGTGTATCATTGATACAGAAAAAGGTTTGGTTTGGTTAATTTTTTTTTACGTCATGTCAACCTCAATGGGTTATTTAACGCCGACAACATTTTTAGGATAGATTTGTATGAATAGAATATGTATTCTTTGGTTTAGATTGGTTTGGTTTATTCCGTTTTACAGCATATCAACCTCAATGGGTTATTTAATGCCGAAAACATTTTTAGGATAGATTCGTATGAATAGAATATGTATTATTTGGTTTAGATTGGTTTGGTTTATTTTGTTTTACAGCATATCAACCTCAATGGGTTATTTAATGCCAACAAAGTTTTTAGGATAAATTCGTATGAATACAATATCTATTATTTGGTTTAGATGGGTTTGGTTTATTTTGTTTTACCGCATATCAACCTGAATAGGTTATTTAATGCCGACAAATTTTTTAGGATAGATTCGTATGAATAGAATATGTATTCTTTGGTTTAGACTGGTTTGGTTTATTTTGTTTTACGTCATATCAACCTCAATGCGTTATTTAATGCCGACAAAATCTTTTTGCAGGTACTATTTTGTTTTGTCAAAAATCTGTTTCTGGTAATATTTTTCATTCAAAATTGTATTTCTGGTAATAATTATTTTCAGAAAAGTATTTCTGGTAATAGTTAACTATTTGCCCATAGCTGTGATCCTAACAGGTTCTACCACCCTGGGTAAGGGTAGACCTGGGAACACCAGCAATTAAGTGGTGGTTCCACTCTCCTCAAAACCTCCTGATCAGAGGCCTTGCTGCTGGATATAGTTTATCGTCTTACCCAGGACGCGCATGTGGTTTAACATCTTACCCAGGATGTGCAGAAAAAGGATATAAAACATTTTAAAACAATAATAAAATATGGCACACTATCAAAATCATGAAATTAAACAAAAAGGATTCCATGTGGAAATTCGAAGTAAAATATAATTATCACATCGGCTCCATCCGGTTGACAGATAATTTCGATTTACGGTCGATAGATTTTACGATATTAAAATTATTTCTTTTTCAAATTCTGTTAAAAGAGAGGCGTACTTTCACCATATATGTACGCATTAGTAGTTGGGAATATGAACGAGCAGAAATGTGGTAGGAATCTATTTATACAAAACACTTTGCGCGTTTAAGGAGCCGTTTAATTTAAGCCCAGTCAGTGGGGTCCCAAATTTAATATTTACCGTAATTTTATTTTGTTTTTTTAATGAACGCGTTAGAGAAGCTAGCTAGTTATTGCTGGGAAGATGGGCCTCTATCTAAAGACTGTATGAGTACACAACATAATGGAAGTTAATAAAAGTGGTTTAGTATCACTGAACATTAAAAACAGTTTAATGGAATATCAGTTTAAAGTAGATTTATCGATCTGAATGCAGTTTCTATAGATCCATGTCTATGCCAATGTAAAAGCGATAAGGATAGTCACATGATACTTTAATCATGAGTGTGCAATTGAAAGATATATGCAGTCTACAATATGATGCAACTTAATTCCAAGGTCAATAGAGACCTCACTCGGGTAACTATTAACTGCATATGTGTATGCCGAAGTGCATTAAATACAAAATTTGTTTTACTAAACAACGTGTTTATTAACCTATTTCTCAAAGTAGGAGGTCTGATCATAAATTATTGGGAATCGGTGCTATGAAATGAAACCTACCAAACATATAATTTCGGCATTTAATCTCCTTAAAAGTAGTTTCCTTCTGAAGCCACAGATTTTATCCAACGTCGTATCAATTGTTGATATAACACCTGGAACTCCATTTTTCAAGAGACCGAGCCGCTGCCTCGTTGTAATCGCTTAGGCGTTACCTGGCGAATACAGTGGTTGTCGGACCTGGCGAATATTGTAATTGCCGAAAAACCGCTTCACAAGCCAAGGTCACTGCTGGAACCTCTGTGCTATGATGAGACAAACATACTCTACACATTTTCCTTCCAAGTACTCCTCTTAGCAGCGGAAGAGAGCGTGAACGTTATATCAGGTCATCCCATAAATTATGTCCGAATTTTGAATAAAGAAATCAAGTGACCAAATGTTACATTTGATTACAGATTCAATCAACAATATATTTTTCCTGATTATCTATGATTCCTTCCATCTATTAACAAGCTTACTAATTCCATTACTGTAAAATTCTTTTGGCTTTGATTCGAAGAACTCACAAATGTCAGTTTTAACTTCTTCCTGTGTTACAAAAGCTGTTTCTTGCAAATGATTTTGTAAGCTACGAAATAAATGGTAGTCTGAAGGAGCAAGGTTGGGAGAATAAGGTGGATGAGGAATTTTCTCCCAACCAAGTTCCTCGATCTTTTGTGACGTGATTCTTGCTGTGTGTGGTCGCGCATTGGCCTGATGAAACATCACCCGTTTTCGATTCGCTAGGGCAGGTGTTTTTTTTTCCCCAAAGCTTGGTTCAAACGCTCTAATTGCTGACAGTAAATTTGAGCATTAGGTGGTAAGAATTCAAAGTGGATTATTCCTTGGCAATCACACCAGATTGACAGTAGAAACTTTTGCCCATGAAGTTCCCTTCTCGGCTGTGGCTGGGATCCTTCCCTTTTACCAAGCCACTGTCTACGACGCTTAACATTTCGATAAAAGATCCATTTTTCGTCTCCAGTCACAAGTCTATCCAAAAAAGGTGAAACAAGTTGGCGAGAATGGAGAGAAGAGCAGATGTCAACTCGGGATTTGTGGTTGTTTTCAGACAATTCATGAGGCACCCATTTTCCAAGTTTAGGAACGTTTCCAAGTTGTTGAAGATGACGATGAACAGTTGTATAGTTTGAACTGAGAACCACTGCCAATTCCTCAACTGATAAAGCAGGATTCTTTTCAAGGGATGCCTCAAGAAGCTTTTCATCAAACTCAACTGGACGTCCGGTTCGATCTTCATCTTCAAGGGTGAAATCTCCACCTCTGAATTTTGCAAACCATCTTCTACAAGTTCTTTCATTCACACATTCCTCTCCATAAACTGAGTGAATGTTTCTAGCCGCTTCGGCTGCTGAGTTTCCTTTCTTGAACTCATAAAGCATTATGTGCCTCAAATGATTCTTGGGTACTGCCATGTTAGCAGGGTTTTAATCAAACAAAATTTAATTTTATTGTTCTCTGAAATAAAATTTGATCAGTTTAAATGCATCTAAACATAAAAATTATGTTCAGCTCCATTAGACATTATAAAATACTCTTTAAATTTCGTTCATTTTCACAAAAAGTTAAAATTCGGACAGAACGTATGGGATGACCTAATATATTGGCCAATATATACCAAGCGGTTTCACTGTAGACTTTAGCTCCATTCGCGTAACAGCGATATTTTTTGACCAGACCTCCTACTCCCAATTGTAATACTAATTCTTAACTTTAACATTACCTATTCAGGCTATTCCTTTTGTACATAATTTATCGCCCGTTTAAAAACGCTCATAACATTCATGGTATAATACCCTAATTGTTGCATGCAAGCATTATATATATGATACAAAACCGTGCTAGACATCTCCTACATAGAACACATCTCAACTGACATTGTGCAAACCCCCATCAATCAGAAAATATTGATGCCGGAATTCCTAGAACTCTTTTTGAGGATAGCGAACAACTGCCTCGTCACATTCTTTTGGAATTACTCGACGTCTGAATTTTATTTTTAGAATGTAGAAAAATCCGCAAGGTGCGAGATCTGGGGAATCTGGTGGTTGTCGGACGAGGTGAATGCTGTAATTGGCTTCACAAGCCATGGTCACAGATGGAATATCTGTTGTATAATGAGACGACCATACTCTACATAAATTTCCTACCAAGCACTGCTATAAACAAGAGAAGTGAGCAAGAACGTTATAACTTAGTGTGTATGCGCGGTAGACGTCAAAGTCAATGTGTACTAAGCGGCTTCTCCCTACGCTCCGTGACCGATACTTTTTGATCTCCCCCGTATATATTCGAAAATATTTCGAAGTTATGCAAAGGAATGAGATCATGGAGGACAGGAAGTGATGTAATTTTGACATTTTTAAAGGAAGTGAATTATTATTAATATGATTATTATTAATTGTAGTAGTAGTATTCAAAAAAGAAAAGCAGGTAACAATTTATCTTTTTAATATTATTAAGGTCATACACATAATTGCTTGAGGTACATGAATGTCCCTTAAGAAAGGAAATATTTGAAAAATACAGAATGTATAGTTATGTTTGGGTTAATAGCTACTATTCAGAACTTGTCCTATGTAGTTACGTTCTCTGTTCGCAAGTACAACAGTTCTGAGATCGAAAGTGTGGTTGAATTCATTTCTGTATGTAACTAATACAATGGATAACTTATCATGTAGGTAAACTTTTTTTTCGCTTCATGAATAGTTCAGGTTTCACTAACATAACATAAAAAAACAATAAAGTCGATTTTATATATACGCCGATTTCAGAATTATTCTTTTATTATGGTTACTTTTAGACCTGACCATTTCCATAGTAGTTTGGCATGTAGCTGTAATTAAATTAATAGTCAAGTTCAATATATTATTTTGTATAATTGATGTTATGGAGTTGGTAGATAATAATGTATGAATGGTTTCACCGACTTTATTATTATTATTATTATTATTATTATTATTATTATTATTACTAAGGCTAATATTATTTTCGTCATTATTATTATTGCTGTTGATGTTGTTGTTGTTATTATTACTATTATTATTATTTTTGCTTTCCTTCTAGAATTATGTATCATATAATAAGGATATTGGAAATTTTAAATGTATTTTAAAAATAATTCTCCAACATGTACATATTGAGGGTTGCATTTTCTTTGTGCTTTTGACATCCTATATTTATGCCGGATTTTATTCGATTACAGCAGTAAGAATAATACTTTACAAGGTCTCTCTTGGAAGACTTTTTTGGGAACTTTGATTGGAGGTTGTCATAGATTCTATTTAGCATCTAATCTAGCAAGGTTAATGAGTTTCAAATGCATTTAGTAATACCGCATCCTGAATTTTTATAACAATTCCAGATCACGGATTATCTTTTAAAAAGGTTAATCTCGAGTATCATTCCTTGAAACACTTGGTGGAGGATGTTCAAGATCATACTTATTCTAAATATAAATACTTTTTTTAAAGCTTTTCACCCCAAGCAAGGATGGAAGCCACTAGCACGCAAGGGGTTACAGAAGATTTGGAGTGAGAGCAGATAGGAGTGTTAGAGGAAAGGATGTGGAGAAGGATAGTGGATAGATCAAGGCAACTGGAGATGTCGATTGACGTTACATTTGAATAGTTGGAGATTATAGTTTTCAGGAAAACAGGAATAAGGAAGGGAGTTCCACAGGCGAGAGGTGCGAGATATGAAGCTATTGGAGTAGATTAGACGTCTACATTTAACAGTTTCAACAGTGAAAGGGTGGGGGCGGGATGCCAGCCTCGTAGGACGCTTGAATTCATGAAGCCTGGGAACCAGCGAAAGCAGCTCATCGGAGTGAAAGTACTTGTAAAAAAGACAGAGCGAGGCGACGGCGCGTCTGTGAGCAGTCATCAGCATAGCCCCACCTCATTGGCCTCGGGGTTAGGAGGATAAAGCTGGGTTATTCTTTTCTGTTGGTAGGGTAGACTCATTTGGGATTCGGTATGTAATGTTTAAATGGTCACTGCGCATTGCATCTCATATGTTTTTGTAAATGCGCATAGTGTAGTCTAGAAAGACATTAAATGGACTAAGACTCTCATTTTCTACTCGTCTTACTCCTGGTGATGTCTGAAATGTTTCCTCATGTAAGATTATGTAGATCCATACAGTTCCTTTTTATATCGATGTGGATTCGGAGCTTGGAAGTTGATTTTTAATGGATGAGAAAAGGAAGTTTCTATTGATGTGGTCATATGCTGTTGTGAGGTCGACAAAGCAATTATATAGTATGCTGATAGAGAGGTAATCAAGTTTTTTCACGATACCATCAGTGCAATTAGTGCATCATGGAGTTGTTTTAAGATGCGATCAGTGCATCCCTTCAGTCAGTTATGTGTCAGGCGACCGTTTATCTTTCGATACGTGACTGACGAGACTGATTTTTTCCCCACAGTAGGTTGTCATTACTTTCTGCTGTAGACGAGTTGCCATTCAAGGCTGGGGGAAGAAGAGGATTCATACCTTTCCCAAGTTAGTTAATGTAATGGATTCGACTGGAATTCGAATTCGGCTCTCCGATTCCTCAATCCGAGTTTCTCCACCGTGCTTCCTATTGCATCCATTACCAGAACGAAAACCAAACTGAGGAGTTGACTTTCATGAAACGGTAGGAGCCTACTTAATGTAATATTCATTAATATTTTCCCCATGATCTAAATGAGATTCTTTGTTATCTCTTCATTTGTTTATATTTTTGGAATGTATTTGTAATTCTTATTGTACATTGTTCATTGATTGCTTGGATTTTTACGACGTTCGTATGGTTGCTACACAGCTTATAGTTGTATTTAAGGGCGTTAAGGTGGGAGAAGAAGGACCAGAATGAACGCGACCAAACCCCAAAGGCCTCAAAGGCGGATAGGCAAAGACCTACACTATCTCAACGGCCAAACCGGTGGAAGAGGGCAGTGCAGGGCAGCGTCTGTCGTGCTGGCACAACCAAGGCAGGAATTGACAGGCCATACATCCGACAGCCCGATGAAACCCAAGGTTTCAAGATTTCGCCTTTCACAATTCTCCTTCAGACGCAAGGGTGGTGTTTATGGCCAAGTGCATCTAAAATAAAATTCACATAAATGGCTTTGTTAAAGCCTTTTTGATTCACAACCGTCTCCATCACAGCCACATGGGGAGAGAAAACGAATATAGAAAGGGGATGACGATCCTAATGCTCAGATACGAGCGATTGCTAACAATAATTGTATATATATATATATATATATATATATATATATATATTAGTAGGCAACCATTTATCTCGCGAGATCCCTTTGTGTTTAAAGTTGAGTGACCTTTCCAGGACACAGACCTAGGCAATGGTGTATGCAGGCCGTGCGCTACCTGATGGCATACACCCAACCTTTCGGCCAAACTGACAAGATCCATCGGTATACAGGTCATTACATTTAGAGACAGCTTGACTGCAGGATTTATCGGAAAGTTGTCAGTGTTGGCAGCCAACCGCCTTCGCGGCTCCACTCCAGGTTTTCCTTCTGGATTTAATTCTATAGCCTTTTCCAAAGTTGGATATGACGGCAAGACAGCAGATGTTAAAATGAGTGTTTTCCTTACCCTAGATGAACTGCCTTCCTGCACTATTGAACTCCAACTACTGGCAGTTTTCCGCCGCCCGCCCATTCTCCGCCACGGAGTGGGACTTAGTTTTCAGGCTATTTGAGATACATGCCACGGAACCATTTTATATACAGTAGGAGCTTGTCCCCTCTATCAACGTCGTTTATGTCAGCCTTTGGAACATAATGTTCGTACGTAAATATTATATATACTACGTTTTTTAGAAGCTGAAAAAAATAGTATATACAACGCTAGGTAAACACAAATACTATAAAGGAAGCCAAATTACGAAATAGTACTTAAATAAACAAACAAAATTATGGAAAAGTTTGTTAATTTTGGGAAAAAATACATCAGAAAATAATGAAAATATAAATTGGAATTTAAGCCTAAGATACTCGGAGATAATGTAGTCATTGTTTAACTTACAACAATATAATTTATGCTTGCATTTTAACAGTACTGATAGCTTAATTATCAATTGATAAGAAATGAACGAGTGTATAAAATACAAAGTTCATAAATATAACAAAACAAAAACATTAGCAAAAAGAGGAAGTAAAAGTAAGTCAAGCAGTCTTCAGGTTAATTGTACATTAACAAGTGTATATATATATATATATATATATATATATATATATATATATATATATATATAATGTGTGTGTGTGTGAGAGAGAGAGAGAGTATGCGTGTGTGTGTGTTTGTATGTGAATTATATGGGAAGGAAGGAATAGGAAATGTTTGTTCATTTGTCGCGTTTCGCTATTAATCTAGGCTTCATCAGAAATGAAATATCGAGGGGAAAGAAAATTTATTTTGCCTTTGTTTATTTTCCGTTGTGAAGTAGACCTTTCGTGGATTTGTCTTGTCAGGTAGCGTTCGTTTGCATAAATCAGTTTAAATTGTGTTTCTGTATCATGTTTCTAGCTGACCCATACTTGATTGGTTGATATTGTGTGCGTTTGTTTGTGTGTGTGTGTGTGTGTGTGTGTGTGTGTGTGTGTGTGCGCGCGCACGCGTGTCCTGTAGGTATTTCTTTTCTAGTTGAGTCCGTATATGGATTGTGAGATATTTTCTGTGGGAGTCAAAGAATTTAAGTTACATCGGTTGTGGTTGTATGAAGGCTGATCATTACGGTTATGGCTCTTTTTTTTTTTGTAATCATATATTTCTGTGTGATAAATCCACGAATTTTTAATCAAATATAATGAAAAAGGCAGTAATCTGTTTTAGTTCTTGAAAAAAAGTCACGCAAACTAAAAATTCGTTTTTACCATAAACGCAATAAGGTTAAAAACAAAATTGTCTGAAGTATTATTTTTCAATTTGATAATGATGGCATTGGATAATACTTATGTATTTGTAACACACTTAATAGATTATAGCTATAGCATAATATATAAACTTGCAAAGAAACAAGAACAAGTTCTAGAAGGTTCCATAAAGTACTAGAATGTTTCAGGAAGTTCGAGCTGTTTCCATGAAATTCTAGAAGGATCCAGAATGTCATAGTGTTACTATATTTATATATGATTTCGATAGAATTTTCGTGTTGCGTGTGAGACTTTAAAAAAATAAACTGAATTAGACCCTTCTTTATATTTTTTTAAAAAAAGTTCATCGAATCATGATACAGGAAATCACTTATTTTACAAAATGTTAAAAAGTCATAACCCAACTGATCATATATTCTTTGAACATCGATTTTATAAAAGTCGATGATATTTTATAAAAGTTGGTGATATAATATGTGTGTGAGCATAAAATAACAAAAGGTGCGTATGGGTACATAGTTGTATAGAGTAAATCAGTAATTATCACATCTGTATAGCCCGCACGTCTGATAAAAGATGTCACTTCAAGAGAAATTCAAAATCATTCAAAATATAAAGAGTTTGTCAGTACAAATTGCAATAACGTAGCATTTAATCAAGTCGTGATAGGATCCTTAAGAATAATAAAAATATATTCCTGATAGAGTCATTAAAACATATTCTAAGACTAACTGTCGCTATATAATATAGTGAATAAATGTATAAAATATAAAAAATGCTTTATCTACCTCATGTTATAAGACATATTAGGAAACCAGGAAAATTAATAATAATAATAACTTCTACGGGAAGGAAACTGAAAGAAACTGGTACGAACACCACCCAGACCCTGTTACAATTCTATGGGACTACACAATACACACTGACAGAACAATCAAAGCCAACCGCCCAGGCATTGTTATTAAAGATCACAAACAAAAAAAATACTTCCTTATTGATATGGCAGTCCCTGCAGACTGCAATGTATATTTGAAGATATTCGAAAAACTGTCAAAATACAAGGACCTTGAAATAGAAATCTCAAAAATGTGGCACATGGGAACATCAACAATCCCTGTTGTAGTTGGAGCCCTTGGACTGGTTGGAAACGATTCCAGTAGGCTAATTGAAGGGATCCCTGGAAGTCCATGTCTCAAAGTGATACAAAAAAATTGTTCTGACAAGTACAGCCCACACTTTACAAAGGGCTTTATCTATGTAATTATTTTTTTCTTTCTTTGCAGTCGAAAGTGTCATGATGCCATTTCTAACCTTAGGTCCCTGGGCGGGACCCGGAAAGAAATGAGTATACATCAGAAATCAACGGAAATAAAATAATAATAATAATAATAATAATAATAATAATAATAATAATAATAATGATAATAGAAATAAGTTCGAAATTAATTTGTATTTCACGTGATTTTTATCAACATTTTTCTCCTTTTTTACATTTAAATTTAACTATTTCTTTTCCTTTCTCATCTCACTTCAATGGTTTTCTTTTCTTTTTCACTGGCAATAATTCATCGGGCCTTTACTCGATATTCTAACATTAATTCTATCAGTTTACCCAAATCAAAAAAAAAAGAATTTATACACAATTTGTTATTAGGGCAAATCAATCAAGTTTATTTTTTTACTCGTAAATTTTACCATGCACCAACAAAAATCTTTTCAAGTTTCTCAGTAATTTCTTATATGTGTGTCAATAATTACTTAATTTAACTGAGTGCATCATAAGACCGAATCGGAATTAAACACGAAGAAGAATGCGCTAAAATAATCCTCCAAATATGGAGACTGTTTGTGCCAAAAATGTTTCAGAATTTCTTTTTGTTTTTTGTTATTATTATCTAGGACTAAACACTGTAATTTGATGGCGGCAGGAAATAATTCGCTCTGAGGTTATCGGCACGACCTGCTTCCCACTATCTGACTACAAGAACACAACAGATTTAATTTTATTAAACATATCTTGGTTGGCCCAAGAAACATTCAGTACTTTCTCATAGGTAATAATTATAGGTGATCATTTTATTAATGAGTAGGAATTTAAATCGATTCTTTTTTATGTCCTGTGGGGTCTTGGGTCTGCTGAAAAGTTGTTTCATTTCAGCTCAAACCACCTCGTAAAATCTGATCAAATGAATAAACATCAGAATTTATTTTAAAATCACTTCTTGGTCGAACAGAGAAAATTTTCAGCACATTCTCGTACGCAATAATTCCGGGGTTGATATTTATTAATTGACAAAAACAAAACTATTCCTCATTTTATGCCCAGTAGGATATTGTGTTAATATTACATGAAGGCTGAAAATATACTTTTTTTCATTCCGACCTTCTTCGTAAAGTCTGATCAAATGAACATACATAAGTATTTTAGGGAGATAATATATTCTTGGTTGAGAAAATGTATTTTTCAGCAACCCATTGTAAAAACACCATCTCTTTCTTTTATTTTCAAATATACGCCGCCATTGTTTCTGAATTTTCGACTGCGATGAACATGACCGATCATTTCGTAGTTTATCAGCTTTGCAGTGTGTCAAAAACTCGCTTTTGTAACTACTGAAATGCATTACCCACTACCAGTCTATAGATTTGTTGGTTTCTGTAAACGTCAACTCGTGTTGTTGCATCCAAATAGATGCATCATATTTATATGCAAGAAATCAATGACACGCTTTAGTTATATAAACTCTTTCATATCACTTACCGTTTTGTCAGATTATCTCATAACTCCTTCGTCCTGGGCATGACGATAAACTACATCCGCGTCCTGGGTATGACGATAAACTACGTTCAACAGCAAGGTCTCTGATAATAAGTTTGTTGAAGAAATAATATTGCCAGCTGTACGTTTTTGAAAAAAATATTACCAGCTATACTTTTGTTTTTGAAGGAATAGTGTTGCCGGCTGTACGTTTTTGAAAAATAATATTACCACCTACACGTTTTTTGAAAAAACATTATTACCAGCTATACGTTTTTGGGAGAATAATATTACCAGCTATACATTTTCGAAAAAATAATATTACCAGCTATATGTTTTTGAAGAAATATTATCATCAGCTATATGTTTTGAGAAAAATAATATTACCATCTATACGTTTTTGAAAAAATAATATTACCAGCTATACGTTTTTGAAAAAATAATATTACCAGCTATACGTTTTTGAAAAATAATATTACCAGCTGTACATTTTTTGGGGGAAAATATTAACAGAAATAGATTTTTGACAAAACAAAAATATTACCAAAAACAAAAGAAAATTGTCGGCATTAAATGACCCATTGAGGTTCATGTGCTGTAAAACAAAACAAACTAAACCCACAACTCCTAAGACAAACAATGGATGCGCTATTTGTGAGGAAATTAACTTCCTTCTTTTAAGGAACCAGAAACTGGTGACTCCACAAGTTCTCGCAATAATATATGGAGGATTTACTTCCTCGTATTAAAGACGTTTTCATTATCCTCGATTTGAAAAAACTGTATCTTTTATTGATGAGAAATATTTTTAATAGTATTGGAAACTAACGGCCAATACAACTGATCAAACATGAGATTTTCATTATGGATTTTCTAACGAAAAGTATGTTTTTTTTTATACACAAATGTTACATATGCTTTTTTATCAATGGATATTTATCACTTAGTTATGTCTTATAAATAACGTTTCTAATTTTTCAATATGTTTTTTAATATTTTGAAGGTTGTCCTGATGTTATATGGACCGCAGATCCTTTGTATTTTCTCTGATAACCCCTTCACATAAGGAAGGCAGACTGTTTTCTGAATGTTGTTGTCTTCCTCAGCAATGGCGAATATATACATGGAATACTTTGAGGAAATGGCATTAGAATCTATATCTCTAAAGCCAACTATATGGTTATGGTACGTAGATGACACCTTCATACTCTAGCCACACCAGGAAGATGTTCAGGTACTACTGGACCATATGAACTCAATAAGACCTTCGATAAAGATCACAATAGAGAAAGAGAGTAAAAACACACTCCCATTCCTGGATGTATTAATATCTCGAACAGAGCATGGGTTCAAGACATCAGTATATCGTAAACCGACATTCACCGGACAGTACCTCAATTTCAACTCCCACCATTCATAGAGTGTAAAGAAAGGGATCGTCTGCTGCTTACGACACCGAGCAAAAGTCATAATTGTCGACCCAGAGACATTAGATAAAGAATTGCTCAGTATAAGTAGTGCCCTATAATGTAACAACTACCGTCGGTACATGACAGCAGACCCCCAAACCTGGGATAGGCGGGTACAAGAGGAGGACAACAATATTCAGAAAACAGTCTGCCTGCCTTATGTGTAGGTGTTATTAGAGTTTTTTAATGCATAGATTTCTTGATTTTGTGGGGGTTTATTTTCCATTAACTATAACTATTAGAAATATGGTCATGGACATATCACACTCAAACAACGGTTCCCGTACGACCATCAAAGTTAATCCTGGTCGATACTTAAATGGGTGATCACTTGGGAATATCAGGTGATGTAAGTTTGGATCTGTGGGTGGAGTAATGGATAATGCCTCGGAATTGTTCATTGGAGAGCCAGGTTCAAATTTGAGTTGAATTTATTATATTCACTTGCGTGGCAGTAACCTTTAGGAAAGGTGTGAATCCAGTTCTTCTCGTCCAAGTTATGGGTTGATTTGTGAGACTTGTATCACGAAATATTTATTACCTAAAAAAAAGATACAATCTAAAAGGGTTTCTGGTTTGGAATGACCTGTAAACGGGTTGATAAGCCGTAGAAAACCAATCAAGACATTTCATCTAGGTTGAAAATATTACTTCAGATTATGATGTTATGTTAATTTAAAAAAAAAATTTAATTGGTATCCCCCCATGCAAGGCAGTAAAGCCACTAAGACACAAGGGGTTACAGAGTGTAGAAGAATTAGGAACAGAAACATTAATAATGAGGGGAAGATGAAAGAGTAATCAGGAGGACTGTAGACAGAGATTGACATTGCATTTAAATTTTTGCATATTAACGTTGGCTGAAAGGCATGGGTGCCGGAAGGGTGTTCCACAAGCAAGAAGTGCGAGAAAAAGAAACTTTTAGCGTAGAATTTACGGTTATATCTAGCCAGCTCAACAGTAAATTGATGAGATCTTCACATGGGTCTAGTACTGCGCTTAAATTCAAAAAGTCGAGGTACCAGAGCGAAGAGCTCATTCGAAGAATTACCATGAAGGTATTAATAGACAAGGGACAGAAAGGTAACCTTATGATGGTGGAAAAGTGCCTGAAGCCGAGCTGCCAGAACAGGACCAATGATATTCTTGATTCTTCTTTGGATTTTATAAAGGAACTCAAAGTAAACAGCAGGGCTACTAAACCATATGTGGGAGCAATATTCTAAACATGGACGAATGATAGGCATATAGACATGTATCACAGATTCTGGAGAGAAAAATTGTCTCGCCCGACACAGAGAACCAACATTCTTAGCAGCTGACCTACAATGGATTCAATACAGGCTTACCACTTCATCCCAGCTGAGAACGTTAGTCCAAGCAGGCGTAACAAGTCACTTTCCTGGAGGTTAGCATCAGCCATGCTGATGAAAGACAGAGTGGGAACTCTCATATGATTAATGGAGATGTTTAGTTTTGAAGGCTTTAAAATTAACAAGTCTTAAAATAATACTTTAGTTTACACTAGTTTTCTCAAATTTAAGTTTTAAAATTATTTTCTTTATTATCTTCTTTTGTGCGCCATGTTCCTTCAGGACGAACGTGATCATGGCTCTCCACATCTTCCTGTCCCTTGTAGCACTTAATAAGTTTTGTCTTTTTTGTTATTTCTCCCAAAGCCTGCCTGTCATCCAATTGCTCAGGCCTATCAAGTATGTTACTCGCTACTTCCCTCTTTCCCTCTATCTGTCCTGTGAGTATCAGATTATCCAAACCCACCTTCCTCATTACGTTCTCCAGAAACTTCAACTCCTTCTATGTGATGTTAAATATAAGTTTCTTTTTTTGTTTCCATTCACTCCCAAAAATCGTTGTTGCTCACATGTTCGGCTTATAAGATCGTCAGCCTCTTTTGGTAGTACGAAATTTCTGCTGCTTAAAGTCTCGTCTTCATTTTTGAGATGATTGTTCGCTACCATACAGGAGGAGATATTTTACGTTATTTTAAATAAATAATATTTACAGATTTAAACTTTAATTTAATACATTAAATAATTGTTTATTTTAATACCCTTTATGTATTCATTATTATTCTGGCCCCATGTATTTGCGCCTGGTAGCCGATATATTTAATGTCGTTCTTCACTTTGACTTCTGTTCGAAACTTCCATAATCCTTACATTCGAATTCACACTTCCCTTAGTTTCCCATCTACACGCATGCTCCTCTTTCTTTTTCGCCCATTTGCGTCAATTTTAAGCGTTTAAAAAAGTCATCGTGTAATGTTAGACAAAAATAGCCTCCTCAGTGCATAGTTTGACTGCATTTGTATTGCTTGTTACGTTCGTTTACCGCCATTTGGTTTGCAATTACACGCCGGAAATGCAGGGTGTGGGAAGGCCAACGCTCCGGTATTGGAAGCACATAATAAGAAGTTCGAAAATAATAGAAGAGAAATGCAAAACAGGCATATGGTTTGCATTGCGGAAGTTGGAGACAAGAATGGGCGTTGAAGAACATATTTCAGAAAAGTAGAAAAAAAAGAGTAATTTATGCATGCCTAAACAAAAATGCAGACCAAAATAAACTCTACATTGTTGTTTTCAAAATGTACGCCATCTTAACTAGAATCAAGAGAAGAAACGGAAATAAGCTCATGTAAGCACGTGATGTAAGTGAAAGTATTTTGTAAGCGAGTCAAATTGTTCAGCTATATATTCCATGTCAAATAAACTCTTCAGTAAATATAGATACGTAAATCGATTTCTGAAGTGTTATTAAAAGAAATAAACATAAAAAATGGATCCATTTGTAGAATTATATGTACTTATTGTTTTAGAGTTATTATTTCTTTCAATTCTTCTTCGTGATTTTCCACCGGAGATCTTGCATTATAGGTGTTCCCATAAAGTCTTACGACCTCAAAAAAGATAGCAAATTTGACGTACCAAGCAACGTAGACATCGAAAGCGATGCGATACTAGATTTTATTCCGAGATTTTTTTTCATGTAGGTCCATTGATAACTGACACAATAGTGGTCTGATCGTTGCACGTTCTGGCATCTTTGATCCGAAGGTCCTTGTATATCTTCCACCTTGATATTACGATCACCAGTAGCATCAACGTCGAGGATGGTGCATTCTCTTGTCGGTGATGTGTATTTTGGTGGCGACAAGAATGCGGTCTGGCTTTTGGCGTAATATTCCAACTTAATACTTCCTACATACGCACTGATGCAAACGGGAGGCAAGTGTAGGCCGGTGTTTTCATTGTTTCTGTGCTATATTATTATTTGAGAAGGTTATCATTTAACAATGAAAAGTAACTTGGTCATTATTTGGCCTAGCATAAAATAAGTACCAATGCTTGACTTCCAGACACCATATATTTCAAGCATTTCAATAACCCAAAATGCCCATGTTCATAAAAACAAAAAATTGCTTGCAGTAAAACCATTTCCTTTTTCGTCCTTTTCTCTTAAAGTCATATAACAATTATCAACATGACAGAGAGGTTTTTGCGGTTATAGGGCAATTCGTTTTCTCGAATGTTTTGGAGTTTTCTTAATATTCGGACATACAGATATATTCATTTATTTTTCTTCTTTAAATATTTATTTTTATTCTTTAAATATTTTTTAATTAATGCATTATTGGCAAAATAAATATTTGTCTATGTGTCTTCACTTACCTATTATTTATTTATTTTTATTTAGTAGTAATTATCATTGTTTTAACTGGAATAATGTTATCTTAAGTATTAATTATTAAGGTATTAATTATGGAAGGTTATGTATTTTATTTATTGTTGTTTATATAAATACAGGGTGGCCAAAAAGGAACCGACCCTTTTAAATCTTTTATAACTTTTATAATTCTCAAGTTCTACTTACAAAATTTCAGCAGTAGGTTAAATTATTCTTCCGAGATTTTCGGCCACTATACATTGTAAGGAGGAACGCGAAACTCCCATTTGTTGCGATCTTCTCCTGGTTGAAACAGATGGATTTTCTGCCAGTCTTCGCTCCAATTCTCGTTGATTCAAAACAGTTCTTGCCGTACAAGGCCTTCCAGACCTTGGGAGATCAAAAACTGCACCCTGCTCCTGAAAACGGCTAACTATTCCACGAATCGTATTTTTGTTCGGGGTTTCTCTGGTACTGAAATGTCGACGGTAAGAAATCTGAGTTCCCTAAATTGACCCATGGTACTCAAAGTACCACTGTACAGTGAGGATTCATTCCTCGGTGCTATAACTGCTCATGGTGTAGTCGGAAGGGCACTTCTAAATGGTCTGAAAAACTTACAAGAAAATTATTCAGAAATAAAATACTTATGAATTTTTTTTCCGTGGGTCAGTAACTTTCGGGCCACCGTGTATATACATATGTATATATAAATTAATTGATACATAAATACTTATATATATAATTAATGCTTATATATATATATATATATATATATATATATATATATATATATATATATATATATATATACATATATATATACATATATATATACATATACATATATATATACATATACATATATACATCTATATATATACATATATATATATACATATATATATATACATATATATATATACATATATATATATACATATATATATATACATATATATATATATACATATATATACACATATATATACATATATATACATATATATATATATACATATATATACATATATATACATATATATACATATATATACATATACATATATATACATGCGATCTAATAATTATTTTTCTTTTCGGTTGCTAAATTGTATAAAAACTGTCCGAATGTTCTTTTTATCCAAGCGTTTTCGGCTATGCATTTAGCCATTTTCAAAGATTATATTTTAACTGTTAAAATAAGAAGTAATTTGTTTTATGTATGTTTTATAAAAATTTTTTTTCATTTTTTTTGTTTCAAGATACGGTCAAGATATTATTTCCATGTTCAATGTTAATATTATTCAGTGTTGGTTTGTTTTTATTAATAAGTCTTCCATTATTTTTAAACATTTTTTGCATGTAGATGATGCTGTTATATTAGTGTTGAAGACAAGAATGTTCCGAATATTGTCCGGTAGGTCTCCATGAATATTTAAATGAGATCTAATTGAGCTAATGTCAGAAAGGTGTAGAGTTAGTCTGCATGTCAAACATGTAATGTGGCCTATATAATTATTTACGAATTTTGATTGATCAGGAATACAATTCCTTAATGGGCATTTAAATTCGAAAATAATATTTGCCCTATTTAATTTTGTTCTAGAAGGTGTTTTATTATTTTTAACTATAAGGTTAGAGGTTTTAAATTTTTCATAAAAAAAATTATTCTAAATTTTTGCTATTGTCAACTGGTGTTATTCATTTTTTTAATAATGTTCCTAAATCTGCATTCATCCTGTTTATAACTTTCGTTTATCTGATTTTTTAAAATATATTAATATTATTGTTTGTGTTTCTATTCTCCCAGTTGCTATTAGTTACCAAGATTTATTTTGTAAGAATACAAAATTGTGGCACAAGGCCGAAGAAGGGGAGGGTTTGAGGCTGGTCATCAATAACTATCTTATACCTAGCTAATCATATTTACGACCCTTTCATACATTACAATTTCCACATTCACCAAAAGAACTCGTCCGTCAACATTCGATCCACCATACACCAAAATACCGCTTCCTCACAAGGGGCGATCTACAAAACGCGCCCCAAGCCATGAAAGTTTTGATAATATATACTTTCTTTGGTGAAAAAATGAGAGGGAAGGGAGATGAATCCAATAATCAACTACAAAATTAACGTAATTCGAATTAAACATAACAGATGTTAGTAGGGTCCGTCCAACCCTCAAAACTGAGAGGCCGCTTTATTCTGCCCGTTGGACAAAATCCAGGATCTCTCTCGCTAAGGGAGTGGGAAAGGAGAAAATATAAACGGACATGGGAAATTGGAAAGCTGACCCAGTCGAGATGAAAAAGTGGGGGTTAACAAAATGAGGAGGTTGGGAATCTCGACTTAGATCATAACAAAAGAGAAAGCCGGGAACAGGCCAGGAACAACATTTACTCCAATTAACTAGGTACATTAAAGCTTGTCGAACCTAATCAAGGGGAGGGCTCCACAGGAAATCACCCCGATGTGAAATAGGTTGACCTAGAAGAGAAAATCATGGCTAGCCCAGTTCAAATGATCCAAGCTCGCCTCAGTCACCCACCTTTCGCAGAAGACTGTCGAATGCAGACGTTTTCTATCAGTTCTAATCTTCATCTTGAGCTGATGCCCAAAGAATCGGATTAGATCCTTATGAGAAAGACGGATGCCTCACAAGACTTCCTCCTGTCGCGTCGTCCAAATCACCATTCGGCCCGTGGCTAGCAGCGTCAGAAACACCATTCGTTTCATCCCGGAATACGGGGGCGACACATTGTCACACGCGTATGCGCGATCAATGGGCACAAGCTTTTCGGGAGCGAGACGAGCCTTCAACTCGCCGACATGGTCCCATAAGGGGCTGACCCGGGGGCAATGGTAGAAGGCGTGCGAAGCCGTTTCTTCTAAACCAAGGCCACACCATTCACAATCTGGCAAATCCGCCAAGCCCCATATGAAATCCGTCATTGAGAGGCAGCCGATACCGAGCCAATCGCCAGGTAAGCGAAAACTCAGGGTTACTGAGGTAATCCGCTGCTGGCGCCCAATACCAGTAAGAGCAAAACTCATCCTCCGACAAGCAGAGCGTATCACGTAGGGAATCCTTCGCGATCCCCTCCACTAACGGACGATAGAAGACCTTCCTAGGCCGTGAAAGGTCACTGGACCGGGGAACAGCCAACAAGGCCGACCGACACTCGCGAAGGAAATCCGATTGATCCCGGGATTTACGATGGCGCTCAACCCGCAAGATGAGGGGACTGATAGTAAGGGAAGGGAACGCGTCCCTGAAAATCCCCTCCATAATCGAATCGCTTCCTGTCAACGCGCGGCGTAGGAAAGCCAATCTCGTGGCATATTTGTGGCTCTCTAAGTGTGGCATTCCCAACCCCCCATGACACGGACGTTGTACACAGACCCCTCTGCCGACCCGATTCGCGCGTCTCCTCCATAAAATGGAGGATAGCGAGCGCTCGAGCAGATTTCTGTGGTCTTTACAGAGAGGAAGTACGGACAATCGATAAAGAACAAGAGGGAAAATGTATGTAACACACACCTCCGCCCTGCCCTTCACGGACAACCTCCGTCAACGCCAATCTGACCAGGAGCGTCGACCTTTGCTCGTACTTCAGACCCTATTTTTCTCCAGCTGGAGGTCGGGTCCAAACCACACTCCAAGAATGCGGACAGGACCGTCCGTCCAACTGAAGGGCCCCGGAAGATCGGCCCCCTTCCAGGCACCTAACCGCAAGCCGGACTACTTATCGCGGTTAATCTTGGCCCCTGTCACTTTCTCGTACCGGTTAAGCGCCCTCTGTACTGCCTCGATGTCGCTTCGGGGCGACACAAAAGCAGATACGTCATCGGCGTACGCAGAACCCCTGGCTCGAGCCCTTCCAGGAACGGCGATTCCGCGTAGGACCGGACAAGCACGCCTCGTCCTTCAGCCGGCGAAGGAGAGGCTCCAACGCCAAAGCATAAAGTAGAGGCGACAGTGGACAACCCTGACGAACCGACCTAGACAGAACAAAAGCGCTCGACAGCTTCCCGTTCACCTGTATCACAGCACTGTGGGAGCGATACAGGAGGCTAATCCAGCGGCAGAAGTCAGGTGCGAATCCGGCGGCCTGTAGGACAGCAGCAAGGTAGCGATGGTCAACCCTATCAAATGCCTTGGACTGATCCAAATTGATCAGCGCGGCCTCATCATCGTCTTTTACACCCTCTATGATCGAGCGGATCAGATGCAGGTTGCTATGAGTTACGTTAGACAAGAAATGCCTAATGGGGAAATCCAACAATTGATTAGGAAATCCGTTATTTATCAGCGTTTGCTTTACATTTTTTAATTCATTAAAGAAAAGCGTGCGAGAGGATGAGTTCTCGTGCGCTCTTGTGAGGAAATTCCTAATAACACCTATTTTATATCTAAGGGGGCATTCACTAGAGAAATTAAGATGGCAAGAGTCTTTACTAGTTGTTTTTTTTATAAACAGAAGATTTAAAAGTATTATTACTAAAATCGACGAGAACATCTAAGAAAGGAAGTTTATTTTTTTCACTACGTTCATAAGTAAAATTTAATTTCAATGAAATATATATATATATATATATATATATATATTATGTTATACTAACGGTTATTGAGTAGACGGAACGGTTTATTTTTTATTATTAATTAAACACAATGAACATGGGCTACAGATTGCGTTCACGCGTGAAACCGGCCGTTACTGCTTAGAGTTGACAGCAGTGCTCATTTTTAAATTTATATACGCTCTATCCCTGACATTGAGTAATTTCACTTATACATATAGCATACCTCAAACAATATTTTAAACAATATTTTGCCATATATATATTCCTTGTGGGATTTCTTATTTATATAGGGTATCCAAAAAAGCTGACATAATTTTGTAGTCTATTAACATAGCCATTTCTCGCTCAAATGATCACAAAATTTTTAAAAATGTGTAAAACCTAAATTGAGTTTGCAGACTCTAACAGGTAGATAGGTCAGACGTGACAGTGGTAATCCCAATAATATCATTATCACTGGCCAAATTGTTGAAATGGCCACTATGTTCACCTGACTTGAGATTTTGTGATTTCTTTCCTCTACGAGGTTATGTGAAAGGAGAGGTCTATATTCCCAGTCTTCCTAGAAGTGTAGAAAAACTTCACCAGAAAATATCCGAGGCCCTGGAAAATGTTACGCAAGACATGCTACAACGTGTTTGGGCAGGAGATGTGGCGCAAATGTTGAACATTTTTGAAGCTTTGTGAAATCTGTCATAAAATCTAAAATTTGAATATCTTGTTCGATTTTGATAAATCCATTTCTTATTGTTCAACGTGAAGCCTATTTAATTTCGTTTGCCTAGGACATATAGTTACTCAGATATTCACATTTCAAATGATGTCAATTTTTTGGATACTACATATATCCTTTATCAAGACTTATAAACGTTTAAGATTCTAGCAAGAAAAAATGTCTAGCACGGCACGTTGAAAAAAAAAAAAAAAAACTCCAACGCCTTCAAACCCAAATTAGACTGATAACATTATCTTGGAATTATATCATTAGAGCATATGAGATTCAAGTCATGGCTTCAAGAGTCAGTTCCTACTGTATAATCACTTTCGAGCACATATTGAGTGAAATAGGAACTATAGTTGATTATGTTTTCTATGTTCTTAGGCTTAGATGTTTTATCGATTAAAACCTGACCAGATTGACTGAAAACTATTCATTTTTTTCCTGACGATCTGACTACGTGATTGATTTCTGGGTTGTCAGTAGAATTTTCCAATAAATCTTTTTTCCCTATCAAGTCGTCCTTGTTTGTAATATTTTAGACAGGTTTGCTTCAGGCATTTACACCATTTATCATATCATCTCTTTTCGTGTGATTTATCATCATATATCCAGGCAGGGTCAAGGAGAGTAATGCATTTCAGCTCGGAAAGGGGGATCGCAAAAATAATATGTAAAGGTATTAATCCATTTTGTTGTCGCAATAGCTATGGCCTAAATAGCAGGGTAGACTAAGTTATCTAACTTTGTTTGAGCCAGTCTGAGGATAATACTGAATATGAAAATAAAAAAGGAACACAAAGCCTCTCTAAAACCTTTCCCAAGAAGTCATTACGAGTCACAGATAAAGAAGCGAATATTTAGCGCGCCATAATCGTCTACGCCCTGAACTCCTTAAAAAATCAATCGCAATATTTTTCTCATAACGCCGATATTATTGTTTATCCACTGCGATTTTTGCAATATATTTTTTATCCATTTACGAAGTATTGCTTCTTTATATCATAATGTATTTTCTCCGACCTTGAATTTCATAGTATGCAGTTTTTCTATAATCTACTCAATGGATTATTTTTGTTTGAATTCCAATTTGGTATTTTATCGTTTGAGATTATTGCTGCTGTCGTTTAGGGTTTCACTGGATATCTTGCCTGCGTGACGGCTACCGGCGCGGAAAATGAAATCAGCTAGCCGTGAACCAATTTCCGCTGGGAGAGGCATAAATCCATCTATTCTTGACCAAACTACCGATTAAATTATAGTGTAAAATGTATTCTCTAGACTTGGATAGCGACCAACGTAAGAAAATCTCTGAATTTCAAACCTTAAGAAAATAGCGAAATAGTAGTTTTTATCCCCCAGTTAATTATTATCTAAAAATAATTGTTTTGATTTCTGTCGTTACTGCGGGAGTGTCTGCAAATCCCTTCGTCTTCCTTTTTATAGGTAGATTAAGGATTTTTTTTCTTAGCCAATCAAATAGCCAGTTTCATATGAATCCCAATCTGCTTTGTCTTCAAGCAAAAGAGCTACGTACGCTTTTCTGAACTTGTTTCTGTGCGTCAACGCAATATTTGTTTATAATTCTGAGCTTAAGTATTGTAATAATTTACATTGTTTTCATTGTTTGGAATGTTGTCCCCAACTTTATTGTCATGTTCACGACGTTTCGAACTATACCTTTTACTTCATCCATGCCTCTTCCGGGTGACTTGTCTTTCTTTAACTCAACTCTCCAAGTATCCAGGAATTGAACTAACAATTCTTTACGTAAAGTCACTGTATCCAACCCACGCTTGTACTTACTGGGCCATGTGTCCTTGAGATATCAGTTTATGATTTTTGAGACTTATAAACTTAATGTTTCAGTATTTTTTTTTTACTAGAGCTCATATTGCAATTTCTTAATTTGTGAACTTTTAGCAATATTAGTGCTGATTTGTCTTGCTTGCTTTATATTATTTTTGCCCCGTTTCTTTCTTTTCTTTCTCTTGTTCTTGCAAACCATGTCATTTCTTTTTCTTTGACAGTTCAGTTATCTATCTTTGTATTTGATCATGGGTACTCACTCTACCAACTGCGTACAAAATATTTAGTTGAGAAACCACTAAAACAGATAACAACCAAACTTCTATTTTTTCTCGTGAATATCTAACACCTCACAGTGATTAAAAAATAAACTTTTGAAGATTCATAATCTAATTCTTGAAGGGACACGGCATACAAAATGCTTCCTTATGGCTTCGTTGGTTTCAGCTCGACTGATTATTTATCCATGTCGTCCATTTTTATTTCCGAATCTCCGTTAATCACAAGATGAGGATTGTTTGATCTCCGATGTATTCATTTCTGTCGTATTGTATAGATTCGTCGTCTTCCTCTTTTCGACATGAGTATATATTGGAAGAAACTGACATAAATCTCTGCGTGTCTGCAAAGAGACAGGCATCAACATAAGCAAATCTATAAAATAAAATTTGAATGAATCACAAAATTGTGGCTTAATCAGGCCAGATTTGCTTGGTACTTAATAAGAGAATAAGGAAAGAAAGGCGCATATGTTACTAATTAATTTTGACTAAAAAACAAATTTTCTGTAGTGCCAAGCTTGCCCGACTGAATGGCGCCATTTTCATGGAGAAACTCACTTTTCTTTCAGGCATTATTGTTTAAAACTATAGATTTGTTTGTTTGTTTCGATCTAGGCCTTCGATTAAATAATCGATTTCTACTGTGCATTTATTACTACACTTCTTTATTTACTATAATGTTCATTATTCTCCGTATTTTCCATGCATTTTTTCTATTCTTTCTTGAAGTCTTTCTTCTTATGTTCTTTCTATTTTTACTTTCTTTTTCTTTCTCTTTCATTTAGTCTCTTCCATTCTTTATTTCCTTCCTTCCTTCCTTCTTCTTATACATACACTCTCACTAAATTTTATTGTTGTTTTTCTGTTTGCTTTTTGAATTTGTAGGTCTGATGAATTGGATGGTATTTACGATTCCAATGGAATAAATTATGACCATAGAATATTAGTGTTTAAGCCTTTTTATTATATATATATCTATATATATATATATATATATATATATATATATATATATATATATATATATATATATATGTATGTATGTATGTGTGTGTGTGTGTGTGTGTGTGTGTGTGTGTGTAAAAGACTATGTAAATATTCTTGATAGTATTTTTCGTAGAAAGGGCATTATTAAATCTTTTCTGAAGGCTTTTATATGTTTGGTTCACTTTCATTATTACTTGTCCCAGAAATGCAATTTAGCTTTTTGCTTTTAATTGTAAGCTTATAATACCATTCATATTTTTACTTAGAAATTTCATGGTTCTCTCATGTTCTTTCTATGATAATCTGTGCATTGTTCGAATACACACACATATATATATATATATATATATATATATATATATATATATTTATATGTGTGCACACACGCATAGATATATATGTACACATTTATATATACACATATATATATATATACACACACATATATTTTAAGACATTTTTATGTTTATACATTCTTTATATAGATACAAATATTTAAGTAAATGCTCTGTTATATAATAAAATGTATTAAACAACATTTACCGGCATGAATGTCCGAGAAATTTTCATAGAAACTTTTCGTCCTCCGACAGAAATCAAACCTGTATGCTATACGGAACCGTCATATAGCCTGATGTGCCTTAACCATTTCAGCCACAGAGGAGCGCTCGGTTAGCAAGGTCGGTTTTACTGTCTTTAAACTTTAATCTTCCATGAATCTCTCACGTACAGTCATATCTTCTCTATTTCTATGAAACTTTTCTCGGACATTCAGGCCGGTAAATGTGGTTTAATACTGTTTATTATAAAACAGAACATTTACTTAAATATTTGTATCTATAAAAAGAATGAATAAACATAAAAATGTCTTAAAATAATTGTCGGGCTTTGTCCATTTCATAATATGTGATACACACACACAGGCATATATATACATATACATATATATATATATATATATATATATATATATATATATATATAATCACTTTAAATGTTATTTTTAGTAGATATCTATATTCAAATAGGCTCTACGATAATTTTTTGTACGGTATAGTATCTTGTTTATCTTATTAAAAATAGATGCATCTTTTTCTTGAATAATATTTCTCGAATAAACAGACTGGTAAACGAACATAAATATATAGTTTAAAAGATAAATGGAGCGTCTACTTCAATCCGTGTATCCAATAAAAAACAATGATTAAACTGAGAAAATCTGTCGGATTCATAAAAACAAAATTAATTCTTTAGACAATGCTTTCACACACACACACACACATATATATAATACTGCGCCAAATTAAGTAAACCCCTAATATAATATTTCCATATAATCATCAAAGTATAATTGTGACAACTTTTTAAAATATTATATCAGGATGTAAATTGTTTAATAATTTTTTTCTCTATTCCGAAAAAAATTATTAAACTATTTACAAGCACTTTGCAAAAATAATTTTCAACCTTTAATAAAAATATTAATTAAAAATTAAGATGTGAAATAGTAATTGAACCCTTACATTTAATATTTACTGATTCCTACTTTTAGGGTAACGATATCAACCGGTATTTTTCTACAATTTTTAAGAAGTTTCTGGCAGAGCTCGATATTACTTTGGTTTCTTGCATTTATTTTCTTCTTTAACTTGGACTAAAGATCTTCAATTCAGTTTAGATCAGGATATTCCAAGCCTTGAAATATCTTTTTTCGAAACCATTCTTCTTTCTAAAGGAAGGCATGACACATTCATTGAAAATTGTCCAGTATCTTGCAGTGTCTATTGTGCCATCAACGAGTACTATTTTGCCTGTTCCAGAACCAAATCATAATCCTGCCGCCGCCATGTTAACATATTGGCCCTGTATCCTACTCTTCAAAATCCCTATTAGGAGATCGCCAGACATGTCGCCTACCGTTCCACCCGAAAAGTTCTAGTTTGTTCTCATACCATAAAACCTTTAGTCAGAATGTTTCTTGGTTATTAATATTAGTTGCAGTTATTTTTTCACAGACGGCCAGTTCTTGATGGGATGCTGTCATACCAATGTCTTTCCATATCTAAATAATTAGCCGTACGTTGGAAACCTGAACTCCAAATCGTTATGACAGATTTCTGTAGTCTTCTCATTTATTATAGGCTTAAACTAAGCTATTTTAAAAGTTCCAGTGAGTACATTTGATCTTGCCAATTTTTTTCATTTAGACTCAAACTGCAGCCTTTTGCATATATTGGTTGACTGCAATATACAGAGCGTACCAAAAAGTGAAGACTTGTGATCTTAATTTTTAAACGTAAACAAACAATTATTTGCAGTGACAACTATGCAGAACAAAAATACAGAGTGCAAATGTAAGAGTTCACTTATAATTGCAAATATTAATTTTTAATGTTTAATTAATATTTTATTCCTGCTTGGTTTAAATTTTGAAAGTGGTTGCAATTCGTTTAATAAATGTTTTTCTTAAGGAATATATTGTTTAATTAAGATTTGTAATTATCTGGGAAAAGGGACAATTATTTTTAATGTTATTTTATGTGTTGCCTTACTTTTGCGCATTATTGCATATATATATATATATATATATATATATATATATATATATATATATATATATATATATATATATATATCTTTTTAAACGGAGCTAAGATTGATATACATGTGCATTCAGATATACACTCACCGGTCACTTTCTTAGGTATACTCTTTCGTACTGGGTTGGACCCCCTTTTGTCCTCAGAATTATTGACACTCTTATTTGTATGGATGCAGTGAAGTGCTAAAATCTCTCTTTCAATTACTATGCCCAAGCTGTTATCATATCATCACTATTTGGCTGCACAAACAGGATTCGAATCTCTCTTTCTGCCACATCCCAAAATGTGTTCTAGATCTAGTGAATGTGGAAGCCATTTTGACATACACAACTTGCCATTTTCCATGAACCAATCTGCCACCATTTGTAATTTGTGTCATCGTACTTTGTCTGTCTGGAAGTGGCCACCAGAACATGTATGCATCATAATCATGAAGTGATGTGTCTGGTCAGCTAAAATACTTAAATAGACTGTCGCATTGAAATTATATTTTATTCACGCAAAGGGTCCTAATGTATAAGAAGGAAAAATAACTCATACCATTACACTATAGCCACCATCTTGAACCGTTGATGCAAAACAGGATTGATACTTATTTTTATTTTGTTGACACCAAATTCTGACCTTATTATCTGAATGTTCACAGCAGATTCAGCAAGTTTTTTCCAATGTTCTCTTGTGTAATTTTAGTTATTCTCAGGTACTTGGTTAGTACAGCATCAGCCTTTAAAATTGTCTCAATTTTTCTTTGTGCGAATTCGATGATATTCTGGAAGTACACATTCGAGATTTGGGCTTATTGTGTAATTATGAGTTGTATCGAGAAATGGATAAGTAGATATACATAAAAAAAATAGTAGTAATTTATTCCGAAAAATAATACGGTATTAACAGTCGAGAACACAGTCGACTGGAATAATCGTTAATAATGAACTTCCTCTCAGTTTTGCTCAACTTGGCATTTACGCAGGTTTTCCCCCACAAGGAGGGATGTGGTACAAAGCCGGCTATTAACGTGGGGCGTTCCGAGCCCGTAGACTCGGGCAAAAATATCCCGTAGACACTGTATACACGGAGTTAGGTTTGTCTACCTTCCCAAACGAGGCTCTGTCGATCGGCATAGATACGTCTATTTCGTGTTCATCCCGGCCTAAAGGCAGAGAGGTCTGTAATTCATATCCGAGACTGGTCAGTTCTGTTCAACTTTCACTCTACCAGTAAGAAAATGTGCAATGGATCTTTTTAGATCATTGCTTCAGCACTTCATAACATTGTGGAATCCCTCAGTTTTTCTAGATTAGCTGTCCCTTCTCCGTACAAATGTGGAATCCTGGTATGCGTTATAGTTTTAAACGTCTTCTTTTTCAGTCCGTATGGATGTAATCTGAAAGTCTGATCTACCAGACAAACTCAAACGGGGACTCCTTCGCGCCACTGTAGACGCGGTGTTAAGTAATTGTGCCACTGTTTGAAAATTAATTAAACCCTACAATTTAAGCTTAATAGAACCTACACTTGGATGATAAGAGCTATACACTTTACAGATCACTGCTGGCGAGCATAACAAGAACTTACGTGCGATCTACTGCTCTAGACACCTAACCATGGCGCAAGATGGGCTGGTCGCCCAACAACCACCTACATTGACCAGCTATGTTACGACAAAGAATCACTCCCTTAATGACCTTCCGGTCTTGAAGCAGGATCGCGATGATTGGCGTAATAGACTCATGGATGCCTGAGCTAGCAAGACCGGATTAAATAATAATATAAAATATAAATTCTTTGATACCCAGTGATTTTATGCTCTTTCCAAAACATTAAAAATTATAGATTTCCAGTTTTACTAACCGTGTTTCCGGCATATTTGAAGCAATAATTTCCCATTTCCTGAGAGTGAGTGAGAGAGAAGGAAAGAGAGAGTGAGAGTAAGAGAGAGAGAGTGAATGAGAAAGAAGGAAAGAGAGAGAGAGTGAATGAGAGAGAGAGAAGGAAAGTGAGTGAGTGAGAGAGAAGGAAAGAGAGAGAGGGGGAGGGAGGGAAAGAGAGAGAGATCCAGTTTAGAAAAAAGAATTTGAACTAAAGGTTGAGTAACCATCATATACAATTCGCAATTGATCATTTATTTAAACGTTCGTGGCAATTATTCAGATAGATAATATTACGTGTCTTCCTCATGAAAATCAACAGGTTCCTTGGCGGTTGTTTTATAGATGTCTCTTAATATATCAAATGTTTTTACACGTTCAAACAAAAAACTTCAAATGTTACAAAACAATGAAAGTTTGAAATAATAAAATAAATCTAATCTCTCTCACTCTCTCTCTAATATATATATATATATATATATATATATATATATATATATATATATATGCAGATTTCATTGAATACGACAGACACGGTGCTTTTATTTAGTTTTTTATACAATTTCTCATGCGATCTAATAATTTTTTTCAAATGAAAAATTATATAAAAACTTTCCGAATGTTCATTTTATCTGAGCGCTTTCAGCTATACATTTAGCCATTTTCAAGGACACAATATCTTGACCATGTTTTGAA
Organism: Acanthosepion esculentum; assembly: GCA_964036315.1. NCBI lineage: Eukaryota > Metazoa > Mollusca > Cephalopoda > Sepiida > Sepiidae > Acanthosepion > Acanthosepion esculentum. Next base: position 29,204,014 of record OZ038488.1, read on the forward strand.
AAATGAAACATTATATAAATACATACATGCAACAAATTATTTCTTGTTTAAAAGTTAAAATATTTAATCCTTGAAAATGGCTAAATGCATAACCGAAAGCGCTCGGATAAAATGAACATTCGGAAAGTTTTTATATAATTTATCATCAGAAAAGAAAAACATTATTAGATCGAATGAGAAATTGTATTAAAAAAACTAAATAAAATTACCTTGTCTGTTGTATTCAATGAAATGTGCATGAAAGAAAAAATTAGTTTTAATCTTGACATTATTTTAAAGATTACCAATAAAATAAAAGAAAAGAAAAAATATTGTTGAGTAACCAACGAAACTTAAGTCGCTCACAAAACGTACGTATATGTATATCTATTAATATGTACATATATATATATAGATATATATATATATATATATATATATATATATATAGAGAGAGAGAGAGAGAGAGAGAGAGAGAGAGGGGGGGAGAGAGAGAGGGGGGAGGGAGGGAGGGAGGGAGAGAGGGAGGGAGGGATTTAGAGAGGGAGGGAGGGAGGTAGAGATGGAGGGAGGGAGGGAGGGAGAAGCACGGTGGAGAAATGGATAACGGCTTGGATTGAGGAATCGGAGAGCCGAGTTCGAATTCCAGTCGAATCCATTACATTCACTTACGTGCTAATACCCTTGGGAAAGGTGTGAATCCTCTTCTTCTCCCTCCAACTATGGGTAAATAGCAGGACAGACTGGGTTCTATAGCCTTGGATGGCAACTGGTCTAGGAGAAGGACAACTCTGAATTCAAAAACCTGCAGAGGGTTGTTTGGGGACCTTGTGGCATCCGTTGCACCAGGTCCCAATATTCGTCCCTCCAAAAAGTGTGGATGCCCCTGCACAAAGCCTTCACCACTATAATCAAATCCTGTGCGGGTGTCGGGCTTTCAGTTTCTGGGACCTGATCTGTCTGACCTTCATACGTCGAGTTCGACGGGAGAGTCCATCATATATATATGGTTCCGTAGAAATACATCCGACATATATCTCTATGAAATACCTTTCGCATAATCGAGAGACATCAGTAGCAATAGGTATATCTGGGATGTATTTCTGCGACATAGTGATACTCATTCAACAAGTTCACATCCTTCTCGTATATACGTATGGACATATATCAATACATTCATACATAAATACGAAATGGTTGTAGACTTGTTGCATCAGTATGTTGCACAGTATGTTCAATGGATATTAACACAATAGATATTAAAGCCACCATTGTATACCTTGTAAGGTAAATTATTCTGTACAGGGCTTGGCCTGATTTGTAAATTCTGTTCAGATAGCTCGCGGCTTTTTTGTGTGAGGTGTGAGAGCCAAGCGTTTTCTGCAGGTATTTTGACTCACTTTGCATGTTAAGTTATTCACAACATAATACTCATCTTGATTTGTGAAAGGTCTACCAAAATGAAACTTCTTGTGCTTAACGAGCTCTGCACTGGAGAAGCCTAACCACATTCATCACGCGAACACACAGAGGGAGAGAGAGAAAGAGAGAGAGATAAATGCTTGAGGGTTGCGTTTAAGCGTGTAAAATAATAGTCTAGCACTTAATTGCTGATTCTCCCTGAAGAGTTGACGGTGTGATTACTGGAGGGTCCGTCTACGAAACTCTGGAGTCGAGATGCAGTCGGTAACATCAATCAGCTAAGTCTCAAGCCGTTTACTTGCATTATTCTTTGTCTTTCTTTCTCTCTCCTCTCTCTCTCTCTATGCGTATACATACATACATACTTAGATACATACATATATATATATATATATATATATATATATATATAAACATATTATATTAGGCAGCATATATTTTATATTATAAAGAGATAATCATACATTGAATTAATTAGCAATATTAATGCAATTAATGGCGAATTTTCTTCGCTAACAGACTTAATATAAGAATTAACCTAATAACAATCCAATGAATGATGCGATCCTTATGTATAAAATTGTTCTCAGATGGATCTGGTGTATTTTTTAAACCAGCAAGTACTTTCAAGGACTTCATGTCCTCATCATCAAGCTGTGATGTTTTTCTTTAAAATCAAAACTCGAAGACGAAATAAATGTGTTGTAGACCGAAAGATGTTTTTTTAAGAATGAGTAATTTGTTAACTGTTATATAATATTGGAACGTGCAAGTCGCAAAGCTAAAGTTCCAATTATATATATATATATATATATATATATATATATATATATATATATATATATATTCTATGTATTTAGGAAGCAATTGTTTTAAGAAAAAATATTATCAAATGCAACAGGCATTTTGTGTAGATTAATTTTACTGATCATCTTTTCAAAATTATCTTGGTAAGCACCACGATATGAGTCTGTTCCTGTGAGTGGGAAAAAGGTGGTTCGAAACATCCATTTTACATTTAGAAGGCTTAAAATGTAAAGATGATGCGACAGCAAGTAAATGTCATGGCGTTTTCCAGCAGTAGAATTCTAAAATGGTGCAACTAAAGAAGAGGATTAATTTGAACATTTACTGTGGAAATAAGTATAGAATAGCAACAAGACAGCAAAGTTATATAGGCGGGAAAAGGGGTGCATAGCTGTATGTTTTCCTTAATATATCAGTATTCTCTAAGCTAATGTATTCTCTGACATAAGATTGTAAATGCTCATTGAGTTTTCGTTCTTGTAAAATTATTGGCGATGTTCTTAAGTAAATTTACTTAGATTTTCGATACAAATTTGTTAACCACTAAGTCACACAGGGTGCCTCGACATGGGGTAATGTTAATGAGCTATTTATCTATGAGATGTGAGTTTTCTAAATAGGGTTGTCTATACTTGTAGGCTTGCGTCAAATTAAGCTAACCGTAGTAAATAAAAATCCTCCTCCATGAAATGCGTATATAGGAAAGGAAAATGTTTTTGTTTATCTGCATTTTCTGTTTTTTTTTTCTTGTTAATGGAAATCTATCGATTCACCATTGCCTGCTTAATAAGATAAATCCAGTTTCTTCTTTCTTTCCTTAAGATACTTAATAATCTTTCTACAGTTGTAGTTAACTTGTGAATATAGGGGAGTTATGTCGGGTCCACCTTGCAGATTCTAGCATAGTGGTTAACACAATTCGAGTTGCGTGTCAAGTTTGAATTTCACCCGAACCGCTTGCGTTTAATTTCTTCCAAATAATCTTGGGAATATATGAATCGTTCTATCTTCCCACACGACTATGGGTTAGTAAAATAGATGACTGGGCTATCTGGCTTTGGTTGGCAAACAGTCTGAGAGAATGTCTATTCTGAATTTAAAAAAAAAAAACGTTTGGATGCCTATTTAGCAAATTATTATTTTGCTAAGGCAGCAAATAAAAACAACTCAGCATTTCGTTTTGGTGTAGTGCTGCTGTTAGCCTATACTCCATTGAGAGATTACGGGCTTAACCGCAACAATATTAAAAATGTGATAGCCCTGTTTTTCCTCCTGTGTTTTTGTCAGTGAATACAGCACAGGGAGGCCCTCACAGAAACCAACCAACATTTATTATGATTCAGGTTACATTTGGAAAGGTTTATGCGATTTTTATAGCGATAATTTTCTTCTGTCTGGATCTGCTTCGCGGTTGTGATAGTTATGTGCCACATAACGATACACGGGCTTCACTTATGAACACATAAACAACGTAAATTTTTGTAACATTGATTTATATGACATCTACTTTGAACATTCAGTGTTCTTATGTATCACAAGAAGACTTCATTTTCAAAGTAAATGTCATACAAATTTTCGCGCAAAGGTTCGATTTCTAAAATTGAAAATCAAAAATAATTACAGCTATTATTCTTTTTAATTTTGTAAGCGTTCTGAAAGCAAAGGAAATATTTGTCGCAGATTACTTCCACAACGCAGAGAATAAATCACTAAGTTCAGACTCGAATATCGAGAGCAGAAAGAAATGCCGAAAACTCGATTCGCAGGAACTATCTCACAAATCACAATGCACGTAACCAGTCAGAAAAATAACTCACTCACCGACGAACGCAGTAGCCAAAATACACGAACTTCTCCCCGATTCGAGAACACATAACTGCTTTTATCGCCCGAGAATTTTTTCCATTCGTCGACAACTGGGAGAAGACGTCCAATTATTGCATATCAAAATACTTTTACAGCGACCTCTGCAACGGACTTGTTTTTAATTTACATATTCCGTCTTCAGCATGTCATGCGGAATACGTACCCTTTTTTTTTTTTGTAAGTAATTTTCTTTTTTGCCACATTTTCCGTCGTAGGATACACGCTGCGCGCTGTCGCTTGGTTTGACGAGATAAATCGCCGTTTTCTTCGCTATAAATTTCCAATATTATTTATTTTTAATTTCCAAATTCACAATATGTTCTCTTCTTTATTTACACTATTTACATTCTTCGGACTGTTGTCCTTATCTTTCTTGCAATATTCACAATGTTACAAACATACATGGCCCAGCGAATAAAAGAGTTCCTTAAATCCAGTGACTTAACCCAAAGATTTCGGAGTTCAATACCTGGCTACAGTAGAGGTGAAATAAACTTGAAGAGTTTAGTTACAGGGAGATAAATGATACTAAGACATCCGGAAGAGGCATGGCACCTGAAACTAGAACAATCTACCCCGGTGGATGACAAAGAGTTCAGTTCAAAATTTCAGCCACCTGGGGATGACCAGAGCGTACAAAGGCCGAAGCGTTGTTGTTGTTGTTGTTGCTTGTGCTGCTGCTGATCATGCTGCTGCGGTTGTTTTTCTGCTGCTTCTGCTGCTGCTGCTGTTGTTGTTTCAACTGCTGCTTAGCCTGAACCTCCTTCGCCGTTTCCGGCTGAGTTTTCTGATTCTGGGGTGGAGCCGGCCGCACTTTGGGGCTTCCGCCTTTTAGTAACTTCCTTCCACTCGCCTTCCGGTTTCGGGGTTTCCTTCTCTGGGGTGCTGGTTTTTGCCGCAGGTGCTGGAGGTGGTGGGGGTGATGTCTTCTCTTTCTTAGGGCACGCCTTTGCCATGTGTCCTGGCTCTCCGCATGACCAACAAACCGGCTTTCTGCCCTCCACCACTACCAACATCCTTCTGTTGCGGCAGATTAAAACGTAAGGGATGTTCTGGAATCCTTCTCTGTCCAATGTAATCTGGATTTCGAAATCTCCTGTCTCAATTCCTGCCTTACTGCTGATGGCCTTCACTTCGTTTACTACTCCGAATTCGACGAAGAAGGCCCCGAGTCTGTCACCGGAAATGTCTATGGGCACCCCATGAACCGGCACCTTTGTTCGACGGGTGCCCATATTTTCGGTTTGTAGTCTTAAAGATTTCGTATTTAAGACACAGCCGGCTAATCTTTTTGCCTGTTCTTCTGTCTGTAGGAGGAGGTCCCATAGATCATTTGTTCTCCTTGCTAAAATTTTGGACAAATGCTTAACGCCTTCAGGGCCTCCTCCATACCCTCCCTGCTCACTCCAACCAGCTTATGAGTCCTGACATCCGAGGTGAGCAAAGAAATGGTCCGAGGTTTCACCGCCTCGAATGCCTCGGTGATTGTCAGGAACTCATTGCCACTGAAAGTCTCCTGGAATCTAATTCTTTCATTTGCGTAAAATACGCCATCCTTTTTTGGCGGCCTATTTTGGCTCCAGGCCGTTTTTTCAGGTGACACCGGTATTGTTACCGGTGTAGCAGGCGTGTCGCTGTTTTTGTCAACCATGATGGCTGCCAAAGTCCACCACGGCTGACCTCAATATAGTTTCCTTTCTCACACTATTATTTTTTTTCTTTTGTTTTAAACGTTGAATAATAATAACTAGAAATAAAAATAACCGGAAAGAAAAACGTGGACAACAAAAGATAACTCAAACGGAAAATAAACAGAATAATGCAAACAAAAACAGTGAGTGGGGGAATGCAAGAAGGAGAATAAACAAAAGAGAAAAGAATGTATAAATACAGCTAACCAGAAAATAAAAAGGGCAAATTTTTTAGCAAATAAAATGTCAGAAACGGAAAATAAAATATCAAAAACAGAAACTTAACAGGCCTTTGGTCAATACGGCTTTTTCTTTGCTTCAAGCTTGTCTTTCAGAGCAAAAAAATAACGCTAACCACAGACGGGCAGAGAATCGCGTGATTCGTTCACCAATCTCTTGATTCGTTAATATTTATTGTACAAAGTTACAAGTGTGGCACAAGGCCGAAAAGGGGAAAGGCTGGTCTTCTTCTGTCTTGGCGTTTAAACTTAGCTACCGCAATCGCTGACCCAAACAAACTGACAATATTCCTTTCACCAAAACGACTCATTTATACATTACCATTCTTACCTCAAACACCATAATACCTCAAAAACTCCATGATGTCCTAACTAGTCCCCATATATACAGCTCAATGTTTGTGGGGGTGGGGGATAAAAAACAATTTTAAAAACCCCAATGAGTAATTACAAATGTATAAGAACTATATACAAGAAACTAAACAAAATTTTTGTTAGTAATAAAACCCCCACAAAGCAACTAAATGTAGCAGTAACATCAGTTCCCTGGACGAAATCAATGCGGGACTTGGAAAGAAATAAAACATTTGTGCATCCCAACCATTCGCTCAAACACACGCTCATCCAAACACAAAAACAGTCACGAAACAACATACCCGAAACGAAAGTCGCCCCGCATCCACCAGAGAACTGACGACACTAGCCACCTAACGATGGGAGGGATGGGGAATTAAACTCAACGAAAAACAAATAGGGACGAAAAATAAAAGGGGCCAATGCGCATACACAACCTAGCTAAGTTTAATAACGGGAGAGAAGAAAAAAAACAACTAAAACAACAAAACAACCTACACTAACCTATTAAGGGGTGGGTTGCCAATGTTCAACGCAGCAAAAACAATATCCTCCTAACCGGCATCAAAATCCCACTCTAATGCACCTTTCACTCTGCACAGACGCGCAAGAATCACCCACCTTTCGCCAAATTCCAATGGATGGAGTCGCTTCCTTTCCGTCCTGATCTTGACTTTAAGCTGATGCTCAAAGAACAAGATCAGTTGGGAAGAGGTAAACTTCTCGTCCCCATGGAATTCCTTCTGTCGTGTCGTCCATAGTCAACGGCGGTACTATATTGCTACAGACGGAACTGGCCTCGAGGACAAAAAACTTTCCGCGCAGCATGCGAACCATGATGTCTTCAACAAACTTGCACAGCGGAACTACAACACTACAATGAAAGAAGGCGTGACCTAGGGTCTCCACCTCCCCACTGCAGCGAACGCAGTTTGGCGACTTTACCAAACCCGCTGAGCGAAGTCTTTTGGCGACCCAGACGGCCCTTCGAATCACCAGCCAGGTGAGTGATGCCTCAGGGTTAGTGAGACATTTCAACCCGGGCGCCCAAGGCCATATGCAGCGAGCCTCCCACTTCGTCAGACCGAGCTCGCCTATCAGACTATCTTGAACGTTCCCCCTAACTAACACCTGATATAATGCCTTACGGGACAACGGCTGGACGTCGGAGAGGCCATCCTTCGCCCGTAAGAGTCGCTTGAGGGCAATCCGACATTCGCGATAGAAAGAGCCCTCGCCTCGAGGAGTACGAGCGGCCTCCTCCTCACACGAGCGCACATTTCTCAAGGATGGAAAATGTTTATGGACGTCTTCCTTCCAGAATTCGCCGTTCTCATCCACTTGCATACACATCCGGTCTAGGTATGAAATGCGAAGCGTATGTTGACGAGTCTCAACGCAAGGCATTCCCAGACCGCCATCAGACGGATGGAGGTAACAGATCTCGCGACTAACCATGGCAGCCTTGCCTCTCCACAAGAAAGAGAACAAGAGCCTTACAAACGCCAGTAAAGTGCTAGACGGGAGTGGAAGCACGGAGAGTCGGTAAAGGAGAATCGGGTAGATGTGCGTAGCACATACTTCCGCCCTCCCCTTCAAGGAAAGATTCCTCCGAGTCCACAGACGTACTGTAAGCTCGGCCTTCTCCCGCACCTCCGACCAATTCATTTCCAACAGGAGGTCGGGACCGAACCAGATGCCGAGTATCTTGACCGGCCCGTCCGTCCAGAGGAAAGGTCCGGGAAGAGAAACTCCCTGCCACGAACCCAACCGCAAGCCAACAGACTTATCGCGATTGATCTTGGCCCCTGTCACCATCTCATAACCGTTGATTTCTTTGCTGACTTCGTTAATTTCGGCCCTACTCGACACCAGAACCGAAACGTCATCAGCATAGGCGGAGTACCTGGCCGAGGTGGTAGCACCAGGTAGGGAAATTCAGCGAAGGACCGGATTTGTCTTCAACTTACGAAGGAAAGGTTCCAACGCAAGAACGTACAGCAATGGAGACAGCGGACAACCTTGACGAATAGAGCGAGACAAAATGAAAGGCTTCGATCTTACCCCATTCACTTCTACCAGCGCACCGGGGGACGCATACAGCAGCCGGATCCAAGTGCGAAAGTGCGGCCCGAAACCGGCGGCCGAAAGAACAGCCTCCAGAAACCGATGGTCAACCCTATCGAAAGCCTTGGACTGATCCAAATTGATCAGCGCGGCATCACTGTCGACTTTCTCAATGATCAAGCGAACCATATGAAGGTTGTCCTGAATAGTCCTGCCCTTCACAGCACAAGTCTGCTCGGGACCAATCAGACTAGAGAGGACAAACTGCAAACGGTCATCTAAGACCTTGGCTAAAATCTTCAACTCTGTATTTAACATCGTCAAAGGCCGATAATTATCTACCCCATCCCCACCGTCTTTCTTCTTGCGAAGCAACTTGATCACACCCCTGGTGAAGCGTTGAGGAATAGACCCCTGCTTAAACCAGTTGTTGTAAATCAGTGCCAGCAAGGGGACAAAGACGGGCGACTGCCTCAAGTACATTTCATAGGGAAGACCATCTAATCCCGGAGTCTTGTCCAGGCCTACCTGTTTCAGCGCATCCCAGATCTCAGACTCTGTTATGGGCCCCTCGCACCCAGCCGCTTCAGCCGCCTCAAGGCGGGGAAAGTCGGCTAAATAGGCATCGAACTGAGCAGTGCTCAGACCGGGCTCCCTGGTAAAAAGCTCCTGAAAGTAGTCTCGAAAAGCCTCGCAAATGCCCACGTCTGTAGTCACCGTCCGCTTATCCGGCAATGTGATGCTCGCGATATGCCGATTAGTTGCCCTACGGAGTTCCTCTGAACGCAATGAAGCGGCCATATTCGTAGCCTCGCAAGACATTCTTTTTATCCTAGCCCTAACTACCAGAGCTTGATCCTTCTTGATAAGCAAGGAGGCCAGCTCCGCCTTAGCTATGGCTATGTCCCCACTATCACGGGATTTCACCGCCCGATCAACTTTTGCCTCTAGAGACTTTTGCGCTGCTAGCCTTTCTAGGTTGAGTCGTCGACTAAAATCAGCAGCAAAAGACCTAAGTTTGGATTTTAGAAAGTCCCACCATCTATTCCCAACCACAGCCCCCGACAATTCCCGCTGTAGCATTAGTAAAAGCTGGTCTCGGAAATCTTGCTCACCAAATAATGATGAGTTCAATTTCCAATGCCCAGCCATCTTAACCCTAGGCTTATCTAAGTTTACCCGGACCCGGACAAGCCTATGATCCGAGTAAACTATAAAATGGAAGCTTGGACATTCTAAGAGCCCTACTTCGACTCTCTTAACTAGAACTCGGTCGATGTAGCTTGCGCTAACCACCGAGCTGCCGCCCCTAGTCCAAGTCCATGCTACCTCCCGGGGGTGTTCATTTCGATACTTATCGACGAGATCGAACGCGTCGATAAAGTCCCGAAATGGTTTCACATCCGGATTGTTAGTACCCGGTTTTTGCCCTATACGATCTATATCGGGATCAAGGACGGCATTCCAATCACCCGCTAGCACTACCGAACGAGAAGTCGTCAGAAACGGCTCGATCTGCCGAAACAAAACAGACCGCTGCGCATGGTCATTGGGCGCATAAACCCCAATGAGACGAAGAGCCTTATCCTTTATGGTAATATCCAGCACGCAAAGCCTGCCCGCCGGATCCGCGAAGACAAGAGCACACACCGCGTCCAGAGACTTGCTCACCAGCCAGGAAACACCCCTCGAGCGTCCATCAAAACATGCTGAAAAGAGGTCGAACCCCTTAGACAGAATGTCTTCATAATCGCGAGATGAAAAACGGGTTTCCTGCACGCAACATACATCCACCCCGAGGCGCTGAAGATCGCGAACGAGCCTCACCCTTCGAGACTCCGACCTCAGGCCTCGGACATTCAAACTTGCTAACCAAAGAGCCATGATGAAAACCGATTAGTGTTGTGATACTGGTTTGAACATGGCTGGGGTGAGGATACCGACAGCCTCTCCCATAGACCCGTGACCCATCTCATTCTTGATAGAGCCGTCTTGAGAGATTCCGCCGATATCCCAGGGAAATGTCAGTTTAAGAGCCCTATACAGGGATGGGTGAACTAAAATGGGGACCCTCCCTGCACAAAATTGTCTCAAATGATTGAGTTGGTCGTTTTCGACAATGGCTATGGGTAAGGCCATCTTGTAAGCGCTGATGGCCTCATCCACCATTGCCCATATCTGCTTCGCGCCAGTTCCGGTTCTGATCACCGTCAGAACCCTTTGCGCAAGTGGGAAGTTCTGTGGAACCTCTACATCTAAGTCCGCATATTGGCTTATAGAGAGCAAATATTTTAGTTCTTTTATGCGATTGCCGTAATCGCGGGCTCTCTCGGCCTGAGCCGGTGAAACGCGGCAGACATCCTCCCCTGTGTTGTAAATAAGCTTTTGTGATTTTTTTTTCCTTTCTTTGTTCTCTTGAGCAGGGCTTCTCTGCCGTTTTGTAGCGGGAGGAGGCATTTCTGCTTTAGTAGAGGGGGAAGGACAGGGAGTTTTCCGAGGTGTGCTGGAGGATCTCGGTTTAACAGGAGAAGCAGTAGGGGTTTGAAGGGGAGTATAGTAGGACCTATGATTGTAGGGGCTAGGGTCTCTACTATGAGGACGGGAGTTGGACCGGGTTGACGGAGGGGAAAGTTTCTTCGTGGGAGAGTGTGCAGACTGGGCAGAGGACGTGGATGGGATAGGCTCTGTGTTTTGGGACTGTTTTTGACGATCTAATTTTTTTTTCAGTTCTTTAACTTTCTCAGTTTTTTCAAAACCTGGGTCATACTTTTTTTGTTTTTCTTTGAATGATAGCTGAGAGGCCGGGGCATCGCCCTTAGCGTTGCAAGATGGAGTGGGGCTGTCAGTGTCTTTCGCCCTTGGGGTTTCAGGGGACTGAGGACCCGCTGCCCGGTGCTTCCCTCTGGCCTTACCAGCTACCAGCCATTCCCCCTCCCCCTTCTCCACAACTGCACAAGCAGCGGGCGAAGGCTCTTTGGGGAAAGTGGTTTTCGCTGTTTCACCAACCGGCGGATTATCCGACCCGGTCCCAGCAGCTGGTACGCCCACTACAGGCGAGGCGGAAGTTAAAGACTCGGTCAGAGGGGGATTTTGGTTTACTGGTGCTTGACTGCCAGGGGCCTTCCTCCCTGGGCAGGAAGAGGAGAGGTGACCAATCTCTCCACACTTCCAGCATACCGGTTTTCGGCCAGTTACTATGACCGGTAACTTCAAGCTACCAACATCCAGACAGTTGGGGATGGAGCGGAAGGCCTTCTCGTCCAACATAATATCAAAGCTCCACCCCCCGTTCAGGCTATCACAGGAGGCGCCCAGAATTTCGCCATACTGGGACAAAAAGGCAGCAATGTGTTCCCCGATAACCTGAGGAGGGACCTCATATACTGCCACCCTGGTCCGTCTTCGGCCTCCGTTCGTACTGAGATCTTTCGTTATCAGATCCCGGCTCGACATAGCCACGCAATCTTCAGGCGTGGGCAGCAGTACGTCCCACATGAAGTATTTTGCGCCCTTAACTATTCTGAGGGGCTTAAACCCCAAGGACTCTAGTGTTTTCAACACAGTGTTTTTCGTCGAACGACAAATTTTGCGCGTACGCTTGTCGAAGACGAAAACCGACACAATTCTTTTTTCAATTTTCTTTAGTTCTATGGGGTCTTCTAAAAGTCCACCTTCTACGACAAGGTGGGCGTAACTCTTAGCACGCTCCAAGAACTCCGCTAAATTGATAATACATTTTGGTGGGGACGACCAACAAGAGGGCGATTCCCCGGCCTCTGACTTGTTCTTTTGTTTGTGTTGGCCATTACTGGCCTCCATATCATGGTTGTTTTGGCTATTATTGGCCTCCATACTTTCAGTATTCTGGCCATTAATAGCCTCCATGCTTTCTGTATTTTTGCCCGTATTAGCTTCTATTAGATTTTGGCCATTTTCGGCTTCCGTAATTTCGGCTTCCAAAGCTTTTGGATTATGACCCTTTTGGGCTTCCGTAGCTTTATTTGGGCTATTTTTATCAATTACATTTTTTGGACTATTATTAGGACTAGGCCTATTTTCTTCTTCCAAAGTGTCCTCTAAAAGTGGGTACTCCTCTGGATCATCTTTGTCAGGCGGTTTTTTATCTATGGAAAATAAATGTCTTTTAACAGACTTTTTAATGTCTATTACGGGTTTTTTCTTTTTTATCAAAAAAGAAGTGGCTTTATTTTTCTTTTTATCCATTTTTTTAAAAGAAAATCATGCGACGGAAAGGGAAGGGAAAGAACGGGGATGGATGGAAAGAAAACAAAGATCGCCTATAGGCGTGGGGGGGGGGTAGAAATAAGTGAAACTTGCCTATTAGCGAAAAAAATTAAAAAATAAAAATAAATAAATAAATTACAAAACTTGCCGGAAAGCGAGACGAGCAAAAAATTAATTACAAAAGTACAGCTAAAGTCAAATACAGAAATTTACAAAAAACATGGATTGCCTAACGGCGAAATGTAAACAATAAAGTTAAACGAAAAAGATAAATATAAATCAAGTAACGGTCACAAAAAACTTTTAAAACGCAAAAAGAAAGGTTACAATTGCAAAACAAAAATTAATACAATAATACAGGGAAAAGGAAAACGTTTAACGATAACTTTTTAAAAAAAATACGAAACAAAAAATTAAAAAATTTACAATATGGCCGCTAGAAAAATCTAGTCCGACCAGAAGACTAACGAAACACAAACAATAATAAAGACAGATAAACGGAACTTTTAACACAGAAAAGCTTAAATGATAAAAAGGACGGACTTAAATGATATTTTTATAAAGGAAAAGAAACAATTAATAAGTAATAAATGAAGAGAAATTTAAAAGGTAAGACAAAATAAATACGTGGAAACAAAGAAGGATTTTAAAGGGGATGGTTACAAAATAAAAACCTAATTTAAAAATAAATGAATATAGTGAAAAGGGGGTGATAAAAGAAAAAAATGGAAAAAAAAAAACTTTTTTTTTTTTTTTTGCAAAGAATGTCAGTACGAAAGAAAAACAGAAAAAAACAACTTAACGTAACAAAACAGTTCACAGAAACAAAAGGTCGTTGACGTAAACAAATAATCCCACGAGCTGAAAAATAACGGTCGTAAACGGTCGGAAAAAACGAGACAGAGAACCAATCTCGCGATTCGTTCCCCTCTCTTCCCGGTACCAACCATATTTATATGGTCGGTACTCCACTATGCAAATTAGGTGGATCCTACCACAACAAATCTAACGGATGGGTTTCGTCAGAACATTTGCCACTGAAATAGCTATAGCGTAACTAGAGATTTTTCTTCTGTAGTTACTTCTGCAGGAAGGGTGTCGTAGGATGGACATTGCTTTATATTCAATATGGCTTTGAACTCTAACAAGACTGCAGGGAGAGGATTGGTCAGCTCCAGTCCAGATACGATAGTAGTACTCACTTCTTTTTATCTTGGCGCTTGTAAATATAGAACATAACAAAAGGAGACAGGTAGTTATCGAAGCAGTACAACCTTTCCGGTGTATTTAGCGATGCATCGTTTATTTGGATTCCACAAAGTCTGGGCTGAACCTGAGCACCAACAGGTGTTCAAGACAAAGAACTTCCTCGAAAGCACAAACGTTTATCATAATAGATGAAAATTCATGCCCTGCTCGGAGATGGGTTTTTTTTTTGTTGAGATATTAGATGTTACAAATCAGTTATTCCTCCCATGGAGGTATTAGAGCTAGGCCGGAGGAAAAAGCAGCTGCCCCTCTCTGCTCATATAGATTTATGGAGATGCATCCATATAATTTTGTGTCATCTGCATAGATATTTATTAATGTTCTGCTGACTAAACTTTGTAATTCCAGTTATAATTTAGATTATATTGGAAACCAGACCAAGCCAAACCAAAAGTATTTCAAAAGATTAGTGCGTCTGACACTTTGCATATTTCACGCCCATTTCAGTCTAAGTGTCAAGATGAGAGAACAGAAATGAATCTGTAAACTTTAAGCGTGAAAAATGACACAAGTTAATGAGAAGAGAAAGCAACGATACATTGCTCCAGACACGAAGCTCTGATATCGCCACTTCAAAGAGAATTAATCGTAATACTCTTCGTACGTCAAACTCTATGCTTTAAATAATAAAAAGGAAACATTTCTGGAAATATCACAAATATGATAAGGTATATTCGTCTCTTTCTCTTTCATCATCATTTTTTAGGTTTGATGTGGTTTATTAGTAATTCAAATATGAAAATGAATCAGCTATATCATTTTCTGATTGATTTTCAAGTCAGTTAGGATGGTTTTGTATGCGTAGCTTGCATGTGGCACACAGTCAAATGTTATAAGGCACCCTGTGAATCTCAGTAGTAATTGATATGGCGAGACAAACTTGCCAACCATTACACCACGTCGAAGTGCCGAAAATTATTTTCTAAGCGTAGCATAAGTCCGAAAACATGAAGGATTGAACTCGGGCCCTAATGATTAAACGAGACAAGCTTGCTAACCATTATACCACATGGACATGCTCTAGCGATTTAATAAGCGTACCTTAGGTGATGCGAATAGTGTAGCGGTTAGCAGTTTAGAAGCAGAAGTAGACGAGCCGTGTTCGAAATCCAGCACATGTTCATTGTATTCAATTTCGCTCAAATATTCTTGGCAATGGTGGGAAACCGACACTTCTACCCAGCTATTCGTTAAGTAGTATGAGAGACTAAGATCTCTCTATCAGTGATCAGTGTTTGCCAACCAGTCTAAGAGGAATCCAACTCTCAATTCAAAACTTCCCATACTGACAATCTGTTACTGGAACAGCCATTAATAAAGAAACAATAAAAATGTTAAAGAGTTCAATGTGTTATATGTGTGTGTATGAGTGTTTTTCTTCTTTTTAATTGGTCAGTGGAACATGTCATGACGCCATTTCCGATCTTAGGTCTCTGGGCGGGACCCGGAAAGAGACCTAAGATCGGAAATGGCGTCATGACATGTTCCACTGAACAATTAAAAATAATAATAAAAAACACTCATACACAAACATATTTTACATAGATAAATCCCTTCGTAAAGTGTGGGCTGTACTTTTGAGAACAATCTTTTGTATTTATTTGAGGCATGAGCTTCCAGGAATCCCTTCAATTAGTATACTGGAATATTTTCCAACCAATCCTAGGGATCCAACTACAACAGGTATTGTTGATTTTCTCATGTGCCACATTTTTGAGATTTCTATTTCAAGGTCCGTGTATTTTGACAGCTTTTTGAATATCTTCAAAAATACATTGCAGTCTGCCATATCAATAAGGAGGCATTTTTCTTCTTTG
>OZ038488.1:29222269-29227269 GCA_964036315.1 Acanthosepion esculentum
AGATTAGCAGTGAAACAATATAGGAAATTTAAACAATGAAACATAAAATATGATTGCAATACTTTGCTTCAACTTGCACAAAAAATAATTCTGCTTTCAGATCGCATACAAATACATTTTTAGATTTCTCAAATGATTCGGCATTCTTCGTTCTTTTTCGGCAATATACAAGGCAGGATGACAGGTTTCCATTTCATTGGTAAATATTAAAAATGAATTTATACTTTCAATCAAGCTATTATAAAATTAAAAATAAATAATTCTCAATTATTTTCAAATTTATATAGATATATTCTCTATGAATAGATGGAAACTTCCCTAATCTTGAAAGAAATGTTAATTTGTCAGCTCTATATGCAAATATATTTTTTGCGCCTATACAATATAAATGAATACAGTGTGAGTAAAATTCGTCTCTTTTAAAATCTATTATATAATTATATATATATATATATTCATATATCGTCAACAAACTTAGTAACGTCGAACCCACAATAGATGCTAGCTTTGATTTTGAGTCTAACAAAACTTAACCTTCATAGATATCATGCTACGGAGAACCAAAAATGGTCTTTAATTGGAGGTTTGTAGAAAATCTACCAACAACAATGAGCTTACCAATTTATATTTACACCACTATAACAGAGGAAAAAAAACTGAAATAATTATAGGATTCTATGTAAGAGCACTAAGAATCTGCAGCCCAAATACTTCATTGAAAGAGAAATATATTTAGAAAGGATTTTGAAAAAGAAAACTCTAATATTCGCATTTTTTCATCCACAATGCCAAGCGGAAAGCATACAAAACATACGACCGCAAAAAAATTAAAAAAAACAATCACAACAATAACAACGACAATATACAGACATACTGAATATATAATATTACCTACTAACTTCTAAATTCTAATATCAAAATGTATCCAATCTTAACAATATTAAAACGATTACAACCACATACAAAATTATTATGGATATTATCAGAACAAAAATACTGATGACAATAATAGTTCTGATGCAGGTATATATAATATAATATAATATAATATAAACACGTACACAAACTCTTCACAATGCATTTGTGAATCTTGCAGGAATTATATATAGTGTTCCATCCTTCAAATATATAAATCAGCCATTCACCCATGCATGGAATACTGCTGCCATAAATGGTCTGGTGCCCCCTCTGTTCGTCGTAAGGCCCTCGACAAAGTCCAGAGACGGATATGCAATGTGGTTGGCCTTGAGATGGCATCTCGTTTACAGTCGCTCAATCACAAACGTGCCGACACCTCTCTCTGTCTTTTCTACAAATAGTTTCACGGTAACTGTTCCGACGAGCTATTTTCGCTAGTTCCCAATCTATATGAATTTAAACGTGCCACTAGTTCGGCATCTCACTCCCAGCCTTTCCCTGTCGAAACGGTTAAATGTAGCCGTCACTTCTACTCCAATAGCTTCATGTCTTGCACTTCCAGTCTGTGGAACTGTCTTCCTCTTACTTGCTTACCTGACAGCTATAATCTCCAACTATTCAAATGCAATGTCAATTGATATCTCCAGATGCCTTGATCTACTTCCGGCCCTTTTCTTCCTTTCCTCTTTCACGCCTCTTTACTCCTGCTCCCACTTTCTGTAACCACTTGCGTTCTAGTAGCACTCCCGCCTTGTTTGGGGGTAAAATTTAATACATATATATATATATATATATATATATATATATATTCATTCAACCATATTTGATTTAATCTTGGCACATTATGTCTATTTATTTTCATTTTAATCCTCTCGTATTTGCGTATCAATTTCTTAGTGTCGATACAAATTTGATGGCGAAAGACGGCGTATTTTCATAACTTACATTAATTCTTTGTCTTAGTTCTTGGATGAAATTGACATTACTTGGTAAAAATAAAATATATCAAAAGAGATACGCAGTCTTTCTCCATCAATTTTATACCCACACTAAGAAACTGATACGCGAATATAAGAGGATTAAAATCAATATATATATATATATATATATATATATATATATATATATATATATATAAATATATATATATTATTATTATTATTATTATTAATATTAATACAAATGCAATTGTTCACTTGATACATGCTATAAAGGATCTCCAAATATTGTAACAGCAAAAATTGAAACGATGATCACTCTTCCTGTTTTGAGCTCCTGATCCAATTTTCCCTCTCTACTAGTCCCGCTTTTAAAAACTTATTCACCATCCTCTTGACGGGCGTTGAATGGACTTTGAAGATGGAAGTCAGCTTGTGAATGTTGGTGGCATTACTGAATGTCTGAATGATCTTTTTCCTCCACCATTGCTCATGTGGGAAGACATAGGATGGCTGAGATAAAACGATTTTAACATGTTTTCTTTCTAGCTGAATAAATCAAAGGGTGTTTTAGTGATTCTTACGACAAATGGAATAACGATGGCTAAATATCTCATCTGAAAACCTGGAAATAACAAACTCAATTAGTTTAGTGTTTGTTTAGGGAAAAAAAGTGTGAAAATTATTACATTCTCATACACTATTTGGACATTTTTTCTGTTACACCCGGCATATATATATATATATATATATATATATATATATATAGATAGATAGATAGATAGATAGATAGATAGATAGATATCTTTTGAGTCCTTTTTTACGCTTATCCATCTCTGACAGTCTTCAGCCAATTTTTGTAGCGTCAATTCTGGTTCACTCTCAAGTTTTGTTAGAATTCTCCGTCTGATCTCCGCATCTTCAGTCGAAACCAGGCCTTGGACGAATATCAAACATTTAAAATTGTCACGGCTGAGTTCAGATAACTTAAAGTCATCGCAGTATTTGTTTACTACGGAAGCGAATGTTGGATAGTATTCGCTATCCTTTTTTGTTCAATTTAAACTTTTCCACCTTTTGTGAAATAGTGAAGTGTTCGGACAAAATAATTCCCTTAAAAGTTTCACTGCTTCCTTGAAAGTAGAACACATTCGTTTTCCTCGGTAGGATGTAGTCTAAGAATTTACTGTATTCGCTTGACCCTAGTTTCCTCAGTAGTAGACGTACTTTTTTCGCGTCTGACCAATTCCCGCAATCAAACTCATTTGAATCTTCATGTCTTCTGAAGGAAGCCGCGAAGGTTTTGTCTTCGTCCGGTGCATAAGTGAAGTCTTTGATAGAGCTCCATATAGCATTTTGCGAGAATGCCGCTTCATTTCCAGAATTCCGTGCTTTATTTGTAACTGCCCGTAGTAGTAATTCTTGTAGTTCGAGTTGCTTCTCTTCGTTTTTCTGTTGAATTTGTAATTGTTTTTCTTCGAGCCAATCTGTCTTTCCTCATTTTTTTTTGTTGTGGGTCGAATTGCAATTTCATTGATTCCAATATGGTTGCCTTAAAGACTTCCATGTTTACACCGTAATTTTGTGTAACAATTTTTACTTTTTTCTCAGTGTAGACTTCAGGTCTTTGCCGCCTGTTGTTCTGGAACCTTAGTACGAAAATATTTTCCTGAGTAGAATTCGATTGTGTTCTGGCTGACAGTTAAAATTCGTGTCTTCGTTACAACTGTTAAGGTTGGTGTCCCGAAAAAAATTTTTGTTTTTTTTTATTTTCGCGTAGAACGTGTTTTGTTTTTCTCAATACCTCCGTACGTTCTGTTATGGACGACCGATAGCAAAAAGATTTTTTTTTTTTTTAGATTCTCCGCGTAGAATTCGTTTCTTCAATATGCTCGTCACCACTGTGAAGATCCAGGTTATGACCAAACAAGAACAACACGAACACAAGAGTAGAAATAACGAAGATATATTACACGGAATAATAATACAAGAAGAGGAAGGTGTTAGTATGACTGTCAGTCTGGTTTGGACTGAACAACTATCGGCTCGACTCGATTCGTCTCTCTCTTGAGAGGCGTAGTATGCATAATGTTAGGAAGAGTTCATTCTGTAGTTATAGGTAAGGAACACTAACATATATATATATATATATGTACATATTGATAATATTAGTGGCCAATATACATATATATATATATATATATATATATATATATATATACATATATATGATATCTATATATATATATATGATATATAAATATATATATATATATATGATATATAAATATATATATATATATATGATATATAAATATATCTATATATATGATATCTATATATATATGATATATAAATATATATATGATGTATAAATATATATATATATGTATATGATATATAAATATATATATATATATGATATATATATATATATGATATATAAATATATATATATATATAAATATATATATGATATGTAAATATATATCTATGATATATAAATATATATATATATGATATATAAATATATATATATATATGATATATAAATATATATATATATGATATATAAATATATATATATGATATATAAATATATATATAATATATATATATATATATGATATATAAATATATATATATGATACATCAATATATATATATATGATATATAAATATATATACATGATATATAAATATATATATATGATATATAAATATATATACATGATATATAAATATATATATATGATATATAAATATATAAATATACATATATACATATATATATGATATATAAATATACATATATATATATGATATATAAATATACATATATATATATATATATGATATATAAATATACATATATATATATATATATGATATATAAATATACATATATATATATATATATGATATATAAATATACATATATATATATATATATGATATATAAATATACATATATATATATATATATGATATATAAATATACATATATATATATATATATGATATATAAATATACATATATATATATATATGATATATAAATATACATATATATATATATATGATATATAAATATACATATATATATATATATATATATAAATATACATATATATATATATATAT
>OZ038488.1:29232269-29242269 GCA_964036315.1 Acanthosepion esculentum
TCTTCCCCTCTTTCCGCATAAAATGCCCCTTAACATAACGCTCTTCCTCGAATGGCTCACGGGCTTTATACATTGTGAACCTTCTATTAAAAAATAAAAATAAAAACATGTTGGATTTTCACTATCTATCTATATTTCTGAGATGAGGTATTATGTGCACTATTTGCATTATTCGGACTATTGTCCTCATCTTTGTTGCCATTTTTATCACAACGTTTCAGCCGTTGTACGCTCTGGCTTTCTTCAGGTGGATTATATTTAATATATCAGAATTACCATTGTCTGGAATATTGGCATTAGATTCTTTACTGAATTGAACTCATGAATTGATTCATCAGTGGTTAACCACGGAAAATTTAAGCCGCGGATAAAGGGGTTATGGAACTTACAAAGGAATATAATTGAACGGTTAAAACGTAATGTCTGCTAATATTTCCTGATGTTCATATATATGATGAAATTGGGATCAAATATGAATGCGATTCCGATAGAATGTTAGGACAATTAACAAATATTTAATGTTTATAAATTTATCATTTTTTCACTTTTATTTCGGCTTCAACAGGTATTTTTGGAAATAAATTATGAAAGAAAAATTCCGGCATTTTTAGTTCTGTGTTGCTTGTATTTCATTGGTCAGGTAGATCACGGGTAGATGTTGATACTGCATATTTTAAACGGACAAAATATTTTAAAATTTTTACAACCATTAGCCGAATACAATGACAATGAGTTAATGATTCTAGTAATAGTATTAATATTATTAGTCGCTGTCTAAATAATCTGAAAAAGCTAATCCTTTTTATGGACGGTTTTGAATTCAGAGTTTTCCTTCTCCTAGAGTGGTCGCCCTATCAAGAGAAAATGCGCAATCTATTGAATCTATTGGATCTCGAATTCTCCTTCTGCTAAATTCGTTGCTACCCAAGGCCAGAGAGCCCAGAATACCTTGCCGCTTAGCTTAAAACTGTAATAAGAGGAATTTATTTATTTCTTCAAGCGCATTAATTTTTTTTTTTTTAAAGCGTATCACTCCAAGCAAGGCTGGAGGCCATATCACGCAAGGGGTTATAGAAGGGTTGGTGGAAGAGCAGATAGGAGTGGTAAAGGAGAGGATGTGGAGAAAGAGAAAGACAGTGGGTCGATCAAGGCAAGGGGGTTACAGAAGATTTGGAGCGAGAGCAGATAGGAATGAAAGGTGAAAGGATGTGGAGAAGGGAAGTGGATAGATCAAGGCAACTGTCGATTGTCGCTACACTTAAACCGTTGGAGATTGTGTTTGTCAGGGAAACAGTAATAGGGAAGGGAGTTCCATAGGCGAGATGTGAGAGATATGAAGCTATTGGAGTAGAAGAGACGTCTAAATCTAACAGTTTCAACGGTATAGGGGAGGGAACGGGATGCCAGTCTCGTAGGACGTTTAAATTCACGAGGCCTAGGGACAAGCGAAAGCAGCTCCTCGGAGCAATTACCGTGAAAGTATTTGTAAAAAAGACAGAACGAGGCAACATCGCGTCTGTGAGAGAGCGACTGCAGACGAGATGACGGATCAGGGCCAATCACATTGCATATCCGTCTCTGGATCTTATCAAGAACCCTGAGGCAAACAGCAGGGGCCCCAGACCATATATGGCAGCAATACTCCATGCAAGGGCGAATGGTCGATTTATAGACTGGAGGATCGATTCCGGGGAGAAAAATTTCCTGGTTCGGCACAGGGAACCAACTTTCCTAGCGGTGGATGATGCAACTGACTCGATGTATTTGTTCCATCTCAGATCAGCGGACAGCGTGAGACTGAGCAGCCGCAGAGAGGAGCTCTCGAGAAGTTGGTCTTCAGACATTCTAATGGGATGCAGGGATGGATCCTTGTGGTGGTTAATAGAGAGCAGTTTTGTTTTAGAGGCGTTAAAGTTAACCATCCATTTCTCGCCCCAGTTCACAACCGATTGGAGGTCCTTTTCAATTTGAGCTGCCAGGTTAACTTTGTCAGCATCACTAGATTTGTGTTTTAGGCAGGAGTAAATTGTGGTGTCGTCAGCGTAGATGCCGACTTGGGAGTCTATGGCGTCAGGAAGGTCGTTTATAAATATGAGGAACAGAGTAGGGCCAAGGATGGAGCCTTGAGGAACACCTGCGTTAGTGGGATAGGATCTGGAGATGAATCCACTGAGAACGACCTTCAATTCCCGGTTTGACAGGAGTGATTGTATTAGGTCAAACAATCGACCTGTGATACCATATCCCTGGAGCTTGCGAAGAAGGCCGGCATGCCAAACTCTATCAAACGCTTTGGAGATGTCAAGGGCCACGGCACGAGCTTCACCGTTCCTATTTGAAAGAAACAAACAGTCAGAACACAAATAGTGGTCGATAGAAATTACACACTGGACGGAAGATCACTCACTTCTTCCGTCGACGAAGAGAATGGCCAGCCGCAAGTGCTGATGATGTAGAATGTTGCGTTCTGTCTTGTCTCTGTGTCCCCAGCTGAAAAATAAAATGGTGTCAACGAAATGGACGATTTCTTTTTCTTATTTGTTTTCATTAGAAGAAAGGTGCACACGTGGCAGTTTGGATTCTTAGAGCCAGCTGGAGGAATGACCTCACGGGAACGCATGTCGCACGCTGGCTCAACGTCCCTCCTCGGGTGGTCTTAGCTGGTCTCTCAACCTGGGTTTGGTGAGCGTATAGAGTCTACAAAAATTGTTGCTGCCCTCTGTTGACATCGCACTGTTTTGGAGTTATATCTGAAACCCAGACAAAGGCAATCCATCATTGTCAGAACGCCATGCCCACGAGCTACACGGACCAATCGCCGAGCATCTGTAACAAGAATACAGAGATCAATAATGAAAATGAAGTGACGTGAGGCAACTGAATTATAATTCCTCATAAGGATGCTGAGAATACAATGGATTGAAATGTCAATATTGAAAAAGTCTTAACGAAAATGAAAAGACAAAGAGCATTAATTCTTAAAATCAGAAAGCGATAGTTCACATAAAGAGGAAAGAAGGACTGGAGAATTTGACACTCACAGGACCAACTGAAAGCAAGAAGCAGGCAACGTGTAACATAAGCGATGAGCTTGTTAAATGGATGTTAAAACAATGACTGGAAGTGATAGTGAAACTACAAAACTTAAGAGCTACAAAGCATAGGAAGAATGGAGAGCCGTTATCACCCACGTCCTGAAGAAGAGGGCGCAAGTTAGCTTTCCGCCCATATCATTATATTTTCCATATGTGTTCTGAGTGGTGCACGCTTCTGCAATCATTTCACTTTTATACTTATGAATGACTTGACAAACCAATTCCCGCAGTAGGTTGAAGTTACTTACTGAGATAGACTGGGTTCCAGCCAAGGCTTATGGCCCAGTCTAGTCTGCTACTTAACGCGTAGCTCTCGGTGAGAACACATGGATTTATAGATTTTCCCAAGTGCAGTTGCGCGTAAGTGAATGTAACGAACTCGACAAGAATCCGAACTCGGGTCTCTGATTTCTAATTCGTAGCCGTTATGAATCACCACACGTACGTCCATGCTTACAGCAGCTGTTATTACCAAGTTGTCACCCATGTAGATAATGGCCAGGTTCAATGTTTCTTGACTTCGTTGATTGGGCGACTACCGGTGTATCAATGTGATAGTAGCCCAAAACTTAACCTCATCTAACATTAAATAGAACAGAAAAATGAATGCAAACTGAATATTTTAAAAACCATGTCTTTGAACTTCGGCGATCGTACAAGAACCTGCGTTTTAATGTGATATGACTGTAAGCGTACATTTCGTAAACTTAATATCACTATTAATTAAATCAATTCGATATTCAGAAATACATTAAAACTGTATCTTTGTGACGAACCTAGCTAACCTCAGTAAATATAAATACAGATTTATTAAGTAAAGGAAGACGACACAATTGGAAACAGATACGAAAATAGAATCGACTGAAACTATCCTACCCACGTATCCATAGTCACGGAAATGAAACTTACATGACGATGAATATGTGTTTCAAGTATTAAACGTACATCTGATATATTTGTTACAGGAAATAATCACATATGTAGAACAGTATGCGCTTTGGTTACAAAGTAAATGATGTTAACAATGGAATTCAGTATGAAGCATTACAGAAACTCTCGCAAGCCTACCTTTCTGAAGATGTTAAATAACATCCCGTGATGCACAGCAAGAGATGTATATAAACAAACTTGACGATTTCTTAAATGACTAGATTTTACAATTTATCGACCATTTTTAGGTTACTTAAACCAAGATATTTTTATGTATATTGCCGTTATGTTTTAATAATTTATTGCTGACACAAGTGCTACCAATTAACTCGTAACAGGGGGAGAGAAAAAATGGATTCAAATCTCCCTCAAGTGCATGGAGATTTTCTTTTTACCCTAGCTAACATGTGGCACAAGGCTGTAAGTATGGGGTACCCAATGAGAGTAGAACTCACTATTCAGTCGTAATTGATATAGATTACGCCACGACGGAGTGTCCTAAACGATGTTCGAACGCCGTGACAGACGTGGCACATGTCCGAAATTATGTGGTACCCAATGAGAGTAGAACTCACTATTCAGTCGTAATTGATATAGATTACGCAGTGCCGGAGTGCCCTAAGCGATGTTCGAATGCCGTGTCAGACGTGGCACATGTCCGAAATTATGTGGTACCCAATGAGAGTAGAACTCACTATTCAGTCGTAATTGATATAGATTACGCCACGCCGGAGTGGCCTAAACGATGTTCGAAGAGAGGGTCAGATGTGACACATGGCCGAAAATATGGGGTACGAATGAGTGTATAGAAATACCTTTTCAGTCGTAATTGATATAGATTACGCCACATCGCAGTGCCCTAAACGAAGAGCGGGTCAGACGTGGCACATGGCCGAATGTATGGGTTACCCAATGAGAGTAGAACTCACTATTCCGTCGTAATTGATATAAATTAGGCAGCGCCGGAGTGCCCTAAACGATGTTCGATGAACGGTTCAGATGTCGCACATGGTCGAAATTATGAGGCAGTTAGTGACAATCGAACTAACTATTTCGTCTTAAATGATCTAGCGAGAGAAGTATGCCAACCATTGCACTACATCGAAGTACCCTTTCCCCAAGTGTGTGCGTGCCTAAGTGAATATAATGATTTCTACTGTAATTGCGTCTTGGCAATTTTCAATTCCAAGCTCTCATCTAAGCTATCAGCACCGGTGATGAGAGATCGGTCTAATGTATAACGGCCTAGAATTGAAAATTTCCTAATTGGTTTCATTATATCTGGGTACTGACTACCATCGACATTTCTCCGGTGATCGTACAAGAACCTGCGCAAAGTTAAAGAGTCAATCTTCGCCTCTTTATACTACATGCATATTCAATTGATACAAGCGTATCTGCTAATAAAATCTCGGAGGGTATGGTTTAATTTGCACAGGAAAACGTGAACCGTCTTTCCAGATAGTAATGGGCATTGATTTCCTGATGCTGCAATTACAGTAGAGCAAAATGAAAAAATTACAATGCACGCAACCGGTGTTATTACTCCGCAAAATTATACTAGATACCGCACGCAATGTGTCCTGGTGAAACACATCCGGGTAGGTTTTGCTTCTCAGATATACTTTGTCCATGCAAATAAACCTTGTTTCGTGAATGCTAATCTGCTCTTATCACTGAAAATATAGAGAGATATTTTTGAAAATAATGTTAACCCTGTTCAAGTTGCGAGCCTCATGTGGTTAGGGGTTAAGACTTAAGCAGCAGGTTTTATACCGGTGTATGTGGAAGATAACGATTAACCCTAGATATGAACAGGTTAAGATTGTAGTGATCAGAGAATCATTCTCTTAGAAGTCGGTTTCATAAATTGGCAGTTTGTGGAAAGAAGCTATTCTAGTGGAACTAGCCAATGAAATATGAAAGGAATGGAGGGTGGTTTGCTAAAAAGTGCCTAGCACAGCAGGTTTTAGCCGTGAAGGCTAGAACGGGCGGGACTAAGGAATATAGTTCATTTGAACGCTTTACATGGGAATAGCGATATAGTAGCGAGAAGCCTGCGCCGTTTCGCCTGTGGAAAAGGCGTTGCAGGGTGGACAATATTTAATCATGCATAAGGATACGGGGAAGCTTTTGGATTTTATCTGGAATGGAAAGCGAAGCCTGGGCTGGTCATCCCCATGCACTAACGCATTTTCGGCCTGATCGCGCTCATGCAAAGGCAAAGGGTAGCATTAAGTCAGAGACTTAGTGGAGCGCTAAGCTAACCAGACATTTTCCTGCATCTTTAGCGATGGGTCAGGAATACGAGTTCGACATGAGGTCCGCGTTGAACTTAAGTCCCTGTAGGCACCTGAAGGGAAATATTCTATCCGAGAGCAGACGTATACAATGTTTTTTTGGTGTAAGAGGAAAATAGTTCAGGTGAAGCGAAGACGGTCCCTAAGGAATGTATCAGTCAGTTATGTGCCATGCTTGATACAGGCTTAGGCGATCATCTATCTTTCGATACATGACTGACGAGGCAGATTCTTTCCCGCAGTTGGTTGCCATTTCTTTTTCTGGTAGAAAATAGACCAGTTGCCATCCAAGGCTATAGAAACCCGTTCTCTAACTGGGAGAAGAAGATTTATACCTTTTCCACATAAGTGAATGCAATGGATTCGACTGGAATTCGAACTCGGCTCTCCGATTCCTCAATCCGAGCAGAATGCCTTATGGACGTGAAGAAGTTGTAAAATAAAAGATAAATAACCTTCGAAAAATATTTTAAAATGCATTTATAATATTTTGAAATACCCTGGATTCTCTTTTAAATTAATTCCACGAAATTTTTAAAAATTGTCGATTTTTTCAAATTTCCTAATATATATATATATATATATATATATATATATATATATATATATGCAAGGGTTGGAAAAAATAATTGAAACAGGTGCAAATTCCACTCCTATATTAATATAATGCTCAAATACATATCAATATGCTCCAATATATATATATATATATATATATATGTAATCTATTAGGAAACATGAAAAAATCGATAATTTTTAAATATTTCCTAGAATTAATTTAAAATAGAATCCATCATTTTACAAAGGTATTTTGAAATAATTTTCGATGTTTATTTTTATTTTATTTTAGAAGAAACATTTGAAAGTACTGATGTCAAGTAATTTAAAAAAAACAGTACAATGTAAGTTTCCGTGTTTGTGTTATGCTTTGTTTAATTCAACCAACGGTTTTCATTTTCAAAGAATGAAATCAAATATGTTTGGAATTACTAATGAATCTTTTATGTTCTATAATTCTTCAAATGGTCGGGTCTTGATGCACCGTAACTGAAATAAATTTTATCAATGTGTGAGGAAAATTACTTTAAACTAACGTTAACACGTCCGCGACTAGGTAAAAAAAAATTATATTGAAAGTCAATTTAATTTTGATGATAATCTCCTCCTAGATTTGTAATCTTTTTACTTTACAGATGGACTACATTTTTTATGTTATATTACCGATCAAGATAGAACTGTAATTAGTGAGGGCACTGTGGATTTGGGGTAAAGATTTACAAATTGCGTTTTCCTCACAGATATTACTGGTTATCTGACTCGATACTCGCTTATCTTTTAAGTTGATAAACGGAGATACAATCTAAAAAGAAAGTGAATTTTCAAAGCAATATCTTGGACTTACTAGAATGCAACGTTAACCCGAATGTATTGTTTAATGAAAAGATTTTTAGGACAGGTTCGTATGAGTAGAAGTCGTATTCTTTGTAAGAAATCAGATTCTTGATCAGGTTTCATTGACGTATATTTGTAAAGAGGGTTTTTGTCGAAAGTCAAATGTATTGTTGGCAATATATATTTTTTAAATGTGTTGCTAGTAATATTTTGTTTCAAAAATGTATTGCTGGTAATATTTTTTTTAAAAAATGTATTACTGTTAATTTTTTTTTTAAATCTATTGCTGGTAATATTTTTTTTATCAAAAATGTGTTTATGGTAATATTTCATTTTTAAAATATGTATTCCTGGAATATTTTTTTTAATGTACGGCTGATAATTTTTTTTTTCAAAAATGTATTGCTGTTAATTTTTTTTCTTTCAAAAATATATTTTCTGATATTTTTACTATAAAAAATTATTTTTATGCTTTCATAGTTTTTTTACCCCACTTTGGGATTATCTATTTGCCTATATCTGAGATTCTAACAGGTGCTACCACCTCAAGTCAGGATGGACATGAGAACAACACCAATTAATATGTGGATCAACGCTCCCCAAGACCTTCCGATCAGACTCTTTTCTATTGAATGCCGTTTATCCTCATACGCAGGACACTTTTAACACTTAAAAAGCGTGTATCATCAACTGATATTTCACTGGAGATCAATTGATTAGACTGAGGAGCAAAATTTCATTTTTTTTTCTTTTTGTATATTGAATTAGACTTGACAGTTCTATGTAATTTAGGTCCGCTGAGCACAAAGTTTTACGGGGTTTTCTTCTATCAGGTCGTGATATTGCTCAACATCCCTCCTCTTTCGTCTTATTCATAAAAAAATTTCTTACTAGTCTTTTTACAGTTACACATTATGCAACTAGATTTTTATCTAAGTATGTCGTTTGTTTCTTAATTTTTCTCATGTACAAGAGTTAACATCATTTTTCATAGATTTTTTTATGCAATTAAATCGAATCTATGATTAAAATCCCACATTCATATATTATTTTTCGTCTTTTTTCGAGAGCGATAAAGAGATGGAAATAGTTATATTTATGCCAGGACAGTGAATGAGTGCTCTCCCCCTCCTCCTCCACCTCCACCACCCGCTCCTATTTCTTCTATGTGCCGTGTTCTATCAGGACGTTGATGATAAGTGCTTTCCGCGAGTTCCTGTCCTTTATAGTACTTAATATATCTATGTAGAATAGCTTGGAAAGTTTGGTGCACACAGGAGAGATTGACGGCAAAATGGACAGAGGGAAACAGCGTGTAACCTACCTAGAGAGTTTCAGTAAATGTGTGGCGGAAAAGGGCTTTAATATATATAACAAAAAGACAACATTTGTTAAGAGGTACAAAGGAGGGAAAATTATGGGTAGCAATGTTCTCCAAAGTCAAGAAGGAACACCGCGCATAGAAGAAGAGAGATAGATAGATAGATAGATAGATATCTTTTAAGCAATTCACTCCCAAGCAAGGCAATAACGTCACTGACATAAGTAGCAACTGAACTGAATGTCTCGCTAGATCATTTACGACTGAAAAGGGAGTTCTATCCTCGCTAAGTGCCCCCATACTTTCAGCCTTATGCCAAATTTAAGTTGCGCTTAGAAAATCATTGGCCACATGGATGTGGTGTAATGGTTAGCAGGTTTGTGTGGATAGATCAGTTATGACTGAAAAGTTAGATCTATTCTCACTGAGTGCTTCAAACGTATGGCCTTGTGCCACATCTACGCTACGCTTTAAGAATCATTGCGCACTTCGAAGTCTTGTAGTGGTTAGCAAGCTTGTCTTGCAAGATGAATTACGACTAAAAAGTTACTTCGTATCTCACTTGATGCCTCATAATTTCGGCCTTGTGCCATATTTAAGTCACGTTCAGAAAATCATCAGACAAACAAGCGTCAGACATATCTAAATATACGTTCACGAGTGGACTCTCGCTCTTTTCCCTGGCCTATAAGAGGCGTTGTCGTCTTTAGATAAATCCTCAATAAATTCAAAGTTGTGGAGTGATTCTGTTTTGTCCCTCTCCCTCTGTCCGCGCGGTGATGAATTTCATATGAAGCTGAAAAGTATTTTATTTGATCAGTTCGGTCGACTTCCTCTGCTCTATCCTCTTTGGGGGAATAAGGATTAGCAACGTAATATGAAAGAAAATGAAGCCCATTTTTATTAATTTCTGGCATTTATTCTGCTGTTTTCTTTTGTTCCCGCTGGTCAACTGCGTCAAA
>OZ038488.1:29247269-29259769 GCA_964036315.1 Acanthosepion esculentum
TAGAGCGTATGTAATTAAATATAAAAGAGAACTGAATCAACACTCAGAGGTGACATATATATATATATATATATATATATATATATATATATATATATATATAATGTCCCACGCCGAAGGTATGACTCCGAGTTTCATACATTATGCAATCATCAGGTATCATCAGGTATTACTGGACTGCCGTTAACGCGATGGCTTTTTTTTTTATTAATCCTTTAGATATTAGTGTTAGGGGATACCTATATTTCAGTAGATGTTCCGTTTATATATATATATATATATATATATATATATATATATATATATATATATATATATATATATTTCTATATATTTCTATATATTTCTATATATATATATATATATTTCTATAAAAATTTCTCGGACATTCAGGCCATGTTATAAATACTGTTTATTATAAAAAAACAAAGCATTTATTTAAATATTTGTATCTAAAAAAAAATTGTATAAACCTATAAATGTGTTAAAAATAATTGTAGGACCTTGGCCATTTGTGCCTCAAGGTAGATTGGTTTATTAATATTCTCAAATATAGTTTTTGTTAAAACATATGAAGTTTCGGAACACTCTACTATTTAAAGTTTAATTATTTTGTGAACGCCGTAATAGGCAGATAAATAGAGAGCGAACGAGAGAGGGGGGACATTAGGCGAGAGAGAAATATGAGACAGAATTAGATCGACGTGAAACAGAATGACAGGCAGATGAGATATAGAATGAAATAGATAGATAGATGTGAAACGGAATAAGATAAATGTTAAACAGAATAAGATAGATAGATCTGAAACAGAATAAGATAGATAGATAGATAGATAGATAGATGTGAAACAGAATAAGATATATACACACACACACTCACACACATATATATATATATATATATATATATATATATATATATATATATATATATAGATAGATAGATAGATAGATGTGAATCAGAATAAGGTACATAGGTAGATATATGTGAAACAGAATAATATAGATAGATTGATAGATAGATGTGAAACAGAATAAGATACATAGGTAGATAGATGTGAGACAGAATAAGATAGATAGATAAATGTGAAGAGTCAAAGCCGCATATCGATAAGAAGTGAAACTGAATATATATGTGTAGCAAAAATCAGATAAATTTGTATCTCGTGAATATGAAATTTTAGAGATATATTCGCTGAACGTCTGTTCCCTCAACTCAAAATATTAAACATTATATATATATATATATATATATATATATATATATATATATATATATATATATATATAGTCAAACCTAATGAGCCAGACACACCTGGCTCATTAGGTTTGACTAGGTTTGCTCTACGCTTGTATTGAGCTCTTTAGTTGTTTACTCGTATCGGGGTTTTTTCTTTGGGCCTTGAACCTGTATCTGTGTGATTATTTTCGACAGACTTTCATGTTCCTGGCTCTTTCTTTTTTTAAAACCTTCTTTTCCTTCGTGATTGATTTGGCTGTTGTTAAATCAAGAGTTCGAAGGTTTTTCGACACGAGTATAGTTACCTATATTTATATATATATATATATATATATATATATATATATATATATATATATATATATATATATAGTACATGGACTCATAAATAATTATTTCTCCATTTAAATAACAGAAATTCAAAGTCTAGAAACATGAGTCTGATTGTATTCCAATGTTTCCATCTGACATTCATTCGTTCGTCGTATTAAAATTTCTTTTTTTCTTTTTTGGTGGCACATCATAAATTAAAACATCATAATCATCTCCGAAGCAGGAACTGATTTTTTTTTAATAAACATCGGAATCGATGATAAAGTAGCAAGGAATCTTGCTTTATTGAATCAAAGTCTCAGGTAACTCTTTATATAATGTGCTATCATTGGAAAGACTTATTAAGCTAATACATCAGACCATTCACTTCTTTGACTGCATATAATACACGATGTTCAAAAGATTCATTAATTTATTTCGTTGCTACTGTTTCCAAAATCTTTGGAGATTATTTAAAAAGAAAATATTTTAGATCGTAAGATTTTTTTTAGACTATAAGGATTCAGTGATACAAGACTAACTATTTAAAACTTTAGCTGTCGGGGAGAAAATGTGAATTAATACTATTCCCAAGAGTATTTGCGCGTACAAAAACGAACCCAAAGGGAATTGGAACTCGGCTCCCCGATTAACAATTTCGAGACGGTATTCCCTATACCACCGGCAAATCACCTGGAATTCCCAAGATATCACCCATCTAGGTACTGACCAGGCTTAACGTTGGTACAGGAACCGGTGTTTCAATGTGTTGTGGCCATAAGACCCAGTCGAAATAATCAAACGGTAATTTTATTCGGTCGAGCTACCTCTCACATTCATGCGTCCATCACGGGCCTACATCAAGTTCGAAAGGTCATTAGAGTGTCATTGTGTGCCATAACATAGCTGGTTAATGTAGGTGGTTGTTGGCGATCAACCAGTCTTGATCTATGGCTAGGTGTCTAAAGCAGTAAATCACTCGCGACCTTTTGTTTTGCTTGCAAGTAGTGTCCTACAAAGCGTATTATGCGTAAACTTGTAGAAATATGTGGGATGGGTCCGTAGAGCTGTGATCATTTGGATGTTGTCTCCAAAAGATCTTAATTATAGCTCTCAATATGCAAGCGTAGGTTCCATCAAGCTTAGACTGTAGGGGTTTAGTTAATACACCATACATTAATATCATCTCTATAGTGGCTCGAAAGAATATTCACTTGAAGTCGTCTGGTAGGACGTTCATTTTATTCAAGCAGGACCAAGAGTTAGCTATGCGAATTTTCATATCCTTTTTAGGCTCTTTTGTAATCTTAAAGATTCGACAGATTTTAATGATTCATCTTAGACTGTATTGAGTCTTGCTATGCCTACGAATTCATTTTTAGAGGCATTGATATAGTATCCAACAAAGTTTCTGGCGTTTTTGGTAATAAAATAACGTATATAGCCTTCATTTTCATATTTCTTCTACCCAAATGTGCAGTGTAATCTTAATTCGAAACTGTATTTAAATTACAAAATCTCCTACAGAAGGTAGCGACGGAGAGTAAGAAGTGACTAAGCGTAAACTACAAGAAAACGGAGTTCATGGTCGTCAGTAAGAGGATGAGACCGAAATTCGATCTGAAGGTCAGGATCACTAGAATCAAGCAGACGCGGAAGATTAAATACCTGGGAAGCGTCTTGACAGAGGACGGTAAGTGCGACACTGAGATTTGTAGGCGTATTAGGATAGCCAAGAACACATTCCAAAAGCTGGGCAGAGTACTGCGAGACAGGAGGATATCTTTGGTAACAATGAAATGAATACTGAACTGTTACGTGACATCTGTCCTTCTTTACGGCAGCGAATGCTGGACAATTTCCTCAAAGATGAAGACCAGACTCGAGGTCCTACAGAAGGATGCTAAGGATATCCTGGACCGAGCGTGTGAGCATCTTAAAGAGGTTGCAAACAAGGAGGAGGCTTATACTTAATATCAGGAAGAGGCAGCTGAAGTTTCTGGGACACATAATGAGGAAAGAGTGCCTGGAGAATCTGATATTCACGGGTCGAATAGAGGGAAAGGGAGACAAGGGAAAACAACGCGTGTTATACCTGGCGGACTTAAGCAAGTGGATAACAGAACGCGGTCTGGTGGAGGTAGCAGAGAGAAGGAACTTGTTGAGAGCTGCAAGGGATAGAGGAAAAGGTGGAGGGCCATGATCACCTACGTCCTGAAAGGATATGGCACATAAAAAAAGAAAGAGTAAGAAATGAGAAACTACTCTCCTATCGTTCCCCTTCCATGCCAAATTTGTACATATTAAAAAAAGAAGCAATAAAAATAATTTATCAATTATATTCTGAAAGTAGAAAATAGTCATATATGTGAAAGTTCTCGATTTCCTTAATTCTTTGCTTAACCGTTGCCTCATAAGTTATCTGTTTCTGTGATCATTGCTGTCAGAAGAACATTTGTGAACTCCAAGGTTTTAAAACATTTCGCACATATTTATTCTAAGCAGTTTTCTTAACAATAAATGTAGGATCTACAAAGAGAATCTGGAAGGAATGAATTCGAAATTAGGAAAAATAACTAAAATACAGAAAAATTTAATTTATATATAAATATCTAAGTTCGGGTCAGTAAGGAGAGGGATCCATGGAAAAAAAAGCTTATACTCCTATGTGTATTCCCACCGTTAAGTGCATTATTCGTGGTATAATAACACCGTACTTTACGGACGGAACGGAATGTCTGAATGGAAAACGAATGACAAACATGCTCTGTTCTCAGAGAGATTTTGTACCACTACGACGTACACAAAAATATTTATACATATCTAAACGTGTCCGTCACAGAATAAAGTCACATATATCTACATAGCGAGCAGAGTGTAAAGGGAAACGAAAAGGAAAGGTCTTACATATAATATGGAGATACTCCTGTTTCTGGAGAAGCAATGTTTAGGATATCAGATTCAAATGCGCCGGATTAGTCTACTATGTCCCAGGCGACGATATATTATTCCACAAAGGTGAAACGGTTAGTCTTGGGTTTTCCCAAAATGAGGACTTCGTGATGGCGTTTCTTTCTATATCTGGGAAAGGGATTTTCCAAAGGGAAACGACACGGACTTGTAAACTGTAGCATTTACTAGAGGATGCAGATTTAGCCTCCGTCCGGGTCGCTTGCCACAAGTTAAAAAAAAAAGCAACCGCTTCGTTTGGCTATTATAAACAAACTGAATGCCTGGCCACACTCGTCACTGTATGAAGTGACATCACTAAGCGGCCGTCACATGTCTCATGGTATTTATCTCGATCAAAGGGAGATCATCAGCTGCTGTATCACTACAGATCAAATAAGAATTCGAATCCGACAGAATAATAAGATAACGAACAGATAGGAAACGTTTATGTATTTATTATTTTTCGCTGTTCTTTAAGCGCCATCAGAAATTAGATATGTTAGAAAATAATAACTTCTGATATTTTTATTTTTGTATTTTTTGTTTTTCATTGATTAATTTGGCCTCTCAAAATAGATAGAAGAAATAAGAATTAATTTGGCCTCTCTAAATAGATAGAAGAAATAAGAATTCCTGGGTATCACGATAAACTCTGTCCGGTTCATGGGCTCGGACAAGGAAGTTATTTAATTACTGTTGTTCCCAGGTTCACCCTAACCCAGGGTGGTAGCACCTGATAAGATCCCAGCTATGGGCAAATAGCTAACCCCCAATCTCGGTTAAAAACAATATGAAATTGTAAAATTATTTTTTTATATAGGAAAAATACCAGCAACGCATTTAAAATAAAGATTATTACATGCAATACATTTTCTTAAAAATGTTAGCAGCAATAGATTTTCTGGAAAAAATATTACCAGCAATTTCTTTTTAAAAGAAAAAAAAATATTACCAGCAATACATTTTGAGGAAAAAATATTACCAGCAATTCATTTTTTAAAAGAAAAAAAATATTACCAGCCATACATTTTGGGGAAAAATATTACCAGCAATACATTTTTTAAAAGAAAAAAAATATTACCAGCAATACAATTTTGAAAACAAAAAATATTACCAGGAATACATTTTCGGAAAAAATATTGCCACCAATCCATTTTTTAAAAGAAAAAAAATATTACCAGCAATACATTTTTGGGAAAAATATTACCAGCATTACAGTTTTTAAAAGAAAAAAATATTTCCAGCAATACATTTTGGGGAAACATTACCAACAATGCATTTTTTAAAAGAAAAAAAATATTACCAGCAATACATTTTGGGAAAACATTATCAACAATGCATTTTTTAAAAGAAAAAAAATATTACCAGCAATACATTTTGGGAAAACATTACCAACAATGCATTTTTTAAAAGAAAAAAAATATTACCAGCAATAAATCCTGTAAGCAAGTCATTGAGGTTGATATACCGTAAAACCTAAATAACAATATCAAACCAAAGAAGACCAAAGAAAACAAGGAATAAATGCACTATTAATTTTGGTCCATTGTGGCCTACAATTTTCTCAAAGACCAAATTAAATTCAAAACTGATTTTAATCAGAAAGCTTTGGGTAACGATAGATAACTGCTTCATATTTTAGAGGATAGCTTTCGTGAAAGAAAACTCAAGTTTCTTAGTCTCCAGAAATGTCCTGTACATTTATATATACCATAGTTTACTAGTGTAAGCGCCGGTTTTGCCCGACACATTTCTCCTGGTTTGCAACACTTTTATCTGTTTTCCGATTCACGCATTATTTTTACTGTCCAAAAATACTAACTCGAAAAGATGTTCTACCGCCTCAACATATACAAAACAATATTCGAAAATGCTATTTTAACTGTTTGAATAGCATAATAGATCTGGTTCGCGATAGCTGAGCAATTATAAAAAAAAAACTATTACTGTGCACGGCCATATCACTAAGGCATGTTCTTGCTGCCGATATGCAGGTTAGTTTTAGTGTTAATTTATATTATGTACATACAGATATTTTTCTTTAAACACATTGGCAGTATATTAGCTTTTGCCATATTTATTTTACTGACGCGTCTTGAAATCATCACGGTATTTAATATTGTTGAAGTTAGTAAGATTCTTATCGAGATTTCGAAACTACTTTTCTTTCAATTTCGCAAACCAACAGATGAAATATAGAAATTTAAAGAAAAGATATGCAAAAAATAATCTTGCATTTTTGTTAAATAATATTCTTT
This sequence comes from Acanthosepion esculentum, assembly GCA_964036315.1. Taxonomy (NCBI): domain Eukaryota; kingdom Metazoa; phylum Mollusca; class Cephalopoda; order Sepiida; family Sepiidae; genus Acanthosepion; species Acanthosepion esculentum. Next base: position 29,254,032 of record OZ038488.1, read on the forward strand.
ATTTTAATCATTAAATTGTTTTTCAAACAATAGGAGTATTTTGTACGTTAAATTTTAATTTTCCCTTTCCTGTTTGCAAAATGTCCTGAAAATTGGATTTCCATCAATCAATGTATAGCTACTTAAGTGGGTGTGATAGACGGACAGATGGATCTACGAAAGTCACAGAACTTTATATATATACAAGCTTAAAAACCGTTCTATCGGGCGGCATTTAAGCTAGCTGCTACGGAGGGCGCTTGATTGGACCTTCAGCAGAATAGGTTGGGAAGAGTAGATCGATAGCCAAAAATAAACTCCAGAAGAACTGAGAACTGATTGTTTCATTTAAGAATTGCATTAATATTTAAGCTTACCTTTTAAAAGTTCAACAATAATTGTTCTACCCCCACTTAATTTGAAAAAGATTGATGTACGTAGGTCCTTACTTTCCGTACAAACAATTATTTTTATTTCATGGGTGGCTTTCGCTGGATTTCGCAATTAATTTCGATTACTTCCAAAGTAGTTTCCTAATCATAAAAATTATTATCGCAACTAAAAATCGCCGAAAACAATCGCAGTAATGGAAACTTGGGAAACTAAAATTTCAAGATTGCGGGTCCGGATCGGGCTGGGAAGGTTTTTAATTTGCTCACGGATTCGGCCTGATCCCAAAATGGTATGATATTTTGGGCTAGGGCGTCTAGGAGTCAAGTTGAAAAAGTGTGACACCGTGACACACTGATATTTGAATTTATTTGATACATACATAGATAGATAGATAGATAGATAGATAGATAAATAGTATTTGATCTATGGTGTTGTTGATTTTAGTCACTGAGATTTATTTCTATTACTCGAGTAAGCCTCGATTCAAAAAGGCCCATAAACACGTTAAGCTGTTTTCTTTTTGTTCCTTTATTTTATTTTACTTTTATTTTTCGGCATTGCCAGTTGTAAATGCAAACGTTTCTTTTAAAATGATTCCCTGTGGGTTTCATATGTTCGTTTTACACGCAGTTATTCACTTAATGCATTTTTTTTATATTCAGAAGACCAGGCTTCTGAAAGCAAAAAATTAATTTTAGAAATCGATTGCCATCGCGTAAACAACTCTCAAAGACTGCGTTATTTAATTCGTTGATAATAACAAAACAAGAGCAACGACAACAAATTCACATTTGCATGTGTGTCACATTCATGGATATTCTAGAAATTCGATGGAAATCAAGAGAACAGAATTAGCCAGGTTATTCTTGAGGGCATATACGTAATATATATATATATATATATATATATATATATGTGTGTGTGTGTGTGTGTGTGTGTGTGTGTGTGTGTGTGTGTGTGTGTGTGTGTAAATATACATACACACACACACATATATATATATATATTATTATTATTATTATTTAAACGTCTTGGGTATGACGATAGACGGCATCTGCGTCCTGACTAAGACGATAAACTACCTCCAACAGCAAGGCCTCTGATCAGGAGGTTTTGAGGAGCGTGAAAAAACCTCTTCATTGCTGGTGTTCCCAGGTCCACCCTGACCCGGTGTGGTGGAAGCTGTTGGGGTCCCAGCTATGGGCAGGTACTTAACCCCGTAACTAAGGTAAAAATCATGAGAGAGTATTGCCAGCAATTCGTTTTTGAAAAGAAAATCTATTGCCGGCAATACGTTTTTGAAAAAATAATATTAATAGTTATACATTTTTTAGGATCAAATTATTAACAGAAATAGATTTTTGACAAAACAAAAATATTACCAGAAAAAAAAAGTTGTCGGCATTAAATGACCCATTGAGGTTCGATATGCCGTAAAACAAAACAAACCAAGCCAAACTATTACTTAAACATTATTTTTCGTGGATACTCTATTTATTTAATGTATGTATATATTCTGTGTCTCCATCTATAAAAGGCAGGATGTGTGTGTGCGTGTAACGAATGCACGGCCGCAATTTTCGACGGAATTGCACCAAAAATTACATGCACATGCTCCAAGTTAATGGGAAGGCTAAGAACGACTTTCCCACCTCCCATCGATAGTGGAAATAATCGATGTTTTCATGATTCTACGGCAGTTTTCATGTAGTTTGCGGCCATTTTCTACTAGCCAAAGTGAGAGTCTATAGCTGGCTGTCACGAATAGGCAGGAAGATTCTATTGGCCAGCGTGAGAGCCAACAGCTGACTGACACGAATGTTAACTAGCATCGAAAAAAAAATCGATAGCTGAATTCGTCACAAGTGGGAAAAATTTAAATCTGCATGGCACTTTATTCCAATTGGCTCATTCGCTTGCTTAAACTCAACGTTGATTCTCATTCCGCAGAACTGGGTTGGGTGTGGAAAAGTATTCGTTGTTAACATTCTTTTTTCATTCGGGTTTTCCAGTTACGAGTCCTTTTTTAAAGCTGATCGTTTTGTGTTCATTTTGTTTAGTTCTTTTTTCGTAACAGATTTAATGTTTAGTATAGAGCTTAGAAAATTCGCAGTGTGAGTTAGGCAAGAAGTAAGGCATGTAGCACATCAGCACGGCAAAGGGCACTACTTTAAAGGCAAGGATGGGTAAAAATATTTTAAGTCAAGTGATAGCGATTGCTGTATGAGTCGTACGATTTTTGAATCAAGCACGGGCAACGCCGAGCCATGCTGCTAGTACTACATATAATCGTCTGTGTGCGTTTTGTATATTTGTAATTTTCGAATAAGTTGCGCATAGAAAACAAAAGTGTGGATGAGTTGTTAAAAAGCCTTGTTATTTTTTTCATTTTTAAGTGTAAAATTCAACTTCAACTATACGTATATTTTATCATTAACGTCTTGTGAGGTACGGTTTAACAGAGTCTCACTGCTTTCGTATATATTTATAGATACAAACACTTTTCACTCAGGCATACTTTTGAGAGTCAGATGTATTGATTTTATTTTTCGTTTTATCAACCTTTTGTATACTATTTAAAGCGGAAACATATAAAGATTGTAAGAATAAATTTATTCTTTGGCTAGCGAATATTGTATTAACAATATTTTGAGGATGATAATGATATTCAGATACAATTCCTACTATTTCACCTATAGCTGTGGTAGGGTGGAGACGTGTATTAATACCTTTTCAAAGTGTTTTTACTCGTATGATAATGTAAGGAACCCAACTGGAATTCTTACTCGACACTGTTAGTTCTCATTCCGAATCCTTACCTATGACACCGCCCGCACATCCAACATTACCGTATCTGGCATTCCGAAATAAATGACCACGTTCGACGTTGCTTACCTTCGACATCGGACGAATATCGGTGTTTCAGTGTGATATGGGTGTAAAACTTAATCTCATTATCATTAAAATGAACAAAAAATTATGAATACAAAATACACGCCATTAGAAATGTTTTCACTCAGGCAGATTTTTTAAATCCCGACTTTCTGGGTTTTTCTATCACATTTAAATTTAGACTTAACAGAAAAATGAATTTAGAGGTATTTAAAGTCTTGATTTAAAGGTTTCATACCTTTAAATCATGACTATAAATACCGCTTAACATGGTAAAAATTATTTGATAAAACAGAATTAAATACAAGTGAGAATTTTCTTTTTTTTATCGTTCAGTAAGTATTCTGTTCGCCTGAGCAATACTCTTAGAAGTATTTTCTTTCATTACTATCGGGTGAGGATTTGGGGGCCCAATCATCACTTTCTTCAGTTCATAGTCCTTTTAATAATTTTCATCGTGTAACATTTTCATGAAGAATTTCAGAAAAGATGAAGTGAAAATTTTAGATTATGTCGTCAAAACCAAACTATAAAATTAGTCAATTAAAAAATTCCAAAGTTTTTTTAATTCTTGATGGTTTGTGCGAGGATGATGGGCCAGTGAACGAATGAGAGAGTTCTAAGACTTTATTGACTTGCAAAAGATACACTTGGCAGTTGGACTAAGGGAGTCGCTTTGTTTGACATATATATGTATCTGTGCCTGTAAATTTCATATATAATTAACAATATATTGGTAAAATTACAATATGAATAAAAACTTAACTGACACGTTTCGTCCTCTGGTGGACTTTACTAAGGCATATATATATATATATATATATATATATATATATATATATATATATATATATATATATATAAATACATATATATATACATATAAATATATGTATATATATATATATGTATATTAGGGTAGGTTGATTTTTCACTTTTTTAAAATATCAAAAAGAATAATGTAGCGAAAGTTGTGTATAGACCTTTTAAGTACTGAACAAAATATTAGATCTGACACTTCAACGGTCTTTTGAGAATTTGGCATCAAATATTGTAGACAATAATGCACTGAAAAATCCACGATTTTTCAAGGTTTGAACTAAATATTGATAAAAAAAATGCCAAATACTTTAACTATTTGAATCAGGGAATGTTGTTATTTTGTTTTATCAAAATGAAATAAAATGTAGAAATTATAAGTAAACTTCAAATTGAAAATCCCCCCCATAATCCCTGACGACTTTGAAATGTTTTTTTACCTCATGAATTAAGCAGTGTTAGTTGAATACATTTAAAAATTGATTTCTTCTGTTATGAATCAAAATACAACAATGAAACACAAATGGAAAAATAATGAATAGTTTAATAGGGATTAATATAGTCAAATACCTCCATATAAGAGCCCTCAGAGAAAACTGATGCTCTCAATTTCTGACAAAAAGGTTTTGCTATTATGTACTAATGCCTTGCTTCAAAGCCATACACAGATTGGGAAACTTCTGTTGTTAACTTGACTGCCCATTCCACGCCTTGAGAATGTGAGGGTAAATCTGGCAAGTCAAGCTTCGTACCATTTAATAATTATTCCCGCAGTTCATTTTCAGAAAACTCTTCCGTGGATGGTGGTTCACAAACCCCAATTAATGACATATCTTTTAACTGTGTCCAGTGCATAGCTTTAAAATTGATAGTTGTGATTCTTTTTAATATTTTGTTGGTTTGATCCCTACTCTTGAAATATAAAAATTAATTTGATTTATTTTTAAAAAAATGCACTCTGTACTGCATTAATATTTATGGTGAAATTAGATAAAATCCTTAAAATGATTCCATAAATCGGCATAATTAATTTAGTCAGTTTTATATGAATAAATATTTACTAACCTAATGGCCAAAATTCTTTTTATAGCTTCTTCACTCACTTCCAGTTCATCAGATTTGACCATTGAATATAAGATATTTTCAGGCAATAAGGCGAAAGCATTGTATTGTATATTTTTCAATGTGATCTGTTGGATTTCATATGGTTGCTTCCTAATTCTTTGGATCATATTGAAAATATACATTTACTGATTGTGGAACTTGTTATTTCTTTTATTTTCGAACGAGAAAATGACATACACATAAACTGTGGAATTGAAATATTTAATGAGTATGCACCATGAGTTTATAAACACATCAGACTGATGCCTAAACTTAACCACCTTACCTGGGTTAATGGACCAATTTTCCATGATGCAAATCTAGAGTCCACGTTACCTCTAGAAATACCCACTGTATATACATAAAGGAGTCTTTGGTAACAACTAAGGGAATCTGCATTTTCAATTTTAAAAATAGAATCCAGAGGACTACCAACAGCTGAAAATGATGTTTGGGGTAAATTATGGTAATCATTTGCATGTAATGTACCGAGTGGACCATTGAATGCGGCAGGGCTTTTTTGTGGTACCATCTACATGTTTAAAAAGAGC
>OZ038488.1:29269769-29284769 GCA_964036315.1 Acanthosepion esculentum
AGGGTGGCTAAAAACTTATCATAGCCCAGTATATATATATATATATATATATATATATATATATATATATATATATATATGTCATAGCCCAGTATATATATATATATATATATCATAGCCCAGTATATATATATATATATATATATATATCATAGCCCAGTATATATATATATATATATATATCATAGCCCAGTATATATATATATATATATATATATATATATATATATATATATATATACTGGGGTATGATAAGTTTTTAGCCACCCTTGATGACATCAATTTTGGCTTGTGTAATAACATCGACATATATATATATATATATTATATATATATATATATATATATATATATATATATATATATATATTGTGCATATTTCGGCAGCAATTTTTCATTAATGCATGTTTCATTAAATAATATAGACAAGTTTTGTCTATTTATTTTAAGTAAGTTCCTTTCATATTGTCTGATAAGCTTAATCACATTATCGTTGAAATGATAACACGAACATTTTTAGACATTTAAAACTACATACCTGGCCGCGTACTCAATTCCGGAAAATCCTTATTGACAATACAACCATACTTAAACATGAAAACAATAAACAAAAATTTTAAATCCTTGAAACTATATACATAAAACAGTTGAAACCTAACCTGAACAAAATAAAATAAGAAATCTCCACAAATATTCTTAAATGGCTATAATTTATAACAGAAGCCATTGGTTTATACCAACGGCTTCCCATACTTAATACTTCTCGTTTTCACTCTCGCGTGGTTATGTTTGACGTCACGAGCTGCGATGCGATTTTCGCTTCCGCGTCTCGTATATAGGAATTTGTCGTTACTTTGAACTTATTCAAGCAGCAAGGGCGGACTATCATTGGGGTTTCGTCTGTGTGTTGTTTGTTTTATTGAAATTGTCATCTTTGATAATGGCTTATGTAAACCGAATCTTAGATCGGATTTAATCATGCATCAATATGGTGATTTCCTTTCGTCTTTCAACGATAATGTGATTAAGCTTATCAGACAATATGAAAAGAACTTACTTAAAATAAATAGACAAAACTTGTCTATATTATTTAATGAAACATGCATTAATATATATATATACATGTATGTATGTATGTATGTATGTGTATATGTGTGTGTGTGTGTATACTGTCTTTGAACAATCACAGATATGTATGTATGTATTTTCGATTGAAGATGAGAGGTAATATGTTTTTTATTATTTATTCCTAACTCTGCATGCTAACTATACATTTCCAGATCAGGCCAAAAATTGAGTACTGTTACCCAGTCCTCACTATCCAGTGTAGACAGAGTCCAAATGCGTCACAGAGTCATTGTGGGTGACGAATTATTTTCCACCTTCAAACATTTCTCTCACAGGCGGGATGTGGCAAATAACTCATTACTCTATTGCTACTTCAATGTAAAGTGTCCGATGAACTACATGTCTTTGTTCAACTAGTTCTAAACGTCACAGCTAGAAACTGACATGTCCATCATATTATAGCAATCCACCCGTATTACCTCTATGTTCTATTGGCGATAAGTTCCACTCGAACAGCTTCTTACCCCGAGCCACTACTCTGCGGAACCAACACACAAGAAGATGTTTCTCCGATTACTATATTGTTAACCTGTTAACTTTTATGGCTAACCGTTAACTTTTAGGAGGAACGTTAAGAGGCAGTTTATGGAGATAAGAAACTCTCCGTATAAACTGCTTCCTCATGTAACCCTCGACATCGACTAACTGCTTCGACCATTTGTGATTTAGAAATTTTCACAAGACTTTTGACTTTAATCAAGATCATGAGAAACGGTGAATGTTACTGATTTTTCTTTTCTAATATTTTTTTCTCGAAATTATAATTTACCGTTTATTCATTTGATGGAGTCACGCCCGTAGTTATGATTCTACGTCATTAAGCCTTAACCAAGAACAATCTTTTAATAACACCAACAGCTTTGTTGTCACTCGGATTGACGGATAGTGTACGCAGTTGCAGTCTGTAGATGCTCTTGTATTATTTCTTTTAAATTCTAATAAATTAACTGACCTCGTTCAGGAACGTCGACTTTCTTATTACCAAAATTTAAAAAACGGTCCGATGAATCTTTAAATATATTTTTAATTTAAATGTTTAAAAATACGAAAAAAACAAACAAAACAAAACAAATAAAACCATAAACTGATTACAATTTTAGAAATCTCAAGACAAAAATAATCGAACAATCTGTGATATTTTCCAAGATGATAGGAGTTGCGTTTATTTCAAAATATGGTAGCATCTGGTTAAAAACTGTTCGGTGTTATATTTGTTCACAAACTGTGTTTAGTGTCATATTTGTTGTAAGAATGGCTTCCTCCGCTTGAGTGTTTTAACTCAGTGTGAATCTTCTAAACTTCTAAACCGATATATATATATATATATATATATATATATATATATATATATATATATATATATGCACACACACACACACATATATATATATCATAAACATATATGCGTGTGCATCTATCTATCTAAAAGTATATATATATATATATATATATATATATATATATATATATATTATGAAATGGATTAAGTCCGCCAATTATTTTATATATTTTATGTTTATATTTTTCTGTTATCTAATTATATCTATAAAATAATGTATAAAGAGAATATATATATATATATATATATATATATATATGTATATATATATATATATGTATATATATATGTATATATATATATATATATATATGTATATATATATATATATATAACTGCGTAAAATTCTTGTTGTCTGACGACATTTTAGTTGCCTATATTCTTATTTATCTATATCTGTATCTACCTCTCTTTGTCTTTCTTTTTCTCTCTCTATATATATATGTATATATATATATATATATATATATATATATATATATATCTATTCTCATTTCATTGAATACGACAGACAAGCTGTTTTTATTTAGTTTTTTTATAAAATTTCTCATGCGATTTAATATCTGTTTGCTTTTCAGATGATAAATTATCTAACAACTGTTCGAATGTTCTTTTTATCCGAGCGCTTTCGGATATACATTTAGCCATTTTAAAGCATTATCTATTTTAACTAAATGTACAGCCGAAAGCGCTTGCATAAAAAGAACATTCGGAGAGTTTTTATATAATTTATCATCCAAAAAGAAAAAAGAATTATTAGATCGCATGAGAAATTGTATAAAAAACTAAATAAAAGCACCTTGTCTGTCGTATTCAATGAAATGTGCATGAAAAAAGAATTGCTGCCTAAATAAACAAATATATATGTATGTATACATACATACATGTATCTCTCTCTATAAATAAGTATACACGTATGTATCTCTCTCTCTCTCTCTATATATATATATATATATATATATATATATATATATAAGGAGATAGATAGAAATTGCTCTTTAAAATATAGTCGGTTAGTCTTCTCATAACAACAGAAATCTCCTCATGATATATATAAAAGTTCAGCATACATAACTCTGTAAATCTAAAAATCACCAAATATCCTGATATGAAAATAGACTAGATATATTCTTAGTTTTTCTGTGTACCTTCTCTTTTTAGGACGTGACTGATCATGGATTTCAAATCTTTCTTCTCCTTAGAAGCTCTAATTATTTATTTATCCCTTTACTATACAACAAATTCCATATTCTAACATCAGTTTACACATTCGTATTCACTATGTTACTCGCTATTTCTTCTAATCTTTTTTTCCTCAGTATTAACTGTAATGTCAAATTCTCCAGGCACTGTCTAATAATATAATTACAAAGACGTGTTGTCTCATAATTATCTTCAACAAATATCCTGCTTATTATGTATATATATATATATGCATAAAAATACAGGGTGCGATGGGCAAATTGGCGCCAGGTTATATTTTTTATTTCTCGCTTGAGCTTTCTTTGTTTTTGATTTTGTCGACCGAATAGTACAGTAGGCTCAGTTGTGTAACATCTGTGAGAAAAAGAGTACATGATTCAATTCACTCCGACAGAAATTTGTAGACAGCATGTTGTATTGCTTGGCATTCGAGCCTGAAACTCTAATACGAAGAAATTTACTCTTCAGTATTTAAAGATATCTTTGTGTAATTTGGTAAATGTTAAAATGAGATGTCAGTGTTGTTTTCATTGTAGCGTAATTTAAACGATAATTTATTCATCGCCCAATATATATATATATATATATATATATATATATATATGACATTAGTGTTCAATATATATATATATATATATATATATATATATATGACATTAGTGTTCAATATATATATATATATATATATATATGACATTAGTGTTCAATATATATATATATATATATATATATGACATTAGTGTTCAATATATATATATATATATATATATATATGACATTAGTGTTCAATATATATATATATATATATATATATATATATATATATATATATATATATATATGTACACCTATTTCTCTACACCTTTCTGACAATAGCTCAATTAGATCTCATTTAAATATTCATGGAGACCTACTGGACACTATTCGGAATATACTTGTCGACAACACTAATATAATAGCATCATCCACTTGCAAAAAAAGGCTAAAAATAATGGAAGCCTTACTAATAAAAACAAACAAACCAACACTTAATAATATTAACTTTGAACATGGACAAAATAAACCTGACCGTGTTTTGAAACAAAAAAAAGTGAATCACTTTATAAAACATACATATAACAAACTATTTCTATTTCTAATTCTAACAGTTGAAATATAATCCTTGAAAATGGCTAAATGTATAGCCGAACGCGCTTGGATAAAAAGAACATTCGGACAGTTTTTATATAATTTATCCTCTGAAAAGAAAAACTTTATTAGATCGCACGAGAAATAATATAAAAAACTAAATAAAAGCACCTTGTCAGTCGTTTTTCAATGAAATGTGCATGAAAGAAGGATTGCTGCCTAAATACAGAAATATATATATATATATATATATATATATATATATATATATATATATATATATATATATATATTATGAAAAGTACAAAATTCGACAATAATTTTCAGACACATTTATGTTTATACATTCTTTTTAAAGATAAAAATATTTAAGTAAATGCTCTGTTTATAATAAACAGTATTAAACAAAATTTACCGGCCTTGAATGTCCGAGAAATTTTCATAGAAAATATTCGTCCTCCGACAGGAATCGTACCTGTATTCTATACATTTGGATACGCTTTGAGCAGATATGAATGTACGTGAGAAATTCGTGGAAGATTGAAGTTTAAAGGCAGTAAATTCGAACTTGCTAACCGAATCCTCCTCTGTGGTCAAATCGGTTAAAGGCACGTCAGGCGATATGACGGTTCCGTGATAGGATATAGGTTCGATTCCTGTTGGAGGACGAATATTTGCTATGGAAATTTCTCGGATATTCAGGCCGGTAAATGTTGTTTAATACTGTTTATTATAAACAGAGTATTTACTTAAATATTTATATATATAACAAGAATGTATAGGCATAAAAATGTCTTTATATATATATAAATTTCCAAGAAGATTGAATGCTGGTAGAACTCAATGTCCAGGGCAGAGTATGAATATAATATAAAAGGCTCAAACACTAATATTCCATGGTTATAATTTATTACATTGGAATTATAATCATGATCCAATTCATCAGACCTACAAATTTAAAAAGCTTTTTGAATTTGTAGGTCCGATGAATTAGATCGTTATTACGATTCCAATGTAATGAATTATATCCATGGAATATTAGTGTTTGAGCCTTTTATAATCTATATATATATATACATATATATATATATATATATATATATATATATATATATATATATATATATTTCGCAGCATTCTCCTACTGTATAATAAGAGTTTTTTTTTCTAAATAGCCAATGTAATTCGGATGGTATCCGTTTCTTTATAACAAAACTTTCGGCATTTGTTAATAAGCCAGTGACACTGTCGGTTACAATTTAACAAATTCTGCTTTTCACTTTTTTTTCTTCTGGAAAATAGATTTCTCGAGACGTTTAACCAACATCTCACTTTCCAGTATTTTCCTTTCAAATCTCTTGCTTGAAGTGGTATGAAATGTCAACATAGTGCCATTACTTTCTGTACGTGTTACATGTGATATCCATTTTAGTTGTTTCGGCTGTAGCCAATTCCTCAAGTGAGGTGCTAAGTGCAATTTGATAAAGCACTTCATGATTCTGTAGCGCCAGTCTACGAGATTTGATGAAGGATGGTTCTCCTTAAGACCTACAGACTTCATCCGATCGAAACAATTTTAAAAGTTGAGATGAGAAAACGACTGTATGCAGATTAGAGTTAAGATATTTCTGAACGGGCTCGGCGCAACGCATGATATCCGTGTGGAAATTAAAATTTAACGATGTTTTTAATAACATTAAATAATGATTTAGTTTTGTAATAATTTGCGGTGTTGGGTGAAACTATCCGTAGTGCTGCCTATTTTAGATATTTCTTCATCTCCTATATTTATTTTGTTATAAACGATTCGTTCACCGAATTATTTGAAGTGTTTAGTAGCTCGTAATTCCGCATATTGAATTTTTCATATCGGATTAAGGGTACGTGCAATCACGGCTTTAATTCCAAAAATTCAGTTTTATAGTTTCTGTTTTGAAAGGTAGAAATTGAATCCTGTCCCTTGCAGCACATGGTAGAGGCTCCAAACCCGCATTTCTCTCAAGGTGACAGACATGCTTGATTCGAAATAGGTGTGGCTGTATGGACGCCTGCATCTGTTGATTGAGATGCCGAACAATGACTTCTTGATTACTTTTTTCGTAATTATTTATAATATATATTTAATTCCTATTTTTACTTGATTCTTTGTCGCCATTCATATATTCCATTTTATTCGGCTTCAAACTTATAAACAATTCTCTGACAACAAGCATTTTTCAGTTATCGACCTATTGCTTGCAAGCTCTCTGAAAACCCTGACCAACGCCTCGACATTAAATATTCTCGGAAGCAATTGCGGCATAATACTCTTTGTAAGCCCCCCAGATGACGGATGAATCTAAAGCTTCTTTGATCGGCCAAGTTTGAGATAAAAAGAAAAAAATCTTTAATTGTTTTTGGCCGCCTTCCCTTGTTTCGTAGCCTCACTTATTATCGTGGTTCACTTCTACGGTGTTTCTTTATGTAGGCCTCTGTATTGGCATTTTAAATGGTGCCTGTGCAATATTAACATTCTCCAGCCGTCTCGCTATTGGTTCACTATTTTGCACTTTCGATTTTCTTTGATCTAAAGAAACAAAAGTATTTTAAATTGAACGCCATGTAGCGGAAAGAAGCGACTAAAGCCATGGCCAATGCAGATAGGATGAAGTCCTTCCAGTCACAGAAGAAAATTACCTTTCTTGGCACACACAAAAAAAAAGCAGTGAGAATTATTGCTTCTCAGCCAAATTTTGATATAGGTTATATAAGTAAAAATGGAAAAAAGTTTTTATACTTTAGTTTATATCAGAAAATTACTTTCTTATTTATTTATCGAGCTCTAGGTTTTAACATTTATATATTTCACAATGATCACAGTTTATAAAAAATCAATAACTTTTTAATACAGCCTAAAAGCGAGTTTACCACTTTACAATATTTTTTAGTAAATTTCGCTATTTGCTCAAGAGCAATTGTTAGAGGGTTATTGTAAATTGGTAAGGCTGAGTGTCCTGCTTCATATAAAGATTTTATAAGCGTAGTTTAAATGTGCCACAAGGCGAAAAAAAATAGGACACGCATTGAGGAACTAACTCACTTTTCAATCGTAATTGTTCTAGCGAAGGTATTTTTCGTTACCGCCGCGTTGCTACCAGATGTGACACAAGGTCTAAATGCAGTAAAGTAAAGTTTAGATGTGGAACAAGGTCGAAATTAAAGGACGCCCAGTGTAGATCAAATTCACTAATCATTCGTAATTGATCTAGCAAGACAAACTTGCTAAACCTTACGTCTAAGTGATCTTTGGTTTTCTAAGCGCAGCTTTGATGTGGCTCAAGGCCGAATGCGTGAAGCACCCAATTTAACTCACTAGTCTTAATTGATCTTGCTAGACAGGCTTGTTAGCCCTTTCACCATGTCGAAATGCACATGTCATGTTTGATATAAATAGAAGAAAACGTGTAGAAAATGAAAATCATGAGGCTAAGGAGGACATTCTAGATCATGATTGAGCAGATCAGGGAAGCAACCTCGCGTGAACGTGTTACACAAAATGGCCGCCCTGAAGAAAATACGGTACGGACCACCGATAAAATGAGCGTGGTTTTTATTATGTGGAAGTGTCATGTCGTGTTCTAGAAGTGAAATCTCTAATGATGGAACAGATGAGGAGGGCCCATCTGTACATTTGCCATGGAAACAACGCTAAAAAACGTTGCGTCTTTGGGGAGGATGTTGCAGATTACAATGTAAGTTGCCTCCTACAAGACCAGACAAACGGTTTTTGAAATCGGAATTGACTAGAAGGTATAGACAATATTTGCAGCACAAATATGGTAGCATTACTTCATTTTTTGGTCAAATCTAACCCTTTTAATTTAAAGCCTGGCACGCGTCACATATTTTTTCGACCGATGGAATGAGAAGGCTACTTTCACAGAATATTTAGCAGCGGATTAAATATATGAGTTCCTTTTGAGTCCTGGAGTAAATTTGAAACTCAATATACGTTGAAATCATAGATTCATATTTAGAGTTTTTTTTTTCATCGCTTTACCACAAGCAAAGCGATAACGCCACTAAGACAGAAATGGTTACTGGTAGTGAAACAGAATGAAAACACGTTGATGAACAGAAAATACAATAAACACACAGGTTTCTTTAAGACAGAAGATGGTGACTGACGTTGCCTTTAGATTTTTTGAACATGGTAGGTGATAGGGAAGGAAGAAATCGAACGAGTTTCTCAGGTGTTAAGTGCGATAAATGAAACTATAAGATTAATGGGTATATCAACCTACCTGAATAGTAAACTGATGAGATGTAGTTGCTAATCTAGTTGAAAGCTTAAATATATGCGGCCGAGGTGCCAAGAAAATTCATGAGGAAACTGCATAAAGAAATATTTCTAGAACAGACAGAGGTAAGTTAAAACACGGCGTTGGGTAAATGAATGAGGTTGGGATGCTATGTAAGGATTAATAATATAACATACCCTTTCTTTGGATGTTGTCGATATATATATATAGACGAAATATCAGATGTGACTGAAATATTCAATGCATGGACAAATGGTAGATGGATAAACGTGTAAGAGAGATTCTGACGATAAAAATTATCTTATACAACACAGTGAAACACATTTCACAGCAATAGACCTCGCCATTGATTCAATATAATCAGTCCATTTAATATCAGTGTCAAATAAGAGAGCAAGAAGGCACAATGAGTTGCTCTCCTGGGGTTTGCAGGCAAAACTTTATCGTAATAGCAGTTTCGTTTTGGAAGCGTTAAAATTAACAAGTCATTCATTGCTCCAGTTAACAACTGTTGGAGGTCAATTTCGAGAGCTGCTGTTAGATTTACTTTGGCGGACTAATCGGATATACTGTTCAGGCAGAAGTAAATAATTATGTCAGCACCGTAAATACCAGGTGGGTAAATGTAACTTTAATCGTAAGTAGTGATGTAACTTACAAGATACTGATCTGTTAGAGTTAGATCATAAAGGAGATCGGCTGAAATGTTATTGCATTCTTATCTAGTTGCTTTATATATCTATAAGTCTACCATTCGTCCATGCTGAGAATATTGCTGTCACATATGGTCCGATGCCCGTGCTATATACATTGAGCTCCTTAATAAAAGCCAAAAAAGAATCAGCAATATTATTGGTACTGATCTTGCAGCTAGGCTTCAGTCACTTTCCCACCGCCGTAAGGTTGCCTCTCTGTGTCTGTAATATTCCATGGTAATTGTTCGAATGAATACTTCGCTATGGTACCTAAACATTTTGAATTTAAGCGCAGTACGAAACTGGCGTCGAGATCTCATCAATTTACAGTCGAGCTGGCTAGATGTAGCCGTAAGTTCTATCCTAACTGTTTCTTTTCTCGCACTTCTCGCTTCCGGTTCCATGCATTCCAAACTAATTTCCAACTCTCCTCCTCTTTACGCTTTTCTCTTCCCGCTTATTATTAATATTTCTCTTTCTAATTCTTCCACACCCTGAAATCACGTGCGTCTTAGTGGCTTTACTGCCTGGCGTGGTTTGATCTCGATTTTTTTTTTAAATTCGTCTATAAACAATAATATCGAGTGCATATTTTGTTTTAATTGTAAAACAGATGTGCAAAAATATACGAAGAAAAATGTACGCCTTAACGAGACATACGCTTCCTATATCAAGATTGTTAATGAATTAGTTTGGTTAATTACGCAGCTGTGATGAGTTCGATTCTAACTGAGTAACTTAATTCTATCAACCGCTGCCTGACCACCCCTAGCTTAGCATATATATATATATATATATATATATATATATATATATATATGTGTGTGTGTGTGTGTGTGTGTGTGTGTGTGTGTGTTTGTGTGCGTGTGTGTGTGTAATTTAAAGAAAAACAGACCACTTTACGGTTCCATTGTTATAATTTATTTCACCAGAGATAATATTTTTTCTCTGGATCATCAGACCTCACTTCCAAAGATGAGAAAATAAATTTAAACTCACACTTTTGAAGGGCAGTATTAAGCTTATGTAAGGTGATGTAGAGAGTGGTGAGAGATAGTGTGACAGACATGGTCGAAATTAGAGATAAGGATTACCAAGATTTTCATTACTTATATATATATATATATATATATATATATATATATATATATTACTGAAAATACTGACAACTGCTACAACTCTACATTTTTAGTTCTTCATTCTGAATAAGTCTGTGGCGTAATGTTGCTTTTCAATGCTTGTTTTCTTCTGATATTTGTCGAATTACTTTGCATTTTATGTCAAATTCAGTATAAGGAAATTGATCTGCTGTATTATGGGCATTTTCGCCAAACAGCGGAATTTACTCTAAGGCCAAAACATTATCCTAGAATTCAAGCTATGTTCTTAAATTGTCTCATCAGACCAGGTCCTTCATATGGATATCATGCATGGCACAAAAACTGTTCAAAATATGTTACCTGTCTGTTGTATGAAATACCTTTCTCAGATCAAGGTCTAAAAGTACCTTCGAACGAATGAAGCCACACTTCTCTAACCCTTGTAGACAAGCGCTACAGAATCACAAAAATAACTGTACCAGATAACAGAAACCACATCACGTGAGTACGTTCCATAATAAAAACCTAAACACATGTAATGCAAGGAGGCAATAATGACATAATCAAGATGCTGACGTTCCGCATTGCGTCAAATAAAAGGTTAGAAAGGATGGACCCATCAATACTGGAAAGAGCGCTAATAGTTTATGTACTTAGAAAAAAAAACTATTTTCCTGAATAACTATTTTAAGAGAAAAAAATCCACCTTAGGTAGCACTGGTTACTCAGTTAATGAATTTTAAATGTTTCCTTATATGGAAACGGTTACTATTTGCATTGCCATTTCATAATTAAGTAGTCCTTGGATTTGTTCATTTTTCTTATAAAATTTTAAAGTTCTACAGGTTTATTTCAATATAAGGATTTCGATAATATCATTGCTGAAATGGAAGTCATACATTTTTTCTATAACAAAAGATTTTCTCCCATTCATTCAGTAATTAGAATTGGGTGTGACATTGCGTCATCAGGAACTTATTTTGACGTGTAACATACTGAGGAATAGTGTTCATTTGTAAACTCCCAGGCTTTTGGGAAGCTTTTTCCACATCTATAGTCTATATTTAGCGATTTGTAAGCTATAGTAATCTCCATATTCCTTGCAAAGCTATAATCAGGAAAAGCAGGATTTTGCGTCTATTATGTTCCAGTGTCCATGGGTTCAAAGAAAAAGTACTCGTCCTTGATTCTGAGAAAACTGAATGAGGCATAATAAGGGAAAGACGAATGAGTAGATAGAAAGTGAACGAACCGGAAACATGAAACAGGGAGTGTAGTAAGAAATGCAAAGAAAGAAAAGAAAGGAGAAAAGAATTGGAAAAGAAAGAAGAAAATAAATAAATATATACTGTTACTGAAAGATAACAACAAAACTCATAAGCAAAATTAAAAATCTTCATTTAGAATCAATTAATAAATGAAATAGTGCACAAAATAAATAAAATAGGAAAGAGAAAAAGAAAAAAGAAAAAAGACAAAGAGAATTGCCTGCAGAATAAGGTGAGGATGAATGAAAGAAAGAAGGAAAGAAAGAAGGAAAGAAAGAAAGAAGGAAAAGCAACTAAATGCAGAATGATAAGCAGAAAGAAAAACATGAATGAGAACGAAAAAAGAAAAAGAAAAAAGAAAGAAAGAAAACTGGACAAAGAAAAGTGTAAGACAATCACGAAAATAACAAAATTAAGAACAAAAGAAATGATGAGATTTAAATGCCGAATGAATAAAATAATAAAGAATGAAGGAAAAATAGAAAGACAAAGATAAAAAAAATGAGATACATGGATAAAAAAGAAAGAAAGAAAGAAAGAAAGAAAAAAAGAAAGAACAAAGTGGATAATTACCTGAGAGATAAAATAAATAAAGGCGGAGAAATAACGCAAGATAAAATGGCAAATATCAATAAAAGAAAGAAAGAAAGAAAGAAAAATGAGCAAAGATAAAAAAGAAAGAAAGAAAGAAAGAAAAATGAAGAAAGATAAAAGAAAGAAAGAAAGAAAGAAAGAAAGAAAGAAAAAAGGAAGGGAGAAAGAAAAAAGGAAGGAAGAAAGAAAGAACAAAATGAAGAAAGATAAAAGAAAGAAAGAAAAAATGAAGAAAGTTAAAAGAAAGAAAGACAGAAAGAAAGAAAGAAAAAAGGAAGAAAGAAAGAAAGAAAAAATGAAGAAAGACAAAAAAGAAAGAAAGGAAAAAGGAAGAAAAGATTGATATGTAGAATGAAAGAAATCACGAAGAAAAATTAAAGATGGAAAGAGAAACATCGATACAAAGAAAGTAAATGAATGAATAAGGAACTTAAATGCAATAAAAATAAAGGTAAGTAAAGAAGAATCTGATAGAAACATATTCGATGAATGAATGAATAAAAGATGAATAAAATATTGAAAATAGAAGACACATATTCAGTAAAAGTAGCAAAATAAGCAGCCCAATATACTAAAGAAGTCTGACGTAAAAATGAAAGAAAAGGAGAAAAGGAATAAGAAACCAAAGACATAATTTTTTTTTTAAATTTATCGAAAGAAAGAATGTGTGAAAGAATAAGAAAAGAGAACGATGACATTAAACAATAAACGAATTTAAATAAAAGAAAGAAAGAGGGATATAAAGAAAGAAATACTGAATGGCGATATCTGAAACAAAATTAGATGATCGACTAAATAGTGAATAGTGATTTTCTAAGCACAGCTTAGATGTGGCACAAGGCTGAAAATATGGGGCACCCAGTGAGGATCGAACTCACTACTCAGTCGTAATTGTTCTAGCGAGACAAGCTTGCTAACGATTACACCGCCTCGAGGTGCCCACTGATTTTCTAAGCGTAGCTTAGATGTGGGACAAGGCCGAAAGCGTGGAGCACCCAGTGGAGATCGAACTCACTTTTCAGTCGTAACTGATCTAGCAAAGCAAGCTTGCTAACCATAACACCACGCCTAGGTGCCCAACTGAACAAGTCAGAAATAGTATCAGCAGAAGTCCCGAGGGCGTTGTGAAAGTTTCTAGATTCGATCAAGAAGGGGTTCAAAGAGAAATCTTATCTTTGGTGTATATTTATATAGAAGTTGCAAAGTGGGTTAGACCGTGAAACATTTAGACGCACCCTGCTCCGAGAACATAGGCAAGAAGAAACTTCGCAAAAGTAAGGCAAATTTTGTCAAATTACCCTCGAGCAAACAGATGCTGAAAAGGGAATTTAATGAACAAACAAAGAAACTAATGAAGGAAAGAAAGAAATTAGACTACAAAGAAGGAAAGAAAGAATTAGACTACAAAGAACACATAATAAGAATACCATATAAAGACATAAAACTGAAAAATGGACAAGAAATTAATAAGTAAAATAAAATTATAAAAAAAAACAGAAAATGACAAAGGTTTATTTATTTCATATTCGGAACTATAGTTCGAATCTAAGTAAAGTAATGATGATATCAAATGCAGATTTTCTCGGAAATCTATGCATTTTCATTTGGAAAATTAACGGTGAACAGCCTTCCTCTCTCTTATTTTCCAGTTATATTTCTATTTGAGATATAATAAATTCTTTTGAACAGAATCGAGTAATAAATACACAAATGAATAAATAAAGAAAAATAAACGGGGTAGAAAAGAAAGACGAAAAGAGAGAAAAGAAAACATGGAAAATAAAGGCGAAAAAAGAAATCACATGAATACGAAAAGAAGATAAACTTAAAAATAGCAACATAAATAAAGCAACAAACAGAACAAAAGAGAAATAAGAATAAAAAAGAAAGAAAGAAAAGGAAGGACAAATCTACGCAGAGAGACAGAAAAATAAAAAGTAACAGAAAAGGGAAAAAAAAGAACAGAGACAGAACTGGGAAAGAATAAGAAATAATTATAGAGAAAGAGCAATAAATTACAGGAGAGGAAATGTTTCTACATTTACTGAAAGGGATGATGAATCAAAATAAGCGATAAGGAGAGAATATAAAAAAAAACGATTGCAAAGGGAAAAGAAGTTAAAAAAATGAAAGGAACGCAAATCAAAATGAAGGGTCCAAAAAAGGAAATAGACGGAAAGAAATGAAAACTAGAAAATAATATGACAAATAAACAGTGGCAACAAAATAAACGGAAGGGTTGAA
>OZ038488.1:29289769-29349681 GCA_964036315.1 Acanthosepion esculentum
CACCATGACACATTTCACTCCGCTAGAAATTTAGAAACAACATGTGTGTACTCCTTGGCAATCGCGCCGGAAGCTCGAGTACAAACATTTCAGAGTATTTGTGTATGCATCTGAAGACGGTACAGAGGATTCGGAAAGAGTTGGATGAGTCTAATTGTGATTACCAAGGTGTTTGGAGTGATCACAAGTGATGGCGATGTTATGCCTCCATTCATATTCCACGGGGCTTCGGATTCAACAGGGAGGGCTTCATCAAGTTCGTTGTGGAGGTAGTGCTGTTCTGGGTCAAGAGGGTGGCTGCTGGCAGGTTCTATGTCTAGCAACAGTACTCTGCATTATACTACACTTGTAGTAGAACCAGATCATGCATAATTTTTATGTCTAAATGACGCAGTAATTAAAATAACATACATCTCATGTTAACAGATATATTTACCAAAGTTACACAAAATATCTTGAAATACTAAAGAATAAATTTATTGAATAAAATCGCTTCAACTAGGGCCTCCCGATAACTTCGGAATCTCCCGCACTTTTCTGGAGGTTTTCCTTGTTTTAGTTGGTGTACGCTACCATAATCCTTGCATTCTGTTCATCTGTGGCGTTACAAAGAGTTTTTTGGACACTCGCTCAACTGCGCCCCATGGATGTCATCTCGGGGAAGCATATATATATATATATATATATTAGAATTGGACATAGTCCGACAATTTATTTAAAGACATTTATATTATGTTTAACGTTCTTTTTATGGATACAAGTATTTAAGCAAATGCTCTGTTTTATAATAAACAGTATTAAATAACATTTACCGGCCTGAATGTCCGAGAAATTTTCATAGAATCGAACGGTTAAGGCACATCACGCGAAATGATGGTTCCGCATAGGATACAGGTTCGATTCCTGCCGGAGAGCGAAAATTTTCTATGAAAATATCTCGGACATTCAGGCCGGTAAATGTTATTTAATACTGTTTATTATAAAACAGAGCATTTGCTTAAATACTTGTATCTATAAAAAGAACGTTAAACATAATATAAATGTATTTAAATAAATTGTCGGACTATGTTCAATTCTAAAATATATGACGTCATTTGTTCACATTTGATACGCTAGAGCAGATATGAATAGAAGAGATTCATGGAAGATTTAAGTTTAAAGATAGTAAAATCGACCTTGTTAACCAGACGCTCATCTGTGGCCGAACGGTTAAGGCACATCACGCGAAATGATGGTTCCGTATAGGATACAGGTTCGGAGAGCGAAAATTTTCTATGAAAATTTCTCAGACATTCAGGCCGGTAAATGTTATTTAATACTGTTTGTTATAAAACAGAACATTTGCTTAAATACTTGTATCTATAAAAAGAACGTTAAACATAATATAAATGTCTTTAAATATATATATATGTATGTATATATATATATATATATATATATATATATATGTATATATATATGTGTGTGTGTGTGTATATATATAATTACATATATATATATATATATATATATATATATATATATATATATATTTAGATGTAAATTTATAGTAAGTGATGTGATCACTAGATCTTCTACAGTAAATTTGCGTCGAGTTTTTCTAACATTCCACGAGATCTTTTGTTATCACAATGTGAGATCCGTACTAAAAAAAAATGATAAAAATATAAAACAAAGGAAAAAGAAACTAAATAAAATTGACAAAAGCGTACAACAAATATGAATGATTTTACTCATGCAGACATCAGTTATATCCGATGTTATTTCCCTTGCGGTATATGCAAAGAGAAAGCACACTAAACGCTATTGCATATTGCATTATTTTATTTTTCATATTGCTCGGGATTCCAGCCAAGTAACTGCTGTGGCCAAGAGAATAGCTTACTATCTTTTTCGGACCTGACATTCCTTTTGCTTCCTTTTGCACGGCCAGGATCTTTATCCTCCCATGAATACGGTAATACTTTTTCCTTAATAACCAGTAGAGAAAATTGCAAAAAGTTACTCCCCCTGAGTAAATACGAATATTTCTACATTGATGTTCGTTATTCACATCAGAAGCCTTGAACGCTGAATGCTCCCAATTGCTCTGCATAACATCACTGAACATTCGACCTCTTCAACAATGTTGCAAGAAAATCGAATGGAATTCTTTAAGAATTCTCCGGCTAGTTGAATGAGAATTTATCTGAAAAGATTACAGTGTGCCAATTTTTTTAAGCATTGCCAAAATCTCAACTTTTCACTTATTTCTCTATAGAATTATCATATCCTTTGATTTCTTCGTCCATTTTCCTATAACACCCAAACTTAGAATTATCATTCGATAATTGAACGTGCAGTCGGCATTTCTAATGCTCTCTTTTTGCCGGTCTCTCCTAGCTAAGTGATGGTAGCATACCGTTATTTGAAGGTGGTTTCCAAAGTAAAATAGAAGAGAGGTTCGATTTCGACTGAGAGCTATATGTCTTTTCATTAAAACTTTCTATCTTCAGACAAGTAGCCTTAACAACTTTAAAATGTGTACTCCCTTAATATAATGTTTATCGCAAAAAGAAATATTGTAGGATTAAAAAATGTATTTGTTATATATATATATATATGAAGAAATATAGTTTTCAGGTGTGCTATATTTATGGGATGAAGTGCTCAATAACAGAAATAGAGCGTATGTAAATATAAATATAAAAGTGAACATTGAAGTCAACACGCAGAGGAGACAGGCTGTTTCATGCTGGACGCAATCGTCGGGCCGCCTGACGATTGCGTCTAGCATGAATCAGCCTTAGTGTTGACTTCAATGTTCACTTATATATATACATATATATATATATATATATATATTTGAATTGGACATAGTCCGACAATTTATTTAAAGACATTTATGATATGTTTAACGTTCTTTTTATAGATACAAGTATTTAAGCAAATGCTCTGTTTTTAATAAACAGTATTAAATAACATTTACCGGCCTGAATGTCCGGAGAACGAAAATTTTCTATGAAGATAACAATGGTTTATTGTACGTAAAGTACAAATGAGCAATAGTTCGTAATACTAAGGAAAACAGGAAATAAGTCACGGAGGTTCGTAAGGGTCGCCTTCGCTCTCTGTCTCTCTGTCTCACTATTCCTCTTCTTCAGTCGCTCGTCAGTCTTTTATAGACTGACCAATACATACCGGGTATGCCAGGTTGTTCCACTATAACAATTTTAACGAACGATCTACCATGAATAAACCTGTGAAATTTCTTAATGGCGTAAATTATTGACAGACTTTCTTTTTCTATCTGACTATAATTTTTTTCCGCAGGTAATAACATTCTTGATGAGTGTGCAATCGGTTTCGGTGATCCGTTCTCGAATTTGTGTAAAGGTGCCGCACTTACACCATATTCGCTTGCATCTGATGCTACAATTAATTCCTTTTTTTCGGATCGTAATGTGCTAATGCTAAATCCGATGATAAGCACTTTTTTATTTTTTGAAATGCTTCTTCGCATTCTTTTGCCCATCACTATTTCTTACATTTCCTTAATAACTCGTTTAACGGAGCTCTCAACTCGTGCATTTTAGGAATATATAATCTATAATAATTTTGTTACATTACCCGGTATAGGCATATTTCTAATAGCTTCTGTTCTATTTGGGTTAGGCTTTCTTCCTTTATGATCAATTATCTGACCCAAATATTCAATTTTGTTCATGCAGAAATCGCATTTGTCAAGGCCCACTTTAAATCCGTAATTCTGTATTCTCTTGAATACTTCTCAAACATGATTTTTGTCCTCTTCCAAATTTTGGCTCTTTATAAATATGTCATCTAAGTATGCCATTGTGAATTCAAGACCAGCCCGCATCGTATCCATAATTTGTTGAAACACACTTGGGGCTACCTTCAAACCGAACGGCAAACGTTTTAAGTTGTATAGCCCTCTATGTGTATTGATAGTTAGATAATTTGTACATTCTTCCTCGACTTTGACTTGTAAATAAGCTCCGGACAGATCAATTTTCGAGAAAATTTTTCATCCATTCAACCTCGAGAAAATTTCTTCAGGCGTAGGAAGAGGATATCTGTGGTCCTTTAGACATTCATTCAACCCCGTTGAAAAATCAGCGAATACTCTTATTTTCTTATTTTTCTTTTTTACGTAGACCGTGGGGAACGTCCACTCAGAGTAATCTACTTTTTTTAATTACTCCAATCTCTTCTAGTCTTTGTAATTCTTTGTCTATCATTTCCAATGACGAAAATGGTACCTTTCTTTTCTGCTTAAACACTGGTTTTGCATTATCCTTTAACTCAAACTTTACTTCGGTCTTAGTAAAGCAACCTAATCCGTCTGCAAATACTTCCTTAAATTCATCTTTTAAGTCTTCAACGAATCTGTTTGCTATTTTCTATATTCGACACATTTAAGTTTTTACAAAACGTGTTAATTGGTTTTTCCCATAAATTGAATAACAATCCAGTCAATACCAAATAAATTTGAATTTCTTCCAGATATGACCTAGATTTTGCCTTGTACGTTTTATCGTCAAATGATACTTTCGCGTAAAATTCTACTTTGGATTTTAGCTTTCTTTCAGAAACACCTCTGGCCCTTTTCAGAGTGTTTTGTACTTTTGGTTGTCCAATTTACTTCCATGTAACTTCGTCGATTATAGATATGTCACTTCCGGTATCAAGCAGACAGCTTATAGTTCGACCATTTATTTTAACGTCTACATACTTTCTTCCTTCATTAATTGTATCTCTATTAGATACATCTGTATTTATCCTTTTGGACTTCTGATGTTTTTTTTTTTTTGCAAACAGTAGCTTTATGACCTTTTCGAGCGCATTCATAACATATTTTATTTCTAAAATAACACGTACTTGTAGCATGGTTTATTCCACCACATGCTTTGCAGTAGTATTTTACTTCCTTGTAGACTCGTTGTTTAACTCTTTACTTGGGCAATATTTTTCTCCTCTAGACTTATATTTTCCCGTTTTATATTGAGTAATTTCTGACATTCCTTCGTAACTTTCTGTAACGTTACTTCTGTATCTTCTTCCAGTATTCTTGAACGAATTTCTTTATCCTTTGTTGCACTTAACCCTTGAGCAAAAATTAAACACTTAAACATGTCTTCTTTAATTTCTTTGATCTTGAATAATTCACACTGAGAATTCACTTTTCCTGCGTATGAAATAAAGTCGTCTTCTTCCTGTTTAACCAAATTTAAACATTTATAACGTGTAAGAAATAAACTTTCACGTTCACCAAATATTTTAGACAATATTTCAATCGTTTCTTTAAACGATATATCCTCCGGCTTCTTTGGTAGAATGAAATTAGTGTAATTGGTATTTTCTTGAGCACCTAATATTTGTAATAGTATTATAATTTATTCTTCGTCAGACCATAACTGGCATCTTTTTTGAAAAAATTGCTTCGTACCGTCTGAAGTACCCTGGAAAAATGTACACCTTCCATAGGCTTGTAATGGAAATCTGAACGTGAATTAGTAATCCCTTCAGCAGAGAAAAATCTTGATCCTTGCTTTTGATCGACTTGTTTTGTTAATATCTTTTCCAAGACATCTTGCTGCTTTAAAATTTGCTTTTGTAAATCTAACTGCTGTTCCTGCAGTTGTAACTGTTGTTGTTGTTGATACTGGAATAGTTGTACTTGCAGTAATTCGATTTGTTTTTTAATCGATTTATTTTGTTCTTCCCAATGTGTCTGTTGCTGATGCATAGCAGAACACATGGTTTTCATAAATTCCAAGAACGCTTCCATATTAATTTTTTAAGGCACAACAAAAATAAAAATAAAAAATCACTACTTTTAGTCGATAAACTAGTTCAGCGACTGGTAAAAACGTATTATTCGACGTTTGACTTGGTCGTCGCTGTTATCTTTGGAGGAGTGTCTTTTTTCACTCCTCGTTCGATACTGTTAAATTGCCTTGTGAGTTTATTTTGAATTTACGTTCGCCGCTGTTATATCGTCTTGCGAGTTCTTTTCGAATCCTCGTAGTCACTGTTATGTTGTGTCGTGAGTTCTTTTCGAATCCTCGTCGTCAATGTTATATCGTGTCGTGCGTTCTTTTCGAATCCGCGTCGCCACTGTTATATCATGGATTATACGATAAAAACAACAAAGTAATCTCGAGTGGAAAGATTACAATAACACAAGAAATCAGGTAACAAATAACAATGGTTTATTGTACGTAAAGTACAAATGAGCAAGAGTTCGTAATACTAAGTGTTACACCGGCCTTTCTAACACAAGGGAATTACACCAGTTCTCACTATATATAGTGCCAGTAATACCTACCCGGTGTGTAAGCAGCGACAGTCCTTTTTGGACGTCTCTGCTATTCGGTCGAACTCTCTGCCTCTGAGGCAGAGGGGAACTCTCTGCCTTTGGGCAGAGAGGAACTCGGACGAGGCTCCGCCGAAGGGCAGAGCCTCGTTCGAGGTGGTTGACCACCCCGATCCCGTTTATACGGGTTCTACGGGCAATTTTTGCCCGAGCCTACGGGCTCGGAAAGCCCACATTAAACCGGCCTTGTGCCACATTCGACACACGTGGGCGTGTTGTTAAACATCGTAAGCAGCGACAGTCCTTTTTGGACGTCTCAGCTGTTCGGTCGAACTCTCTGCCTCTGAGGCAGAGGGGAACTCTCTGCCTTTGGGCAGAGAGGAACTCGGACGAGGCTCCGCCGAAGGGCAGAGCCTCGTTCGGGGAGGTTGACCTGCCCGATCCCGTTTATACGGGATCTACGGGCTATTTTTTGGCCGAGCCTACGGGCTCGGGTACCCCACTTTAAACACGGCCTTGTGCCACATCTGTCCCTCGTGGGGAGGACACTAAATACTGTAAGAAGCGACAGTCCTTTTTGGACGTCTCAGCTAGCTGGTCGAACTCTCTGCCTCTGAGGCAGAGGGGAACTCTCTGCCTTTGGGCGGAGAGGAACCCGGACGAGGTTCCGCCGAAGGGCAGAACCTCGTTCGAGGTGGTTGACCGCCCCGATCCCGTTTATACGGGTTCTACGGGCAATTTTTGCCCGAGCCTACGGGCTCGGAAGCCCACTTTAAACCGGCCTTGTGCCACATTTGACACACGTGGGCGTGTTAATAAACATCGTAAGCAGCGACAGTCCTTTTTGGACGTCTCAGCTATTCGTCGAACTCTCTGCCTCTGAGGCAGAGGGGAACTCTCTGCCTTTGGGCAGAGAGGAACTCGGACGAGGCTCCGCCGAAGGGCAGAGCCTCGTTCGAGGTGGTTGACCACCCCGATCCCGTTTATACGGGTTCTACGGGCAATTTTTGCCCGAGCCTACGGGCTCGGAAAGCCCACATTAAGCCGGCCTTGTGCCACATTCGACACACGTGGGCGTGTTGTTAAACATCGTAAGCAGCGACAGTTCTTTTTGGACGTCTCAGCTAGCCGGTCGAACTCTCTGCCTCTGAGGCAGAGGGGAACTCTCTGCCTTTGGGCGGGGAGGAACTCGGACGAGGTTCCGCCAAAGAGCAGAGCCTCGTTCGGGGAGGTTGACCGCCCCGATCCCGTTTATACGGGTTCTACGGGCAATTTTTGCCCGAGCATACGGGCTCGGAAGCCCACATTAAACCGGCCTTGTGCCACATTTGACACACGTGGGCGTGTTAATAAACATCGTAAGCAGCGTCAGTACAACAACTGCCTAGCTGAGTAGTACCCGTTTCCTACCTTTGTATCTGTGATGTTAAAAACACTTGTTCCTTAAACCAACCTCGACTTGATTTTCTTCTTTTTACTATTGTACCACGACACAACACTAAGGAAAACAAGAGATAAGTCACGGGGGTTCGTAAGGGTCGCCTTCGCTCTTTCTGTCTGTCTGTCTGTCTCACTTTTCCTCTTCTTCAGTATCTCGTCAGTCTTTTATAGACTGACCAGTTCATGTCGGGTATGCCAGGTTGTTCCACTATAACAATTTTTTAACGAATAACTTACAGAACCTTACGTCAATCGCTGAGAAATAGGGTATTTTCTGTGAACAATTACCCACACCAATATATTCATAGTATACAAATGTACAATTATCAATCCTATTCTACCTTATAACACTTCTAATTAAAATATTTAAAGTATTTCTTGTTATTATTTTTACTTAAACTTTTTGGATGAAATGCCCGTAGGTCAAATGTTCGTTCTGCCAAATGTCTCTCGGCCAAATGTCCGGCCACAGTTGGAGGAGAAATTACGAACAAAGCATTCAGCTTTATCTGCAGCGGATGATAGCATCTCAAATTGATTAATCAAGAGGTTAATAGAGACCTTACACTTATTTAGTACCCTATTACAGAGCCGCCAGTAATCACGAAATCCATAGATGCTATCTGGTGGCACATTTTCTCGGCAAACAGAGACCTAGGTACTTCGAAGACTCGCTTACATTTATTACAAGAACTAACGAATAGGCATTTGTTATCAGGAGAGCTGTCAAGTTGGGATAGACGAAAATAGGGCTCCTTGTGTGCTATGGCGGCCGAGGTGTCAGCTATCGAGTCATCAGTTATTTCCAAGAATGGGTGAAGGCATCTATGTCGTCTTAGAACCAAGACGAAAACTCAGTGGCGAAATTTTCAGTTGGAAGGTTGAAGATGTCGGTGTAAGGGGCGTCATGAAGAAATTCCCGGAACGACCCCCAATCAGCATACTCGTAAATGAAAGAGGTTTGATGGATAGGCGTTCGTATTTAATGAATGCTTGGAACGAAATATCAATATCAACCACAGATAGATCCGGGTTACC
Source organism: Acanthosepion esculentum (assembly GCA_964036315.1). Classification (NCBI taxonomy): domain Eukaryota; kingdom Metazoa; phylum Mollusca; class Cephalopoda; order Sepiida; family Sepiidae; genus Acanthosepion; species Acanthosepion esculentum. Next base: position 29,298,567 of record OZ038488.1, read on the forward strand.
AAGAGGACGGTACTTCGAAGAAAGGAGGTAAGAATTTAGTTCAGTAGAGGCGCGTGTTGCTCAATTTGGCTAGGGAAAGGAGTAGTCTACCATTTATGTAAAGGATTTGCCAATGGAAAAATTTAATGTCTGCATTCCGGTAAGTACCTTCAGAATGTTTCAGCCATGTGTCATGCTAAATATTAAAATCACTGAAGACAAAGATGTTCGCAGATGGATGAAGATATGGTTGGTTTTGGTTTGTTTTACGGCACATCAACCTCAATGGGTCATTTAATGCAGACAATCTTTTTCCTTGTAATATTTTTGTTTCGTCAAAAATCTATTTCTGGTAATATTTGTTTCATCAAAAATGTATAGCTGGTAATATAATTGCAAAATGTATTGCTGGTAATAGTTTTTGTTCTTCAAAAAATTATCTCTGGTAATAATTTTTTACAAAGTATTTCTAGTATTAAAACCTAGTTTTACACTTTCATAATCCTTTTTACCTCAGTTTCGGGGTTAACTATTTGCCCATAGCTGGGACCCTAAAAGGTGCTACCAAACCGGGTCAATGTGGATTTGGGAACACCAGCAATTAAGAGGTGGTTCCACGCTCCCCAAAGCCTCCTGATCAGAGGCCTTGCTGTTGGATGTAGTTTATCGACTTGCTCTGCACGCGGATCTAGTGTATCGTCATACCCAGGACGGGATGGATGAAGAGAAAGGGCTTTTTCTGTACTGTCAGCGATTGCACCTAATATACTGCAATACTAGGAAGAGGGGGGCGATAAAAGTAAAAGTGATAGCTGACAGGGTTTAGTAAGGAAAGCCGGAAGCACATATAAAATTAGTCAGCGACCTCGGGAGACAATTCATGGCCATCGGATTTAAACACCAAGGCCATGCATGTGAATTCTGGAATATTTTCGGCAAAGGAAAAGATAGCCTGAAACCAAGACTTCATTGGTTGCAATGGAAGAATTCAGGTTCGTTTCCCATAGGTCAAAGATATCTGGCGACCATTCCAGAAGAAAGGTTTCTACCCTACAAAAGTTGGAACGGATACGACGAATATTGGAGAAAGAAAGTGAGAGTAGATGGATCATTTGAATTGATTTAGTTGTATTTCTTTTCGTTGTGTTTTTGATGAGAAAAAAAATGTAATTTTCAATATCTGTCGTCAATGGCAATAAAAAAAACAGCCAGTGTGTGGCTGAGAGCAGAGCCTAATGTGGCTTCAGGGTTGTCACCGTAAATACATGCAGAGACACCTACTCATGCGTGACATGACACTACAGATGCCCCGATTTTATCCGACAGTTGAGAGCCTCTCTAACCGCCCCTAACGACCAGTCAGAAGCAGCTTCCAGCAAACTACCAACCCGGTGCCCTAATAATAGAAAGTCACAACCAATGGCTAATCAGATCACCAAAAAGTAAAGACAGTTAAATCTAGTTCTGATATCTACTATCGACTAAATAAATCGAGATAGTAAAACTTACTTCACTACTGTTGTGCCAATACCTCAGAATTGATTACCAACAGTAGGTGAGCACATTCTAAATTAACAAGTTGGGGAGGAGACGCTGACGTAAGTACTTTCATAATTAATAGCAATGGGGAGAACTAAAGAACTACATCCGCGCCTTGGGTAAGACGATAAACTACGTCCGCTTCCTGGGTAAGACGATAAACTACGTCCAACAGCAAGGCCTCTGATCCGGAGGTTTTGAGAAGCGTGGAATCACCTCTTAATTGCTGGTGTTCCCAGGTTCACCGTGACCCGGGGTGGTAGCACCTGTTGGGGTCCCAGCTATGGGCAACCAGTTAACACCCAAACTTGTGTAAAAAATAGGTTTTAATACCAGAAATACTTTGTAATAAAAAAAATATTATTACCAGCAATAATTTTTGAAGGTTAAATTAGTATGAGCAATACTTTAAAAAAAATACCAGCAATACAAACAGTTATACATTCTTTGAAAAAAAATATGACTAACTATAAATTTGTTCAAGGAGGAATATTCCCAGAAATAGATTTTTGAAGAAAAACATATTGCCAGCAATAAAAATCTTGTCGGCATTAAATAATACATTGGGGTTGATATACCGTAAAACAAAAACCAAACCAAACGAAACAGGGAAGGACGCGAAAAGATATCAGAGACTAAAGCAACAGCAAAAAGTAAATAAATTAAAATTCAAACAATGACACAAACATTTAAATATCGACAATAAGATTGCAGAAGGCAATGTAACTTACTGACAAGGGACTCCAAATATGCTACATTCCAATCTTTAAGTTGAACTTTTTTTATAGGCCGGACAGGTGGATTTCTTTTAAATGATGATTTCATGAAAATTATGGCGACTCTGAGACGGATCTTGGCTTTCTTCGGCCAAACCCCTTAAATTGAGATGGGTGGAGTAGAAGGGGTTTCAGGCTAAAGACTCTCGGTTCGGATGATTAGCGGAGGAGGTTGTGTGTGGTGTGGTGTTTGTGGAATCATTCACTTGCGATTGGTAGCGATAGTGGTACAAGGTTGGATTGTGTGGCATACCTTTAATTTTCCCCATATTTGGGGGCCTCTTGCACGGAAATAAGAACTCTGGACACATAGTAAATCTCATTTTTCGCATCCACACATCAAACATGGTTTTGTCGAAAGAAAAAAGAAATGATTACTATTTTCTAGGATATGTTAAAGGTGAAGGTGTACGCAATGAAAATCACTAATGCAACACGTTTGATTGAACGCATAAAGAGTAAATGTGCTAAAATTGATGGGAATGTGTAGTTATATATAGTTCACGTGAATCTTGCAGAGCACATAAAATTTTGCAACACTAATGATTGAGATCAGGCTAAAGACATTATTACAATATGATGTTGAAAATTTAATTTCTTGAAAATTGTCCAGATTTTTATGACACTCGGTATATATATAGTGTATCGTTCCGCGTGGTCAACCTAAGATGGAAAAAAGACGAGCATGCTGTCTATTTATTTTTTGTATCGTCTTGGCTGAGGAGGAAGTGACGTAATTCGTTAACGATTGGTCAGCAGTGGCATTTATTTTACGAGTCCATTTGTTTAGTGCTGGGCGTATTTTTTCATGCTTCAGGATCGCCTGCCGGATTAGTACTGTTTCGGTAGGGTCTCTTGGGCGAACAAGTATGATGTTGCAAGACCCGAAACTTATCATGAACCCAAGTCATAACATCACTGACGAGGCGATCCTGAGAACTCGTTGGAGTGTTTTCAGGACATATATATATATATATATATATATATATATATAAATATATATATATATATATAAACGATTGAATATGCTTATAAAGCTCCATAAATTTCAAAATTTTTATTCCAAATTTGCTTGAGGATGAAACAGAACTAGGTACGTTAATTTAATTTAATTTCTATAATTAAATTGAAGTTTTAACTTCTGTTTTTGAAACATGAGAACTCGTATGTAGCGATGGAATCATATTTTTTTAAAAATAATTATAATATAGGCTCTACTAGTGTATTGAGTACTGTTTTTAAAAATAAAAACAAAAATACTAAGGAACTTAGGATTATTAACGTAACAGTTCTTTCCTATTTTTCTATATACTCTCACAAACACACACACTCACACACACGTATATATATATATATACACACGTGTATGTATATATACATATATATATATATATATACATATATATATATATGTATATCTGTGTATGTGAATGTGTATGTGCGCGCCCTCTTCGGCAGGATATTTTTCTTCAATAAGAAATCTCGAATATTCAGAAAGGTAGACGAAAATACATAAATACATTGTTTAATAAATACACGGAGTGTCTACACAAATAGGAGTATCCGCTAAAAATATACGATCTGACAAAAAGAGCACCAAACCGCAGTTCACTCCGCCAGAAATTTGGAAACGTCATACTGTATTGCTTGGCATTCGCGCTAGAAGCTCCAATACGAACATTTGAAAATGTTTCGGTGTCAATCTGTGGAGAGTGTAGGGGATTCGGTAAGAGTTGAATGAGTCTGATCGATTACGAAGGAACGACAGCTTAAAAAACTCACTAAGAAAAGAAGTACCAAAGTAGTTGATGAGGGCCTAAGACTCAAGACGAACGGACATCAAATGTCTTAAGGAAGTAGTCCTAGTTTAGGCCAAGAGCTTGATGGTTGAATAATCTATATCTGGCAAAAAGACTCTGCACCATACAACACAAGCAGAAGAACCCAGTCATAGCTCTCAATTTCTGCGACCACATCACCTCTTGCATCTGGCCACCTAACTCTTCAGACTGCAACACCCTTGATTATTACGCGCATTGAAACGCAATGTGGCAAAAACTCATTGACTACTGCGGCGAAAGTGACTGTTGAGTTGAATAATCATCTGAATAGTCCAGTTTCTATTAAAACTGTTCGTCGTGAGCTCCATAAGGCTGGATATCATGGAAGTGTCGCAGTAAGGAAACCTCTTCTCTCCACTCGCAACATTCAGAAGAGATTGAAGTGGTGCAGAGATCACAATGCCTGGTCTGCAGACCAATGGAAGCAAGTCATATTCTCATACGAGTCCAGTTTTTCTCTTTTCCCAATTTCAGGGCGAGTTTATGTGTGGAGGCAGCCCAAAGAAGTTTACAACCCTGGCTGCCTTCTTCCAACAGTGAAGCGTGGAGGTGGATCAGTGATAGTTTGGGTCTCCCTATCATGAGACTTCCTCGGTCCAATAGTTTCCCTGCACGGTAGAACCAACAGCAAAGTTTATCTGAACATTTTTGGAAATCATATTCATCCAATGGCCCAGACTTTATTGCCCGATGGTGACTGCATCTTCCAATACGATAATTCTCCAATATATACCGCTCGAGTGGTTAAGAATTGGTATGAATAGCATAAAAGTGAGCTAGAACACATGGAGTGGCCTCCCCAATCTCCAGATATCAATATTATTGAATATTTGTGGTGCATTTTGGAGCGACAAGTTAGGAGCCGCTTTCCTCCACCGTCGTGTCTTAAAGAGCTGGAGAAGTTATTAATGTAAGAATGGCTGAAAATTCCTCTGGATGAAGTCAGGAAGCTGTATGATTCCATTCCTAGACGTTTTAAAGTTGTCTGTGAGACTAAAGGAGGACCAACAATCATATTAAATAAGTTTTCTTTGAATTTAACAAGTGTTTCAATCATTTTGTCCAACCCCTGTATGTATATATATATATATATATATATATATATATATATAATCATAATGGCTTCAATTTTCCGTATATTGGTTAATAGATTGTATTAAATAACAAAAAATATTCATCTATTAATAAAATATATTTTGCGTCTTATGCCATCATTACTTTATTTAAAACTTACTGCCATTTAATAAACCAACCTGATCTTTCTCTAAGTGTGCTATATATATATATAATATATATATATATATATATATATATATATATATATTAAAGAAAAATAATTTACGTAATACCTGTGATTAGTTTATTTATTTAATGAATCAACGTGATCTACCTTTAAGCTCGTTATAAGTTGTAAATAACTAATTGCAAGATATTACGCAAAGTATTTTTATTTAATAGCTGAATATTTTTTTATTTAATTCAATCTATTGCTTTAAAGTAGTAACAGTCTTAACTCAAATATTTTACGTTATACTTCGAACAGGAGCAACTAAATGATAATTCTAATTTTTGTCAACAAATTACATATTTTTTCTCAATATTGAATTCTATAATATATTTCTTTTATGACACTGGGAAAAATCATACCATTAATTGAAATAATTAAATCTAGTTTGTTTGAGGTATATTTTTTGAAGTCAATATTTCTTAAATGAAAAAAATATCTTCTGTTTTTTTTTGTTTTGTTTTGTTATTAGTTTATTTACTTCTACATAAAAGTAAAGCTAAATGAACATCCTATACGCGTTCTAATCCCATAGTTTTTTCTCCAAGGTTTTTAAACTACACGGTGGTCTGAAAGTCCTGTCACCCCCTAACTAAACGTAATCAGAACAATAAAAGAAAAATACAATAATACACATCACGTGTACTGGATTCAGAGCTTATTCACTTTCATCGACGCTCTCTCACACCGAAAAGGTCTGTATGAACACCATCATTTTCGTGCCAGCCATCTGAAATAATAAATTATATTACATAGGGGTACAAGACTTTCGGACCACCACGTATTTGCAGATGATTTTGATGTGTCAAAAGGAAATTATAGTTAATATCCGTTTCCTAAAACACTTTCTTTTTTTTTTATAATTAATGGCAAATTTTATGGCGAGTTTAGGAGGAAAACGTGTGACATTAATTATTTCCTATATTTGAAGAGTTTTTGCTGGGAGCCCAACATTGCAACCATTTCAAAAAGTCTAGCTGTTCAAGTAATGATATTTTAATGCTTGCTTAATTAGTATATCTAAGCCATAGCGTATATAAACGTCCAAGTACTAAGCGTAGAACAACTCTCGGTATGCGAGATGAACGACTACCTGCTGGACGAAAAAATTACATTTCTTAACAGTGTTTACTTAGAATTTTTTTTTTCATTTAGCGGTAAATAAATTAATACTATAAAATCAAACTATTTTTATTTAAAAGCTGGACCGTTGGATTTCCTAAATTATACCTGAAACAAACTAGATTAAACTATTTAAATTCCATAAGGAACATGCGAGTTGCAGGTGTGGGCGTCCATGTCTCTTTTCCTGTTCATGATTGACTTAAAACAAGTATTCAACCAGTAGTCTGCCGATACATCCCGCGCTAGTATAGTCGCCAATCATATCTATTGGACCCAGTCTGTCTTGTTATTTACCTATATCTGGGATTGGCGGAGGGGGTAAGAAAAGGATTCATATCCAAGGGTATTTACGCTTAAGCGATTGTAACGAATAGTACATAGGAATATTAATTTTAAATATGCTTCAAATAAACAATTGGGATACAAATCCAGACAAGTTAGTTGGTATAATTTAAACTCTGTTTAACTTGAAAAAGTTTTGAATTAAATAAATATTATTTGGAAGTTAAAATAATACGCCGGAATGTAAGTAATAATGGTAATATGAACAATTTCCTTATAAGGGAACATTCCGTATTCACTACCTGAGCAGACAGTTCCACTGTCGATTGACATTTATAAAACCTTTCTCTTAAAACAAATTTTCAGGGTAATAGTTTTCTCAAGTCCAATAACTGTTATCGCTCTTTCAATGATTGATGGCGGCTTCATCCTAACATTTTATTTGAAAGCCAATGTCATGTTTACTGTGCTTATTTTCTCATCTCGCTACATGTGATATCCATTTTAGTTAGTGATTTTGTTGAAAATCCTCAATTGATTTAGTTTCTGTTATCTGAAACAGATCTTTGTTTGCGATTCTGTAACGCCGGTCTATTCTCGCTAAAACCAACAGATTTCATTCGCGCAAAGTTATTCTTAAACATTAAACTTAAAAAATTATTATAGAGTATTGCATTCATATAAAAGTCTCGATCTGACGAGGCTATTTAAAAACATATCTCGATATTTTAGTTTAATATTTTCGTTTTGTAGTTTGTTAGGCAAAACTACTAGAACAGTTTATTCTATTATCTATTACCTTCTCTACTAAATTCGTTTTATCTGATGCCTACTCCGAGGCATTTGAATTTTTTTTAAGCGTTTCACCCAAAGCAAGACGGGAAGCCACTAGCACGCAAGGGGTTACAGAGTTGCAGCGAGAACAAAGAGGAGTGATAGAGGAAAGTATGAAGAGACGGTTAGGGGATAGATCAGGGCATTTGGATACGTCGATTGACGTTACATTTGAATAGTTGGAGATTATAGCTATCAGGAAAACAAGAACTGGGGAGGGAGTTCCACGGGCGGGAAGTGCGAGACATGAAGCTATTGGAGTAAAAGAGACAGCTACATTTAACAGTTTCGACAGTGAAAGGGTGAGAGCGAGATGCCACCCTAGTAGAACGCTTAAATTCATGAAGTCTGGGAACCAGCGAAAGCAGCTCATCGGAGCAGTTACCATGAAAGTATTTGTAAAAAAAGATAGAGGGAGGCAACGGCAGGTCTGTGAGAGAGTGGCTGCAGACGAGATGCCAGATCAGGGCCAATTACATTGCATATCCCTCTTTGGATTTTATCAAGGATCTAGAGACAATAAGAAGGGGCCCCAGGCCATATATGGCAGCAATACTCCATACAAGGGCGAATCCAACATCTAATTTGCATTGTTAGTCGGAACTACTTCTAGCCCAGGTTATTCTAAGTTCAATTTCCTGCACTACTATAGGCGATTTGTTCTTTCGGATCCATAAAGGAAACTACAAAACCACTTACAGAAGGTAGCGAAGGCTAGCGAGATGAAGGGACTAAGCATAAACTACGAGTCAGAATGGATGGCAATCAGCAAAAAGATGAGCTCGAAATACGATTTACATATCAGGGACACTAAAATCAAGCGGGTGCAGGAATTTAAATATCTGGGAAATGTTCTGGCAGACGACGGTAAGTGTGACGGTGAGATCAGAAGACGTACTGGGATGGCCAAAGACGCATTCCAAAAGCTAGGCAGAGTATTACAAGACAGGAGGTTTTCGTTGGTAACAAAAGAAAATGAGTGCTGATCTCTTACGAGATATCTGTCCTTCTTTTCGACAGTGAATGTTGGAAATCTCCTCAAAGATGAAGAAGAAACTCAAGATAGCAGGACCATTAACCTAACATGTGAGCAACATTGAGGTGTTGGAGCGGATGCAAACAAAATGGACACTTATAACATCAGGAATTGGCAACTGGAATTTCTGGGACACGTATTGAAAAAAACGGGCTTGGAAAATCTGATGCTCACAGGGCGGATAGAGGGAAAGAGGAACAAAGGAAAGTAACACGTGATTTACTTAACGGGCTTCAGCAAGTGGATGGCAGAACAGGGTCTGGGAGAAATAACAAAAAGACAACACTTATTGAGATCTAAAAGGAACAAGAGGAAATGGAGAGCCATGATCGCCCACGTCACGAAGGAACGCGGCACATAAAAGAAGAAGACTCTGAGATTATTTGAATTGTTTGTTATTTACTGAATCCACTCAGGTTTATATACAAAGGTATCTCGATTAGTGTGGCTAATTTGTACACCGGTAACTATAAAAATATTTTTTTAATTACCCTGGTTAAACTGATGAATGTTTTACCGGACTAATCGAACATTATGCATGCACTAATCTAATGATAGTATATTAAAAGGTTTAGCGTGTTACAGTTTTTTGGATACTGTATGCAACTAGTGAGCCAACCAAAATGAGCTGACACATTTTATAGTTTACCAAGAGAAGGTTAACCAATCAGAAGACGTGGAATATTCGATCCGATGTATATAAAGACGGCCATTTGGTTTTTTTCTTGTCGGAGTATCCACTGCTAACCTGTCAGATGAAAGACCTGAAGAACTATGCTTTCCTACTCTCTCCGAATATCCACTGCCAACCTCTGATAAGGAAGACCTTAATAATTCCTGAACAGTTGCTACTAGACATTGGTGCTGTTTCATTGAACAAATTACTTACTACGTTGGAAATCTACACTCAGACTACAGTGAACATGTTTTACATAGCGTACTAATCGAAGACGCATTAATCGAATGCTCATTAATCGAATGCTCATTAATCGAGGGATGCCTATATATATACAGAGACAAAAAAGAGTCTCTTAATTTTTTAGCTGGCCATAAGTGTGCCGGAATGTCAGCAATTATTTATTTATTGAGGCTCTGAGCGTAGAATTCGATCTAATTGGTTTATGATTCTTCCTGTCAGTGGCGTTGTTTATTTCCTATTACTTCCGTGAGGGAAAGTATCAGCACAATCGATTTTGAAATTTACAGCATCAAGACCGCGGGCTTTTTTCTTTTGCCGCACAAGAAACAACGGCCGTGCCCTAGATGTTTCGATTTCACTGTGAGCCCTTGTGTGGGGATATGTACCAGCTTACGGCAATATCACGTTTCGACTCTCATTCGATCACCGGAATTAATCAACGTTGAACCTGGTCAGTACTCAGAAGCGTAACCGCTGGGGAATAACATGTGATATAAGCTACGAGGCAAGCCAAGCAAGCCGCCGATGGATACACTTATACTAACAGAATATCTCATCTATATGTGCAGCTGTTTCTGAACTGGGATGTCGCAAAACTTACCTGGAATTATGCAAACCGCGGAGCCTACTAAGAATATAATAAGCTTAATCCTTTCATTTCTTTATTATTTCTTTATTTTTTTTAATAATGTCACTCCCAATCAAAGCAACAGTGCCACTTAGTTGCAGGAGTTTATGGAGTGTGAAAGAATACACGAAAAACATTAATTACTTTATTCGGACTATTGTACTCATTTTTGTCGCCATATTTATTACAGCGTTTCGGCTGTTGTACACTCCGACCTTCTTCAGGTGGTTGGAATGTCGAACTGGACGATTTATTTTTGCTCACTGGGGTAGATTAATCTAGTTCCATGTTCCATGTTTAATGGATGTCAGCTATCAGTTATCTCCTGTTAATTCCCATCTGAAAGTTCTCCACTGCCTTAACCGGGTATTGAACTCGCACTCTTTGGGTCCAGTCAATGTGCCATGTGTCCTTGATGGCGGTATTAAATGTTAAAGAATGATTAAATACCCCGAAATGCATACATAGATGTCCTCAAGGACACATGGCACTGTGGATAAAGCCATTAGTTAGATCCAATGACAGGAACTAAAGTGTGTAAGTTCAATACCCGGTTAAGGCAGTGGAGAACTTTCAGAGGGAAATTAACATGAGATAAATGATAACTGACATCCATTAATTAAACATAGCAAATAGAACTAGAACATTCTACCCCAGTGAGCGAAATAAAGGGCTCAGTTCGACATTTCAACTACCTGAAGAAAGCCTGAATGTACAATGGCCGAAACGTTGTAATATGGCGAGAAAAATGAGGACAATAGTCCGAATAATGTAAATAATGTACATAAAACCTCATCTCTGAAATATAGACAGATACATTAGATCTGTCATTACGCTGTCAACGCGTCAAAATTACAGTCTAGGTTAAAACACATTTATTGCCGTGTTAAAAATGCATTTCTGCGATATTTTAAACTTAAAGTAAATAATATATATTTCAAATAAGATTGATTATACTTTAAATAAGTTAATATTCCTCAAATAATGTTTCAGAAAAGTATATTTTATTTTTGAAATCTTTTTTAATAAAACTGACACAAGTTGCGTGTGTAGGTTATTCACTACTTCTCTCTGTCTCTCTATCCTTCAACACATCCTGTGAGTTTAAATTTTTAAATTTTAATTTTCCAATATCTCTTTCCTAATTATGTGATTATACTGTATACTTTACCATAAATCTTTCTTAGTTTGATGAGAAAATATTATATTTATGTAAATTCCCAGTTTCATCTTTCAGTTATTAGATTAATTTCCTTATTTTATAGTTTGTATTCCATGTTAAAAGAACGACATCATTTTTTATTCTATAGCTTATGTAAATAATGTACATAATACCTCATCTCAGAAATATAGACAGATATTGAAGAAAAACATTATTAAAGAGCGAGAACAATAAAGAAACTATGAAAGGACAATCGATAACGACTGACATTGCATTTAAATTTTTGAAGATCAGACTTGATTGGAAATAATAGAACTTACGGTTACATGTACTCATTCGACTTTAAAATTATGAGATTATACCGCCAATCTAATAACGCGCTTGAATACATAGAATCTAGATACCATAAGATAGAGCTCATGAAATACTATGTAATCTTTTTATAGAAAAGGCGGAGGTAATTTACTTAACGGCGCATGGAAGGTGACTGAAATCGAGATGCTAGGCCAGGAATAATAATATTGCAGATTTGTCTTTGGATTTTATCAAGGATCTCTAAATGAACAGCAGAAACACCTGATCAGGGACGTCCTACTCGCGGGCCCGCGGGCTGCAACAACAGACCACTTAATACGATTTACTGCAACCTAAAATCTTTAAATCTATTTTCATTTACTTTAGTAACCTATGTCGAGTAAATTAATCTCAGATTCACTTCCCCATTGCACTAAAATTGAACGTGGTCAATGGCCTTTACTAAGACTCACCGGCTGGTGCTTAGGGCAAGAGCTAAGTAAAAGTTATTTAGCTCATCTAGAAAACTGATGTGCATGTAGGAGAGAACATATTGGTATGAACAATTCTTTTATGCATTTGAAACATGAAAACTGCTGAAAGAAACAGGTTGTGTGATTCCGATTTAACTAGTATTCTTAGAATAAAGACACGAGCCATAGAAGAAAATAGTGACAATATCATAAATAAAAGGAAAGCAATGTCAAATTTAAGTCACTGCATAATTCTGTGCATGCAAAATTTTTTTTTTTTTTGCTATCAATAATACAGCATTTTTGTAATTATATATATTTGTTATTAAAATTAGATATTAATGTTTTGAGCTTTTTAAAAGTATATGTATATAAAGTCATTTTGTGGCCTGGTGAATATACCTGAATCCCAAATTTGGTCCATTAGTAAAAATGGTTGGACAACCCTGCAACAGATCATATGTGGCAGCAATATTCTAAGCATAGACGACTGGTAAACTTGTAGATATGTTAGATAGGTTCCGGTGAGAAAAATTGTCGTGCCCGACACAATGAACCAACCTTATAATTCTTAGTTTTACCAAGTTAATCTGTTGGTTCTTATATTTCTAGTGTTGTCTTCTTTTCTAAATAATTTTGCTTCATCAGATAGGGAAAAATAACTAAAACTGTTAGTGATGACGGTTTTAGGAGATAGGTGTTAATGATTGAATAGTTGCCAGGGACATCATTTGCACTAAGTTAAGAAAATCTTAAAAGTGTTATAAAATGGTTGCTCTTTATTACTTGGGCAATCAGTCAACTGGTGAAATTCATTTACAAGCTCTAGGGAAATCTCAGAAGCTAAGAAAGGAAGTCCCAAATGAATTTACGCAAAGAGCCCCTGTCATCGCATTATGCAAACCCGTCACATTCAGTCTTTTAATTATTTCTCAGTATGCATCGCGCTCACTGGGAAGCAATCGAACAAGTTAAATCTTGAAGAATTATTGTAATAAGCTATAGAATAAAAAATGTTGTCGTTCTTTTAACATGGAATACACACTATAGAATTAGGAAATTAATCTAGTAAATTAATAATGCAAGTGGGAATTTACATAAATATAATATTTTCTCATCAAACTAAGAAAAATTTATGGTAAAGTATACAATATAATCACATAATTAAGAAAGAGATATTGGAAAATTAAAATTTAAAAATTTTAACTCACAGGATGTGTTGAAGGATAAAGAGGCAGATAGAAGTAGTGAATAATCTACATACGGAACTTGTGTAAGTTTTATTAAAAAATATTCCAAAAATAAAATAAACCTTTCTAAAACTTTATTTGAGGAATATTTTACTTGCTTTAAAGTATAATTAATCTGATTTAAAACAGATATTATTTACTTTAAGTTTAAAACATCGCAGAAATGCATTTTTAACCCGGCTAAAATTGTGTTTTTAACCCGACTGTAATTTTGATGTGTTGACAGCGTAATGACAGATCTAATGTATCTGTCTATATTTCTGAGATGAGGTATTATGTACATTTTTTACATTATTCGGACTATTGTCCTCATTTTTGTCGCCATATGTATTACAACGTTTCGGCCGTTGTACGCTATGTCCTTCTTCAGGTAGTTGGAATGTCGAACTAACACCTTTATTTCGCTCACAGGCGTAGACTGTTCTAGTTACACGTGCCAAGTTCTATGTGCTATGCTTAATTAATGGATGTCAGTTATCAGTTATCTCCAGTTAATTTCCCTCTACTTTAACCGGGTATTGAACTCACACTGATTGGGTCATGTCACTGGATCTAATGAACGCCTTTATCCACTGTGCCATGTGTCCTTGAGGAAGAAGGCCGGAGCGTACAACGGCCGAAACGTTGTAATAGATATGCTGACAAATATGAGGACAATAGTCTGAATAATTTAAATAATGGACAGATCTAATGTTTTTCTTTTGAGATGTTATTTGTAAAACATAATTAAAGAAAATGATGTCTACTTTTTCTCAGTAATCTTTAAAATTATGAAGATATTCTAATCTAATATTTTATTGAATTTTAAAAATACTGACTTTAAAGTTTCTATAGTTATCGCACTTATTTACAGATAACGTCGTTTATGGGAGCCTGTACTTACAAAATACGGCACGTTTATGCGCATAACAAAAAAAAATCAAAACTCTTTTAAAGGTATCGGTGTTTAATGAGTTGTATTAAACTCTTCCATTTACGATTAGTAAATATAGTTTTCCCTTAAAAATAATATCATCGAAAAGGCCTAAATTAATACAGAATTTTAAATGATTTAAGACGTAGAACATTTTTCTAATTTAAATTTAAAACAAAGAAAAACATTTCTTGTAAACATTCCTTATTCAACGATAAATCTTTTTTCTTAAGACACCAGTGTCCTTAATATATGTTATTTACAAAAGCAATTGAAAGCTTTTCTAATGAAATAATGTCATAGTTTTATTGCATCTTTTTTTCATCTTAAAATTCAGAGCTGATCTTCGGTAAACGTTATTTCTGTTTGACAAAAACAAAATGACAATTTAAATTCTACAACGAGTCCTGCTTGTAAGTAGGATAAATATGTGGATGCTGAAATTTTAATTTCTCGATGTTTTGTAAAATTAATTTTTGAAGGGTTAACAGATGTAAAAGAAAAAAAAGTAAAAAAAAGAATATTTAATTCGTTTGTGATATAAGTCCAGAAAATGTCAATAAAATCCGATAAGTATTTGATTTTTTCAAGAATTTTAAATCAATGTTTTTCACGCCGGAATATGTGATAAATTTCCCTGTAGTAATCTTTGGTTCACCGACTGACGCAAGAAAAATATGTTTTTTAGACGAAAATTATGTCCGTTCTAGAACAGATTAAAAAAATTAATAATATAATCCAAAATATTTTGGTCTTTCCTCTTAATAAAAAGAAAAATTTTAACGATAAAACTTTGTTTTTTATTAAGTTTGGGAGCTTTTTTCATCGTGTTACGTTCATTTTTAGAAGAAAAAAATTAGGTACGTACTATAAGAGTGGGATGATGTCATCCTGCATATGAAGAGTGGCATGATAACATCCAAGATATAAAGAACGAGATGATAACAACAGAAATATGAAGGGCAGGCGGCTAACAACCTACCCTGTAGATTACATAACGCTCTCAATTTCAAATTCTATTAATTTACTCGGATCAACAAGCGCAGGAATAAAGCCGGGGGCAAAAAAACAAAACTGAAACAGTGGGATAACAACAGCAAAGATAACGATTTTAGACTGAACGTAAATATTGCGAATAATGATCACCTCTTACCAGAAATTCACACCGAAATAATAAATAATTTCGATATATCTAAATAAAGTCATTTTGAAACAATTTCACACCAACAAAATCTAAGCCATATAAAACATTTGCCAAGTTTAAATAAAGTTACTTTGTTTCTCACTCAGTAGAACTGATTACGATCTACATTTGTCAAAGTACCAAGTATATACAGTCGTTTCATACGTTTTTCACCAGGGTTCCGTTTATAGCCGTGATATTCTATGCAATGATGTTGCCAGTAGCTTCTGAGGTCATGTTTCATGCGATGACGCTAACGCACCTGCTGTTGCTAAAGGTTCAAAGGCCAGGACTGGAAGTTTGAAAAGGTTACGCGCATCGGAAATAGCTGAGAATTCGGAAGGCTGTTTACGTACAGGTGATGATGGCCGTTCAGTTTAGAGTTTATACATTGTTTCTGCGCAGATCAATAGGATTACGAGTTATACGCTTTTGGGAAAACATATGATAGGATGAAAGCATCGTTCGATAAGCTAATCGATACCGAACAGGTAGAATAATGTTTTGAGAACGGCTAGCGAAAAGGGTATGACCTCTGGAGACAGAAAACAGAAGTGTCCACAATATTGACTCGCAAACCCTGAAGAATCACTTTAAATAACATGGCACTCGTTTCATGCAGGTGACCTCAACAGCAGGTAAACACGTATATTACCAAACGTGGAATCCGCAAAGCGATTTCGAATTTCGGCTCAAGATGTTTAGGAATCCCTTAATGCTAATATCGCCGCTTTCTCTCTCACTCTCTCTCACTCTGTGTGTGTGTGTGTGTGTGTGTGTGCGTTTGTGTGTGTGAGAGTGTAATATCCTTTAAGAATGTGGGCGATTAGGAAACTTCAGGCATTCTGTCTTCTGTTCTTCGAACTATTTCTTGCTTTTTTAACTTCTCTCTTTTTCATACGGATCTTGGTCTGGTATCAGCTAACACAAACTCTACCCCAGTGTGCGAAATAAAGGATTCAGTTCGACATTCCAACGACCTGAAGAAGGCCGGAGCGTACAACGGCCGAAACGTTGTAATAAATATGGCGACAAAGATGAGGTCAATAGTCCGAATAATTTAAATAGTGTACAGTCCATCCGAGTTTAAAATAGTTGCTTGGGTTATTCTTGCTGTATGCAGGGTTATGTTGTCGTAGAGAACAGTATTTTCATTTAATCCACTGTGTACGCTGCCACTACCGAGCAGAAAGTAAGTTATATCAATGTACTCCAAATCGAATCTTATCTTATTATTAGTATTTAGGATAATACATTACAAAAGGTTTCCAGAAAGAGACATTATTATGAACCAGGTTACTTGTGGTTATATTGTCGGTTAGATATTTGAAACTTAAATAATAATGTCTAATCTTTTAACACATTTCTATTCATATGAATTATATTTTGATTGCCATCATGTCTATGGCAAATTTTCTCTATATTCTGTGTCATTTCTCTTTGTTTACATTTTTGCAGCAGCTTCTGTAAAAAAAAGTATTTCTGGGCAAACGACTTTTCTTGCATATTATGTCTTGTAATAGCATATCATATATTTTCTTTTTTTTTCGCGAGGTGGGAAATAATCAGCTTTGGAGAATGGGAATTGTCTGGAAAATATATGAACTTTATCATAAGTTAATCAGTTGTGACATATGCTGTTCAAAAAACGTCTTGCCCCTTGCATGTATCTTGAATCCACCATCAACTTTGAAGAGACGTAGGATTTTACTAACTGCAACAGAGATCAAAACATTAACGATTACTGTACATGTCCTGATATCTTCTAAATCATGATAAAGATTTCTATGAAAAACACAACCTTTAACCCAACTCATTCAATGCAGCTCTCTCTCTCTGTATCTTATATATATATATATATATATATATATATATATATACATATATATATATATATATATATATATATATATATATACATATATATATATATATATATATATATATATATATATACATATATATATACATATATATATATATATATATATATATATATATATATAAATTATGTGGTGCAGGTTCAATTTATATTACGCGAATCATTCATACGTAAAGCAGATAATGAAGTTAATGATATAGCAATAATCACTCTCGCAAACAATTTTTAATAATAAAATACATTAACCTTGAATCAGTTAATGAATAGTATGATCCTTGTTTATAAATTCCGGTAAAAAAAAAACAAAGACCTGATAAAACCGGAATTTATAAACAAGGATCATACCATTCATTATCGGATTCGAGGTTAATGTATTTTATTATTAAAAATTATTTGCGAGAGTGAATCTTTACCATATCATTAACTTCTTTATCTGCTATTCATATGAATGATTCGCGTAATATATATATATATATATATATATATATATATATATATATATATGTGTATATATATATATATATATATGTGTATATATATATATATATATATATATATATATGAAAAAATATACTCTTAAGGTGTACTATATTTATGGGATAAAGTACTCAATATCATAGATATAGCATGTGTAAATATAAAAAAGTGAACATTGAAGATTGCTTCTAGCATGAAACAGCCTGTCGCCTCTAAGTGTTGACTTCAATATTCACATTTATATATATATATATGTGTGTGTGTGTGTGTGTGTGTGTTTGTGTGTGTGCAGAGAGAGAAATACATTACTATTAAGAAAATGGTTTTCATGCAATTCATCACCCACTGTTCGTATTTCTATTTTCGATGTTTACTGAATTATTGTAGTTTGATTGCTTTCATGTCTTTAACTAATTTTCTTTATATTCTGCATCTTTTCTCTTTGTTTAAATTCAAGTTATCAAATTCGAGAATTTTTTTTTTCTGGGAAAGCTAAGTTTCTTGCTTATTATCTGTTTCATTTTCTCAATTCTCTTTTTATGACATTCTTAAAGCCAGGGTGTTCTTGTTCTTATCTTGCCAATGTCTTCATTTTTCTTTTTCTTTCTATGATCTCTACTCAAACTTTTCCCAACTTTCATTGTTGTAATGCCATCACACATAACTTTACAGTGTCTTTTGAGATTACATCTTTCTTACCGCTCATAGAATTCTTTATATATCTGAAATTAAAAAATAAGAATAAAAATGTGGTTCTACAGAAGTATGCTGAGAATACCATGGACAGAGCATGTGAGCAATGAAGAAGTTGTAAGGACAATAGGAACTACCAGAAAACGTAGAATCAAGAATGGACAATTTGACTTTTTGAGACACATAATGAAGAAAGAAGACACCAAGAATTTAACACTCAAAAGCCATAGTAAAGAAAAGCGGAAGAGAAGAAACCATTGTGTAACCAAGTGCCAGAGAAGATGAAAAGTACTTACTACGTAATGAATTCTATTAATTGATAAAAGTCATGGGTATGACGATAGTCTAAATCCAGTAGCATTGCCTATGACTGGGACATTGGAGGTTTTGAGGCGCATGGGACCACCTCTTAATTGTTGCTGATCCCAGGTCCATCCCTGACCCGGTGCGGTAGCACATGTTATGGTGCCCCCTATGGGCAAGTATTCAACCCTCAAACAAAACATTATGAATTTAAAAACACCAGCAATACATCTATAGTAAAATGACCAAGAATAAATTTTTAAAGCAAGAGAAACACTCATATATTTTATCAGCAGGGGAAAGTATACAACTGCTTTCAAAATGTATTTCATTGAAGCCATAAAATTGTGTTCAGATTATTTAGTCGAGATTAAATAACCCATAGGGGTTGTTATCCTGTTAAACAGATTCAACCACGCAAACAATCAACATGAAATAACACTTTCATAGAATTAATCCATATAAAATTTGACAATTTCTTAAATCAAACTGTATTCCAAAATATAACTTCAATAAAACTACACCATAAAACACACTGTCACCAACTCTAGTAAGTATGCCACCAAGGCATGTACAGGTCGCGTTGGGTAAATTTTCGCTATTTTTTAAGTTCGCGTATGCGCGTTGTTTGCTTTTGATTTTGTAATGGTAAAATATAGTAAGGTCAGTTAGGCACCGTCTTTGAGAAGAAGAACGCCATGGAGCAATTCACTCCGCCAGAAAATTGCGAAACGGCATGCTGTACTCCTTGGAATTCTCGCCGGAAGCTCCAATACGATTATTTCAGTGTTTAGGTGTGTTGAGTCTTGACTCAATGTTGAATCTCGCCTATTGCATGGAATAATAATGCAACACAAAATGTACTTAGAACAAGAATGTATTATAACAAGAAAGTGTACACAATAAGTACATATAGTATTTCTGTATATTTCTGGGAAGACGTTCCTGGAGAATGTGTTGACTAGTCGCAGTCGATCAGAGTCTCTAGTTGGATCTCGTGATTCCACCTTCCTCGTCTTCCGGTATCAACCATTATTTATATAGTTGGTAGTCACCTATGCAGATTAGGTGGATCCCACCACAACAAGGTGTCAATAGTATGACAGTGCAGACGATTCGGAAAGAGTTGAATGAGTCTAATGGTGATTACAAAGGTACAACAGCCCTGAAACTCACTCTGATCATTCAGATAAGAAAAGAACTACCAAATTTGTAGACAACAGTTATATCCATCGCAATCCATCTTTCTATCTATCTATCTATCTATCTATATAATAATTTTATCATCTAGACAAAGGTGCAACTTGGTTTCAGTGCATTCAACTGCACTTTGACGAGTGAGAATCGATAATGGTTAATATATATATATATATATATATATATATATATATATATATATATATATATATATATATATATATAGGTATTTTCCAAGCGAAGCTTAGATGCAGCACAAGGCCGAAAGTATGGGCGCCCAGTCAGGATCGAACTCACTACACAGTTTTAATTTTTCTAGCGAGACAAGCATGCCAGCCATTACACCACTCCGACGTACACACACACACACACACACACACACACACACACACACACACACACACATATATATATATATATATATATATATATATATATATATATATATATATATATATAAATCAACACTCAGATGCGACAGGCTGTTTCATGCTAGAAGCAATCGTCAGGCCGCATGATTTCGTCTAGCATGAAACAGTCTGTCGCCTCTGAGTGTTGACTTCAATGTTCACTTTTATATTTATATTTACATACTATCTATCTCTGATATTGAGAACTTTATCCCATAAATATAGCACACCTTGAAACTATATATATATATATATATATATATATATATATATATATATATATATATATATATAAGCTGAGTAACGTCTACCGTGTATTCAATTGTGAAAGCAGTATAAGGAAACTACGCAATATTTCTACAAATTCCACAAGAAAATTAAATGTCGGTATTAAATGACCGATAACATGTTGATAGACTGTTAAGCAAATAAATGAACGAATGAATCAACTGATAAGATAATAACCAGTATAGATCTGTTCCGTCGTTTAGGAAGCTTAATTTCTTATGAAAAATGACAGAAGGAATCCTTTCTCTTTTCGTTTTCGTTATCTTTCTCAACGCCTGTCTATTAACACAAGCTTGCTAGGTAGGTTATTTTCTGTTTCCCTATTTATCTCTTGCAGTCAGTGTGTGCTGTTATCCAGACCCGCTTTCCTCATTATGAAATTTCAATTGCCGCTTTGTGATTCTAAATATTTAACGTCCTTTTAGTTTCCATTTTCCTTAAAACTTCGTCATTTCTCGTACTATCATCCTCATCTTTGTTGCCATATTTATCACAACGTTACGGCCGTTGTACGCTGACGTGAACCCTTTATTTCGCTCGCTTAGGTAGACTGTGCTAGTTCAGTTATCAGTTTTCACCTGTTAATTCCCATCTCCAAGTCATTGAACTCACACTCTTTGCGTCCTGTCACTGGATCGAACTAATGCCTTTATCCACTGTGCCATGTGTTCTTGAGGACATCTGTGTATTAATTTCTGTGTATTATAAACTTAATGTCTTCAGCCACCATCTTTTTCCAGTTTACAATTTTTGCTGTTGTCATTGCATGTTTTTTTACCAGAGCTCATATTTCTCTGGCACTCCTTATTACTTGTTCCCATATTGTATTCACTTCTATTCTTGGTCGGCTCAGGAGATTTTTGTAGCCTAGTATATGTGCTGTTCCTTAAGTTTACGAATTTTCCAATGATGTTCTTTGTCTATAATTTCAGCCGGATCCTACATAGGGCGGTGATTTCCCTTTTCTATCCATCTACTTTATCTGTGAAGAGATTGTCCAACATTCACCGTGTAAAGTATGACTGACATTATATTAGGGATTAATAATCTTTTCATTGTTTCTAACGAAACTTTCCTATTTCTTAATACTTTGCCTAGCTTTGGAAGGCATCTTTCACTATCCCAATGCGCCTTCATATTTCGGTGTCACTTTTCCGCTCACCGTTATAACACTTCCTAGATATGTAAATGTTCGGAGTAGATTTCGACATCTCCATTTCGTAGTTCGAATCCTCGGCTGTCCCTTTTGCTGACAAGCAATTATTCTGTCTCTTTACAATTGATGTTTAACCTTTTCTTTTTGGTTTCCTGTAGTTTCCTTAATATGTCTACTCTCAACACTCTATCACCTGCATATCTTATATCATTAATATTCAATTCACCAATAATACATCTATGTAAGACTTCCAGTTCTCTTAGAATCACCACGCTGGATAAGTCCAGCGAGAAGACACCTCCTTGTTTTACGACCCTTTCTATTTTAGTACAGTGTAACCCGGATATAAGAGAGTTGGCGGGATCGGATAAGAAGTATCTTATATCCGGGTTTCTCTTATATCCGGGTTTGGTCTATTTTGTTTTATTAACACAGACTCTAATTTGGGACCAGAGAAAATCTCTTTTATATCCGAATTTCTCTTATATCCGGATCTCTTATATCCGTGTTACACTGTACATACTAGACTACCCGTGACACGTTGGGTCACTGATGGTTCAGATTATAAAACTCTGAAGTTGATTTCAACGTTCCATTGAAATGAAAGTTAATTTTATTATGATTCAGTTAAATATTTCAATTCGTTTTTGTCATTATTGGTCTGGTTTACAACTTCATGTTTAACGTTTTATTGATTGTTTACAGGATTTAACAGGATTAGAAGGTCTGGGATAAGCTTGAACTTAAATCAGATTAACTTAAAAATATTTTAATACGCGAAAAATTGTTTTTACATATCATATTCTCAGGAAAATATTTTTTTAAATATGCCAAAAAATGTTTTATATATCATATACACTTGAAAATATTTTTTAAGTATGCCAGACAAATGTTTTTGTATATCATATTCACTTGAAAATATTTTTTAAATATATCAAATATTTAAAATATTGTTTGTTTAAAGAAAGCTAAAATATAAATAATTACCGTACAAACAACTGGACAAAACAGCAAAGAGAGACCTCTTTATGCTTGTCATTAACTTAAAAATATTTTAATTAAAAATTGTTTGTTTGAAAAAAGTTAAAATAAAAAATACTTACTGTATAAACATCACGTATTTTCAAATTTTATTTATTTAAAATATATATTTAAATGAGATTAACTTGAAAAGATATTTTTGTATATTTAAAATATTGTTTGATTAAAGAAAGCCGAAATGTAAATAATTACTCACTGCCTTGCTTGGGAGGAACGAGATTAAAAACAAAAGGAAGCAAATCGAATTCTTTTTTGAAAAACATGACTTTACAAGTCACTGAAGTATTAACAAAATCATCGAAGAAGTTTTGCGGAAAATAAAAACAATTATTTTAAGACATTTTTATGTTTATAAATTCTTTTTATAGATACAAATATTTAAGTAAATTCTCTGTTTATAATAAACAGACTTAAACAACATTTACCGGCCTGAATGAATATGATATGAATGTACGTGAGAGAATCATGGACGATTGTAGTCAAGACAGTAAAATCGACCCTTTTAACTTTTTTCCTCTGTAGCCGAATCGGTTAAGGCACGTCAGGCTAAATGACGGTTCCTTATAGGATACAGGGTCGATTCCTGTCGGAGGAAGAATATTTTCTATGAAAATTTCTCGGACATTCAGACTGGTAAATGTTGTTTAATACTGTTTATTACAAACAGAGCATTTACTTAAATATTTGTATCTATAAAAAAAGTATAAACATAAAAATGTCTTAAAATTATATACAAAAACAGTCATTTTATATACTTCAGATTATGAACATAAGATAATGTTATATATATCAAATTCAATATTTTTAACAGTATGGTACACGTAAAAGCATTCCATGCACAATGGATTTGATCATTCTTTGCAGCCAAATGAATTGTCACCATTTTCCTTTTTCTTCTCTAAATATGCATGTGGACACAGCATTGTCTTCTATTTGTTCTTCCAGTTTTATTTTATACGAATAAAGTAACCTCACGAAACCTAGGAGATAGTAAGCGCATAAACTGCCAAATATATATTTTCGAATCGCCAATGAATGATATATATATAGTTGGGAAAAATTTAATGTCATCATTTTAGTATATCCGCAAATCTCCAATAAACTGACAGTTGATGATGGCGGCTATTTCAGTTTTAAATATAATTTTGTTTTCTTCCGCTGCTAAAATATGAGAAAACTTTAAAAGATGTGTCTCAACTTCTGAAAAATATTTTTCTTTTAGGTGTAGCGTATCGTTATGTTTTCGTTAGTTGTGGAATACTTCAAGAAGTAAGGTCTATCATATGGGTTATATTACGGAAGACCTGAATCGAAATGAATTATACAGCATAAAAACGATCAATAAAACACGCATTTCCCTGGAACGTCATTTCCTCGGCACCAAATACAGTATAAAAAGCTAATCATTGCTCTCTATTTTCTCTGCTGTTCTCGTATAAAATCGCGAGATATTCGGTCCTGAGATGTTGATCTGATGCAGGGATTGATGGACACCATATTATCGTTAAAATAATACGCTAAGAAGAAATCGCTAGATCAAATGTCCGTCGAAAGAAAAGGAAGCAAACAAGTAAAAGAAAAAAAAAGATGGCGTATTCAATGTTATTCCCTCATTGATATGGAAAAAGCGTGCTATTTTCATTTTTTTTTCTACTTGAGGATTTATCGTCTTTGAAAGGCAAATTCTGTTTACCACGATTTCTAAAAAAGCAAAAGGAAAGCCGTGCAATTTTCCAAAGCCATGTGTTTGTGTCACTTCTCAAAGCGAATAATTCTTTTCTCTCTTTCCTGCAAAGTTTTATATTAAGAGAGACAATATCAACAGTAAATGAAACAACCCATTCTATTCTTATCTTTATAATGCCCTGATGAGCGCAGTTTTGTGGAAATATAGACACGCAGACACATATACCGGATATAACAGCAAAATTGCCCAAATCGTGTTACAGCATAATTGTTCATCTCACAGAATGCTTAATATATAAAAAAAACTAAACTTTTTGAGTTTCTTTATTCGAGGTTTTCAGATAAGACTTTTAGCCATTTTGATACCATTTGTCGAAAGAATCACTGAAAAACCATTTGATTTATTCAGATAGAATTTAAAAAATGGTTAAAATCGTTTGGTGTTACATCCACTCTCGTAACAACTGAGCAATAGTGAGAGGAAAAAGATAATTAATTCCTTCGGTAATGGTACCAACAATCAAACACTGGATTTCATCTTCAGATTCATTCTAGATCCCTCAAGAGAACGGCAAATAAGTCTAAAAAATAGAGAACAGTGGATCAGGAGGTCACAAAAAGAAGAGGGATCATCATTTCAACTTAGATCTAAAGGGATCCATTAGAAAAGATCCAACTCAATCCATAAATCGTTTGGCATGTGATAGAAAAATTTTAACTATGACAGTCCAAAGATCAGTGAAAAGAGACTTGAAAATGAAATCGTACGTGAAAACTTTGACGTTTCTTGTTTCTCCAAAACACTAGGTCTGAGGGAGAAGATCATCTTGAATAAGTTGCAAGATGATCATGGAGTAATATATATATATATATATATATATATATATATATATATATATATATATATATATATATATATATGAACTTTATTTCAATACTTCATGATCTTCCAGTCCTTAGCTATATTTAATTAATGATGGACATGTCATTTCCGTTTATGATTCATTTCATCTCGATAATTCTTTTAAGCTTAGAGAGTAAGAGTAAAGTCCAATAGCGTTACAAAAATCTCGGGGAATTCCAGTAAAATATCTTTAATCATTTCGAAGATACAACGGTTCAAATCTTAATCTAGCAAATGTTTAGTCTGTTTATGAATGCTTTCTGGAAAGAATTTTAAGTCACTTAAAGGTGACGCCATTTACAACGCTCAAACGTTTTAATTTTTTACATACACTTCATACGATCTCGTGTGAAAACATATACCCTATTTAATGTTTCCTGCTTCCCTTATACTACAAAAACTTCTAAAATTTTATGTCTTTCTTTTCATTCAGTCCATTTTTTATAATGATATTCAACCTGTACAATACCAGAAGGTCACTTCACATAGTGTGTTACAGAGTAAGAGGCATAGCTTATGTTGGTATGTCTGGAAGATAACGCTTAAAACTAGATTTGAACAGCGTAAGATTGCTGTGATCATGGAAGTCGGTTCCACAAGGCAGTGGTTCGTGATAGCAACAGACACAAAGACACAGAGAGAGAGAGAGAGAGAGAGAGAGAGAGACGTAAGTATTAGTAGATCCAGTTCACGCTCCTCCCCAGTCTTTTGAAAAGGAGTAGTTGTTTATATATTGTTTGTTTCCAGCTTTGGATAGTGTTTCCGATTCATTCTAAGTTATTCTCTTTTCCTTTCACTTCCAGTAGCCCTTTGAATTATCGGCTTGCTTAAAGACATTTGATTAAAACAAACACGTACGCACACATACACATACAGACACATAAGTAGTAGTAGATCCGGTTCACGCTCCTCCCCAGTCTTTTGAAAAGGTGTAGTTGTTTATATATTGTTTGTTTCCAGTTTGGGATTGTGTTTCCGCTTCTTTCCAAGTTATTTTCTTTCTCTTTCACTTCCAGTAGCCCTTTGCATTATCGATTTGCTTGGGGACATTTGATTAAAATAAACACGTACACGCACACACGCACACACAAACACACACACACACACACACACACACATATATATATATATATATATATATATATATATTGATTTTTATGCAAATGTTTATACGTGTATAAAGATAAACGTGTACATTCTGCGCAAAAGTGTTTACCTTTGGGTTCCTTTCCTTATTTTCTTTTCCGTTTAGACGTTTCTAATTTGATTTGATGATATTTCTCTCCTTAGTGTGTGTCAATAAGTATGTTTATAGCTGAGAAGATAATAAATAAGAGGGAATTAACATTATTGTTGTATTTATGTGATCATCAATGTTGTATTATAATGACGTATAAATAAACTAAAACTTATTCGTGGCTCATTGGATATCGATTACTGTTTATATATTTTCGGTAGACTGTGATCAGGCGTTCGATTCTCTCAGCCTCACTAATTTTCTTCGATACAGAATAGTTTCAAATTGTTCAGAGTTGATGGCATAAACGACAGGAAGCCTCAATCGCTGCCAGAAATGGAGGATTTGATTACTTTTACTGTGAACTTTTTACACTTCGACAATTCCGGGGTGTTTTTTTCTACAATTTTTCGTGTTGCTGACTTGTTTTATGATGAATCACCAACAATATCCATTCTCAGAAAACATTTGTACGCTTTTTTTTTGTTGATAGATC
Organism: Acanthosepion esculentum; assembly: GCA_964036315.1. NCBI lineage: Eukaryota > Metazoa > Mollusca > Cephalopoda > Sepiida > Sepiidae > Acanthosepion > Acanthosepion esculentum. Next base: position 29,325,856 of record OZ038488.1, read on the forward strand.
TTCAGGTAAGTCTAGCGTGTACGCGTTACAAATCAGGTTGCACATTAACTTGGAGTAAGAGATAAATCCAAAATGGAGTCGATAAATGAATAGATTTAATAGACATAAGTATGGCGGCAAATGAAAGCTACGTTTCTCATTGGCTACAAACGATAAACCACATTCTTAATGAGTACTTCGAATAACGGTTATGGGAAAAACGATAGCCGCTCGATCTGATTGGTCAAAAACTATAGCAATAAGAAAAAAAAACCAATTGGTCAGAATTCATATATAGGATTGAATAAAAAGATGTCATTTGAGTAGGCCCAAATTGTTACAATTCTTACAATAATGCGGAAACTACGCCAGAATGCTAGTCGAGAAATGATCGCTCTCTGCTGCGCGCATGTGAGAGCAAGTCTGATGTCATGGAGGCCGAAAACTTTCTATGACCCCGGAATAGACATCACAGAGGAAACACTCTGGTCTGCATTATTTGCGTATAAAACAAGAGGTACAGTTATGGTTAACATTTCAGGAAAAATATTATTTTATATGCTATCTATTCTTTTTTTTTTATACAGGCTTACGGACGTATGCCATTGAAACAATTGTTCCCGTATGATCACTGAGATTAAGCAACGTATGACAGATTGGTACCTAGATGAGTGACTACTTAAAAATAACAGGTGCTGTAACCTTGGATGTGCGGGCGGTGTAATAGATAATGGCTCGGAGATGTTAATCGGACAGCCGAGTTCCAATTTCAGTTGGATTCGTTATATTCACGTTAGTGAGTGTGGATAAATGGATAACGAACCAGGTTTGAGATAGATAAGAAAACGACAAAATATATTAAGAGCCACAAAGGGGAGGAAATTGTGGAAAGCAAATATCGCTTATGTCTTGAAGGGATACGGCACATAGAATAGAGACGACGAAGAGCTACAATGAAGGTGATGCTTACAATAAGCAAGAAACTGATACAATTTCTAGAAAACACAATGACAAAGAGTGACTGGAAAATTTATGATTCCGTTAACTTGCTTGTAATATAATTCTAGCTTAGTTAAAAATCTACGGAAAGCTTCGTTAAGCAGTAAAGAAAGGAATTTAAGCAAGGAGAATTGACGAGCAACCTTCTTAAAGGTTTTCTGTGCCAATGGATGGTTGGAGAAAAAATGTATGGATGGTAAAATATCAAAGCCACTTAGAACAGCAAAAGAGACGATATGGGAGATTCTAATAAACAAAGAATAACAAATGCAAACAAGTATTCAAAAGCAGTAACAGCTGTAGCAAAAATTAAATCTTCCGTCTTTCCAGTCAAGCAGCCTCAGAAGCACTCGTCAGCAGGCAGGTTAGGTTTCCAAGTTTTCTACAGACAATTGTCCCACTGGAAAAAAAGCGTCGTGCATTAAACGGTGAATTTGGTAACTTAGTAATTGTACAGTGGGTACTTAGACTCAGTAGAGACTAGGCTAGTAATAACTGAGCAGTATTAAAAGTAAGAAATATAGGAGATATCTCTTATCTTTGTTTGCACTGACTACTATACAATTCAACTCTACCTTGACTAAGAATACTCAGAATTTTCTTATGTTTGGCAATAATATCTACTAGTCTGTTTTCTAGCTCTCTTAACATCAGGCAGTCAGTTATGTGCCATGCGTGATCTTTCGATACATCACTGACGAGACAGATTTTGTTTCCCACAGTTAGTTGCCATTTATTTCTGCAGTCGACCAGTTGCTATCAAAGGCTATAGAACCTGGTCTGTCCTGCTATTTACCCATAGCTGGGGGAGAAGATGCGGATTCATACTTTTCCCAAAGGTATTATCACGAAAGTGAATGTAATGGATTCGACTGGAATTCGATTACTGAGTCCGAGCCACTATCCATTACTCCAACGTGCCTCCATATATATATATATATGCAGCATATTTTCATGTATGAATGCATTTGATTAGTTTCTGAATATATATATATATATATATATATATATATATATATATATATATATATATATGTATATATATATAACAAAGAAAAAGAAGTACCACACACACACATATCTATCTATCTATCGATATATATATATATATACACAGACGCACACACACATATATATATATATATATATATATATATATATATATATATATATATATATATATATATATATATAGTGGACTCTCCTATCGTATTCACCGTATGAGGGTCAAGTAGCTCAGTTCATACGAAACGACAGCCTAGATATCAGCACATATGATTTGATTATAGTGGTGATCGTTTTCTACAGAACAAACAACACTTTGAAGGGCCGAATATTCAGACCTGGTGCACTACGGGCCACAAGGTCCCCAAACAACACTCCGCAGGTTTTGAATTCAGAGTTATTCTTCTCTTAGACCCGTTGCCATCCCTGGCTATAGAACCCTGTCTTTCGTGCTATTTACCCATAGCTGGGGGGAGAAGAAGAGTATTCATACTTTTCCCAAGGGTATTAGCACGAAAGTGAATGTAATGATTTCGACTGCAATTCGATTTCTCAGTCTGAGCCGCTATCCATTACTCCACCGTGGCTCCACTTAACATCATGCAGGTTAAATAAATTCTATTAGAAAGGTCTTTGTCTTTGTCTTACTCTTCTCTGTATTTTTCTTTACTCGCTGAACTAGTTCTCTCGCTGCATATATACTATTCGTCCCTGTAAAAGTAACGCATTGCTAGATTAAGTCGTCTATAATAAAACTTTCATTGCATTTGAAGTAGCTCTTTGTCGAATGCCTTTGTGTAATTTATGTGAAATAAGCGTTGATCATTGTGCATTTGCTCGTTCTGATCGCATTCTCTACATTAAAATGGCTGTTCAAGTCTTGAACAAAGCCGTGCGGTTTTTGTGTTGTTTGCAGTTTAATTCTGTTCTCTTTGTTCAAATCCTAAGAATATGCTTAGTTATGTGGCTCATCAAGTTGATTGTTCGATAGAGTTTTCATTCGTTTGCACCTGATTTTACTTGAGATATAGATCTTCGGAACCCATTCGATATTTTGTCGATGCTATATATTAAGTTATCACTTCGGTAAACTTATCGATCCCAAAATCATTTAACTCTATCAGCATCTTCATTAAAATATTATGTTTCTCTTCATTTTTGACCATTGCCGATTTTACCTCAGATATTACACTACCCAGACTGGCGATGAACTGACGGTCACTGCTTGGTAAACAGCGTAATTGTAGTCAGTGAAGACGAGGTAAGCAATAATTAATTAACTAAAAATAAGAACCAGACCATATATCCCTTGACATAGGGATTGCGACGAGAACAAATTTATCCCCGTTGATTAAATAAGGGTTTGAGTTCGAAATTACCTATATGTAGCGTAGATGGACATACACCTGATGAAGGTAGGAGGGCACAACAGTTGAAACAATGTCCGCATTTAAAGATCTTTTGATGAACTTTTCTCTAAGGGAATATTTAGTTTGGCGCCAAATGTCTCATCATTTTGCACTTGCAATTGCTAGATGTAACAGTAACATCTATGCTAAAAGTTTCTTTTCTCGCAGTTCGCGCTTGTTGAACTCTCTTCCAGCATGTTGCTTTCCAGTCATGTTTGATCTTCAAACATTGAAATACAATGTCGATCGTTATCGTCTTAATTCCTTCTTTTTTTGTATTGTTCTTGCTCCTCAATAATGTTATTCTTTTTTTCTTATATCTTTCATACAGAGTAACCCTCTGTGACTTAATGGCTTTCTTGCCTTGCTTGGGGTGGAATGATTAAAAAATATTATAAATAATGATAATTCCTTGCCCCAGGAATTTAGACAGAAATTAGTGCCGCCTTTCCTGTTCAAAGCAATTATATATTATTAATATATTTAGAGTAAAGTCAAATATATTATGACCATATCTCAAAGTCATGTTGGGACAATCTTGATTCCAGTTTGCAGTCAGCATTCAAAAATAAATCCAATGCATAATCATTTGTTTTGTTAGGAGACAAAATAACTAAACGTGTTTTATGAGGTTGGCCTATAACATCAGATGACATTGGCATGACACCAAAGTTTCGTGTTCTCACTAGTCAACCAGAATATTTTGTCTTCTCAGAGTTAAGTGCTTATTGGCACGCTGTCAAAATGGTGTCCGACATAAAAGTGCGTATGAAGATGTGCTTCATTGAACATCTCCTAAACGTTGCAACCATTTGTATTCATCGTCGCTCGCTGAACTTTTATGGCGTCCATATAATGGATGTGATCACAGTTATGACTTTAGTTAAGGTATATCAGCAGATGCCAATAATAGTGACTATGAGACAAACTACTATTTTAAAAGTGAAATCTTCTTTATAATTTCATTATTATTTTGATCCCGTCATCCGTTGTATTTTCCGCAGAAATTCATGGCACAACTTTCAAAGGGTCTCTCATAACAGAAAACAAGATCTCTTTAATAACGGGCGTCCGTATAACTCAAAATAAAGCTGCAACAGTATTATTCTGATTAAGGATTTGGAGCCAGCATACTTGATATAGTAAAAAATACTTTTAGCACAATCCAAAAATCTTTATCAACTCATGAACTATTGAAGTTAACAGATATGTTGGTCTTAGAGGATGACAAGGACTATTTTGTTGACATCATTCAAAAATATTTTGTTGGCTTTAAGAAAGCCTAAGCAAAAAAATAAATAAATATTTTGTCTTTGCCATACCATTTCAGACATAAACGTAATGCGAATTTCAATCAGGAACACAAATGTAATACATTTGTTTTTTGTTTTTTTACTGAACTTAACATTTCGAATTGTTTGTAAAGATGGAACTGTTGAATGCTAGAAAGGTCAACGAATGACACCAATATCGAAGGGCAAGTAATTAAGAAATACTAATTAAGGAATCGAGTGTGACCTTAGAGAGACACTATGTTATTTTTACTATACTATATTATATGACCATATAAATATGTTATATGACACTATGTTATCTTTATTATAATATACTATATGACAATATATAATATATTATATGGCACTATGTTATCTTTACTAAATTATATGGTAATTTATAACATGTTATATAACATTGTTATCTTTACTATAATATATTATATGACAATATATAATAGGTTATATGACACTATGTTATATTTACTATACTATATTATATGACAATATATAATATATGACACTATGTTATCTTTACTATATTATATTATATGACAATATATAATATGTTATATGACACTATGTTATCTTTACTATAATATATTATATGACCATATATAATATGTTATATGACACTATGTTATCTTTACTATAATATATTATATGATCATATATAATATGTTATATGACACTATGTTATATTTACTATAATATATTATATGACCATATATAATATGTTATATGACACTATGTTATCTTCACTATACTACATTATATGACCATATATAATGTTATATGACACTATGTTATCTTTACTATACTACATTATATGACCATATATAATGTTATATGACACTATGTTATCTTTACTATACTACATTATATGACCATATATAATGTTATATGAAACTATGTTATCTTTACTATACTGCATTATATGACCATGTATAATGTTATATGGCACTATGTTATCTTTACTATACTATATTATATAACAATATATAATGTTATATGACACTATGTTATCTTTACTATACTATATTATATGACAATATATAATATGTTATATGACACTATGTTATCTTTACTATAATATATTATATGACCATATATAATATGTTATATGACACTATGTTATCTTTACTATAATATATTATATGACCATATATAATATGTTATATGACACTATGTTATCTTTACTATACTACATTATATGACCATATAAAATGTTATATGACACTATGTTATCTTTACTACACTACATTATATGACCATATATAATGTTATATGACCCTATATTATCTTTACTATACTATATTATATGACAATATATAATGTTATATGACACTATGTTATCTTTACTATACTACATTATATGACCATATATAATGTTATATGGCACTTTGTTATCTTTACTATACTATATTATATGTCCATGTATAATGTTTTATGACACTATGTTATCTTTACTATACTATATTATATGACAATATATAATATGTTATATGACACTATGTTATCTTTACTATAATATATTATATGACCATATATAATATGTTATATGACACTATGTTATCTTTACTATAATATATTATATGACCATATATAATATGTTATTTGACACTATGTTATCTTTACTATACTACATTATATGACCATATATAATGTTATATGACACTATGTTAGCTTTACTATACTACATTATATGACCATATATAATGTTATATGACACTATGTTATCTTTACTATACTATATTATATGACAATATATGATATGTTATATGACACTATGTTATCTTTACTATACTATATGACAATATATAATATGTTATATGACACTATGATATACTATGATATACTATGTTATACTATGTTAAATATAAATATCTTACCGAATATCCGAACACCAGGGAACAGAACCCACAATGTTGCGTGGATTTGAAAACAATCTATTTACTAATATGACAGTGCATCTTTCTCTAACACCCATTTTCTTCATACACCAACCTGTATATTGCCATATCACGCTGAATTACCGGTTGCGGTCATGAACGTTAAGCAACGAGGATTCTGGCCAGTGACTAGATGGGTGACCAATTGGGAATACCATATTCAGTAATTTGGAAGTGCAGATGATATAATGGAGAATGACTTCGAAATCGTGGGGCCGGCTTCCAATACCAGCCGTAGTAGTTATATTCATTTACTCACCTGTACTATTGGCAAAGATATGAATCCCTCTATTTTTCCCGCCAGCTATGGAAAAATAGCAGAACAAACTGGAACTTATAGCTTTGATGGAAAACCAGTCTACGATAAAGAAAAGTATGAATTCAATATGTAGCTATATTATGAATACTCCTCTTCGCTCCCAGCTATGGGTTAAATAGTATGATTTTTATCTCCAAAAATTCTTACAATCTAAAAATGTTGATAAACCGGAAAAAAGATATCTATAATGTATATAGTTTATCTTTATGTAGTATTTTTATTGAATCTATGGTTTCTCATATGGTAATTTACCCACGCAGGCATGGACACTCCCAGCTATAAATAGGAGCAGGTACTGCCTTTTGATGTGTGAAGGTTCCAGCAGCCAGCTCTGACAGTCAGACCGAACATTCTTGCTGTAACACTCTCGTTTGTATATGTTTGTATTACTGTTTCTGTTAATATATTTGTTTAACTCAATTCCCCTCATGTGTCTTTATTTCTGGTCCTAACAAGGCCACAACAGGAAGTATACTCAGTATGGCCTGGATGGGGTGGGGTTACTTTCAAATATAACAATACATGAAAAAGATTCTATTATTTACATATGAAAAAGTAGATATTAATGGAAAAATATTATGATGCTCGCGGTTTCTGGAATTACAATATTAGTGTTTATTTTCTAATGCATGTCTTTTAGCAATTTATTTTGAGCTGTTATTTTTGTAAGTAACAACAATCTAATTATCTTGTAACTAATTGTTATGGTAATTTACCCACGCAGGCATGGACACTCCCAGCTCTAAATAGGAGCATGTACTGCCTTTTGGAGAGGGAAATTTGCAGCAGTCAGCTCTGACAGTCAGACCGAACATTCTTGCTGTAGCACTCTCGTTTGTATATGTTTGTATTATTGTTTCTGTTAACATATTTGTTTAACTCACTTCTTCTCTGTGTGTCTTTATTTCTGGCCCTAACAAGGCCACACTAGATTCGTTATTTAGCGGGACATATGTGTTTCAGTTGGGATTTAACATTATTCGATATTTTCTATGAAGAAGACGCGTCATTAAAAAAAACAACTCTTTTCAACCGTTATCTAGTATTCCCCCTATTAGACATTTTCAAATGCTACTAGCGACATTATCTAGATATACAATTTCAGATTTTAACAGCGACGACCCGCAATGCAATGTACACTTGGACGAAACATCTTCATTCTTTCATATCCCATTTAAATAAGGAAATTCCATTCGGACAGTTTCTTTCTCAAGTTACTGCTTTATGGAACAAACCTCAGAGAGCACAATTCTCCGAACAATACAGACTTTAAGTCAAGAGGCAACCTTTATCTATCTTACTTAACGCCACAATCTTGCAATTATTATTGTAATACGTAAGTCCATAAAACTGCCCCAATTTCTTTTAATCATTTCAGCCCAGGCAAAGCTATAACTGCACTAAGACGGAAGAAATTACTAGTTATGAAAGCATATGAGAAAAAGAAAAACATTATTAACGAGAGAGAACAATAAATGAACAGGAATTAAAATGAAAAAAGAACATTATCATTGGTATTACATTTAAATCGTTTGTTGATCGAATTTTACTGGAAAGCAAAAGTCAGGAAGAGAGTTTCACAAGCGACAAGTGTGTGAAAAGAAACTTTTAACATAGAACTTACGGTTACATCTAGCAATTTCAAATCTAAACTGATCAGACCTAGTTGTCAATATGGTACTGTGTTTGAAATTTTAAAATCGAGATACCAAAGAGGAAAGCTCATCAGCACTTTTATCAAGGGAAATATTTATATAAAAGGCACGGGGAACCTATGATACGGCGAGGGAAATGTGACTGATGCGTAAATGCTAGAAGCCCTTTATAATGATTGGATATTAGGCATTGTGTTTTAGATAATCAGTAACGTATGAAGAACGTGAATAATTCCTGAAGAAGAGTGTAAAAGACAGGTGCATTTTTTAGAAGGCTATGATTAGTTTTTTTTTCGATATATGACTGAAGGAGGTTGAGAAAAACAAACCACCAATCACAATTGTAGCTGAATACATGTGAAAGCTGAGTATTTGTTTACGGTAGTTATTTAAGTATTATCTCTTTATTCAGTAAGCGTATTTTGCGCCGCTGTGGTCACCGCTCAACTTCATAGTGACATTCAAGGCAGAATAATAAAATGGTTTGCCAGTTACTTTTGCAGAGAGGAGGTTGAGGTTACCCCATCCCTCCTCTTAGAAGTTAAAGAGGTAAGATCTACAATTAAGCAGGTGGTTTTATTTCAAAGTTTTCCTTCTTTTAGACTGTCTATGGTATATGGAGGCAGTGGGTTACCCATACTTCATGCCCTAACACCTCTCGGCCGTACCGGCAAGATCCAAAGGAATACAGAACATTACATTTGGGGTCAGCCTGGCTGTAGGAGTTGCCGAAAAGTTGTCAGTGTTGACACGCAACTCCGGATTTTCTGTCTGGATTTACTTCTATAGCTTTTCCGTGTTCTGAATACAACCGCAAGGCAACGGTGCTTAAAAATGATGGTTTTTCTTGCCCTAGATGGACTGCTATATTAGGCTCCATTTACTTGAATCTTTCGGCTATTAGGCGCCAGTTTTCCGCCTCCGCTTATTCTCTGTCTCGCAACTGCACTTAATTGTCAGAGGCTATTTGAGACGCATGCCAAGGAAGCATGTTATAGACAGTGTGAGCTTTTTCTCACAATCACCCACGTCTTTGATAAACTTTGGAACATGATATACGTATGCAAAGATTTATATACATGACATTCTGTAGAAACTAAAAAAAAATAACAATTTTTAATATATCAAATGTTAGGCAAACAAAGACACTATAAAGAAAGTCAAAGTTTGAAATAGTAAATAAAAAACATGAAAAAGTGTTTTAATTTTAGAAGATAGCAGAATCAAAAAAAGAAAATATATACTACTTATATTATTCGGACTGTTTTCCTCATCTTTGTCGCCATATTTATTACAACATTTCGGCCGTTGTACGCTCCGGCCTTCTTCATGTGGTTGTAATAAATATGGCGACAAAGATGAGGACAATAGTCCGAATAATGTAAATAGTGTACATAATTCTTCATCTCAGAAATACAAACAGATACTGAAGAAAATATATATTTACGCCTAAAATACTAGATTATGAAATCATTTTTAAACATAGAATATAATTATTTATACTGTCTTTTTGACAGTACCAACACCTAAAGTATCAATTGATAAAAATTGAACTAGAGTAGAAAATGCAAAGTTGATAAATATAACTTTAGGTTTGGTTTGTTTGGTTTGTTTTGTTTTACGGCATATCAACACCTCAATGTGTTATTTAATGCCGACAATTATTTTTTTTCCTGGTAATACTTTTGTTTTGTCAAAAATCTATTTCTGTTAATATTTTTTCACTCAAAAATGTATAGCTGGTAATATTATTTTTTTTTTAAATGTATAGCTGGTAATAATATTTTTTCAAAAATGTATAGCTGGTAATATTATTTTTCAAAAATGTATAGCCGGCAACACTATTCTTTAAAAAAAAAAAAAAGAACGTATAGCTGCTAATATTTTTTCAAAAAAGTAAAGCTGGCAACATTATTTTTCCAATAACGTATTATCAGAGGCCTTGCTGTTGGACGTAGTTTATCGTCATACCCAGGACGCGGATGTTGTTTATCACCATACCCAGGACGTGGATGTAGTTTATCGTCATATCTAGCACGCATAACTTTAGGTAAGCAAAATCAGACTAAAAATATTTACGATCGTCAGGTTAGTTGTACAAAACAAATAAATTAAGTAAGCATAATTAAAGTTATTGATTTCAAATGCTGATCTCTAAGCTTGTCTTCAAATAATATTTTACGTCATTTTTTTTTTCAGTGTGGGTTGAATATTTCTCTAACCCACAATATTACTCTCTCTTCCGCCTTTCAGTCTACCAACATAGATTAAATCGACCGAGAAACAAGGACATTATGAAGCAAAAAAATGGAAATGTTTTTTGAATAAATTTCACCCAATAGAACTCTCAACAACAAATCAAAATGGAGGGTTACTGAATGATGTGCGTGATATGAAAGTAAGAGGCGGTATAATAGAGTGAAGATAGGGAGGATAGGTAGCAAATGGATCTTGTCTTGACGATATTAATATTGTAGTGTCTAAGGAAGAATCGACGATTGAGTTTGTTCCACATAAAAGCAGTTTTAGTAGCGAAGCTGTCTGGGACATACTTTATACAAATGGAATACGCAGGAAATGTAGGTGATTGGATTAGGTCGATATAGCAAGGCAATTACTTGTTGTTAATTTCTGAAGTGCTGTAGTGTAGCTTATCTGAATATTTCTAGGGATAGGCATGCAAAGATGCGTTTGGCTGATTTAGGCGGTAGAGTGGGGTAAAAATTATAAGATAGTAAAAAACAATTTCGACCACTAGAACATGCGGATTGAGCAGTTAGGATGATGTCCACCAATAATAAAAAAATCTTGCTAGGACTTCCGTTTCTCTGATAATTACTTCCCTACAAAAGTCCGGTGAGAAAACACCTTATTGTCTTATGCCACTTACTATTTTAATGTATTTACTGACTTCATTTAAGCATGCTGTCTGCTACCAGAATACGTTCTGGATTATTCTAATATATTTTCCAAATAGTTAAAGCTTACTCAACAGCTTAAATATTAAGTCTGAGCGGTTCGATAAGTTGAAATTGACAGCTGATCTAAAAGAAAGACCTACATTCTGTTGTTAACCAAGGCAAGGAAAGGCTTGTTAATTTTAACGCCTCTCAAACGAAATTGGTCGCTATTAATCTTTTGAGAACTCTTTTAACCTTCCATCAGCATGAGTGGTGCTAACCTCCAGTAGAGTGACTCATTGTGTCTTCTCCAGCTAACGTTTTTCGTTAACATGAAGTGGAAAGATTATATTGAATCAACTGCTAGTTCTGTTACGAGGAAAGTTGCTAGGCATTTTTCCCCAGACCATATCTATTTATTTATATACTTTTCTTCCCAGAACAATATCTATTTATTTATATATTTATTCGTCTATGCTTGGAATATTGCCGCCACATATGGCCTGCTGATCCGTCTATACAGTTTGAGATTCTTGATAAAATCCTAAACAGAATCATATTGGGCCTGACGTGGCATCTCACCTTCAGTCACTTTCCGACCGCCATAATGTAGTTTCCCTGTGCCTTTTTCTATAAATACTTTCATGGTGACTTTCCTCTTTGTTACCTAGACTTTATGAATTTTAGCACAGTACTAGATTGGCAGCAAGGTTTTAGCAGTTTTACAGTTGAAATAGCTAGATGTAGTTCTATGCTAACAGTTTCCCATCTCGCACTTCTCGATTGTGGAACTCTCTTCAGGCTTCCCGCTTCCCAATCAACTTTGATCTTTAAAAATTTAAATTCTATGTCAATCGTCATCTTCTGCATTTTTAATTCTTGTTCTTTTATTGCTCTCTCTCTCCTTAATAGTAGTTTGTTATCATCCTCTATAGCACTCAGTAACACAGTATATCTTAGTGATATTATTGACTTATCTAGGGTGAAATAATAACAGATAATGTTTCTATGGCTTCAAGATTGTTGCCATTTTCTGTGCAAATATCTGTGTTCTAAATACTGTATAAAGGTACTGTTTCAGAACATGATGTTGACTATATCAATTCTTATATCAAGTCGATATAAAAATGGTAATGAAGATGACTAAATGTTAAATTAACTGCTAGAAATTCTTGAACATTAGTGCATATTATATATTAGTGCCGTTATTTCTTTTAAAATTTCATTGAGAAAAATTAGAGGATTATACAAGAATAAGTATTATACACTAATAAATACGAGATTCTAGTTTGATGTTTGAGATAACTGAATAATTTCTATCATTTTCTTATTGATTGACTGATTTTATTTTGACAGGTTGTCAACATTTTGTCCGTTATAAAAGCCGAAATATATTTCGGAATTGTAGCAATAATTCTTTCTTTCGAGTGTATATCTTAACAATTTCTTGAAGCAAATGATGATTTTCAGATACAGTTCTTACTAGTTTATCCCATAGATGGTGGGGAGAATAGGCGGATTCATACCTTTCACAAGAGTATCTGCGCGTAAGTGAATGTCATGAACCCGAGTGGAATTCGAACCCACACTGACTGATTAAAATTTCCGAGCCCTTACTAGTTACACCACTCGCACAACAAGCTTACAGCACAAGGTATTCGCAAGCGGTCACCCATTTAGGTAATGGCCATCCTGGACCTTGCTTAACTTCGGTGATCGGATGTCGATATGATATAGCTGTAAGCCAGTTTGATTTTTGTTTTACGGCATATCAACCTCAATGGGTCATTTAATGCCGACAACTTTTTTTTTCTGGTAATATTTTTGTTTTGTCAAAAATCCATTTCTGTTAATATTTTTTCCCTGAAATATGTGTAGTGGGTAATATTATTTTTGCAACAACGGATAGCTGGTAATATTATTTTCCAGAAACATATTTCTGGTAATTTTTTTTCCTTCAAAAATTTATTTCTGCTAACAATACTTTTTACAAAATATGTCTGGTATTAAAACCTATTTTACACTTTTATAATGCCTTTTACCTCAGTTCCTGAGTTAACTATCTGCCCATAGCTGGGACCCCAATATCAGAGATAGAGCGTGTGTAAATTTAAAATGGACATTGAAGTTAACACCTAGAGACGACAGGCTCTTTCATGCTAGACGCAATCATCAGGCCACCGTGCACCCGGGAACACTAGCAACCAAGAGGAGGCTCCACGCTCCTCAAAGCCTCCTGATCAGAGGCCTTGCTGTTGGACGTAGTTTATCGTCTTACCCTGGACGCGGAAGTAGTTTATCGTCATACACAGGACGCCGTAAGCCAGTTTTCATTGGATGGTATCAGGCTCAGTAAAAGATACAGTATCAAGTGATGATCCTGAAAGGCGATACACACTAAACATCTAAATGTGTGCGTCAACTTTTTCTTACTCTATATAGTCTGTCCTGTGCAGAACTAAAATCAGATTTTATATATATATATATATATATATATATATATATGTGTGTGTGTATATATATATATATATATTTATTTATTTATCGCAGTCTCATTCTCTCTCTTTGAAAACTAAATTTCATTATATTCCGTTCCTCGATGGATTTCTATTTCATTACATTTCTCTTATCCGCGCTGATAAAATGACATTAAATACTAGACAACCAAATACCACGATCGCATAGATTGCAAGGTAAGATAGAGGTAGGACGTACCCAAAACACAGTTTACGCAGATGAACGTGATTTTGAAAGTCGCTTGTTGCTAAATCTGTTTAATATTTTCAGACGTTCAGGTTTAAAGACTGAAATCGATTTATATTATTTCCAATGAATATTCCGCTATGCTTTTAGTAAATCTCGCGGAAAATCGTTGCTTGAAAAGCAATCGAAGATATCTAAAACTGTTTTTGCGACAAACTTTTATTTTTGGTTTTGGCATTTGCATCGTTTGAGCGATCTGATCGATTTAAATATGCTTTAACACATGTTCAAATACACCAATATCAAAATGTGTGTTTGAATTTCTTCGAGACGGGTTTGGAAAATAGACAAACTATTAATGGGCAAAAAGATATTTCTGAATTAAATTGATAACATGGATTTAGTTGTACACATAACGCGAGAAATGCCCACTTACGAAAACAAACACACACACACGCACCCCCATATATATATATATATATATATATATATATATATATATATATATATATATATATATATGTATATATTCCTTTTTTCCTCTCTCTCTCATCTTCTGGATTTTCAGTTTAGATCACTTAAGTTAACTTTAGATCATATCGTTTTTTATTGTGCGTAGTGTCACCACAAATGTATCCACACTTTACCGGTGTCTGTTTTATAATTTTAATTTAGGTCAGTGATTCGGTAGCGAATTATGCATCAAAAAATAATTCCTATTTATCTGTATCTCACTCATTTAAACCGTTATTTAACTCCTCTCTTTAAAACTTCTCTCTGTTAAATTTTAACTGCCACCTTCACCTTTAGGCCTTCCTGTCCTTCTTTCTTCTATTACACCTCTCTCTAGAGCTTTCATACATTTCCCTCTCACACTTGTTTGCTACCCCCACGCATACATACTTACTAAACTTTTGTTATTATACCCGGAGTTATATTTCCGATTTCTTTTTGAATTTGTAGGTCTGATGAATTGGATCGTGATTACGATTCCAATGTAATAAATTATAACCATGGAATATTAGTTATTGAATTGGTCTCTCGCTCAACTGCACCTCACACATAGTAATCTAGGGGGTTGCAGTATAGTAAGTTAGGTGTTCAGATGTATGGGGGGGGGGTGATGTGGTTGTACAAATTATCTGACAGCTATGACTGGGTTCTCTTGATTGTGCGTCATAGTGCAGAGTCCTGTTGCCTGAGATAATGACTTTAAGCATCCACCTTCTTGGCCCATGGCAGTACTATCTTGTCAAGGCAATTTATGTTGGACTCCGTATTAAGTCTGAGGTCCTGTGGGATGAGGAATGGAGACATAAGTTGGCCCTCACTAATGACCACTCCAAGCACCTTCGTAATCACCAAACACTCTGAAACGTTGGTGCTTCCGACGCGAATAACAAGCAGTACAGCCTGCCGTTTCCAAATTTCGCTCGGAGTTAATTGCGCCAGGGTACTCGTATTCTCACAGACGGTGCTCAGCTCACACTCTTATGGTCTGACGATTGAGTTTAGCATGCAACAGACTGTCGGCGCTGGGTGTTGAAATCAAGGCTCTCTTTTATATTTACACACGCTCTATACCTGACATTGAACAAGTTAACCCATAAATAGATTATGCCATGAAATTTTATTTTATCATACACTTTATATATATATATATATATATATATACACACACACACATACATATGCGTGTGTGTTTGTGTGCTGGGTGGTATATATATATATATATATATATATATATATCGCCTTTCAGCGAGTTGAACCTAAGAGAGAAAACACGGGCATTCAGTTTCTTCTCCTTTTGTTTCGTCATGGCTGCGGGGAAAGTGAGGCATCTATATATATATATATATATATATATATATATATATATATATATGCGCCCAGGATGAAACAGCCTCTCACCTCTGAGTGTTGATTTCAATGTTTATATATATATATATATATATATATGTATATATATTTATATATATATATATATTAAGTGTGGATGGATATATAATGTGTGGATGGTTCTGCACAAATACTTCACCTCTATAATCAAATCCTATCTCGGTTTCTAGGAACTGATCTGCTTAACCCTCATACGTCGAATATATATATATATATATATATATATATATATATATATATATATATATATATATATATATATATATATATATGTACACATATATGGCCATTTTTTTTGTTGGAATTTATTCTTACCCTTGCCGATAAATTTTCAGAAACCTCTAATCTACTGTCTACTAATATATTTTTGTCTCTTGTCTTCACATATTATTCTATCTCTATCTCTCTCTCTCTCTCTCTCTCTATATATATATATATATATATATATATATATATATATATATACATATATAAATATATACATATCTATAAATATATACATATATATACATATATATATATATAGCTATATATCGATAAATATAGATATATACATATATATATATATATTTATATATATATATACATATATATTTATATATATATATATATTTATATATATATACATATATATATATATATATATATATATATATATATATATATATATATATATATATATATATAGGTGTGTGCGTGTATTCCTTTGAGCAATATTTATGATTGGCTTGAGTAACGAGAGATTAATCATGCACAATGGCATCGCCTTTTTCTGACTCTCGTTTCTATTGTTACAGCCTAATTCAGACAAGTTGGTCGACTGTGTTATCAGTAATAATTTCTTTCAGAATGAATAGAACACCCACTTATAGACTCACACTGTGTAGCTGATATTAACAAACATACTAGAAGAATACATACGAATGCACAGAACGTGTAAGTTACTGGCATTCCGTGAGTATTAAATCAAGTACAATGGAAAGAAAGTAAGATAAAGTGTAGTATATAATAGATAAAATTGAAGTGCGTATCGTATATGTTTGTTAGTTTTCATACTATATTTTTTGTTCAATGAACAATGTTATTTGAAACTGCGTCTAAATGCAAGTCATTTATTACGCATTTCGAATTGTTCTAAATCTGCCAACACTTTTTTTTTTTTGTTATAGAAAATATTTTTTCTTTGTTTTGTAAATAATTTCACGTTGACGTGTTTCTCTTTCTTTATTGATTTATTGTCCCTTTGCAGGGAACTTAATTTTGCTGATTTTGCTACACTTTATTCTTTATATTTTTTACTGAAATGTTTTAATTACTGTCGTCTTTATTAGTTTTTTTTCCCCACAGATTTAAAAAAAAATATTCGTAGTGCATTTTTTGTTTGTATTTTTTAATTTCTACTGATTGAATTTCTCTGAAAATTATCGTATTTTTCCGATAGTTTTTTTTTTATTTATTCCATTTTCATCTTTTTCTTATACTTATTTTATAATTTCTTTGTTTTATAGTTTAGCATTTCATTCATTCTTTCTTTTTATGATTTCTGCTCATGCATTCGTTTCCAATTTTTCCGTTTTTACGGTTATTGATTCCGTTCTTCGTCAGCATCTGACTTCTCCATTCATCCGTGTTCAGTTATGGTAAAATGCAGTTACGCTTGATGTCTGCAAAACTGATAGAAGTAAAAATTAATAAACGGATATCGTACAATGAACAGAATGTTGAATTCACTTCCCTTGTCACACCCGCCTCTTGTATTTGTTTCTAGCAATGAATTATGCTGATCCGAAAATATATATACAGGCTGCGATGTATAAATTGTGGTCATATTATATTTTAATTTCGCGCATGCGTGCTGCTTGTTTTGAATTTTGTCCACAGTATATTAGGGTCAAATGGGCCCCATCTGTGAGAACAGTGGCGCCATAAATTGGGAAACGGCATGCTGTAATACTTGGCATTCGTGTCGGAGACTCCATTACGAACATTTCAAAGTGTTTGCGTGTCAATATCAGGACAGTGCAGAGGATTCATGAGTCTAATGGTGATTACGACGGTGTTTGGTGTGATCACTAGTGATGGTGATGTTATGCCTCCATGAATCATCCCAGAATTCCACACAACAAATAGGCGTACATCAAGTGTTTTGAGGAGGTAGTGCTGCCCCGGATCAACAGGTGTCTGGCAACAGGACTCTGCACCATAGCAGACAAGCAGGAGAACCCAGCTATGGCTCTCAGACAATGTCTGCGTCCATATTACCGCTTTCATTTGGTTACATAACTCCCCAGAATGCAATTCCCTTGATTATTTTGGGTGGGGCACAGTTGAGCGAGAGACCAGCAAAATTCCTTTTAACACCAAAGATGAACTGAAGGCAAAGATCATCGCAGCATTCACCATCTTAAATAAGGAGAACGTCCAGAAGAGTTTCAGATTTTGAGCTCGTCTGGAGGCCGTGGTTGAAACCAGTGACAAATTTATTGAATAATTTTTTTTTTCCTTCGTATTTCAAGATATTTTTGTGTAAGTTTGGTAAATATATCTTTCAGAGTTATTTTTATTTTTGCGTAATTTAGACGACAATTTATTCATCGCACACTGTATATTCTTTCGCCATGTGTGTGCGTTTGTGTGTGTGTGTGCATTATTGTCTATTCAAAGAGCCGTACACCATATTTTAAAATGTTTAGGTTAATATTAAGAGAATGTACTACCTTTATCAGTACGTTGTGGTGTAATGTATATCGGCTCAGACTGATTAGTTTCACTTACGTCCAAATCCCCTTTGGGAAAGGCATGACATTCATCTCTTCTTCATAGCTATGTGTTAAACAGACTTGGTCCTTTAGCCTTGCTTCGCAACCAGTCGACCGCAATGGCAACCGACTGCGGGAAAAATGTGCCTCGTCAGTCATGTATCGAAAGATACATGTTTACCCAAGCGTATATCCCGGATGACAGTTGATGACTGCCTTGATAAATGTTGAAGCGAAGGGTACCGGCTCAAATTAGAAAGGCCGTGAAAATAAGTTTTGATTCATTGATTGATTTCTTTTTTACGGCTAATCAACCAAGTGTAGCTTATCTAAAACTGAAACATATTTCGGCTTGTAAGAGCGTTACTTACAGCACTAGGTGTTCCCGTGTAGTACCTCATTTAAGTACGGGTTGCGATCGACATTTCTTAACTTCTGGGATACATCGAGAACCTGAGTGACAATGGATAGTGTTTATGCTATAGATCGGTAAATGGCTCAGCTGTTGGAGTTAAGTCATTCTACTGTCAAAGGTCAGATGTTTGAGAAAAAATACTTCGACTAAGAAGGCTTTTGAAAACAAAACCACCCACGCAAGCGACATCCCAATACAAAAAAAAAAGAAAAGAAAAGAAGAATGGTCAGATATAGCATAAAAACAAGATTTCAATGAATACGTCGATTTGCCGACTGGAGAGACATTCTACTGAAATCAATTCTGTTTTTCGTCTTTGTTATTCATTCTGCCAACTCTGTCAAAACTAAAACGTATATCTATGTAGATTGGCCAGGCGTGATGTTATTGAGTTTTTTCAGAAATGTTTCTCATTGTATCAACACATCTGTGCTGGACATTTTGTTGAAAGAATTCATTTTCACTGGCGATCAATGTGAAAATGCATAATTATACAGGAGCACAGGTTTTATTATTGTAAGTCATCAACGTCCGTTCGGAGAGAAGTCTAACAGGTTTCTATCATGCTTTCCCGCCCGAGACCAATGCGCTGATGAGGAGGCGGCTATACAGATGAGAAAGGTATACGCGGTTCGTGTAAGTATGATCTTGGAGAGAAAATCAACAACCTCTACTAAATGTTTCGAGATATAAGACTCAAATTAATCACATTTCCAAAACAGAAATTAGCATCTGAAATTAGAATGAAAATCTGAATCTCACCTAAAAATTCAGCATGTGAATCTAGCAAATACAAATCAATTCCAATATCTGTGTATGAATCATTTTTTAATCATTTCCCCCTCTGCAAGGTAGTAAAGCCACTAAGATACAAGATTTAGCGAGTGTGAAAGGATAAGAAAAAAGCGAAGCGTTATAATGATTTTCCCAGCGTAGCTTACATGTGGCACAAGGGCGAATGTAGGAGGTACCAAGTGAGGATCGAACTCACTACTCAGTCGTAATTGTTCTAGGGAGACAAGCTTGATAGCTATTACGCCGCCTCGAGGTGCCCAAAATATAGTAATTTTCCAAGCGTAGCTTACACGTGGCACAAGGGCGAAAGTAGGAGGGCACCCAGTGTAGATCGAACTCACTACTCAGACGTAATTGTTCTAGCGAGACAAGCTTGCGAACCATTACACCGCCTCGAGATGCCCAAGATATAGTGATTTTCCAAGCGTGGCTTACATGTGGCACAAGACCGAAAGTAGGAGAGTATCGAACTCACTACTCAGACGTAATTGTTCTAGCGAGACTAGCTTGCTAACCATTACACCACCACGAGGTGCCCAAAATATAGTGAGGATGGAACTCACTATAGAGTCGTAACTGTTCTGTCGAGGCAAGCTTGTCAACCATTACACCACCTCGAGGTGCCCGATCGAAACATGATAAAGGAGCGAAAACAATAGACGAGTAATCGAGAACCCAGTAGATAACAAATTGACATTGCATTTAAGTGTTTTAAAAGTCCAAAATAGTCGATAAATAAATTAGATATACAATAGGATGCGCTACATGTAGTTTCAAACGATTACAGCTACAAAACCAAAATTGAAGCTGAAAACTCGAGTCAGGTATTTAAATAGTTTCATCAGATGAATACGTTCAAATTACTGTCATAGCTGCTGTATACAAACCCTTTCTTACCTCAACATGTAAAAATAGATTTGCGCTACTGAAACCTGTGGGTCGCGACGAAGACCACACTTCAGGGAACCATGGCTACTACATGGCCATCTACAAGATCAGAAACGAAGAAATAACCAAATAACAGAAACAACATCACTTGAGAACATTCAACCGCCTTGGAATGGATTTTTTATCCGGCATTTTGTTATTAATATAAAGTTTATTTTAGTAACAAACGCATATCAGTTGCTATTCTTATACATACATACATATATATATATATATATATATATATATATATATATCACAGAAATAAAAGTGTGAAGCTTGATATTACCAGACATATTAAAAACGTTTTTAATATGTCTGGTAATATCATGCTTCACAATTTTATTTCTGTGATAATATTTTGTACCTTTAAAAATGTCTTTACATATATATATATATATATATATATATATATATATATATATATATATATAAGTATATATATATATATATATGTATATATATAAGTATATATATATATATATGTATAAGTATATGTATATATATATATATATGTATAAGTATATGTATATATATATATATATATGTATAAGTATATGTATATATATATATATATATATATATATATGTATAAGTATATGTATATATATATATATATATATATATATGAAGAAATACAGTTTTAAGGTGTGCTATATTTATGGGATAAAGTGCTCAATTTCAGAGATAGAGCGCATGTAAATATAAATATAAAAGTGAACATTGAAGTCAACACTCAGAGGCGACAGGCTGTTTCATGCTAGACGCAATCGTCAGGCCGCCTCTCGGTTGCGTCTAGCATGAAATAGCCTGACGCCTCTGAGTGTTGACTTCAATGTTCACTTTTATATTTATATTTTATATATATATATATATATATATATATATATATATATATATATAGATGTGTGTGTGTGTGTGTGTGTGTGTGTGTGTGTGTGTGTGTGTGCGTGTGTGTCTGTTTTGAACAATAATGAATATTAAAAAAATTAAAATGTTCAAACACATTGTGTTGTATATTAATACTTCGTTCTTTGATTATTTAAATTAGTTTCATCGTCTAGTTTCAGCCAAGGATTGCCATCATCAGGATAGAAAAAGATCCTGCAATGAACTACAAGAATTAATGACTTTCTGAAGAAAATGAACTTTATCTCTAGTTTTCATTCATTTTCATCGTTAATTTTGGTCAGTCATTGTGTTGGTCAAAAGGCGTCTTTTAAGTTGTCTTTTTATATCGAGGCTTGGGAAATTCAAAATTCCGCTCTTGGTCATTTTGACAGGTTTATTGGTTGCTGGGTAGGGGATGTATGGATGTTAAGTGTATGTTATCCTTTTGTTCTTATGGAGTGTTTATGATGTATGTAAGTATATATATTAGTATGGGTGTGTGTATAATTGTGAGACCTCAAAACACACACACACACACACACAAACATATATATATATATATATATATATATATATATATATATATGTATGTATGTATGTATGTTAGGAAATGGATTATATCCGACATATTTTAAAATTATTTGTTTACTTTTTATTTTTTTAAAATAGATACTCATATTTGACTAGATGGCATGAATATACAACATTATATTTATTTTGTACATCTACCGGAATGAATATTCGAGAAATATTGTTCGGGTGCATATTTTTCTAACAAGATTTCTCGAATATTCAGACCAGTAGATGTAAGTAAATAAATACACGGTTTAATAAATATGTAAAACAGGTTACCAACTCAAATATGCGTATCCTTTTAAAATAGAGTTTAAAGGAATACATCATATATATATATATATATAGATAGATAGATAGATAGATAGATATCCAATATAGGATTGGTGTCGTAGTTGTCATCGGCATCCGTCCGTCTCGAGGGACGATGGATTAGCGCGGAGATATGGAGAACTAGGGCTGCCCAGACATCTAGTTCCCCCTCTCGGCCTTGCTAGCAGAGTCCAAAGGAGAGGATAAACCAATACAGTTTGGTACCAACGGGGCTGCAGGACTTGCCGGAAGGTAGCACAAAGTGCCGTTCATCCGCCTTCGGGCCTCCACTCCTGGTTTGAATTCAGAGTTGTCCTTCTCCTAGACCTGTTACCATACAAGAACCCACTCTGTCTTGCTATTTACCCATAGCTGGAGGGAAAGGAAGATGATTCACACCTTTCCCAAGGGTATTAGCACGTAAGTGACTGTTCGACTGGAATTCGAACTCGGCTCTCCGATTCCTCAGTCCAAGCCATTATCCATTAATCCACCGTGCCTCCTCATAATCGGTGTATACGGAATAAAATCCAATTACCAAAAAATAATATTCTTAAAAGAGTGCACAATACAGAGTAGAGCAAATATAATTATTTATTCGAAAATTATAGCATAAATATGTTATAAAATCTCTAAAAAATAGCCATTTTGCATTTTGTTTCAAGACTTTTGGTCTCTTATCTACATTCAACACCATCAATAAAACATAAATGATGATTATATATATATAATATATATATAAATTAACTCATTTAAAATATGTTTTTTTTTCGCTACACAGTAATAGCCATGTTTCAAAAATGGAAGCTAAAAGCTACTGTGTAGCGAAAAAACAATATTTTACATAAGTTAATTCATAATATTAATGCTCTGTAAATTTACATTGAGCACTGTTTTGTAAAAATAAAAATATCTATCAGAACACCGGATTATATATCTTACTGTTTTTATTTATATACACACACACACACACACACACACACACACACACACACACACATATATATATATATATATATATATATATATATATATATATATGTGTGTGTTTGTGTGTTTG
>OZ038488.1:29352381-29507381 GCA_964036315.1 Acanthosepion esculentum
GATAGACTCCTCCAAATTATACTTATACTGACAGAGAGAATACCTGCGGTTTTGGAGATACGTTGAGTCAGGGTGAGAGATACGGAGACAGTACAGAGGGTGTTCACAGAGAGTTATACGAGAGTCCAGGGAGAGAGAGAGAGAGAGAGAGAGAGAGAGAGAGAGAGAGAGAGAGAGAGTTACGGCTTCATTTACAGAGACTTGTAAATATACTTTCTACTAACTCGCATTCCTGGACTACTAATCTTCACTTCAAGTCTGTATTCTTACGTTTATTACACTTATTTTTCTATCTCAATTACTGGCATTATTTTTCTATCTCAATTGACTGGCATTATTCTGAGGGCGTTTTTTATTTATTTGTGCAGGATTCCATACCCGGAATCCACAAAAATTACCAAAATTAATTCATTGCACATGGGTTGCTTTGTTTTGTGAATGTATGCCAGGATCACAACTAAGGACAGTGTTAATATCATGCGAACTTAGATTGCTAATGTTCTTGGTACTTAGGAAATATTGCTTTGCTCCAGCACGTAAAAAGCATGTATCAGGCACCAAGCTGAAATCAATTTTTAAAAAAAAATCTTGTTCTGGAGTATCTAAATTTATTACTAGATTAGCGACAAGGCAATAATTGTACAATTGAAATTTCCAGATGCAACCGTAAGTCCTATGCTAACAGTTTCTTCTTTCGTAATTCTCGCTTATGGAACACTCTTTCCACTTCCTGCTTTCCAGTCAAATTTGATCTTCAACCATTTAATTACAATGCCAATTGTTATCTTTTGTTCTTGTATTTTCGTCTCTCTTTAATAATGTTTCTAATATTCTCTCCCAGTCAGTAACCAATTGCATCTTAATGGATTCGTTGCCTTTCATAGGAGGGAATGATTTTTCTTTTAAAGTATCAGCAATTGTCTACAAGAGTAGACTATATCATCTTGCTTTGTTATAAGGTGATTTTTTCCCGGCACATCTTCTTTTCAAATGTTAATTTTTATGACTAACAAATATGTCTCTATCTCTATGATTAGTGACATACTGGCATTATTCTGAGGGCATTTAGTACAAGCGTAATCTCATAAAACACAGTTTCTTGGCCTCTCTGCGTGGTGCTTCATGTGTTTAAAATGGTATATATATATTCATAGACTTATATAGTAATGACTATATTGAGGTTTGCCTGTTGATTTTATCTATAAACAAGCGCAAAGGATGAATCTTACTTTCACACCACCTTACGTTGCATCTAGACATATAGTTATGTTGTTAATATTTCGGTCTGTCACGTGATACGACATCATAGACCGCATCATGAAATTACAACCTGCGTCTGCTATTCCGCGACCGTTATCGTCGCATAGCAATCTTCTATGTCAACATAACAGAATATCATCTCTGTGAATATTTTTGTTTAAATGTATCTATAAGCACTCTGAAGATGGCTCATGTGACCCGAAATCTTCGATCAAGGAGCAGCTTAATAAAAAAAGATATCCAAATTTTGGACAATTTTTGTCTTTAATTTCACCCGAAATTAAAGCAATGTTGTGATGTTGGTTTGGGGTTTGTAGAGACAAACGACAAATAACACGTAACAATAAAAAGGGTTTTAATAGGTTGGTAAAAAGGTACAGAAATCGCGTGAGTAGTCTATAACTAGCTCAGCCAGGAACAATATTTATTTGCATGTAACATACAAAATGTGGCACAAGGCCAAAAAGGGGGTTGGGGAAGGACGGTCATCATCTGTCTTAAACTAAAAACTTAGCTAGTCGCAAACACTGACCCAAACATACCAACAATAGACCTAGCACCAAAACAACACATTCTTCCATACCTTTCTTTCTACATCCACCATAATTCCTCAAATTCTCTATGAAATTCTAACTAGTCCCCATATGTACAATTCAAAGTCTGTGGGGGGGGGGGGATAACAATTTAAAAACCCCAATGAATATTTACAATATGCAAAAATATATACAAGAAACAAAACAAAATAAGATTAGTAATAAAACCCCCCACAATACCTAAATGTGGCAGAAACATCAGTTAACTAGACGAAATAATTGCGGGATTATAGCAGTAAAAACGGTCATCCTTCCCAAATCACTCACACAGACACACACCCATTTAGACACAATAACAAAAACGAAAAACCACACACACGAAACGAAAGTCATCCCGCAACCACCAGAGAACTGACGTCACTGGCCACCTAACGAGGGAAGGGATGGGGAATTAAACCAAAGAAAAAAATAGGGACAGAAATAAAAGGGGGGCTAATGGGCATTCATACCCTAGCTAAGTTAAGCAGAAACAAGAAAACTAAAGATTCAAAACTAAACCTAAACTAGATTAATATCGGGACGGGTTGCTCTGTTCAACCCATGAGGGACGAAATCCTGCACCTAGCCGAGGTCCAAGTGCCACTCCAAGTCAGCTCCTCTCACTCTACACATTCGCGCAAGATTCACCCACCTTTTGGCGAATTCTGATGAAGGGAGTCGCCGCCTTTCCGTCCTAATCTTGACTTTAAGCTGATGCTTAAAGTACAAGATCAGTAGGGAAGAAGTGAACTTCTCGCCTCCATAGAATCCCTTCTGACGTGTCACCCAAATCACGACTCTCATAACTCCTAGCAAGCAGTGGAACACATAAAGTTCAGACTTCATTAACGGCGGGGCCACATTGCTACAAACAGAAGCGGCCTCAAGGACGAAAAACTTTCCCTGCAACATGCGAACCATGAGACCTTCAACAAACTTACACAATGGTGCTACCAACTTGCAATGAAAGAAGACGTGACCAAGGGTCTCGACTTCCCCCTCACAACGTCGGCAGTTTGGATATTTCTCCAAACCCGCTGCGCAAAGTTTTTTGCCGACCCAGAGGGCCCCACGTATCACCAGCCAGGTGAGGGATGCCTCATCGTTGTTGAGACATTTCAACCCGGAAGCCCAAGGCCAGATTGAGCGAGCCTCCTGCTTCGTAAGACCGAGCTTGTCAATCAGATCATCATGAACGGACCCCCTGACTACCACCTGATATAATGCCCTACGAGACAACGCCTGGACGTTGTGGAGGCCAACCGTCGCCCGTAAGAGGTGTTTCAGAGCCAGACGACATTCACGGTAGAAGGAGCACTCGACACGAGGCAAACGGCCAGCCTCCTTCTCGCCCGAGTGCACACTTCTCAAGGATGGAAAGGATCTTCGGGCGTCTTCCTTCCAGAAGGCGCCCCCGTCATCCGTGTCGCGACACAAACGATCCAGGAACCCGATGCGAAGCATATCGAGACGAATCTCAATGCTAGGCATACCTAGACCGCCTTCAGTAGGATGAAGGCAACAGATCTCCCGACATACCCCTGGAGCTCTGCCTCTCCACAAGAAAGAGAACAAGAGCTGTACTAATGAACGCACTGTGGTAGACGGAAGTGGAAGTACCGAGAGTCGGTAAAGGAGAATCGGGTAGATATGCGAAACACATACCTCCGCCCTCCCCTTCAAGGAAAGATTCCTCCGAGACCACAATTTAATTGCGCCCTCGGCCTTCTCCCGTACCTCCGACCAATTCATATCCAACTGGATATCAGGACCGAACCAGACGCCGAGTATCTTGATCGGCCCATCCGTCCAGCTGAATGGTCCGGGAAGAGAAACCCCCTTCCACGCACCCAACCGCAAGCCAACAGACTTATCGCGGTTGATCTTGGCCCCTGTCACCATCTCATAGCCACTGATTTCTCTGCTGACTTCGTTAATCTCGGCTCTGCTCGACACAAGAACCGAAACGTCGTCAGCATAGGCAGAATACCTGGCCGAGGTGGTAGCACCAGGTAAAGAGATTCCGCGTAGGACCGGATTCGCCTTTAACTTGCGAAGGAAAGGTTCCAACGCAAGAACGTAAAGCATAGGCGAGAGCGGACAACCCTGACGAATAGATCGAGACAATACGAAAGGTTCCGATCTTACCCCGTTCACTTCTACCAGCGCACCGGGAGTCGCATACATAAGCCGGATCCAGGAGCGAAAGTACGGCCCGAAACCGGCAGCCGAAAGAACAGCCTCCAAGAATCGATGGTCAACCCTATCAAAGGCCTTGGACTGATCTAAATTGATCAGCGCGGCTTCACTGTCGACTTTCTCGATGATCAGGCGCACCATATGAAGGTTGTCCTGAATAGTCCGGCCCTTCACAGAACAAGTCTGCTCGGAGCCAATCAGACTAGACAGGACAAGCTGCAAACGGTTAGCCAAGACCTTAGCCAAAATCTTTAACTCTGTATTTAACATAGTTAAAGGGCGAAAGTTACCTATCCCATCCCCACCGCTTTTGCCCTTACGCACCAACTTGATCACACCCCTGGTGAAGCGTTGAGGTATAGACCCCTGCTTCATCCAGTTGTTGAAGACCAGCTGCAGCAAAGGAACAAAAACGGGCGACTGCCTCAAGTAAACTTCGTAAGGAAGACCATCTAATCCCGGAGATTTATCCAGGCCAACCTGTTTCAGCGCTTCCCAGATTTCCGACTCAGTGATGGGACCCTCGCACCCAGCCGCTTCAGCTGCCTCAAGGCAGGGAAAGTCAGCTAAATAGGTGTCGAACTGAGCAGAGCTCAGACCGGGCTCCCTGGTAAAAAGATCCCGAAAGTAATCCCGAAAAGCCTCGCATATGCCCGAGTTTGTAGTCACTGTCCGCCCATCCGGCAATGTGACGCTCGCGATATGCCGTCTTGAAGCATTCCTACTTTCCTCTGCACGCAATTCTGCGGCCATATTCGTCGCCTCAGAGGACATTCTTTTAAACCTAGCCCTAACTACCAGAGCTTGATCCTTCTTGGTAAGCAAGGAGGACAACTCTGCCTTAGCTAGGACTACTTCCCCACTATCACGGGATTTCACAGCCCGATCGACTCTTTGCTCTAACACCGTTTGCGCCGCTAATCTATCTACGTTGAGTCGACGACTAAAATCGGCAGCAAACGTTCGAATTTTAGATTTAAGTTTGTCCCACCAGGCATTTCCCACCACAGCCCCCGTCAGTTCCCTTTGTAAGGTTAGTAAAAACTGGTCCCGGAAATGCTGCTCGCCAAATAACGAGCAGTTGAATTTCCAGTAGCCAGTTATCCTAACATTAGGCTTATCTAAGTTTACACGGACCCGGACAAGCCTATGATCCGAATAAACTATATAATGAAAACTTGGACACCCTAAGAGTCCTACATCGACTCTCCTAACTAAAACTCGGTCGAGGTAGCTCGCAAGCACACCTACAGCCGAGCTGCCACTATTTGTCCAAGTCCACACTACCCGCTGAGGGTGTTCATTCCGGTACTTGTCGATGAGATCAAACCCATCGACAAAGCCCCGAAAATGCTCCACTCCCCAGTTTTTAGTACCCTCTTTATATTTGGACCCTATACGATCTATATCGGGGTCAAGGACGGCATTCCAATCCCCCGCTAAAATTAACCGACGTGATGTCGTCATAAACGGCTCGATCTGCCGAAACAAAGCAAGTCGCTCAGCCTGGCTATGGGGCCCATAAACCCCAATGAGACGCAAAGCCTTATCATTTATGGTAGCATCCAGCACGCAAAGCCTGCCCGCCGGATCTGCGAAGACAAGAGCACACGCAGCCTTCAAAGTCTTGCTCACCAGCCAAGAGACACCCCTCGAGCGTCCATCAAAACATGCTGAATAAAGAGTAAACTCCCTAGACAGAATGTCTTCATAATCGCGAGAAGAAAAACGGGTCTCTTGCACACAACATATATTCACACCGAGGCTCTGAAGGTCGCGAACGAGTCTCACCCTTCGAGACTCCGACCTCAGGCCTCGGACATTCAAACTAGCTAACCAGAGTGCCATTATCGAATCGACTAGGGTCGCCCATCAGAGTTGAACATAGCTGGGGTGAGGACACCGACAGCCTGTCCCATTGATCCTGACGCCATCTCACTGTCGACGGTATCACCATGAGACAGACCGCCGATGTCCGCAGGATAAGTTAATTTTAGCGCCCTATACAGGGAAGGGTGAACAAAAACAGGGACCCTCCCTCTGCATGTTTTCAATGGATCAAGGTCAGGTTCATAAACCGCCGCTGGGGGCACCAATTTCAGGGACGAGTTCGCCTCCTCGATCATGCCCCAAATCTCCCGCGTACCCGGGCCGGATCGGACGACAGTCAGGAGTCTACGGGCATTTTTGAACTTTTCCGGCACCTCCACATCAACTCCATTGATGTGCCGGAAGTTATAGAGAATCCTCAGCGGCCTCGGGTTTTTAGTCTGCCCGCAGACCCTTTCTAATTGCTCCCCGGATACGCGGCAGACGTCTTCCCCTGGGAGATATGGCGGTTTGACTTTTTTCTTCCTCTTCTCTGCTACTGCAGGCAACTCCGGGCTTCTCTCCCTCTTTTTTTGAGGAGTATGAGAGGGAGTAGGTGTGGGCGTGCATGTCGGAGTATGAGAGGGAGTGATGCCAGATGAGGTCTTAAAAGGGGAAGGAGTTTTTGAGGTACAGGTTCTTGTAGGCGAATTGGTCAGAGATTTAGGCGGAGGTGGTTTCATGAATTTGTTGGTACCTGAAGGGGAAGACGGGGCAGAGGATGAGGGGCAGGGAACCCCCAGCGACTTGGAATTCTTAGCCCTTTTCGCGTCGATCTTGTCCTTTAACTTTTTAAGATTTAAAATCTTCTCCCAACTGGGTTCATTTAGTTTTTGCGCTGGTGTGGCTGACTTTTCGTAAGACGCCGAGGCGTCGCCCTCAGAGCTGGTAGAGGGAATGGGGATGTAGGTGGGTTTGTCCCTGGAGTTATGCTGGGACAGAGGTCCCGCTGTCTGGACCTTCCCTTTGGCCCTACCTACTACACGCCATTCCCCCTCATCCTTCTCCTTATCCACACTTGTGGAAGGCGTTGGTTTGAGGGGTAATGAGGGCATCGACCCAACCGAGGGATTTTCCCCACCGGTCCGTTTAGTAGGTAGGCCCATTACAGGCGCCGCGGA
Organism: Acanthosepion esculentum; assembly: GCA_964036315.1. NCBI lineage: Eukaryota > Metazoa > Mollusca > Cephalopoda > Sepiida > Sepiidae > Acanthosepion > Acanthosepion esculentum. Next base: position 29,359,403 of record OZ038488.1, read on the forward strand.
TTTTTCAGTGTCGGCCAAAGGGGGATTTGGGTCGCCAGCAACCGGAGCTCCAGGGGCCTTCTTCCCTGGGCAGGAGGAGGAGAGATGACCAGTCACTCCACACCTCCAGCATACTGGTTTTCTGCCAGTCACAATGACTGGCAATCTCCGGTTGCCAAAATCCAGACAGTTGGGGATGGACTTGAAGGCCGCCTCGTCTATCATGATATCGAAAGTCCACCCCCCGTTCAAATTGTCCGAGAGAGCCCCTAAAATTTGGCCGTACTGCATAAAAAATGCAGCCAGGAGCTCTCCGGAAATTTGAGGAGGAACCTCAAAAACTGCCACCCTGGTCCTTCGCCTGCCTAGATATTCCGTGCGGAGAATAAGGTCTTTCGTAATTAATTCTCTCTTTGCCATATCTAGGCAATCTTCTGGCGTGGGCAGCAGCACGTCCCACATAAAAAACTTTACGCCTTTAATAACTCTTTGGGGTTTTATCCCCAGGGACATAAGTGATTTGATCACTGTGTCTTTCGTGGATCGACAGATTTTGCGCGTACGCCTGTCAACCGCGAAGACGGTCACCATTCGTTGTTCGAATGTCTGAAGCTCTTGAACGTCTTTGAGGATGCCATCTTTGTTTACCAGATGGGCAAAATCCTTTGCCTTTTCCAAGAACTCCGCGATATTCACTATACAGCTCGGTGGGGACTTCCAGCAAGAGGGCGATTCCTCGGCTGTAGACTTAGCTTGTGCCACTTTCGGCACCTTGTCGTTTGATGAGTTGGAGACCTGCATGGCCTCCTCCTTGTCATTTACACTTGTCTGGTCTTTTTTGTTTGGGGTAACCTTACCCCGTTTCTTATTCTTAGTTTTATCCGGGGGGTCGGCTTTAGCAGCCGCCCCAAAGAGGTCTTTTTTGACCCCTGACCGACTCATCTCGTCGGCCATTAAAGGGTTAACGCGGAAAAGCTGGCCAAATTGCAAGGAGCTGGGATAGGGGGAGAAGAGAAGTAATAAAAAAATAAAAAGAAAAAAAAAGGTAGTTTCTTCTAAAATTAGAAGAAATTAAATAAAGTAAACAAAAAGTCAAACTATACAATAACAATAAACTTTAGAAAAATAAAAAACAAATCTATAAACTAACTAGTCTCGTAAGACTTTAAAAAAAATAAAGATGGCGCCCGAAGGCAGCCGAAAATAAAAGAAACTCCTACTTTTTTTTTTTTTTCTCAATTAACACACAGAAAGAAAAAGAAAAGAAAGAAAAATGTCTGGTTTGACACTAGTCAAACCAAACTAAAAAAGGTTTGCGGCCGAAGCCGCTAAAGAAATAAATTAAAAACAAAAGCTGAAACTTAAAAAATTAAAGGATTGCGACCAAAGTCGCTAAATAAAACGGGGGAGGGTAAAAAACGAAAAGGAGGACAAATTAAAACAAAACTTTTTCTTTTTTCTTTTCTTTAACTAGTAAAACAGAAAATAAAAAAGCCGGTAAGACTGTCTTACCGAACTAAAAAATGTTGGCCGAAGCCAAGAAATAAATAAATTTAAAGGAAAGAAATAAAACAAATGAAAAATCAAAACTTAAAAAATAACTTAACTTAACGAACAAAAGTCAATAAATTTCTTCAAAAATTACACGTTCGCCGGTCAAAATTGGTCCTAGAAAATAACACCACGCCTTCCTACAAAGGAAGTCGCAAAGTCAGTTCAAGAAACTAGCTCAGCCAGGAACAATATTTATTTGCATGTAACATACAAAATGTGGCACAAGGCCAAAAAGGGGGTTGGGGAAGGACGGTCATCATCTGTCTTAAACTAAAAACTTAGCTAGTCGCAAACACTGACCCAAACATACCAACAATAGTCCTAGCACCAAAACAACACATTCTTCCATACCTTTCTTACTACATCCACCATAATTCCTCAAATTCTCTATGAAATTCTAACTAGTCCCCATATGTACAATTCAAAGTCTGTGGGGGGGGATAACAATTTAAAAACCCCGATGAATATTTACAATATGCAAAAATATATACAAGAAACAAAACAAAATAAGATTAGTAATAAAACCCCCCACAATACCTAAATGTGGCAGAAACATCAGTTAACTAGACGAAATAATTGCGGGATTATAGCAGTAAAAACGGTCATCCTTCCCAAATCACTCACACAGACACACACCCATTTAGACACAATAACAAAAACGAAAAACCACACACACGAAACGAAAGTCATCCCGCAACCACCAGAGAACTGACGTCACTGGCCACCTAACGAGGGAAGGGATGGGGAATTAAAACAAAGAAAAGAATAGGGACAGAAATAAAAGGGGGGCTAATGGGCATTCATACCCTAGCTAAGTTAAGCAGAAACAAGAAAACTAAAGATTCAAAACTAAACCTAAACTAGCCTAATATCGGGACGGGTTGCTCTGTTCAACCCATGAGGGACGAAATCCTGCACCTAGCCGAGGTCCAAGTGCCACTCCAAGTCAGCTCCTCTCACTCTACACATTCGCGCAAGATTCACCCACCTTTTGGCGAATTCTGATGAAGGGAGTCGCCGCCTTTCCGTCCTAATCTTGACTTTAAGCTGATGCTTAAAGTACAAGATTAGTAGGGAAGAAGTGAACTTCTCGCCTCCATAGAATCCCTTCTGACGTGTCACCCAAATCACGACTCTCATAACTCCTAGCAAGCAGTGGAACACATAAAGTTCAGACTTCGTTAACGGCGGGGCCACATTGCTACAAACAGAAGCGGCCTCAAGGACGAAAAACTTTCCCTGCAACATGCGAACCATGAGACCTTCAACAAACTTACACAATGGTGCTACCAACTTGCAATGAAAGAAGACGTGACCAAGGGTCTCGACTTCCCCCTCACAACGTCGGCAGTTTGGATATTTCTCCAAACCCGCTGCGCAAAGTTTTTTGCCGACCCAGAGGGCCCCACGTATCACCAGCCAGGTGAGGGATGCCTCATCGTTGTTGAGACATTTCAACCCGGAAGCCCAAGGCCAGATTGAGCGAGCCTCCTGCTTCGTAAGACCGAGCTTGTCAATCAGATCATCATGAACGGACCCCCTGACTACCACCTGATATAATGCCCTACGAGACAACGCCTGGACGTTGTGGAGGCCAACCGTCGCCCGTAAGAGGTGTTTCAGAGCCAGACGACATTCACGGTAGAAGGAGCACTCGACACGAGGCAAACGGCCAGCCTCCTTCTCGCCCGAGTGCACACTTCTCAAGGATGGAAAGGATCTTCGGGCGTCTTCCTTCCAGAAGGCGCCCCCGTCATCCGTGTCGCGACACAAACGATCCAGGAACCCGATGCGAAGCATATCGAGACGAATCTCAATGCTAGGCATACCTAGACCGCCTTCAGTAGGATGAAGGCAACAGATCTCCCGACATACCCCTGGAGCTCTGCCTCTCCACAAGAAAGAGAACAAGAGCTGTACTAATGAACGCACTGTGGTAGACGGAAGTGGAAGTACCGAGAGTCGGTAAAGGAGAATCGGGTAGATATGCGAAACACATACCTCCGCCCTCCCCTTCAAGGAAAGATTCCTCCGAGACCACAATTTAATTGCGCCCTCGGCCTTCTCCCGTACCTCCGACCAATTCATATCCAACTGGATATCAGGACCGAACCAGACGCCGAGTATCTTGATCGGCCCATCCGTCCAGCTGAATGGTCCGGGAAGAGAAACCCCCTTCCACGCACCCAACCGCAAGCCAACAGACTTATCGCGGTTGATCTTGGCCCCTGTCACCATCTCATAGCCACTGATTTCTCTGCTGACTTCGTTAATCTCGGCTCTGCTCGACACAAGAACCGAAACGTCGTCAGCATAGGCAGAATACCTGGCCGAGGTGGTAGCACCAGGTAAAGAGATTCCGCGTAGGACCGGATTCGCCTTTAACTTGCGAAGGAAAGGTTCCAACGCAAGAACGTAAAGCATAGGCGAGAGCGGACAACCCTGACGAATAGATCGAGACAATACGAAAGGTTCCGATCTTACCCCGTTCACTTCTACCAGCGCACCGGGAGTCGCATACATAAGCCGGATCCAGGAGCGAAAGTACGGCCCGAAACCGGCAGCCGAAAGAACAGCCTCCAAGAATCGATGGTCAACCCTATCAAAGGCCTTGGACTGATCTAAATTGATCAGCGCGGCTTCACTGTCGACTTTCTCGATGATCAGGCGCACCATATGAAGGTTGTCCTGAATAGTCCGGCCCTTCACAGAACAAGTCTGCTCGGAGCCAATCAGACTAGACAGGACAAGCTGCAAACGGTTAGCCAAGACCTTAGCCAAAATCTTTAACTCTGTATTTAACATAGTTAAAGGGCGAAAGTTACCTATCCCATCCCCACCGCTTTTGCCCTTACGCACCAACTTGATCACACCCCTGGTGAAGCGTTGAGGTATAGACCCCTGCTTCATCCAGTTGTTGAAGACCAGCTGCAGCAAAGGAACAAAAACGGGCGACTGCCTCAAGTAAACTTCGTAAGGAAGACCATCTAATCCCGGAGATTTATCCAGGCCAACCTGTTTCAGCGCTTCCCAGATTTCCGACTCAGTGATGGGACCCTCGCACCCAGCCGCTTCAGCTGCCTCAAGGCAGGGAAAGTCAGCTAAATAGGTGTCGAACTGAGCAGAGCTCAGACCGGGCTCCCTGGTAAAAAGATCCCGAAAGTAATCCCGAAAAGCCTCGCATATGCCCGAGTTTGTAGTCACTGTCCGCCCATCCGGCAATGTGACGCTCGCGATATGCCGTCTTGAAGCATTCCTACTTTCCTCTGCACGCAATTCTGCGGCCATATTCGTCGCCTCAGAGGACATTCTTTTTAACCTAGCCCTAACTACCAGAGCTTGATCCTTCTTGGTAAGCAAGGAGGACAACTCTGCCTTAGCTAGGACTACTTCCCCACTATCACGGGATTTCACAGCCCGATCGACTCTTTGCTCTAACACCGTTTGCGCCGCTAATCTATCTACGTTGAGTCGACGACTAAAATCGGCAGCAAACGTTCGAATTTTAGATTTAAGTTTGTCCCACCAGGCATTTCCCACCACAGCCCCCGTCAGTTCCCTTTGTAAGGTTAGTAAAAACTGGTCCCGGAAATGCTGCTCGCCAAATAACGAGCAGTTGAATTTCCAGTAGCCAGTTATCCTAACATTAGGCTTATCTAAGTTTACACGGACCCGGACAAGCCTATGATCCGAATAAACTATATAATGAAAACTTGGACACCCTAAGAGTCCTACATCGACTCTCCTAACTAAAACTCGGTCGAGGTAGCTCGCAAGCACACCCACAGCCGAGCTGCCACTATTTGTCCAAGTCCACACTACCCGCTGAGGGTGTTCATTCCGGTACTTGTCGATGAGATCAAACCCATCGACAAAGCCCCGAAAATGCTCCACTCCCCAGTTTTTAGTACCCTCTTTATATTTGGACCCTATACGATCTATATCGGGGTCAAGGACGGCATTCCAATCCCCCGCTAAAATTAACCGACGTGATGTCGTCATAAACGGCTCGATCTGCCGAAACAAAGCAAGTCGCTCAGCCTGGCTATGGGGCCCATAAACCCCAATGAGACGCAAAGCCTTATCATTTATGGTAGCATCCAGCACGCAAAGCCTGCCCGCCGGATCTGCGAAGACAAGAGCACACGCAGCCTTCAAAGTCTTGCTCACCAGCCAAGAGACACCCCTCGAGCGTCCATCAAAACATGCTGAATAAAGAGTAAACTCCCTAGACAGAATGTCTTCATAATCGCGAGAAGAAAAACGGGTCTCTTGCACACAACATATATTCACACCGAGGCTCTGAAGGTCGCGAACGAGTCTCACCCTTCGAGACTCCGACCTCAGGCCTCGGACATTCAAACTAGCTAACCAGAGTGCCATTATCGAATCGACTAGGGTCGCCCATCAGAGTTGAACATAGCTGGGGTGAGAACACCGACAGCCTGTCCCATTGATCCTGACGCCATCTCACTGTCGACGGTATCACCATGAGACAGACCGCCGATGTCCGCAGGATAAGTTAATTTTAGCGCCCTATACAGGGAAGGGTGAACAAAAACAGGGACCCTCCCTCTGCATGTTTTCAATGGATCAAGGTCAGGTTCATAAACCGCCGCTGGGGGCACCAATTTCAGGGACGAGTTAGCCTCCTCGATCATGCCCCAAATCTCCCGCGTACCCGGGCCGGATCGGACGACAGTCAGGAGTCTACGGGCATTTTTGAACTTTTCCGGCACCTCCACATCAACTCCATTGATGTGCCGGAAGTTATAGAGAATCCTCAGCGGCCTCGGGTTTTTAGTCTGCCCGCAGACCCTATCTAATTGCTCCCCGGATACGCGGCAGACGTCTTCCCCTGGGAGATATGGCGGTTTGACTTTTTTCTTCCTCTTCTCTGCTACTGCAGGCAACTCCGGGCTTCTCTCCCTCTTTTTTTGAGGAGTATGAGAGGGAGTAGGTGTGGGCGTGCATGTCGGAGTATGAGAGGGAGTGATGCCAGATGAGGTCTTAAAAGGGGAAGGAGTTTTTGAGGTACAGGATCTTGTTGGCGAATTGGTCAGAGATTTAGGCGGAGGTGGTTTCATAAATTTGTTGGTACCTGAAGGGGAAGACGGGGCAGAGGATGAGGGGCAGGGCACCCCCAGCGACTTGGAATTCTTAGCCCGTTTTGAGTCGATTTTTTCCTTTAACTTTTTAAGATTTAAAATTTTCTGCCAGCTAGGCTCGTTGAGTTTTTGCGCTGCTGTGGCTGTCTTTTCGTAAGACGCCGAGGCGTCGCCCTCAGAGCTGGTAGAGGGAATGGGGATGTAGGTGGGTTTATCCCTGGAGTTATGCTGGGACAGAGGTCCCGCTGTCTGGACCTTCCCTTTGGCCCTACCTACTACACGCCATTCCCCCTCATCCTTCTCCTTATCCACACTTGTGGAAGGCGTTGGTTTGAGGGGTAATGAGGGCATCGACCCAACCGAGGGATTTTCCCCACCGGTCCGTTTAGTAGGTAGGCCCATTACAGGCGCCGCGGATTTTTCAGTGTCGGCCAAAGGGGGATTTGGGTCGCCAGCAACCGGAGCTCCAGGGGCCTTCTTCCCTGGGCAGGAGGAGGAGAGATGACCAGTCACTCCACACCTCCAGCATACTGGTTTTCTGCCAGTCACAATGACTGGCAATCTCCGGTTGCCAAAATCCAGACAGTTGGGGATGGACTTGAAGGCCGCCTCGTCTATCATGATATCGAAAGTCCACCCCCCGTTCAAATTGTCCGAGAGAGCCCCTAAAATTTGGCCGTACTGCATAAAAAATGCAGCCAGGAGCTCTCCGGAAATTTGAGGAGGAACCTCAAAAACTGCCACCCTGGTCCTTCGCCTGCCTAGATATTCCGTGCGGAGAATAAGGTCTTTCGTAATTAATTCTCTCTTTGCCATATCTAGGCAATCTTCTGGCGTGGGCAGCAGCACGTCCCACATAAAAAACTTTACGCCTTTAATAACTCTTTGGGGTTTTATCCCCAGGGACATAAGTGATTTGATCACTGTGTCTTTCGTGGATCGACAGATTTTGCGCGTACGCCTATCAACCGCGAAGACGGTCACCATTCTTTGTTCGAATGTCTGAAGCTCTTGAACGTCTTTGAGGATGCCATCTTTGTTTACAAGATGGGCAAAATCCTTTGCCTTTTCCAAGAACTCCGCGATATTCACTATACAGCTCGGTGGGGACTTCCAGCAAGAGGGCGATTCCTCGGCTGTAGACTTAGCTTGTGCCACTTTCGGCACCTTGTCGTTTGATGAGTTGGAGACCTGCATAGCCTCCTCCTTGTCATTTACACTTGTCTGGTCTGGCTTGTTTGGGGTAACCTTACCCCGTTTTTTACTTTTGGATTTATCCGGGGGGTCGGCTTTAGCAGCCGCCCCAAAGAGGTCTTTTTTGACCCCTGACCGACTCATCTCGTCGGCCATTAAAGGGTTAACGCGGAAAAGCTGGCCAAATTGCAAGGAGCTGGGATAGGGGGAGAAGAGAAGTAATAATAAAAAAATAAAAAGGAGAAGAAAAAAAAGGTAGTTTCTTCTAAAATTAGAAGAAATTAAATAAAGTAAACAAAAAGTCAAACTATAAAATAACAATAAACTTTAGAAAAATAAAAAACAAATCTATAAACTAACTAGTCTCGTAAGACTTTTTTAAAAAAAATAAAGATGGCGCCCGAAGGCAGCCGAAAATAAAAGAAACTCCTACTTCTTTTTTTTTTTTCCCAACTAACACACAGAAAGAAAAAGAAAAGAAAGAAAAATGTCTGGTTTGACACTAGTCAAACCAAACTAAAAAAGGTTTGCGGCCGAAGCCGCTAAAGAAATAAATAAACTAAAAAGCAGAAAATTAAAAATTACAGGATTGCGACCAAAGTCGCTAAATGAAACGGGGGAGGGTAAAAAACGAAAAGGAGGACAAATTAAAACAAAACTTTTTCTTTTTTCCTTTCTTTAACTAGTAAAACAGAAAAATAAAAAAGCCGGTAAGACTGTCTTACCGCACTAAGAAAATGTTGGCCGAAGCCAAGAAATAAATAAATTTAAAGGAAAGAAATAAAGCAAATGAAAAATCAAAACTTAAAAAATAACTTAACTTAACGAACAAAAGTCAATAAATTTCTTCAAAAATTACACGTTCGCCGGTCAAAAATTGGTCCTAAAAATTAACAACACGCCTTCCTACAAAGGAAGTCGCAAAGTCAGTTCAAGAAACTAGCTCAGCCAGGAACAATATTTATTTGTACAAATGTACAAAATGTGGCACAAGGCCAAAAAGGGGGTTGGGGAAGGACGGTCATCATCTGTCTTAAACTAAAAACTTAGCTAGTCGCAAACACTGACCCAAACATACCAACAATAGTCCTAGCACCAAAACAACACATTCTTCCATACCTTTCTTACTACATCCACCATAATTCCTCAAATTCTCTATGAAATTCTAACTAGTCCCCATATGTACAATTCAAAGTCTGTGGGGGGGGGGGATAACAAATTTAAAAACCCCGATGAATATTTACAATATGCAAAAATATATACAAGAAACAAAACAAAATAAGATTAGTAATAAAACCCCCCACAATACCTAAATGTGGCAGAAACATCAGTTAACTAGACGAAATAATTGCGGGATTATAGCAGTAAAAACGGTCATCCTTCCCAAATCACTCACACAGACACACACCCATTTAGACACAATAACAAAAACGAAAAACCACACACACGAAACGAAAGTCATCCCGCAACCACCAGAGAACTGACGTCACTGGCCACCTAACGAGGGAAGGGATGGGGAATTAAACCAAAGAAAAAAAAATAGGGACAGAAATAAAAGGGGGGCTAATGGGCATTCATACCCTAGCTAAGTTAAGCAGAAACAAGAAAACTAAAGATTCAAAACTAAACCTAAACTAGCCTAATATCGGGACGGGTTGCTCTGTTCAACCCATGAGGGACGAAATCCTGCACCTAGCCGAGGTCCAAGTGCCACTCCAAGTCAGCTCCTCTCACTCTACACATTCGCGCAAGATTCACCCACCTTTTGGCGAATTCTGATGAAGGGAGTCGCCGCCTTTCCGTCCTAATCTTGACTTTAAGCTGATGCTTAAAGTACAAGATTAGTAGGGAAGAAGTGAACTTCTCGCCTCCATAGAATCCCTTCTGACGTGTCACCCAAATCACGACTCTCATAACTCCTAGCAAGCAGTGGAACACATAAAGTTCAGACTTCGTTAACGGCGGGGCCACATTGCTACAAACAGAAGCGGCCTCAAGGACGAAAAACTTTCCCTGCAACATGCGAACCATGAGACCTTCAACAAACTTACACAATGGTGCTACCAACTTGCAATGAAAGAAGACGTGACCAAGGGTCTCGACTTCCCCCTCACAACGTCGGCAGTTTGGATATTTCTCCAAACCCGCTGCGCAAAGTTTTTTGCCGACCCAGAGGGCCCCACGTATCACCAGCCAGGTGAGGGATGCCTCATCGTTGTTGAGACATTTCAACCCGGAAGCCCAAGGCCAGATTGAGCGAGCCTCCTGCTTCGTAAGACCGAGCTTGTCAATCAGATCATCATGAACGGACCCCCTGACTACCACCTGATATAATGCCCTACGAGACAACGCCTGGACGTTGTGGAGGCCAACCGTCGCCCGTAAGAGGTGTTTCAGAGCCAGACGACATTCACGGTAGAAGGAGCACTCGACACGAGGCAAACGGCCAGCCTCCTTCTCGCCCGAGTGCACACTTCTCAAGGATGGAAAGGATCTTCGGGCGTCTTCCTTCCAGAAGGCGCCCCCGTCATCCGTGTCGCGACACAAACGATCCAGGAACCCGATGCGAAGCATATCGAGACGAATCTCAATGCTAGGCATACCTAGACCGCCTTCAGTAGGATGAAGGCAACAGATCTCCCGACATACCCCTGGAGCTCTGCCTCTCCACAAGAAAGAGAACAAGAGCTGTACTAATGAACGCACTGTGGTAGACGGAAGTGGAAGTACCGAGAGTCGGTAAAGGAGAATCGGGTAGATATGCGAAACACATACCTCCGCCCTCCCCTTCAAGGAAAGATTCCTCCGAGACCACAACTTAATTGCGCCCTCGGCCTTCTCCCGTACCTCCGACCAATTCATATCCAACTGGATATCAGGACCGAACCAGACGCCGAGTATCTTGATCGGCCCATCCGTCCAGCTGAATGGTCCGGGAAGAGAAACCCCCTTCCACGCACCCAACCGCAAGCCAACAGACTTATCGCGGTTGATCTTGGCCCCTGTCACCATCTCATAGCCACTGATTTCTCTGCTGACTTCGTTAATCTCGGCTCTGCTCGACACAAGAACCGAAACGTCGTCAGCATAGGCAGAATACCTGGCCGAGGTGGTAGCACCAGGTAAAGAGATTCCGCGTAGGACCGGATTCGCCTTTAACTTGCGAAGGAAAGGTTCCAACGCAAGAACGTAAAGCATAGGCGAGAGCGGACAACCCTGACGAATAGATCGAGACAATACGAAAGGTTCCGATCTTACCCCGTTCACTTCTACCAGCGCACCGGGAGTCGCATACATAAGCCGGATCCAGGAGCGAAAGTACGGCCCGAAACCGGCAGCCGAAAGAACAGCCTCCAAGAATCGATGGTCAACCCTATCAAAGGCCTTGGACTGATCTAAATTGATCAGCGCGGCTTCACTGTCGACTTTCTCGATGATCAGGCGCACCATATGAAGGTTGTCCTGAATAGTCCGGCCCTTCACAGAACAAGTCTGCTCGGAGCCAATCAGACTAGACAGGACAAGCTGCAAACGGTTAGCCAAGACCTTAGCCAAAATCTTTAACTCTGTATTTAACATAGTTAAAGGGCGAAAGTTACCTATCCCATCCCCACCGCTTTTGCCCTTACGCACCAACTTGATCACACCCCTGGTGAAGCGTTGAGGTATAGACCCCTGCTTCATCCAGTTGTTGAAGACCAGCTGCAGCAAAGGAACAAAAACGGGCGACTGCCTCAAGTAAACTTCGTAAGGAAGACCATCTAATCCCGGAGATTTATCCAGGCCAACCTGTTTCAGCGCTTCCCAGATTTCCGACTCAGTGATGGGACCCTCGCACCCAGCCGCTTCAGCTGCCTCAAGGCAGGGAAAGTCAGCTAAATAGGTGTCGAACTGAGCAGAGCTCAGACCGGGCTCCCTGGTAAAAAGATCCCGAAAGTAATCCCGAAAAGCCTCGCATATGCCCGAATTTGTAGTCACTGTCCGCCCATCCGGCAATGTGACGCTCGCGATATGCCGTCTTGAAGCATTCCTACTTTCCTCTGCACGCAATTCTGCGGCCATATTCGTCGCCTCAGAGGACATTCTTTTTAACCTAGCCCTAACTACCAGAGCTTGATCCTTCTTGGTAAGCAAGGAGGACAACTCTGCCTTAGCTAGGACTACTTCCCCACTATCACGGGATTTCACAGCCCGATCGACTCTTTGCTCTAACACCGTTTGCGCCGCTAATCTATCTACGTTGAGTCGACGACTAAAATCGGCAGCAAACGTTCGAATTTTAGATTTAAGTTTGTCCCACCAGGCATTTCCCACCACAGCCCCCGTCAGTTCCCTTTGTAAGGTTAGTAAAAACTGGTCCCGGAAATGCTGCTCGCCAAATAACGAGCAGTTGAATTTCCAGTAGCCAGTTATCCTAACATTAGGCTTATCTAAGTTTACACGGACCCGGACAAGCCTATGATCCGAATAAACTATATAATGAAAACTTGGACACCCTAAGAGTCCTACATCGACTCTCCTAACTAAAACTCGGTCGAGGTAGCTCGCAAGCACACCCACAGCCGAGCTGCCACTATTTGTCCAAGTCCACACTACCCGCTGAGGGTGTTCATTCCGGTACTTGTCGATGAGATCAAACCCATCGACAAAGCCCCGAAAATGCTCCACTCCCCAGTTTTTAGTACCCTCTTTATATTTGGACCCTATACGATCTATATCGGGGTCAAGGACGGCATTCCAATCCCCCGCTAAAATTAACCGACGTGATGTCGTCATAAACGGCTCGATCTGCCGAAACAAAGCAAGTCGCTCAGCCTGGCTATGGGGCCCATAAACCCCAATGAGACGCAAAGCCTTATCATTTATGGTAGCATCCAGCACGCAAAGCCTGCCCGCCGGATCTGCGAAGACAAGAGCACACGCAGCCTTCAAAGTCTTGCTCACCAGCCAAGAGACACCCCTCGAGCGTCCATCAAAACATGCTGAATAAAGAGTAAACTCCCTAGACAGAATGTCTTCATAATCGCGAGAAGAAAAACGGGTCTCTTGCACACAACATATATTCACACCGAGGCTCTGAAGGTCGCGAACGAGTCTCACCCTTCGAGACTCCGACCTCAGGCCTCGGACATTCAAACTAGCTAACCAGAGTGCCATTATCGAATCGACTAGGGTCGCCCATCAGAGTTGAACATAGCTGGGGTGAGGACACCGACAGCCTGTCCCATTGATCCTGACGCCATCTCACTGTCGACGGTATCACCATGAGACAGACCGCCGATGTCCGCAGGATAAGTTAATTTTAGCGCCCTATACAGGGAAGGGTGAACAAAAACAGGGACCCTCCCTCTGCATGTTTTCAATGGATCAAGGTCAGGTTCATAAACCGCCGCTGGGGGCACCAATTTCAGGGACGAGTTCGCCTCCTCGATCATGCCCCAAATCTCCCGCGTACCCGGGCCGGATCGGACGACAGTCAGGAGTCTACGGGCATTTTTGAACTTTTCCGGCACCTCCACATCAACTCCATTGATGTGCCGGAAGTTATAGAGAATCCTCCGCGGCCTCGGGTTTTTAGTCTGCCCGCAGACCCTTTCTAATTGCTCCCCGGATACGCGGCAGACGTCTTCCCCTGGGAGATATGGCGGTTTGACTTTTTTCTTCCTCTTCTCTGCTACTGCAGGCAACTCCGGGCTTCTCTCCCTCTTTTTTTGAGGAGTATGAGAGGGAGTAGGTGTGGGCGTGCATGTCGGAGTATGAGAGGGAGTGATGCCAGATGAGGTCTTAAAAGGGGAAGGAGTTTTTGAGGTACAGGTTCTTGTAGGCGAATTGGTCAGAGATTTAGGCGGAGGTGGTTTCATGAATTTGTTGGTACCTGAAGGGGAAGACGGGGCAGAGGATGAGGGGCAGGGAACCCCCAGCGACTTGGAATTCTTAGCCCTTTTAGCATCGATCTTGTCCTTCAGTTTTTTGAGGTTTAAAATTTTCTGCCAGCTGGGCTCGTTGAGTTTTTGCGCTGCTGTGGCTGACTTTTCGTAAGACGCCGAGGCGTCGCCCTCAGAGCTGGTAGAGGGAATGGGGATGTAGGTGGGTTTATCCCTGGAGTTATGCTGGGACAGAGGTCCCGCTGTCTGGACCTTCCCTTTGGCCCTACCTACTACACGCCATTCCCCCTCATCCTTCTCCTTATCCACACTTGTGGAAGGCGTTGGTTTGAGGGGTAATGAGGGCATCGACCCAACCGAGGGATTTTCCCCACCGGTCCGTTTAGTAGGTAGGCCCATTACAGGCGCCGCGGATTTTTCAGTGTCGGCCAAAGGGGGATTTGGGTCGCCAGCAACCGGAGCTCCAGGGGCCTTCTTCCCTGGGCAGGAGGAGGAGAGATGACCAGTCACTCCACACCTCCAGCATACTGGTTTTCTGCCAGTCACAATGACTGGCAATCTCCGGTTGCCAAAATCCAGACAGTTGGGGATGGACTTGAAGGCCGCCTCGTCTATCATGATATCGAAAGTCCACCCCCCGTTCAAATTGTCCGAGAGAGCCCCTAAAATTTGGCCGTACTGCATAAAAAATGCAGCCAGGAGCTCTCCGGAAATTTGAGGAGGAACCTCAAAAACTGCCACCCTGGTCCTTCGCCTGCCTAGATATTCCGTGCGGAGAATAAGGTCTTTCGTAATTAATTCTCTCTTTGCCATATCTAGGCAATCTTCTGGCGTGGGCAGCAGCACGTCCCACATAAAAAACTTTACGCCTTTAATAACTCTTTGGGGTTTTATCCCCAGGGACATAAGTGATTTGATCACTGTGTCTTTCGTGGATCGACAGATTTTGCGCGTACGCCTATCAACCGCGAAGACGGTCACCATTCTTTGTTCGAATGTCTGAAGCTCTTGAACGTCTTTGAGGATGCCATCTTTGTTTACAAGATGGGCAAAATCCTTTGCCTTTTCCAAGAACTCCGCGATATTCACTATACAGCACGGTGGGGACTTCCAGCAAGAGGGCGATTCCTCGGCTGTAGACTTAGCTTGTGCCACTTTCGGCACCTTGTCGTTTGATGAGTTGGAGACCTGCATAGCCTCCTCCTTGTCATTTACACTTGTCTGGTCTGGCTTGTTTGGGGTAACCTTACCCCGTTTTTTACTTTTGGATTTATCCGGGGGGTCGGCTTTAGCAGCCGCCCCAAAGAGGTCTTTTTTGACCCCTGACCGACTCATCTCGTCGGCCATTAAAGGGTTAACGCGGAAAAGCTGGCCAAATTGCAAGGAGCTGGGATAGGGGGAGAAGAGAAGTAATAATAAAAAAATAAAAAGGAGAAGAAAAAAAAGGTAGTTTCTTCTAAAATTAGAAGAAATTAAATAAAGTAAACAAAAAGTCAAACTATAAAATAACAATAAACTTTAGAAAAATAAAAAACAAATCTATAAACTAACTAGTCTCGTAAGACTTTTTAAAAAAAAATAAAGATGGCGCCCGAAGGCAGCCGAAAATAAAAGAAACTCCTACTTCTTTTTTTTTTTTCCCAACTAACACACAGAAAGAAAAAGAAAAGAAAGAAAAATGTCTGGTTTGACACTAGTCAAACCAAACTAAAAAAGGTTTGCGGCCGAAGCCGCTAAAGAAATAAATTAACTAAAAAGCAGAAAATTAAAAATTACAGGATTGCGACCAAAGTCGCTAAATGAAACGGGGGAGGGTAAAAAACGAAAAGGAGGACAAATTAAAACAAAACTTTTTCTTTTTTCCTTTCTTTAACTAGTAAAACAGAAAAATAAAAAAGCCGGTAAGACTGTCTTACCGCACTAAGAAAATGTTGGCCGAAGCCAAGAAATAAATAAATTTAAAGGAAAGAAATAAAGCAAATGAAAAATCAAAACTTAAAAAATAACTTAACTTAACGAACAAAAGTCAATAAATTTCTTCAAAAATTACACGTTCGCCGGTCAAAAATTGGTCCTAAAAATTAACAACACGCCTTCCTACAAAGGAAGTCGCAAAGTCAGTTCAAGAAACTAGCTCAGCCAGGAACAATATTTATTTGTACAAATGTACAAAATGTGGCACAAGGCCAAAAAGGGGGTTGGGGAAGGACGGTCATCATCTGTCTTAAACTAAAAACTTAGCTAGTCGCAAACACTGAACAAACATACCAACAATAGTCCTAGCACCAAAACAACACATTCTTCCATACCTTTCTTACTACATCCACCATAATTCCTCAAATTCTCTATGAAATTCTAACTAGTCCCCATATGTACAATTCAAAGTCTGTGGGGGGGGGGGATAACAAATTTAAAAACCCCGATGAATATTTACAATATGCAAAAATATATACAAGAAACAAAACAAAATAAGATTAGTAATAAAACCCCCCACAATACCTAAATGTGGCAGAAACATCAGTTAACTAGACGAAATAATTGCGGGATTATAGCAGTAAAAACGGTCATCCTTCCCAAATCACTCACACAGACACACACCCATTTAGACACAATAACAAAAACGAAAAACCACACACACGAAACGAAAGTCATCCCGCAACCACCAGAGAACTGACGTCACTGGCCACCTAACGAGGGAAGGGATGGGGAATTAAACCAAAGAAAAAAAAATAGGGACAGAAATAAAAGGGGGGCTAATGGGCATTCATACCCTAGCTAAGTTAAGCAGAAACAAGAAAACTAAAGATTCAAAACTAAACCTAAACTAGCCTAATATCGGGACGGGTTGCTCTGTTCAACCCATGAGGGACGAAATCCTGCACCTAGCCGAGGTCCAAGTGCCACTCCAAGTCAGCTCCTCTCACTCTACACATTCGCGCAAGATTCACCCACCTTTTGGCGAATTCTGATGAAGGGAGTCGCCGCCTTTCCGTCCTAATCTTGACTTTAAGCTGATGCTTAAAGTACAAGATTAGTAGGGAAGAAGTGAACTTCTCGCCTCCATAGAATCCCTTCTGACGTGTCACCCAAATCACGACTCTCATAACTCCTAGCAAGCAGTGGAACACATAAAGTTCAGACTTCGTTAACGGCGGGGCCACATTGCTACAAACAGAAGCGGCCTCAAGGACGAAAAACTTTCACTGCAACATGCGAACCATGAGACCTTCAACAAACTTACACAATGGTGCTACCAACTTGCAATGAAAGAAGACGTGACCAAGGGTCTCGACTTCCCCCTCACAACGTCGGCAGTTTGGATATTTCTCCAAACCCGCTGCGCAAAGTTTTTTGCCGACCCAGAGGGCCCCACGTATCACCAGCCAGGTGAGGGATGCCTCATCGTTGTTGAGACATTTCAACCCGGAAGCCCAAGGCCAGATTGAGCGAGCCTCCTGCTTCGTAAGACCGAGCTTGTCAATCAGATCATCATGAACGGACCCCCTGACTACCACCTGATATAATGCCCTACGAGACAACGCCTGGACGTTGTGGAGGCCAACCGTCGCCCGTAAGAGGTGTTTCAGAGCCAGACGACATTCACGGTAGAAGGAGCACTCGACACGAGGCAAACGGCCAGCCTCCTTCTCGCCCGAGTGCACACTTCTCAAGGATGGAAAGGATCTTCGGGCGTCTTCCTTCCAGAAGGCGCCCCCGTCATCCGTGTCGCGACACAAACGATCCAGGAACCCGATGCGAAGCATATCGAGACGAATCTCAATGCTAGGCATACCTAGACCGCCTTCAGTAGGATGAAGGCAACAGATCTCCCGACATACCCCTGGAGCTCTGCCTCTCCACAAGAAAGAGAACAAGAGCTGTACTAATGAACGCACTGTGGTAGACGGAAGTGGAAGTACCGAGAGTCGGTAAAGGAGAATCGGGTAGATATGCGAAACACATACCTCCGCCCTCCCCTTCAAGGAAAGATTCCTCCGAGACCACAACTTAATTGCGCCCTCGGCCTTCTCCCGTACCTCCGACCAATTCATATCCAACTGGATATCAGGACCGAACCAGACGCCGAGTATCTTGATCGGCCCATCCGTCCAGCTGAATGGTCCGGGAAGAGAAACCCCCTTCCACGCACCCAACCGCAAGCCAACAGACTTATCGCGGTTGATCTTGGCCCCTGTCACCATCTCATAGCCACTGATTTCTCTGCTGACTTCGTTAATCTCGGCTCTGCTCGACACAAGAACCGAAACGTCGTCAGCATAGGCAGAATACCTGGCCGAGGTGGTAGCACCAGGTAAAGAGATTCCGCGTAGGACCGGATTCGCCTTTAACTTGCGAAGGAAAGGTTCCAACGCAAGAACGTAAAGCATAGGCGAGAGCGGACAACCCTGACGAATAGATCGAGACAATACGAAAGGTTCCGATCTTACCCCGTTCACTTCTACCAGCGCACCGGGAGTCGCATACATAAGCCGGATCCAGGAGCGAAAGTACGGCCCGAAACCGGCAGCCGAAAGAACAGCCTCCAAGAATCGATGGTCAACCCTATCAAAGGCCTTGGACTGATCTAAATTGATCAGCGCGGCTTCACTGTCGACTTTCTCGATGATCAGGCGCACCATATGAAGGTTGTCCTGAATAGTCCGGCCCTTCACAGAACAAGTCTGCTCGGAGCCAATCAGACTAGACAGGACAAGCTGCAAACGGTTAGCCAAGACCTTAGCCAAAATCTTTAACTCTGTATTTAACATAGTTAAAGGGCGAAAGTTACCTATCCCATCCCCACCGCTTTTGCCCTTACGCACCAACTTGATCACACCCCTGGTGAAGCGTTGAGGTATAGACCCCTGCTTCATCCAGTTGTTGAAGACCAGCTGCAGCAAAGGAACAAAAACGGGCGACTGCCTCAAGTAAACTTCGTAAGGAAGACCATCTAATCCCGGAGATTTATCCAGGCCAACCTGTTTCAGCGCTTCCCAGATTTCCGACTCAGTGATGGGACCCTCGCACCCAGCCGCTTCAGCTGCCTCAAGGCAGGGAAAGTCAGCTAAATAGGTGTCGAACTGAGCAGAGCTCAGACCGGGCTCCCTGGTAAAAAGATCCCGAAAGTAATCCCGAAAAGCCTCGCATATGCCCGAGTTTGTAGTCACTGTCCGCCCATCCGGCAATGTGACGCTCGCGATATGCCGTCTTGAAGCATTCCTACTTTCCTCTGCACGCAATTCTGCGGCCATATTCGTCGCCTCAGAGGACATTCTTTTTAACCTAGCCCTAACTACCAGAGCTTGATCCTTCTTGGTAAGCAAGGAGGACAACTCTGCCTTAGCTAGGACTACTTCCCCACTATCACGGGATTTCACAGCCCGATCGACTCTTTGCTCTAACACCGTTTGCGCCGCTAATCTATCTACGTTGAGTCGACGACTAAAATCGGCAGCAAACGTTCGAATTTTAGATTTAAGTTTGTCCCACCAGGCATTTCCCACCACAGCCCCCGTCAGTTCCCTTTGTAAGGTTAGTAAAAACTGGTCCCGGAAATGCTGCTCGCCAAATAACGAGCAGTTGAATTTCCAGTAGCCAGTTATCCTAACATTAGGCTTATCTAAGTTTACACGGACCCGGACAAGCCTATGATCCGAATAAACTATATAATGAAAACTTGGACACCCTAAGAGTCCTACATCGACTCTCCTAACTAAAACTCGGTCGAGGTAGCTCGCAAGCACACCTACAGCCGAGCTGCCACTATTTGTCCAAGTCCACACTACCCGCTGAGGGTGTTCATTCCGGTACTTGTCGATGAGATCAAACCCATCGACAAAGCCCCGAAAATGCTCCACTCCCCAGTTTTTAGTACCCTCTTTATATTTGGACCCTATACGATCTATATCGGGGTCAAGGACGGCATTCCAATCCCCCGCTAAAATTAACCGACGTGATGTCGTCATAAACGGCTCGATCTGCCGAAACAAAGCAAGTCGCTCAGCCTGGCTATGGGGCCCATAAACCCCAATGAGACGCAAAGCCTTATCATTTATGGTAGCATCCAGCACGCAAAGCCTGCCCGCCGGATCTGCGAAGACAAGAGCACACGCAGCCTTCAAAGTCTTGCTCACCAGCCAAGAGACACCCCTCGAGCGTCCATCAAAACATGCTGAATAAAGAGTAAACTCCCTAGACAGAATGTCTTCATAATCGCGAGAAGAAAAACGGGTCTCTTGCACACAACATATATTCACACCGAGGCTCTGAAGGTCGCGAACGAGTCTCACCCTTCGAGACTCCGACCTCAGGCCTCGGACATTCAAACTAGCTAACCAGAGTGCCATTATCGAATCGACTAGGGTCGCCCATCAGAGTTGAACATAGCTGGGGTGAGAACACCGACAGCCTGTCCCATTGATCCTGACGCCATCTCACTGTCGACGGTATCACCATGAGACAGACCGCCGATGTCCGCAGGATAAGTTAATTTTAGCGCCCTATACAGGGAAGGGTGAACAAAAACAGGGACCCTCCCTCTGCATGTTTTCAATGGATCAAGGTCAGGTTCATAAACCGCCGCTGGGGGCACCAATTTCAGGGACGAGTTCGCCTCCTCGATCATGCGCCAAATCTCCCGCGTACCCGGGCCGGATCGGACGACAGTCAGGAGTCTACGGGCATTTTTGAACTTTTCCGGCACCTCCACATCAACTCCATTGATGTGCCGGAAGTTATAGAGAATCCTCAGCGGCCTCGGGTTTTTAGTCTGCCCGCAGACCCTATCTAATTGCTCCCCGGATACGCGGCAGACGTCTTCCCCTGGGAGATATGGCGGTTTGACTTTTTTCTTCCTCTTCTCTGCTACTGCAGGCAACTCCGGGCTTCTCTCCCTCTTTTTTTGAGGAGTATGAGAGGGAGTAGGTGTGGGCGTGCATGTCGGAGTATGAGAGGGAGTGATGCCAGATGAGGTCTTAAAAGGGGAAGGAGTTTTTGAGGTACAGGTTCTTGTGGGCGAATTGGTCAGAGATTTAGGCGGAGGTGGTTTCATAAATTTGTTGGTACCTGAAGGGGAAGACGGGGCAGAGGATGAGGGGCAGGGCACCCCCAGCGACTTGGAATTCTTAGCCCGTTTTGAGTCGATTTTTTCCTTTAACTTTTTAAGATTTAAAATTTTCTGCCAGCTAGGCTCGTTGAGTTTTTGCGCTGCTGTGGCTGACTTTTCGTAAGACGCCGAGGCGTCGCCCTCAGAGCTGGTAGAGGGAATGGGGATGTAGGTGGGTTTATCCCTGGAGTTATGCTGGGACAGAGGTCCCGCTGTCTGGACCTTCCCTTTGGCCCTACCTACTACACGCCATTCCCCCTCATCCTTCTCCTTATCCACACTTGTGGAAGGCGTCGGTTTGAGGGGTAATGAGGGCATCGACCCAACCGAGGGATTTTCCCCACCGGTCCGTTTAGTAGGTAGGCCCATTACAGGCGCCGCGGATTTTTCAGTGTCGGCCAAAGGGGGATTTGGGTCGCCAGCAACCGGAGCTCCAGGGGCCTTCTTCCCTGGGCAGGAGGAGGAGAGATGACCAGTCACTCCACACCTCCAGCATACTGGTTTTCTGCCAGTCACAATGACTGGCAATCTCCGGTTGCCAAAATCCAGACAGTTGGGGATGGACTTGAAGGCCGCCTCGTCTATCATGATATCGAAAGTCCACCCCCCGTTCAAATTGTCCGAGAGAGCCCCTAAAATTTGGCCGTACTGCATAAAAAATGCAGCCAAGAGCTCTCCGGAAATTTGAGGAGGAACCTCAAAAAATGCCACCCTGGTCCTTCGCCTGCCTAGATATTCCGTGCGGAGAATAAGGTCTTTCGTAATTAATTCTCTCTTTGCCATATCTAGGCAATCTTCTGGCGTGGGCAGCAGCACGTCCCACATAAAAAACTTTACGCCTTTAATAACTCTTTGGGGTTTTATCCCCAGGGACATAAGTGATTTTATCACTGTGTCTTTCGTGGATCGACAGATTTTGCGCGTACGCCTGTCAACCGCGAAGACGGTCACCATTCGTTGTTCGAATGTCTGAAGCTCTTGAACGTCTTTGAGGATGCCATCTTTGTTTACCAGATGGGCAAAATCCTTTGCCTTTTCCAAGAACTCCGCGATATTCACTATACAGCTCGGTGGGGACTTCCAGCAAGAGGGCGATTCCTCGGCTGTAGACTTAGCTTGTGCCACTTTCGGCACCTTGTCGTTTGATGAGTTGGAGACCTGCATGGCCTCCTCCTTGTCATTTACACTTGTCTGGTCTTTTTTGTTTGGGGTAACCTTACCCCGTTTCTTATTCTTAGTTTTATCCGGTGGGTCGGCTTTAGCAGCCGCCCCAAAGAGGTCTTTTTTGACCCCTGACCGACTCATCTCGTCGGCCATTCCAAAGGGCTAAAACAGTAAAGCTGGCCAAATTGCAAGGAGCTGGGATAGGGGAGAAGAGAAGTAATAATAAAAAAAATAAAAAGGAGAAGAAAAAAAAAAGGTAGTTTCTTCTAAAATTAGAAGAACTTAAATAAAGTAAACAAAAAGTCAAACTATAAAATAACAATAAACTTTAGAAAAATAAAAAACAAGAAGGCAAACTATAAACTAACTAGTCTCGTAAGACTTTAAAAAGAAATTAAAGATGGCGCCCGAAGGCAGCCGAAAATAAAAGAAACTCCTACTTTTTTTTTTTTTTTTTTCCTCAATTAAAACACAGAAAGAAAAAGAAAAGAAAGAAAAATGTCTGGTTTGACACTAGTCAAACCAAACTAAAAAAGGTTTGCGGCCGAAGCCGCTAAAGAAATAAATTAACTAAAAAGCAGAAAATTAAAAATTACAGGATTGCGACCAAAGTCGCTAAATAAAACGGGGGAGGGTAAAAAACGAAAAGGAGGACAAATTAAAACAAAACTTTTTCTTTTTTCCTTTCTTTAACTAGTAAAACAGAAAATAAAAAAGCCGGTAAGACTGTCTTACCGAACTAAAAAAATGTTGGCCGAAGCCAAGAAATAAATAAATTTAAAGGAAAGAAATAAAACAAATGAAAAATCAAAACTTAAAAAATAACTTAACTTAACGAACAAAAGTCAATAAATTTCTTCAAAAATTACACGTTCGCCGGTCAAAATTGGTCCTAGAAAATAACACCACGCCTTCCTACAAAGGAAGTCGCAAAGTCAGTTCAAGAAACTAGCTCAGCCAGGAACAATATTTATTTGCATGTAACATACAAAATGTGGCACAAGGCCAAAAAGGGGGTTGGGGAAGGACGGTCATCATCTGTCTTAAACTAAAAACTTAGCTAGTCGCAAACACTGACCCAAACATACCAACAATAGACCTAGCACCAAAACAACACATTCTTCCATAACTTTCTTTCTACATCCACCATAATTCCTCAAATTCTCTATGAAATTCTAACTAGTCCCCATATGTACAATTCAAAGTCTGTGGGGGGGGGGATAACAATTTAAAAACCCCAATGAATATTTACAATATGCAAAAATATATACAAGAAACAAAACAAAATAAGATTAGTAATAAAACCCCCCACAATACCTAAATGTGGCAGAAACATCAGTTAACTAGACGAAATAATTGCGGGATTATAGCAGTAAAAACGGTCATCCTTCCCAAATCACTCACACAGACACACACCCATTTAGACACAATAACAAAAACGAAAAACCACACACACGAAACGAAAGTCATCCCGCAACCACCAGAGAACTGACGTCACTGGCCACCTAACGAGGGAAGGGATGGGGAATTAAACCAAAGAAAAAAAAAAAAAAAAAAAATAGGGACAGAAATAAAAGGGGGGCTAATGGGCATTCATACCCTAGCTAAGTTAAGCAGAAACAAGAAAACTAAAGATTCAAAACTAAACCTAAACTAGCCTAATATCGGGACGGGTTGCTCTGTTCAACCCATGAGGGACGAAATCCTGCACCTAGCCGAGGTCCAAGTGCCACTCCAAGTCAGCTCCTCTCACTCTACACATTCGCGCAAGATTCACCCACCTTTTGGCGAATTCTGATGAAGGGAGTCGCCGCCTTTCCGTCCTAATCTTGACTTTAAGCTGATGCTTAAAGTACAAGATTAGTAGGGAAGAAGTGAACTTCTCGCCTCCATAGAATCCCTTCTGACGTGTCACCCAAATCACGACTCTCATAACTCCTAGCAAGCAGTGGAACACATAAAGTTCAGACTTCGTTAACGGCGGGGCCACATTGCTACAAACAGAAGCGGCCTCAAGGACGAAAAACTTTCCCTGCAACATGCGAACCATGAGACCTTCAACAAACTTACACAATGGTGCTACCAACTTGCAATGAAAGAAGACGTGACCAAGGGTCTCGACTTCCCCCTCACAACGTCGGCAGTTTGGATATTTCTCCAAACCCGCTGCGCAAAGTTTTTTGCCGACCCAGAGGGCCCCACGTATCACCAGCCAGGTGAGGGATGCCTCATCGTTGTTGAGACATTTCAACCCGGAAGCCCAAGGCCAGATTGAGCGAGCCTCCTGCTTCGTAAGACCGAGCTTGTCAATCAGATCATCATGAACGGACCCCCTGACTACCACCTGATATAATGCCCTACGAGACAACGCCTGGACGTTGTGGAGGCCAACCGTCGCCCGTAAGAGGTGTTTCAGAGCCAGACGACATTCACGGTAGAAGGAGCACTCGACACGAGGCAAACGGCCAGCCTCCTTCTCGCCCGAGTGCACACTTCTCAAGGATGGAAAGGATCTTCGGGCGTCTTCCTTCCAGAAGGCGCCCCCGTCATCCGTGTCGCGACACAAACGATCCAGGAACCCGATGCGAAGCATATCGAGACGAATCTCAATGCTAGGCATACCTAGACCGCCTTCAGTAGGATGAAGGCAACAGATCTCCCGACATACCCCTGGAGCTCTGCCTCTCCACAAGAAAGAGAACAAGAGCTGTACTAATGAACGCACTGTGGTAGACGGAAGTGGAAGTACCGAGAGTCGGTAAAGGAGAATCGGGTAGATATGCGAAACACATACCTCCGCCCTCCCCTTCAAGGAAAGATTCCTCCGAGACCACAATTTAATTGCGCCCTCGGCCTTCTCCCGTACCTCCGACCAATTCATATCCAACTGGATATCAGGACCG
This sequence comes from Acanthosepion esculentum, assembly GCA_964036315.1. Taxonomy (NCBI): domain Eukaryota; kingdom Metazoa; phylum Mollusca; class Cephalopoda; order Sepiida; family Sepiidae; genus Acanthosepion; species Acanthosepion esculentum. The sequence goes on from OZ038488.1 coordinate 29,384,295, forward strand.
AACCAGACGCCGAGTATCTTGATCGGCCCATCCGTCCAGCTGAATGGTCCGGGAAGAGAAACCCCCTTCCACGCACCGAACCGCAAGCCAACAGACTTATCGCGGTTGATCTTGGCCCCTGTCACCATCTCATAGCCACTGATTTCTCTGCTGACTTCGTTAATCTCGGCTCTGCTCGACACAAGAACCGAAACGTCGTCAGCATAGGCAGAATACCTGGCCGAGGTGGTAGCACCAGGTAAAGAGATTCCGCGTAGGACCGGATTCGCCTTTAACTTGCGAAGGAAAGGTTCCAACGCAAGAACGTAAAGCATAGGCGAGAGCGGACAACCCTGACGAATAGATCGAGACAATACGAAAGGTTCCGATCTTACCCCGTTCACTTCTACCAGCGCACCGGGAGTCGCATACATAAGCCGGATCCAGGAGCGAAAGTACGGCCCGAAACCGGCAGCCGAAAGAACAGCCTCCAAGAATCGATGGTCAACCCTATCAAAGGCCTTGGACTGATCTAAATTGATCAGCGCGGCTTCACTGTCGACTTTCTCGATGATCAGGCGCACCATATGAAGGTTGTCCTGAATAGTCCGGCCCTTCACAGAACAAGTCTGCTCGGAGCCAATCAGACTAGACAGGACAAGCTGCAAACGGTTAGCCAAGACCTTAGCCAAAATCTTTAACTCTGTATTTAACATAGTTAAAGGGCGAAAGTTACCTATCCCATCCCCACCGCTTTTGCCCTTACGCACCAACTTGATCACACCCCTGGTGAAGCGTTGAGGTATAGACCCCTGCTTCATCCAGTTGTTGAAGACCAGCTGCAGCAAAGGAACAAAAACGGGCGACTGCCTCAAGTAAACTTCGTAAGGAAGACCATCTAATCCCGGAGATTTATCCAGGCCAACCTGTTTCAGCGCTTCCCAGATTTCCGACTCAGTGATGGGACCCTCGCACCCAGCCGCTTCAGCTGCCTCAAGGCAGGGAAAGTCAGCTAAATAGGTGTCGAACTGAGCAGAGCTCAGACCGGGCTCCCTGGTAAAAAGATCCCGAAAGTAATCCCGAAAAGCCTCGCATATGCCCGAGTTTGTAGTCACTGTCCGCCCATCCGGCAATGTGACGCTCGCGATATGCCGTCTTGAAGCATTCCTACTTTCCTCTGCACGCAATTCTGCGGCCATATTCGTCGCCTCAGAGGACATTCTTTTTAACCTAGCCCTAACTACCAGAGCTTGATCCTTCTTGGTAAGCAAGGAGGACAACTCTGCCTTAGCTAGGACTACTTCCCCACTATCACGGGATTTCACAGCCCGATCGACTCTTTGCTCTAACACCGTTTGCGCCGCTAATCTATCTACGTTGAGTCGACGACTAAAATCGGCAGCAAACGTTCGGATTTTAGATTTAAGTTTGTCCCACCAGGCATTTCCCACCACAGCCCCCGTCAGTTCCCTTTGTAAGGTTAGTAAAAACTGGTCCCGGAAATGCTGCTCGCCAAATAACGAGCAGTTGAATTTCCAGTAGCCAGTTATCCTAACATTAGGCTTATCTAAGTTTACACGGACCCGGACAAGCCTATGATCCGAATAAACTATATAATGAAAACTTGGACACCCTAAGAGTCCTACATCGACTCTCCTAACTAAAACTCGGTCGAGGTAGCTCGCAAGCACACCTACAGCCGAGCTGCCACTATTTGTCCAAGTCCACACTACCCGCTGAGGGTGTTCATTCCGGTACTTGTCGATGAGATCAAACCCATCGACAAAGCCCCGAAAATGCTCCACTCCCCAGTTTTTAGTACCCTCTTTATATTTGGACCCTATACGATCTATATCGGGGTCAAGGACGGCATTCCAATCCCCCGCTAAAATTAACCGACGTGATGTCGTCATAAACGGCTCGATCTGCCGAAACAAAGCAAGTCGCTCAGCCTGGCTATGGGGCCCATAAACCCCAATGAGACGCAAAGCCTTATCATTTATGGTAGCATCCAGCACGCAAAGCCTGCCCGCCGGATCTGCGAAGACAAGAGCACACGCAGCCTTCAAAGTCTTGCTCACCAGCCAAGAGACACCCCTCGAGCGTCCATCAAAACATGCTGAATAAAGAGTAAACTCCCTAGACAGAATGTCTTCATAATCGCGAGAAGAAAAACGGGTCTCTTGCACACAACATATATTCACACCGAGGCTCTGAAGGTCGCGAACGAGTCTCACCCTTCGAGACTCCGACCTCAGGCCTCGGACATTCAAACTAGCTAACCAGAGTGCCATTATCGAATCGACTAGGGTCGCCCATCAGAGTTGAACATAGCTGGGGTGAGGACACCGACAGCCTGTCCCATTGATCCTGACGCCATCTCACTGTCGACGGTATCACCATGAGACAGACCGCCGATGTCCGCAGGATAAGTTAATTTTAGCGCCCTATACAGGGAAGGGTGAACAAAAACAGGGACCCTCCCTCTGCATGTTTTCAATGGATCAAGGTCAGGTTCATAAACCGCCGCTGGGGGCACCAATTTCAGGGACGAGTTCGCCTCCTCGATCATGCCCCAAATCTCCCGCGTACCCGGGCCGGATCGGACGACAGTCAGGAGTCTACGGGCATTTTTGAACTTTTCCGGCACCTCCACATCAACTCCATTGATGTGCCGGAAGTTAAAGAGAATCCTCAGCGGCCTCGGGTTTTTAGTCTGCCCGCAGACCCTTTCTAATTGCTCCCCGGATACGCGGCAGACGTCTTCCCCTGTGAGATATGGTGGTTTGATCTTTTTCTTCCTCTTCTCTGCTACTGCAGGCAACTCCGGGCTTCTCTCCCTCTTTTTTTGAGGAGTATGAGAGGGAGTAGGTGTGGGCGTGCATGTCGGAGTATGAGAGGGAGTGATGCCTGATGAGGTCTTGAAAGGGGAAGGAGTTTTTGAATTACAAGATCTTGTTGGCGAGTTGGTCAGAGATTTGGGCGGAGGTGGTTTCATGAATTTGTTGGTTCCTGAAGGGGAAGACGGGGCAGAGGATGAGGGGCAGGGAACCCCCAGCGACTTGGAATTCTTAGCCCTTTTAGCATCGATCTTGTCCTTCAGTTTTTTGAGGTTTAAAATTTTCTGCCAGCTAGGCTCGTTGAGTTTTTGCGCTGCTGTGGCTGACTTTTCGTAAGACGCCGAGGCGTCGCCCTCAGAGCTGGTAGAGGGAATGGGGATGTAGGTGGGTTTATCCCTGAAGTTATGCTGGGACAGAGGTCCCGCTGTCTGGACCTTCCCTTTGGCCCTACCTACTACACGCCATTCCCCCTCATCCTTCTCCTTATCCACACTTGTGGAAGGCGTCGGTTTGAGGGGTAATGAGGGCATCGACCCAACCGAGGGATTTTCCCCACCGGTCCGTTTAGTAGGTAGGCCCATTACAGGCGCCGCGGATTTTTCAGTGTCGGCCAAAGGGGGATTTGGGTCGCCAGCAACCGGAGCTCCAGGGGCCTTCTTCCCTGGGCAGGAGGAGGAGAGATGACCAGTCACTCCACACCTCCAGCATACTGGTTTTCTGCCAGTCACAATGACTGGCAATCTCCGGTTGCCAAAATCCAGACAGTTGGGGATGGACTTGAAGGCCGCCTCGTCTATCATGATATCGAAAGTCCACCCCCCGTTCAAATTGTCCGAGAGAGCCCCTAAAATTTGGCCGTACTGCATAAAAAATGCAGCCAGGAGCTCTCCGGAAATTTGAGGAGGAACCTCAAAAACTGCCACCCTGGTCCTTCGCCTGCCTAGATATTCCGTGCGGAGAATAAGGTCTTTCGTAATTAATTCTCTCTTTGCCATATCTAGGCAATCTTCTGGCGTGGGCAGCAGCACGTCCCACATAAAAAACTTTACGCCTTTAATAACTCTTTGGGGTTTTATCCCCAGGGACATAAGTGATTTGATCACTGTGTCTTTCGTGGATCGACAGATTTTGCGCGTACGCCTATCAACCGCGAAGACGGTCACCATTCTTTGTTCGAATGTCTGAAGCTCTTGAACGTCTTTGAGGATGCCATCTTTGTTTACAAGATGGGCAAAATCCTTTGCCTTTTCCAAGAACTCCGCGATATTCACTATACAGCTCGGTGGGGACTTCCAGCAAGAGGGCGATTCCTCGGCTGTAGACTTAGCTTGTGCCACTTTCGGCACCTTGTCGTTTGATGAGTTGGAGACCTGCATAGCCTCCTCCTTGTCATTTACACTTGTCTGGTCTGGCTTGTTTGGGGTAACCTTACCCCGTTTCTTATTCTTAGTTTTATCCGGGGGGTCGGCTTTAGCAGCCGCCCCAAAGAGGTCTTTTTTGACCCCTGACCGACTCATCTCGTCGGCCATTAAAGGGTTAACGCGGAAAAGCTGGCCAAATTGCAAGGAGCTGGGATAGGGGGAGAAGAGAAGTAATAAAAATAATAAAAAAATAAAAAGAAGAAGAAAAAAAAGGTAGTTTCTTCTAAAATTAGAAGAAATTAAATAAAGTAAACAAAAAGTCAAACTATAAAATAACAATAAACTTTAGAAAAATAAAAAACAAATCTATAAACTAACTAGTCTCGTAAGACTTTAAAAAAAATAAAGATGGCGCCCGAAGGCAGCCGAAAATAAAAGAGACTCCTACTTTTTTTTTTCTCAATTAAAACACAGAAAGAAAAAGAAAAGAAAGAAAAATGTCTGGTTTGACACTAGTCAAACCAAACTAAAAAAGGTTTGCGGCCGAAGCCGCTAAAGAAATAAATTAAATAAAAAGCAGAAACTTAAAAATTACAGGATTGCGACCAAAGTCGCTAAATGAAACGGGGGAGGGTAAAAAACGAAAAGGAGGACAAATTAAAACAAAACTTTTTCTTTTTTCCTTTCTTTAACTAGTAAAACAGAAAATAAAAAAGCCGGTAAGACTGCCTTACCGAACTAAAAGATGTTGGCCGAAGCCAAGAAATAAATAAATTTAAAAGAAAGAAATAAAACAAATGAAAAATCAAAACTTAAAAAATAACTTAACTTTACGAACAAAAGTCAATAAAGTTCTTCAAAAATTACACGTTCGCCGGTACAAAAATTGGTCCTGAAAATTAACAACACGCCTTCCTACAAAGGAAGCCGCAAAGTCAGTTAACGAAACTAGCCGCAGCCAGGAACAATATTTATTTGCATGTAACATACAAAATGTGGCACAAGGCCAAAAAGGGGGTTGGGGAAGGACGGTCATCATCTGTCTTAAACTAAAAACTTAGCTAGTCGCAACCACTGACCCAAACATACCAACAATAGTCCTAGCACCAAAACAACACATTCTTCCATACCTTTCTTTCTACATCCACCATAATTCCTCAAATTCTCTATGAAATTCTACCTAGTCCCCATATATACAATTCAAAGTCTGTGGGGGGGGGGATAACAATTTAAAAACCCCAATGAATATTTACAATATGCAAAAATATATACAAGAAACAAAACAAAATAAGATTAGTAATAAAATCCCCCACAATACCTAAATGTGGCAGCAACATCAGTTAACTAGACGAAATAATTGCGGGATTATAGCAGTAAAAACGGTCATCCTTCCCAAATCACTCACACAGACACACACCCATTTAGACACAACAACAAAAACGAAAAACCACACACACGAAACGAAAGTCATCCCGCAACCACCAGAGAACTGACGTCACTGGCCACCTAACGAGGGAAGGGATGGGGAATTAAAACAAAGAAAAGAATAGGGACAGAAATAAAAGGGGGGCTAATGGGCATTCATACCCTAGCTAAGTTAAGCAGAAACAAGAAAACTAAAGATTCAAAACTAAACCTAAACTAGCCTAATATCGGGACGGGTTGCTCTGTTCAACCCATGAGGGACGAAATCCTGCACCTAGCCGAGGTCCAAGTGCCACTCCAAGTCAGCTCCTCTCACTCTACACATTCGCGCAAGATTCACCCACCTTTTGGCGAATTCTGATGAAGGGAGTCGCCGCCTTTCCGTCCTAATCTTGACTTTAAGCTGATGCTTAAAGTACAAGATTAGTAGGGAAGAAGTGAACTTCTCGCCTCCATAGAATCCCTTCTGACGCGTCACCCAAATCACGACTCTCATAACTCCTAGCAAGCAGTGGAACACATAAAGTTCAGACTTCGTTAACGGCGGGGCCACATTGCTACAAACAGAAGCGGCCTCAAGGACGAAAAACTTTCCCTGCAACATGCGAACCATGAGACCTTCAACAAACTTACACAATGGTGCTACCAACTTGCAATGAAAGAAGACGTGACCAAGGGTCTCGACTTCCCCCTCACAACGTCGGCAGTTTGGATATTTCTCCAAACCCGCTGCGCAAAGTTTTTTGCCGACCCAGAGGGCCCCACGTATCACCAGCCAGGTGAGGGATGCCTCATCGTTGTTGAGACATTTCAACCCGGAAGCCCAAGGCCAGATTGAGCGAGCCTCCTGCTTCGTAAGACCGAGCTTGTCAATCAGATCATCATGAACGGACCCCCTGACTACCACCTGATATAATGCCCTACGAGACAACGCCTGGACGTTGTGGAGGCCAACCGTCGCCCGTAAGAGGTGTTTCAGAGCCAGACGACATTCACGGTAGAAGGAGCACTCGACACGAGGCAAACGGCCAGCCTCCTTCTCGCCCGAGTGCACACTTCTCAAGGATGGAAAGGATCTTCGGGCGTCTTCCTTCCAGAAGGCGCCCCCGTCATCCGTGTCGCGACACAAACGATCCAGGAACCCGATGCGAAGCATATCGAGACGAATCTCAATGCTAGGCATACCTAGACCGCCTTCAGTAGGATGAAGGCAACAGATCTCCCGACATACCCCTGGAGCTCTGCCTCTCCACAAGAAAGAGAACAAGAGCTGTACTAATGAACGCACTGTGGTAGACGGAAGTGGAAGTACCGAGAGTCGGTAAAGGAGAATCGGGTAGATATGCGAAACACATACCTCCGCCCTCCCCTTCAAGGAAAGATTCCTCCGAGACCACAATTTAATTGCGCCCTCGGCCTTCTCCCGTACCTCCGACCAATTCATATCCAACTGGATATCAGGACCGAACCAGACGCCGAGTATCTTGATCGGCCCATCCGTCCAGCTGAATGGTCCGGGAAGAGAAACCCCCTTCCACGCACCCAACCGCAAGCCAACAGACTTATCGCGGTTGATCTTGGCCCCTGTCACCATCTCATAGCCACTGATTTCTCTGCTGACTTCGTTAATCTCGGCTCTGCTCGACACAAGAACCGAAACGTCGTCAGCATAGGCAGAATACCTGGCCGAGGTGGTAGCACCAGGTAAAGAGATTCCGCGTAGGACCGGATTCGCCTTTAACTTGCGAAGGAAAGGTTCCAACGCAAGAACGTAAAGCATAGGCGAGAGCGGACAACCCTGACGAATAGATCGAGACAATACGAAAGGTTCCGATCTTACCCCGTTCACTTCTACCAGCGCACCGGGAGTCGCATACATAAGCCGGATCCAGGAGCGAAAGTACGGCCCGAAACCGGCAGCCGAAAGAACAGCCTCCAAGAATCGATGGTCAACCCTATCAAAGGCCTTGGACTGATCTAAATTGATCAGCGCGGCTTCACTGTCGACTTTCTCGATGATCAGGCGCACCATATGAAGGTTGTCCTGAATAGTCCGGCCCTTCACAGAACAAGTCTGCTCGGAGCCAATCAGACTAGACAGGACAAGCTGCAAACGGTTAGCCAAGACCTTAGCCAAAATCTTTAACTCTGTATTTAACATAGTTAAAGGGCGAAAGTTACCTATCCCATCCCCACCGCTTTTGCCCTTACGCACCAACTTGATCACACCCCTGGTGAAGCGTTGAGGTATAGACCCCTGCTTCATCCAGTTGTTGAAGACCAGCTGCAGCAAAGGAACAAAAACGGGCGACTGCCTCAAGTAAACTTCGTAAGGAAGACCATCTAATCCCGGAGATTTATCCAGGCCAACCTGTTTCAGCGCTTCCCAGATTTCCGACTCAGTGATGGGACCCTCGCACCCAGCCGCTTCAGCTGCCTCAAGGCAGGGAAAGTCAGCTAAATAGGTGTCGAACTGAGCAGAGCTCAGACCGGGCTCCCTGGTAAAAAGATCCCGAAAGTAATCCCGAAAAGCCTCGCATATGCCCGAGTTTGTAGTCACTGTCCGCCCATCCGGCAATGTGACGCTCGCGATATGCCGTCTTGAAGCATTCCTACTTTCCTCTGCACGCAATTCTGCGGCCATATTCGTCGCCTCAGAGGACATTCTTTTTAACCTAGCCCTAACTACCAGAGCTTGATCCTTCTTGGTAAGCAAGGAGGACAACTCTGCCTTAGCTAGGACTACTTCCCCACTATCACGGGATTTCACAGCCCGATCGACTCTTTGCTCTAACACCGTTTGCGCCGCTAATCTATCTACGTTGAGTCGACGACTAAAATCGGCAGCAAACGTTCGAATTTTAGATTTAAGTTTGTCCCACCAGGCATTTCCCACCACAGCCCCCGTCAGTTCCCTTTGTAAGGTTAGTAAAAACTGGTCCCGGAAATGCTGCTCGCCAAATAACGAGCAGTTGAATTTCCAGTAGCCAGTTATCCTAACATTAGGCTTATCTAAGTTTACACGGACCCGGACAAGCCTATGATCCGAATAAACTATATAATGAAAACTTGGACACCCTAAGAGTCCTACATCGACTCTCCTAACTAAAACTCGGTCGAGGTAGCTCGCAAGCACACCTACAGCCGAGCTGCCACTATTTGTCCAAGTCCACACTACCCGCTGAGGGTGTTCATTCCGGTACTTGTCGATGAGATCAAACCCATCGACAAAGCCCCGAAAATGCTCCACTCCCCAGTTTTTAGTACCCTCTTTATATTTGGACCCTATACGATCTATATCGGGGTCAAGGACGGCATTCCAATCCCCCGCTAAAATTAACCGACGTGATGTCGTCATAAACGGCTCGATCTGCCGAAACAAAGCAAGTCGCTCAGCCTGGCTATGGGGCCCATAAACCCCAATGAGACGCAAAGCCTTATCATTTATGGTAGCATCCAGCACGCAAAGCCTGCCCGCCGGATCTGCGAAGACAAGAGCACACGCAGCCTTCAAAGTCTTGCTCACCAGCCAAGAGACACCCCTCGAGCGTCCATCAAAACATGCTGAATAAAGAGTAAACTCCCTAGACAGAATGTCTTCATAATCGCGAGAAGAAAAACGGGTCTCTTGCACACAACATATATTCACACCGAGGCTCTGAAGGTCGCGAACGAGTCTCACCCTTCGAGACTCCGACCTCAGGCCTCGGACATTCAAACTAGCTAACCAGAGTGCCATTATCGAATCGACTAGGGTCGCCCATCAGAGTTGAACATAGCTGGGGTGAGGACACCGACAGCCTGTCCCATTGAACCTGACGCCATCTCATTGTCGACAGCATCACCATAAGACAGACCGCCGATGTCCGCAGGATATGTTAATTTTAGTGCCCTATAAAGGGAAGGGTGAACAAAAACAGGGACCCTCCCTTTGCACTTTTTTGTGGGATCCAAGTCGGGTTCATAAACCGCCGCTGGGGGCACCAATTTCAGGGCCGAGTTCGCCTCCTCGATCATGCCCCAGATCTCCCGCGTACCCGGGCCGGATCGGACGACAGTCAGGAGTCTACGGGCATTTCTGAACTTTTCCGGCACCTCCACATCAACTCCATTAATGTGCCGGAAGTTAAACAGAATCCTCAGCGGCCTCGGGTTTTTAGTCTGCCCGCAGACCCTATCTAATTGCTCCCCGGATACGCGGCAGACGTCTTCCCCTGGGAGATATGGCGGTTTGATTTTCCTTTTCCTCTTCTCTGCTACTGGCGGCAACTCCGGGCTTCTCTCCCTCTTTTTTTGAGGAGAATGAGAGGGAGTAGGAGTGGGCGTGCATGTCGGTGTATGAGAGGGAGTGATGCCTGATGAGGTCTTAAAAGGGGAAGGAGTTTTGGAGGTACTGGATCTTGTTGGTGAGTTCGTCAGAGATTTAGGCGGAGGTGGTCTGACGAATTTGTTGGTACCTGAAGGGGAAGACGGGGCAGAGGATGAGGGGCAGGGCACCCCCAGCGACTTGGAATTCTTGGCCCGTTTTGCCTCTAATTTTTCCTTCAGCTTTTTTAAATTTAAAATTTTCTCCCAGCTGGGTTCGTTTAGCTTCTGCGTCTCTGTGGCTGATTTTTCGTAAGACGCCGAGGCGTCGCCCTCAGAGCTGGTAGAGGGAATGGGGATGTAGGTGGGTTTATCCCTGGAGTTATGCTGGGACAGAGATCCCGCTGTCTGGACCTTCCCTTTGGCCCTACCTACTACACGCCATTCCCCCTCATCCTTCTCCTTATCCACACTTGTGGAAGGCGTCGGTTTGAGGGGTAATGAGGGCATCGACCCAACCGAGGGATTTTCCCCACCGGTCCGTTTAGTAGGTAGGCCCATTACAGGCGCCGCGGATTTTTCAGTGTCGGCCAAAGGGGGATTTGGGTCGCCAGCAACCGGAGCTCCAGGGGCCTTCTTCCCTGGGCAGGAGGAGGAGAGATGACCAGTCACTCCACACCTCCAGCATACTGGTTTTCTGCCAGTCACAATGACTGGCAATCTCCGATTGCCAAAATCCAGACAGTTGGGGATGGACTTGAAGGCCGCCTCGTCTATCATGATATCGAAAGTCCACCCCCCGTTCAAATTGTCCGAGAGAGCCCCTAAAATTTGGCCGTACTGCATAAAAAATGCAGCCAGGAGCTCTCCGGAAATTTGAGGAGGAACCTCAAAAACTGCCACCCTGGTCCTTCGCCTGCCTAGATATTCCGTGCGGAGAATAAGGTCTTTCGTAATTAATTCTCTCTTTGCCATATCTAGGCAATCTTCTGGCGTGGGCAGCAGCACGTCCCACATAAAAAACTTTACGCCTTTAATAACTCTTTGGGGTTTTATCCCCAGGGACATAAGTGATTTGATCACTGTGTCTTTCGTGGATCGACAGATTTTGCGCGTACGCCTATCAACCGCGAAGACGGTCACCATTCTTTGTTCGAATGTCTGAAGCTCTTGAACGTCTTTGAGGATGCCATCTTTGTTTACAAGATGGGCAAAATCCTTTGCCTTTTCCAAGAACTCCGCGATATTCACTATACAGCTCGGTGGGGACTTCCAGCAAGAGGGCGATTCCTCGGCTGTAGACTTAGCTTGTGCCACTTTCGGCACCTTGTCGTTTGATGAGTTGGAGACCTGCATAGCCTCCTCCTTGTCATTTACACTTGTCTGGTCTGGCTTGTTTGGGGTAACCTTACCCCGTTTCTTATTCTTAGTTTTATCCGGGGGGTCGGCTTTAGCAGCCGCCCCAAAGAGGTCTTTTTTGACCCCTGACCGACTCATCTCGTCGGCCATTAAAGGGTTAACGCGGAAAAGCTGGCCAAATTGCAAGGAGCTGGGATAGGGGGAGAAGAGAAGTAATAAAAATAATAAAAAAATAAAAAGGAGAAGAAAAAAAAGGTAGTTTCTTCTAAAATTAGAAGAAATTAAATAAAGTAAACAAAAAGTCAAACTATAAAATAACAATAAACTTTAGAAAAATAAAAAACAAATCTATAAACTAACTAGTCTCGTAAGACTTTAAAAAAAATAAAGATGGCGCCCGAAGGCAGCCGAAAATAAAAGAGACTCCTACTTTTTTTTTTCTCAATTAAAACACAGAAAGAAAAAGAAAAGAAAGAAAAATGTCTGGTTTGACACTAGTCAAACCAAACTAAAAAAGGTTTGCGGCCGAAGCCGCTAAAGAAATAAATTAAATAAAAAGCAGAAACTTAAAAATTACAGGATTGCGACCAAAGTCGCTAAATGAAACGGGGGAGGGTAAAAAACGAAAAGGAGGACAAATTAAAACAAAACTTTTTCTTTTTTCCTTTCTTTAACTAGTAAAACAGAAAATAAAAAAGCCGGTAAGACTGCCTTACCGAACTAAAAGATGTTGGCCGAAGCCAAGAAATAAATAAATTTAAAAGAAAGAAATAAAACAAATGAAAAATCAAAACTTAAAAAATAACTTAACTTTACGAACAAAAGTCAATAAAGTTCTTCAAAAATTACACGTTCGCCGGTACAAAAATTGGTCCTGAAAATTAACAACACGCCTTCCTACAAAGGAAGCCGCAAAGTCAGTTAACGAAACTAGCCGCAGCCAGGAACAATATTTATTTGCATGTAACATACAAAATGTGGCACAAGGCCAAAAAGGGGGTTGGGGAAGGACGGTCATCATCTGTCTTAAACTAAAAACTTAGCTAGTCGCAAACACTGACCCAAACATACCAACAATAGTCCTAGCACCAAAACAACACATTCTTCCATACCTTTCTTACTACATCCACCATAATTCCTCAAATTCTCTATGAAATTCTAACTAGTCCCCATATGTACAATTCAAAGTCTGTGGGGGGGGGATAACAATTTAAAAACCCCAATGAATATTTACAATATGCAAAAATATATACAAGAAACAAAACAAAATAAGATTAGTAATAAAACCCCCCACAATACCTAAATGTGGCAGAAACATCAGTTAACTAGACGAAATAATTGCGGGATTATAGCAGTAAAAACGGTCATCCTTCCCAAATCACTCACACAGACACACACCCATTTAGACACAATAACAAAAACGAAAAACCACACACACGAAACGAAAGTCATCCCGCAACCACCAGAGAACTGACGTCACTGGCCACCTAACGAGGGAAGGGATGGGGAATTAAACCAAAGAAAAAATAGGGACAGAAATAAAAGGGGGGCTAATGGGCATTCATACCCTAGCTAAGTTAAGCAGAAACAAGAAAACTAAAGATTCAAAACTAAACCTAAACTAGCCTAATATCGGGACGGGTTGCTCTGTTCAACCCATGAGGGACGAAATCCTGCACCTAGCCGAGGTCCAAGTGCCACTCCAAGTCAGCTCCTCTCACTCTACACATTCGCGCAAGATTCACCCACCTTTTGGCGAATTCTGATGAAGGGAGTCGCCGCCTTTCCGTCCTAATCTTGACTTTAAGCTGATGCTTAAAGTACAAGATTAGTAGGGAAGAAGTGAACTTCTCGCCTCCATAGAATCCCTTCTGACGTGTCACCCAAATCACGACTCTCATAACTCCTAGCAAGCAGTGGAACACATAAAGTTCAGACTTCGTTAACGGCGGGGCCACATTGCTACAAACAGAAGCGGCCTCAAGGACGAAAAACTTTCCCTGCAACATGCGAACCATGAGACCTTCAACAAACTTACACAATGGTGCTACCAACTTGCAATGAAAGAAGACGTGACCAAGGGTCTCGACTTCCCCCTCACAACGTCGGCAGTTTGGATATTTCTCCAAACCCGCTGCGCAAAGTTTTTTGCCGACCCAGAGGGCCCCACGTATCACCAGCCAGGTGAGGGATGCCTCATCGTTGTTGAGACATTTCAACCCGGAAGCCCAAGGCCAGATTGAGCGAGCCTCCTGCTTCGTAAGACCGAGCTTGTCAATCAGATCATCATGAACGGACCCCCTGACTACCACCTGATATAATGCCCTACGAGACAACGCCTGGACGTTGTGGAGGCCAACCGTCGCCCGTAAGAGGTGTTTCAGAGCCAGACGACATTCACGGTAGAAGGAGCACTCGACACGAGGCAAACGGCCAGCCTCCTTCTCGCCCGAGTGCACACTTCTCAAGGATGGAAAGGATCTTCGGGCGTCTTCCTTCCAGAAGGCGCCCCCGTCATCCGTGTCGCGACACAAACGATCCAGGAACCCGATGCGAAGCATATCGAGACGAATCTCAATGCTAGGCATACCTAGACCGCCTTCAGTAGGATGAAGGCAACAGATCTCCCGACATACCCCTGGAGCTCTGCCTCTCCACAAGAAAGAGAACAAGAGCTGTACTAATGAACGCACTGTGGTAGACGGAAGTGGAAGTACCGAGAGTCGGTAAAGGAGAATCGGGTAGATATGCGAAACACATACCTCCGCCCTCCCCTTCAAGGAAAGATTCCTCCGAGACCACAATTTAATTGCGCCCTCGGCCTTCTCCCGTACCTCCGACCAATTCATATCCAACTGGATATCAGGACCGAACCAGACGCCGAGTATCTTGATCGGCCCATCCGTCCAGCTGAATGGTCCGGGAAGAGAAACCCCCTTCCACGCACCGAACCGCAAGCCAACAGACTTATCGCGGTTGATCTTGGCCCCTGTCACCATCTCATAGCCACTGATTTCTCTGCTGACTTCGTTAATCTCGGCTCTGCTCGACACAAGAACCGAAACGTCGTCAGCATAGGCAGAATACCTGGCCGAGGTGGTAGCACCAGGTAAAGAGATTCCGCGTAGGACCGGATTCGCCTTTAACTTGCGAAGGAAAGGTTCCAACGCAAGAACGTAAAGCATAGGCGAGAGCGGACAACCCTGACGAATAGATCGAGACAATACGAAAGGTTCCGATCTTACCCCGTTCACTTCTACCAGCGCACCGGGAGTCGCATACATAAGCCGGATCCAGGAGCGAAAGTACGGCCCGAAACCGGCAGCCGAAAGAACAGCCTCCAAGAATCGATGGTCAACCCTATCAAAGGCCTTGGACTGATCTAAATTGATCAGCGCGGCTTCACTGTCGACTTTCTCGATGATCAGGCGCACCATATGAAGGTTGTCCTGAATAGTCCGGCCCTTCACAGAACAAGTCTGCTCGGAGCCAATCAGACTAGACAGGACAAGCTGCAAACGGTTAGCCAAGACCTTAGCCAAAATCTTTAACTCTGTATTTAACATAGTTAAAGGGCGAAAGTTACCTATCCCATCCCCACCGCTTTTGCCCTTACGCACCAACTTGATCACACCCCTGGTGAAGCGTTGAGGTATAGACCCCTGCTTCATCCAGTTGTTGAAGACCAGCTGCACCAAAGGAACAAAAACGGGCGACTGCCTCAAGTAAACTTCGTAAGGAAGACCATCTAATCCCGGAGATTTATCCAGGCCAACCTGTTTCAGCGCTTCCCAGATTTCCGACTCAGTGATGGGACCCTCGCACCCAGCCGCTTCAGCTGCCTCAAGGCAGGGAAAGTCAGCTAAATAGGTGTCGAACTGAGCAGAGCTCAGACCGGGCTCCCTGGTAAAAAGATCCCGAAAGTAATCCCGAAAAGCCTCGCATATGCCCGAGTTTGTAGTCACTGTCCGCCCATCCGGCAATGTGACGCTCGCGATATGCCGTCTTGAAGCATTCCTACTTTCCTCTGCACGCAATTCTGCGGCCATATTCGTCGCCTCAGAGGACATTCTTTTTAACCTAGCCCTAACTACCAGAGCTTGATCCTTCTTGGTAAGCAAGGAGGACAACTCTGCCTTAGCTAGGACTACTTCCCCACTATCACGGGATTTCACAGCCCGATCGACTCTTTGCTCTAACACCGTTTGCGCCGCTAATCTATCTACGTTGAGTCGACGACTAAAATCGGCAGCAAACGTTCGAATTTTAGATTTAAGTTTGTCCCACCAGGCATTTCCCACCACAGCCCCCGTCAGTTCCCTTTGTAAGGTTAGTAAAAACTGGTCCCGGAAATGCTGCTCGCCAAATAACGAGCAGTTGAATTTCCAGTAGCCAGTTATCCTAACATTAGGCTTATCTAAGTTTACACGGACCCGGACAAGCCTATGATCCGAATAAACTATATAATGAAAACTTGGACACCCTAAGAGTCCTACATCGACTCTCCTAACTAAAACTCGGTCGAGGTAGCTCGCAAGCACACCTACAGCCGAGCTGCCACTATTTGTCCAAGTCCACACTACCCGCTGAGGGTGTTCATTCCGGTACTTGTCGATGAGATCAAACCCATCGACAAAGCCCCGAAAATGCTCCACTCCCCAGTTTTTAGTACCCTCTTTATATTTGGACCCTATACGATCTATATCGGGGTCAAGGACGGCATTCCAATCCCCCGCTAAAATTAACCGACGTGATGTCGTCATAAACGGCTCGATCTGCCGAAACAAAGCAAGTCGCTCAGCCTGGCTATGGGGCCCATAAACCCCAATGAGACGCAAAGCCTTATCATTTATGGTAGCATCCAGCACGCAAAGCCTGCCCGCCGGATCTGCGAAGACAAGAGCACACGCAGCCTTCAAAGTCTTGCTCACCAGCCAAGAGACACCCCTCGAGCGTCCATCAAAACATGCTGAATAAAGAGTAAACTCCCTAGACAGAATGTCTTCATAATCGCGAGAAGAAAAACGGGTCTCTTGCACACAACATATATTCACACCGAGGCTCTGAAGGTCGCGAACGAGTCTCACCCTTCGAGACTCCGACCTCAGGCCTCGGACATTCAAACTAGCTAACCAGAGTGCCATTATCGAATCGACTAGGGTCGCCCATCAGAGTTGAACATAGCTGGGGTGAGGACACCGACAGCCTGTCCCATTGAACCTGACGCCATCTCATTGTCGACAGCATCACCATAAGACAGACCGCCGATGTCCGCAGGATATGTTAATTTTAGTGCCCTATAAAGGGAAGGGTGAACAAAAACAGGGACCCTCCCTTTGCACTTTTTTGTGGGATCCAAGTCGGGTTCATAAACCGCCGCTGGGGGCACCAATTTCAGGGCCGAGTTCGCCTCCTCGATCATGCCCCAGATCTCCCGCGTACCCGGGCCGGATCGGACGACAGTCAGGAGTCTACGGGCATTTCTGAACTTTTCCGGCACCTCCACATCAACTCCATTAATGTGCCGGAAGTTAAACAGAATCCTCAGCGGCCTCGGGTTTTTAGTCTGCCCGCAGACCCTATCTAATTGCTCCCCGGATACGCGGCAGACGTCTTCCCCTGGGAGATATGGCGGTTTGATTTTCCTTTTCCTCTTCTCTGCTACTGGCGGCAACTCCGGGCTTCTCTCCCTCTTTTTTTGAGGAGAATGAGAGGGAGTAGGAGTGGGCGTGCATGTCGGTGTATGAGAGGGAGTGATGCCTGATGAGGTCTTAAAAGGGGAAGGAGTTTTGGAGGTACTGGATCTTGTTGGTGAGTTCGTCAGAGATTTAGGCGGAGGTGGTCTGACGAATTTGTTGGTACCTGAAGGGGAAGACGGGGCAGAGGATGAGGGGCAGGGCACCCCCAGCGACTTGGAATTCTTGGCCCGTTTTGCCTCTAATTTTTCCTTCAGCTTTTTTAAATTTAAAATTTTCTCCCAGCTGGGTTCGTTTAGCTTCTGCGTCTCTGTGGCTGATTTTTCGTAAGACGCCGAGGCGTCGCCCTCAGAGCTGGTAGAGGGAATGGGGATGTAGGTGGGTTTATCCCTGGAGTTATGCTGGGACAGAGATCCCGCTGTCTGGACCTTCCCTTTGGCCCTACCTACTACACGCCATTCCCCCTCATCCTTCTCCTTATCCACACTTGTGGAAGGCGTCGGTTTGAGGGGTAATGAGGGCATCGACCCAACCGAGGGATTTTCCCCACCGGTCCGTTTAGTAGGTAGGCCCATTACAGGCGCCGCGGATTTTTCAGTGTCGGCCAAAGGGGGATTTGGGTCGCCAGCAACCGGAGCTCCAGGGGCCTTCTTCCCTGGGCAGGAGGAGGAGAGATGACCAGTCACTCCACACCTCCAGCATACTGGTTTTCTGCCAGTCACAATGACTGGCAATCTCCGGTTGCCAAAATCCAGACAGTTGGGGATGGACTTGAAGGCCGCCTCGTCTATCATGATATCGAAAGTCCACCCCCCGTTCAAATTGTCCGAGAGAGCCCCTAAAATTTGGCCGTACTGCATAAAAAATGCAGCCAAGAGCTCTCCGGAAATTTGAGGAGGAACCTCAAAAACTGCCACCCTGGTCCTTCGCCTGCCTAGATATTCCGTGCGGAGAATAAGGTCTTTCGTAATTAATTCTCTCTTTGCCATATCTAGGCAATCTTCTGGCGTGGGCAGCAGCACGTCCCACATAAAAAACTTTACGCCTTTAATAACTCTTTGGGGTTTTATCCCCAGGGACATAAGTGATTTGATCACTGTGTCTTTCGTGGATCGACAGATTTTGCGCGTACGCCTGTCAACCGCGAAGACGGTCACCATTCGTTGTTCGAATGTCTGAAGCTCTTGAACGTCTTTGAGGATGCCATCTTTGTTTACCAGATGGGCAAAATCCTTTGCCTTTTCCAAGAACTCCGCGATATTCACTATACAGCTCGGTGGGGACTTCCAGCAAGAGGGCGATTCCTCGGCTGTAGACTTAGCTTGTGCCACTTTCGGCACCTTGTCGTTTGATGAGTTGGAGACCTGCATAGCCTCCTCCTTGTCATTTACACTTGTCTGGTCTGGCTTGTTTGGGGTAACCTTACCCCGTTTTTTACTTTTGGATTTATCTGGGGGGTCGGCTTTAGCAGCCGCCCCAAAGAGGTCTTTTTTGACCCCTGACCGACTCATCTCGTCGGCCATTAAAGGGTTAACGCGGAAAAGCTGGCCAAATTGCAAGGAGCTGGGATAGGGGGAGAAGAGAAGTAATAAAAAAAATAAAAAGGAGAAGAAAAAAAAAAAGGTAGTTTCTTCTAAAATTAGAAGAAATTAAATAAAGTAAACAAAAAGTCAAACTATAAAATAACAATAAACTTTAGAAAAATAAAAAACAAACAGGAAAACTATAAACTAACTAGTCTCGTAAGACTTTAAAAAAATAAAGATGGCGCCCGAAGGCAGCCGAAAATAAAAGAAACTCCTACTTTTTTTTTTTTTTCCAATTAAAACACAGAAAGAAAAAGAAAAGAAAGAAAAATGTCTGGTTTGACACTAGTCAAACCAAACTAAAAAAGGTTTGCGGCCGAAGCCGCTAAAGAAATAAATTAAATAAAAAGCAGAAACTTAAAAATTACAGGATTCCGACCGAAGTCACTAAATAAAACGGGGGAGGGTAAAAAAACGAAAAGGAGGACAAATTAAAACAAAACTTTTTCTTTTTTCTTTTCTTTAACTAGTAAAACAGAAAATAAAAAAGCCGGTAAGACTGTCTTACCGAACTAAAAAATGTTGGCCGAAGCCAAGAAATAAATAAATTTAAAGGAAAGAAATAAAACAAATGAAAAATCAAAACTTAAAAAATAACTTAACTTAACGAACAAAAGTCAAAAAAGTTCTTCAAAAATTACACGTTCGCCGGTACAAAAATTGGTCCTGAAAATTAACAACACGCCTTCCTACAAAGGAAGCCGCAAAGTCAGTTAACGAAACTAGCCGCAGCCAGGAACAATATTTATTTGCATGTAACATACAAAATGTGGCACAAGGCCAAAAAGGGGGTTGGGGAAGGACGGTCATCATCTGTCTTAAACTAAAAACTTAGCTAGTCGCAAACACTGACCCAAACATACCAACAATAGTCCTAGCACCAAAACAACACATTCTTCCATACCTTTCTTACTACATCCACCATAATTCCTCAAATTCTCTATGAAATTCTAACTAGTCCCCATATGTACAATTCAAAGTCTGTGGGGGGGGGGGATAACAATTTAAAAACCCCAATGAATATTTACAATATGCAAAAATATATACAAGAAACAAAACAAAATAAGATTAGTAATAAAACCCCCCACAATACCTAAATGTGGCAGAAACATCAGTTAACTAGACGAAATAATTGCGGGATTATAGCAGTAAAAACGGTCATCCTTCCCAAATCACTCACACAGACACACACCCATTTAGACACAATAACAAAAACGAAAAACCACACACACGAAACGAAAGTCATCCCGCAACCACCAGAGAACTGACGTCACTGGCCACCTAACGAGGGAAGGGATGGGGAATTAAACCAAAGAAAAAAATTGGGACAGAAATAAAAGGGGGGCTAATGGGCATTCATACCCTAGCTAAGTTAAGCAGAAACAAGAAAACTAAAGATTCAAAACTAAACCTAAACTAGCCTAATATCGGGACGGGTTGCTCTGTTCAACCCATGAGGGACGAAATCCTGCACCTAGCCGAGGTCCAAGTGCCACTCCAAGTCAGCTCCTCTCACTCTACACATTCGCGCAAGATTCACCCACCTTTTGGCGAATTCTGATGAAGGGAGTCGCCGCCTTTCCGTCCTAATCTTGACTTTAAGCTGATGCTTAAAGTACAAGATTAGTAGGGAAGAAGTGAACTTCTCGCCTCCATAGAATCCCTTCTGACGTGTCACCCAAATCACGACTCTCATAACTCCTAGCAAGCAGTGGAACACATAAAGTTCAGACTTCGTTAACGGCGGGGCCACATTGCTACAAACAGAAGCGGCCTCAAGGACGAAAAACTTTCCCTGCAACATGCGAACCATGAGACCTTCAACAAACTTACACAATGGTGCTACCAACTTGCAATGAAAGAAGACGTGACCAAGGGTCTCGACTTCCCCCTCACAACGTCGGCAGTTTGGATATTTCTCCAAACCCGCTGCGCAAAGTTTTTTGCCGACCCAGAGGGCCCCACGTATCACCAGCCAGGTGAGGGATGCCTCATCGTTGTTGAGACATTTCAACCCGGAAGCCCAAGGCCAGATTGAGCGAGCCTCCTGCTTCGTAAGACCGAGCTTGTCAATCAGATCATCATGAACGGACCCCCTGACTACCACCTGATATAATGCCCTACGAGACAACGCCTGGACGTTGTGGAGGCCAACCGTCGCCCGTAAGAGGTGTTTCAGAGCCAGACGACATTCACGGTAGAAGGAGCACTCGACACGAGGCAAACGGCCAGCCTCCTTCTCGCCCGAGTGCACACTTCTCAAGGATGGAAAGGATCTTCGGGCGTCTTCCTTCCAGAAGGCGCCCCCGTCATCCGTGTCGCGACACAAACGATCCAGGAACCCGATGCGAAGCATATCGAGACGAATCTCAATGCTAGGCATACCTAGACCGCCTTCAGTAGGATGAAGGCAACAGATCTCCCGACATACCCCTGGAGCTCTGCCTCTCCACAAGAAAGAGAACAAGAGCTGTACTAATGAACGCACTGTGGTAGACGGAAGTGGAAGTACCGAGAGTCGGTAAAGGAGAATCGGGTAGATATGCGAAACACATACCTCCGCCCTCCCCTTCAAGGAAAGATTCCTCCGAGACCACAACTTAATTGCGCCCTCGGCCTTCTCCCGTACCTCCGACCAATTCATATCCAACTGGATATCAGGACCGAACCAGACGCCGAGTATCTTGATCGGCCCATCCGTCCAGCTGAATGGTCCGGGAAGAGAAACCCCCTTCCACGCACCCAACCGCAAGCCAACAGACTTATCGCGGTTGATCTTGGCCCCTGTCACCATCTCATAGCCACTGATTTCTCTGCTGACTTCGTTAATCTCGGCTCTGCTCGACACAAGAACCGAAACGTCGTCAGCATAGGCAGAATACCTGGCCGAGGTGGTAGCACCAGGTAAAGAGATTCCGCGTAGGACCGGATTCGCCTTTAACTTGCGAAGGAAAGGTTCCAACGCAAGAACGTAAAGCATAGGCGAGAGCGGACAACCCTGACGAATAGATCGAGACAATACGCAAGGTTCCGATCTTACCCCGTTCACTTCTACCAGCGCACCGGGAGTCGCATACATAAGCCGGATCCAGGAGCGAAAGTACGGCCCGAAACCGGCAGCCGAAAGAACAGCCTCCAAGAATCGATGGTCAACCCTATCAAAGGCCTTGGACTGATCTAAATTGATCAGCGCGGCTTCACTGTCGACTTTCTCGATGATCAGGCGCACCATATGAAGGTTGTCCTGAATAGTCCGGCCCTTCACAGAACAAGTCTGCTCGGAGCCAATCAGACTAGACAGGACAAGCTGCAAACGGTTAGCCAAGACCTTAGCCAAAATCTTTAACTCTGTATTTAACATAGTTAAAGGGCGAAAGTTACCTATCCCATCCCCACCGCTTTTGCCCTTACGCACCAACTTGATCACACCCCTGGTGAAGCGTTGAGGTATAGACCCCTGCTTCATCCAGTTGTTGAAGACCAGCTGCAGCAAAGGAACAAAAACGGGCGACTGCCTAAAGTAAACTTCGTAAGGAAGACCATCTAATCCCGGAGATTTATCCAGGCCAACCTGTTTCAGCGCTTCCCAGATTTCCGACTCAGTGATGGGACCCTCGCACCCAGCCGCTTCAGCTGCCTCAAGGCAGGGAAAGTCAGCTAAATAGGTGTCGAACTGAGCAGAGCTCAGACCGGGCTCCCTGGTAAAAAGATCCCGAAAGTAATCCCGAAAAGCCTCGCATATGCCCGAGTTTGTAGTCACTGTCCGCCCATCCGGCAATGTGACGCTCGCGATATGCCGTCTTGAAGCATTCCTACTTTCCTCTGCACGCAATTCTGCGGCCATATTCGTCGCCTCAGAGGACATTCTTTTTAGCCTAGCCCTAACTACCAGAGCTTGATCCTTCTTGGTAAGCAAGGAGGACAACTCTGCCTTAGCTAGGACTACTTCCCCACTATCACGGGATTTCACAGCCCGATCGACTCTTTGCTCTAACACCGTTTGCGCCGCTAATCTATCTACGTTGAGTCGACGACTAAAATCGGCAGCAAACGTTCGAATTTTAGATTTAAGTTTGTCCCACCAGGCATTTCCCACCACAGCCCCCGTCAGTTCCCTTTGTAAGGTTAGTAAAAACTGGTCCCGGAAATGCTGCTCGCCAAATAACGAGCAGTTGAATTTCCAGTAGCCAGTTATCCTAACATTAGGCTTATCTAAGTTTACACGGACCCGGACAAGCCTATGATCCGAATAAACTATATAATGAAAACTTGGACACCCTAAGAGTCCTACATCGACTCTCCTAACTAAAACTCGGTCGAGGTAGCTCGCAAGCACACCTACAGCCGAGCTGCCACTATTTGTCCAAGTCCACACTACCCGCTGAGGGTGTTCATTCCGGTACTTGTCGATGAGATCAAACCCATCGACAAAGCCCCGAAAATGCTCCACTCCCCAGTTTTTAGTACCCTCTTTATATTTGGACCCTATACGATCTATATCGGGGTCAAGGACGGCATTCCAATCCCCCGCTAAAATTAACCGACGTGATGTCGTCATAAACGGCTCGATCTGCCGAAACAAAGCAAGTCGCTCAGCCTGGCTATGGGGCCCATAAACCCCAATGAGACGCAAAGCCTTATCATTTATGGTAGCATCCAGCACGCAAAGCCTGCCCGCCGGATCTGCGAAGACAAGAGCACACGCAGCCTTCAAAGTCTTGCTCACCAGCCAAGAGACACCCCTCGAGCGTCCATCAAAACATGCTGAATAAAGAGTAAACTCCCTAGACAGAATGTCTTCATAATCGCGAGAAGAAAAACGGGTCTCTTGCACACAACATATATTCACACCGAGGCTCTGAAGGTCGCGAACGAGTCTCACCCTTCGAGACTCCGACCTCAGGCCTCGGACATTCAAACTAGCTAACCAGAGTGCCATTATCGAATCGACTAGGGTCGCCCATCAGAGTTGAACATAGCTGGGGTGAGAACACCGACAGCCTGTCCCATTGATCCTGACGCCATCTCACTGTCGACGGTATCACCATGAGACAGACCGCCGATGTCCGCAGGATAAGTTAATTTTAGCGCCCTATACAGGGAAGGGTGAACAAAAACAGGGACCCTCCCTTTGCACTTTTTTGTGGGATCCAAGTCGGGTTCATAAACCGCCGCTGGGGGCACCAATTTCAGGGCCGAGTTCGCCTCCTCGATCATGCCCCAGATCTCCCGCGTACCCGGGCCGGATCGGACGACAGTCAGGAGTCTACGGGCATTTCTGAACTTTTCCGGCACCTCCACATCAACTCCATTAATGTGCCGGAAGTTAAACAGAATCCTCAGCGGCCTCGGGTTTTTAGTCTGCCCGCAGACCCTATCTAATTGCTCCCCGGATACGCGGCAGACGTCTTCCCCTGGGAGATATGGCGGTTTGATTTTCCTTTTCCTCTTCTCTGCTACTGGCGGCAACTCCGGGCTTCTCTCCCTCTTTTTTTGAGGAGAATGAGAGGGAGTAGGAGTGGGCGTGCATGTCGGTGTATGAGAGGGAGTGATGCCTGATGAGGTCTTAAAAGGGGAAGGAGTTTTGGAGGTACTGGATCTTGTTGGTGAGTTCGTCAGAGATTTAGGCGGAGGTGGTCTGACGAATTTGTTGGTACCTGAAGGGGAAGACGGGGCAGAGGATGAGGGGCAGGGCACCCCCAGCGACTTGGAATTCTTGGCCCGTTTTGCCTCTAATTTTTCCTTCAGCTTTTTTAAATTTAAAATTTTCTGCCAGCTAGGTTCATTTAGCTTCTGCGTCTCTGTGGCTGATTTTTCGTAAGACGCCGAGGCGTCGCCCTCAGAGCTGGTAGAGGGAATGGGGATGTAGGTGGGTTTGTCCCTGGAGTTATGCTGGGACAGAGGTCCCGCTGTCTGGACCTTCCCTTTGGCCCTACCTACTACACGCCATTCCCCCTCATCCTTCTCCTTATCCACACTTGTGGAAGGCGTTGGTTTGAGGGGTAATGAGGGCATCGACCCAACCGAGGGATTTTCCCCACCGGTCCGTTTAGTAGGTAGGCCCATTACAGGCGCCGCGGATTTTTCAGTGTCGGCCAAAGGGGGATTTGGGTCGCCAGCAACCGGAGCTCCAGGGGCCTTCTTCCCTGGGCAGGAGGAGGAGAGATGACCAGTCACTCCACACCTCCAGCATACTGGTTTTCTGCCAGTCACAATGACTGGCAATCTCCGGTTGCCAAAATCCAGACAGTTGGGGATGGACTTGAAGGCCGCCTCGTCTATCATGATATCGAAAGTCCACCCCCCGTTCAAATTGTCCGAGAGAGCCCCTAAAATTTGGCCGTACTGCATAAAAAATGCAGCCAGGAGCTCTCCGGAAATTTGAGGAGGAACCTCAAAAACGGCCACCCTGGTCCTTCGCCTGCCTAGATATTCCGTGCGGAGAATAAGGTCTTTCGTAATTAATTCTCTCTTTGCCATATCTAGGCAATCTTCTGGCGTGGGCAGCAGCACGTCCCACATAAAAAACTTTACGCCTTTAATAACTCTTTGGGGTTTTATCCCCAGGGACATAAGTGATTTGATCACTGTGTCTTTCGTGGATCGACAGATTTTGCGCGTACGCCTGTCAACCGCGAAGACGGTCACCATTCGTTGTTCGAATGTCTGAAGCTCTTGAACGTCATTGAGGATGCCATCTTTGTTTACCAGATGGGCAAAATCCTTTGCCTTTTCCAAGAACTCCGCGATATTCACTATACAGCTCGGTGGGGACTTCCAGCAAGAGGGCGATTCCTCGGCTGTAGACTTAGCTTGTGCCACTTTCGGCACCTTGTCGTTTGATGAGTTGGAGACCTGCATAGCCTCCTCCTTGTCATTTACACTTGTCTGGTCTGGCTTGTTTGGGGTAACCTTACCCCGTTTCTTATTCTTAGTTTTATCCGGGGGGTCGGCTTTAGCAGCCGCCCCAAAGAGGTCTTTTTTGACCCCTGACCGACTCATCTCGTCGGCCATTCCAAAGGGCTAAAACAGTAAAGCTGGCCAAATTGCAAGGAGCTGGGATAGGGAGAGGAGAGAAGTAATAAAAAAAACTAAAAAGGAGAAGAAAAAAAAAAGGTAGTTTCTTCTAAAATTAGAAGAAATTAAATAAAGTAAACAAAAAGTCAAACTATAAAATAACAATAAACTTTAGAAAAATAAAAAACAAACAGGAAAACTATAAACTAACTAGTCTCGTAAGACTTTAAAAAAATAAAGATGGCGCCCGAAGGCAGCCGAAAATAAAAGAAACTCCTACTTTTTTTTTTTTTTCCAATTAAAACACAGAAAGAAAAAGAAAAGAAAGAAAAATGTCTGGTTTGACACTAGTCAAACCAAACTAAAAAAGGTTTGCGGCCGAAGCCGCTAAAGAAATAAATTAAATAAAAAGCAGAAACTTAAAAATTACAGGATTCCGACCGAAGTCACTAAATAAAACGGGGGAGGGTAAAAAAACGAAAAGGAGGACAAATTAAAACAAAACTTTTTCTTTTTTCTTTTCTTTAACTAGTAAAACAGAAAATAAAAAAGCCGGTAAGACTGTCTTACCGAACTAAAAAATGTTGGCCGAAGCCAAGAAATAAATAAATTTAAAGGAAAGAAATAAAACAAATGAAAAATCAAAACTTAAAAAATAACTTAACTTAACGAACAAAAGTCAAAAAAGTTCTTCAAAAATTACACGTTCGCCGGTACAAAAATTGGTCCTGAAAATTAACAACACGCCTTCCTACAAAGGAAGCCGCAAAGTCAGTTAACGAAACTAGCCGCAGCCAGGAACAATATTTATTTGCATGTAACATACAAAATGTGGCACAAGGCCAAAAAGGGGGTTGGGGAAGGACGGTCATCATCTGTCTTAAACTAAAAACTTAGCTAGTCGCAAACACTGACCCAAACATACCAACAATAGTCCTAGCACCAAAACAACACATTCTTCCATACCTTTCTTACTACATCCACCATAATTCCTCAAATTCTCTATGAAATTCTAACTAGTCCACATATGTACAATTCAAAGTCTGTGGGGGGGGATAACAATTTAAAAACCCCGATGAATATTTACAATATGCAAAAATATATACAAGAAACAAAACAAAATAAGATTAGTAATAAAACCCCCCACAATACCTAAATGTGGCAGAAACATCAGTTAACTAGACGAAATAATTGCGGGATTATAGCAGTAAAAACGGTCATCCTTCCCAAATCACTCACACAGACACACACCCATTTAGACACAATAACAAAAACGAAAAACCACACACACGAAACGAAAGTCATCCCGCAACCACCAGAGAACTGACGTCACTGGCCACCTAACGAGGGAAGGGATGGGGAATTAAACCAAAGAAAAGAATAGGGACAGAAATAAAAGGGGGGCTAATGGGCATTCATACCCTAGCTAAGTTAAGCAGAAACAAGAAAACTAAAGATTCAAAACTAAACCTAAACTAGCCTAATATCGGGACGGGTTGCTCTGTTCAACCCATGAGGGACGAAATCCTGCACCTAGCCGAGGTCCAAGTGCCACTCCAAGTCAGCTCCTCTCACTCTACACATTCGCGCAAGATTCACCCACCTTTTGGCGAATTCTGATGAAGGGAGTCGCCGCCTTTCCGTCCTAATCTTGACTTTAAGCTGATGCTTAAAGTACAAGATTAGTAGGGAAGAAGTGAACTTCTCGCCTCCATAGAATCCCTTCTGACGTGTCACCCAAATCACGACTCTCATAACTCCTAGCAAGCAGTGGAACACATAAAGTTCAGACTTCGTTAACGGCGGGGCCACATTGCTACAAACAGAAGCGGCCTCAAGGACGAAAAACTTTCCCTGCAACATGCGAACCATGAGACCTTCAACAAACTTACACAATGGTGCTACCAACTTGCAATGAAAGAAGACGTGACCAAGGGTCTCGACTTCCCCCTCACAACGTCGGCAGTTTGGATATTTCTCCAAACCCGCTGCGCAAAGTTTTTTGCCGACCCAGAGGGCCCCACGTATCACCAGCCAGGTGAGGGATGCCTCATCGTTGTTGAGACATTTCAACCCGGAAGCCCAAGGCCAGATTGAGCGAGCCTCCTGCTTCGTAAGACCGAGCTTGTCAATCAGATCATCATGAACGGACCCCCTGACTACCACCTGATATAATGCCCTACGAGACAACGCCTGGACGTTGTGGAGGCCAACCGTCGCCCGTAAGAGGTGTTTCAGAGCCAGACGACATTCACGGTAGAAGGAGCACTCGACACGAGGCAAACGGCCAGCCTCCTCCTCGCCCGAGTGCACACTTCTCAAGGATGGAAAGGATCTTCGGGCGTCTTCCTTCCAGAAGGCGCCCCCGTCATCCGTGTCGCGACACAAACGATCCAGGAACCCGATGCGAAGCATATCGAGACGAATCTCAATGCTAGGCATACCTAGACCGCCTTCAGTAGGATGAAGGCAACAGATCTCCCGACATACCCCTGGAGCTCTGCCTCTCCACAAGAAAGAGAACAAGAGCTGTACTAATGAACGCACTGTGGTAGACGGAAGTGGAAGTACCGAGAGTCGGTAAAGGAGAATCGGGTAGATATGCGAAACACATACCTCCGCCCTCCCCTTCAAGGAAAGATTCCTCCGAGACCACAACTTAATTGCGCCCTCGGCCTTCTCCCGTACCTCCGACCAATTCATATCCAACTGGATATCAGGACCGAACCAGACGCCGAGTATCTTGATCGGCCCATCCGTCCAGCTGAATGGTCCGGGAAGAGAAACCCCCTTCCACGCACCCAACCGCAAGCCAACAGACTTATCGCGGTTGATCTTGGCCCCTGTCACCATCTCATAGCCACTGATTTCTCTGCTGACTTCGTTAATCTCGGCTCTGCTCGACACAAGAACCGAAACGTCGTCAGCATAGGCAGAATACCTGGCCGAGGTGGTAGCACCAGGTAAAGAGATTCCGCGTAGGACCGGATTCGCCTTTAACTTGCGAAGGAAAGGTTCCAACGCAAGAACGTAAAGCATAGGCGAGAGCGGACAACCCTGACGAATAGATCGAGACAATACGAAAGGTTCCGATCTTACCCCGTTCACTTCTACCAGCGCACCGGGAGTCGCATACATAAGCCGGATCCAGGAGCGAAAGTACGGCCCGAAACCGGCAGCCGAAAGAACAGCCTCCAAGAATCGATGGTCAACCCTATCAAAGGCCTTGGACTGATCTAAATTGATCAGCGCGGCTTCACTGTCGACTTTCTCGATGATCAGGCGCACCATATGAAGGTTGTCCTGAATAGTCCGGCCCTTCACAGAACAAGTCTGCTCGGAGCCAATCAGACTAGACAGGACAAGCTGCAAACGGTTAGCCAAGACCTTAGCCAAAATCTTTAACTCTGTATTTAACATAGTTAAAGGGCGAAAGTTACCTATCCCATCCCCACCGCTTTTGCCCTTACGCACCAACTTGATCACACCCCTGGTGAAGCGTTGAGGTATAGACCCCTGCTTCATCCAGTTGTTGAAGACCAGCTGCAGCAAAGGAACAAAAACGGGCGACTGCCTCAAGTAAACTTCGTAAGGAAGACCATCTAATCCCGGAGATTTATCCAGGCCAACCTGTTTCAGCGCTTCCCAGATTTCCGACTCAGTGATGGGACCCTCGCACCCAGCCGCTTCAGCTGCCTCAAGGCAGGGAAAGTCAGCTAAATAGGTGTCGAACTGAGCAGAGCTCAGACCGGGCTCCCTGGTAAAAAGATCCCGAAAGTAATCCCGAAAAGCCTCGCATATGCCCGAGTTTGTAGTCACTGTCCGCCCATCCGGCAATGTGACGCTCGCGATATGCCGTCTTGAAGCATTCCTACTTTCCTCTGCACGCAATTCTGCGGCCATATTCGTCGCCTCAGAGGACATTCTTTTTAACCTAGCCCTAACTACCAGAGCTTGATCCTTCTTGGTAAGCAAGGAGGACAACTCTGCCTTAGCTAGGACTACTTCCCCACTATCACGGGATTTCACAGCCCGATCGACTCTTTGCTCTAACACCGTTTGCGCCGCTAATCTATCTACGTTGAGTCGACGACTAAAATCGGCAGCAAACGTTCGGATTTTAGATTTAAGTTTGTCCCACCAGGCATTTCCCACCACAGCCCCCGTCAGTTCCCTTTGTAAGGTTAGTAAAAACTGGTCCCGGAAATGCTGCTCGCCAAACAACGAGCAGTTGAATTTCCAGTAGCCAGTTATCCTAACATTAGGCTTATCTAAGTTTACACGGACCCGGACAAGCCTATGATCCGAATAAACTATATAATGAAAACTTGGACACCCTAAGAGTCCTACATCGACTCTCCTAACTAAAACTCGGTCGAGGTAGCTCGCAAGCACACCTACAGCCGAGCTGCCACTATTTGTCCAAGTCCACACTACCCGCTGAGGGTGTTCATTCCGGTACTTGTCGATGAGATCAAACCCATCGACAAAGCCCCGAAAATGCTCCACTCCCCAGTTTTTAGTACCCTCTTTATATTTGGACCCTATACGATCTATATCGGGGTCAAGGACGGCATTCCAATCCCCCGCTAAAATTAACCGACATGATGTCGTCATAAACGGCTCGATCTGCCGAAACAAAGCAAGTCGCTCAGCCTGGCTATGGGGCCCATAAACCCCAATGAGACGCAAAGCCTTATCATTTATGGTAGCATCCAGCACGCAAAGCCTGCCCGCCGGATCTGCGAAGACAAGAGCACACGCAGCCTTCAAAGTCTTGCTCACCAGCCAAGAGACACCCCTCGAGCGCCCATCAAAACATGCTGAATAAAGAGTAAACTCCCTAGACAGAATGTCTTCATAATCGCGAGAAGAAAAACGGGTCTCTTGCACACAACATATATTCACACCGAGGCTCTGAAGGTCGCGAACGAGTCTCACCCTTCTAGACTCCGACCTCAGGCCTCGGACATTCAAACTAGCTAACCAGAGTGCCATTATCGAATCGACTAGGGTCGCCCATCAGAGTTGAACATAGCTGGGGTGAGAACACCGACAGCCTGTCCCATTGATCCTGACGCCATCTCACTGTCGACGGTATCACCATGAGACAGACCGCCGATGTCCGCAGGATAAGTTAATTTTAGCGCCCTATACAGGGAAGGGTGAACAAAAACAGGGACCCTCCCTCTGCATGTTTTCAATGGATCAAGGTCAGGTTCATAAACCGCCGCTGGGGGCACCAATTTCAGGGACGAGTTCGCCTCCTCGATCATGCCCCAAATCTCCCGCGTACCCGGGCCAGATCGGACGACAGTCAGGAGTCTACGGGCATTTTTGAACTTTTCCGGCACCTCCACATCAACTCCATTGATGTGCCGGAAGTTAAATAGAATCCTC
Source organism: Acanthosepion esculentum (assembly GCA_964036315.1). NCBI lineage: Eukaryota > Metazoa > Mollusca > Cephalopoda > Sepiida > Sepiidae > Acanthosepion > Acanthosepion esculentum. The sequence continues at coordinate 29,415,263 of OZ038488.1, forward strand.
AGCGGCCTCGGGTTTTTAGTCTGCCCGCAGACCCTTTCTAATTGCTCCCCGGATACGCGGCAGACGTCTTCCCCTGTGAGATATGGCGGTTTGATCTTTTTCTTCCTCTTCTCTGCTACTGCAGGCAACTCCGGGCTTCTCTCCCTCTTTTTTTGAGGAGAATGAGAGGGAGTAGGTGTGGGCGTGCATGTCGGAGTATGAGAGGGTGTGATGCCTGATGAGGTCTTGAAAGGGGAAGGAGTTTTTGAATTACAAGATCTTGTTGGCGAGTTGGTCAGAGATTTGGGCGGAGGTGGTTTCATGAATTTGTTGGTTCCTGAAGGGGAAGACGGGGCAGAGGATGAGGGGCAGGGCACCCCCAGCGACTTGGAATTCTTAGCCCGTTTGGAGTCGATTTTTTCCTTTAACTTTTTAAGATTTAGAATTTTCTGCCAGCTAGGCTCGTTGAGTTTTTGCGCTGCTGTGGCTGACTTTTCGTAAGACGCCGAGGCGTCGCCCTCAGAGCTGGTAGAGGGAATGGGGATGTAGGTGGGTTTGTCCCTGGAGTTATGCTGGGACAGAGGTCCCGCTGTCTGGACCTTCCCTTTGGCCCTACCTACTACACGCCATTCCCCCTCATCCTTCTCCTTATCCACACTTGTGGAAGGCGTTGGTTTGAGGGGTAATGAGGGCATCGACCCAACCGAGGGATTTTCCCCACCGGTCCGTTTAGTAGGTAGGCCCATTACAGGCGCCGCGGATTTTTCAGTGTCGGCCAAAGGGGGATTTGGGTCGCCAGCAACCGGAGCTCCAGGGGCCTTCTTCCCTGGGCAGGAGGAGGAGAGATGACCAGTCACTCCACACCTCCAGCATACTGGTTTTCTGCCAGTCACAATGACTGGCAATCTCCGGCTGCCAAAATCCAGACAGTTGGGGATGGACTTGAAGGCCGCCTCGTCTATCATGATATCGAAAGTCCACCCCCTGTTCAAATTGTCCGAGAGAGCCCCTAAAATTTGGCCGTACTGCATAAAAAATGCAGCCAGGAGCTCTCCGGAAATTTGAGGAGGAACCTCAAAAACTGCCACCCTGGTCCTTCGCCTGCCTAGATATTCCGTGCGGAGAATAAGGTCTTTCGTAATTAATTCTCTCTTTGCCATATCTAGGCAATCTTCTGGCGTGGGCAGCAGCACGTCCCACATAAAAAACTTTACGCCTTTAATAACTCTTTGGGGTTTTATCCCCAGGGACATAAGTGATTTGATCACTGTGTCTTTCGTGGATCGACAGATTTTGCGCGTACGCCTGTCAACCGCGAAGACGGTCACCATTCGTTGTTCGAAAGTCTGAAGTTCCTGGACGTCTTTAAGGATGCCATCTTTATTTACAAGATGGGCAAAATCCTTTGCCTTTTCCAAGAACTCCGCGATATTCACTATACAGCTCGGTGGGGACTTCCAGCAAGAGGGCGATTCCTCGGCTGTAGACTTAGCTTGTGCCACTTTCGGCACCTTGTCGTTTGATGAGTTGGAGACCTGCATAGCCTCCTCCTTGTCATTTACACTTGTCTGGTCTGGCTTGTTTGGGGTAACCTTACCCCGTTTCTTATTCTTAGTTTTATCCGGGGGGTCGGCTTTAGCAGCCGCCCCAAAGAGGTCTTTTTTGACCCCTGACCGACTCATCTCGTCGGCCATTCCAAAGGGCTAAAACAGTAAAGCTGGCCAAATTGCAAGGAGCTGGGATAGGGAGAGGAGAGAAGTAATAAAAAAAACTAAAAAGGAGAAGAAAAAAAAAAGGTAGTTTCTTCTAAAATTAGAAGAAATTAAATAAAGTAAACAAAAAGTCAAACTATAAAATAACAATAAACTTTAGAAAAATAAAAAACAAACAGGAAAACTATAAACTAACTAGTCTCGTAAGACTTTAAAAAAATAAAGATGGCGCCCGAAGGCAGCCGAAAATAAAAGAAACTCCTACTTTCTTTTTTTTTTCCAATTAAAACACAGAAAGAAAAAGAAAAGAAAGAAAAATGTCTGGTTTGACACTAGTCAAACCAAACTAAAAAAGGTTTGCGGCCGAAGCCGCTAAAGAAATAAATTAAATAAAAAGCAGAAACTTAAAAATTACAGGATTCCGACCGAAGTCACTAAATAAAACGGGGGAGGGTAAAAAAACGAAAAGGAGGACAAATTAAAACAAAACTTTTTCTTTTTTCTTTTCTTTAACTAGTAAAACAGAAAATAAAAAAGCCGGTAAGACTGTCTTACCGAACTAAAAAATGTTGGCCGAAGCCAAGAAATAAATAAATTTAAAGGAAAGAAATAAAACAAATGAAAAATCAAAACTTAAAAAATAACTTAACTTAACGAACAAAAGTCAAAAAAGTTCTTCAAAAATTACACGTTCGCCGGTACAAAAATTGGTCCTGAAAATTAACAACACGCCTTCCTACAAAGGAAGCCGCAAAGTCAGTTAACGAAACTAGCCGCAGCCAGGAACAATATTTATTTGCATGTAACATACAAAATGTGGCACAAGGCCAAAAAGGGGGTTGGGGAAGGACGGTCATCATCTGTCTTAAACTAAAAACTTAGCTAGTCGCAACCACTGACCCAAACATACCAACAATAGTCCTAGCACCAAAACAACACATTCTTCCATACCTTTCTTACTACATCCACCATAATTCCTCAAATTCTCTATGAAATTCTACCTAGTCCCCATATATACAATTCAAAGTCTGTGGGGGGGGATAACAATTTAAAAACCCCGATGAATATTTACAATATGCAAAAATATATACAAGAAACAAAACAAAATAAGATTAGTAATAAAATCCCCCACAATACCTAAAAGTGGCAGCAACATCAGTTAACTAGACGAAATAATTGCGGGATTATAGCAGTAAAAACGGTCATCCTTCCCAAATCACTCACACAGACACACACCCATTTAGACACAATAACAAAAACGAAAAACCACACACACGAAACGAAAGTCATCCCGCAACCACCAGAGAACTGACGTCACTGGCCACCTAACGAGGGAAGGGATGGGGAATTAAACCAAAGAAAAAAATTGGGACAGAAATAAAAGGGGGGCTAATGGGCATTCATACCCTAGCTAAGTTAAGCAGAAACAAGAAAACTAAAGATTCAAAACTAAACCTAAACTAGCCTAATATCGGGACGGGTTGCTCTGTTCAACCCATGAGGGACGAAATCCTGCACCTAGCCGAGGTCCAAGTGCCACTCCAAGTCAGCTCCTCTCACTCTACACATTCGCGCAAGATTCACCCACCTTTTGGCGAATTCTGATGAAGGGAGTCGCCGCCTTTCCGTCCTAATCTTGACTTTAAGCTGATGCTTAAAGTACAAGATTAGTAGGGAAGAAGTGAACTTCTCGCCTCCATAGAATCCCTTCTGACGTGTCACCCAAATCACGACTCTCATAACTCCTAGCAAGCAGTGGAACACATAAAGTTCAGACTTCGTTAACGGCGGGGCCACATTGCTACAAACAGAAGCGGCCTCAAGGACGAAAAACTTTCCCTGCAACATGCGAACCATGAGACCTTCAACAAACTTACACAATGGTGCTACCAACTTGCAATGAAAGAAGACGTGACCAAGGGTCTCGACTTCCCCCTCACAACGTCGGCAGTTTGGATATTTCTCCAAACCCGCTGCGCAAAGTTTTTTGCCGACCCAGAGGGCCCCACGTATCACCAGCCAGGTGAGGGATGCCTCATCGTTGTTGAGACATTTCAACCCGGAAGCCCAAGGCCAGATTGAGCGAGCCTCCTGCTTCGTAAGACCGAGCTTGTCAATCAGATCATCATGAACGGACCCCCTGACTACCACCTGATATAATGCCCTACGAGACAACGCCTGGACGTTGTGGAGGCCAACCGTCGCCCGTAAGAGGTGTTTCAGAGCCAGACGACATTCACGGTAGAAGGAGCACTCGACACGAGGCAAACGGCCAGCCTCCTTCTCGCCCGAGTGCACACTTCTCAAGGATGGAAAGGATCTTCGGGCGTCTTCCTTCCAGAAGGCGCCCCCGTCATCCGTGTCGCGACACAAACGATCCAGGAACCCGATGCGAAGCATATCGAGACGAATCTCAATGCTAGGCATACCTAGACCGCCTTCAGTAGGATGAAGGCAACAGATCTCCCGACATACCCCTGGAGCTCTGCCTCTCCACAAGAAAGAGAACAAGAGCTGTACTAATGAACGCACTGTGGTAGACGGAAGTGGAAGTACCGAGAGTCGGTAAAGGAGAATCGGGTAGATATGCGAAACACATACCTCCGCCCTCCCCTTCAAGGAAAGATTCCTCCGAGACCACAATTTAATTGCGCCCTCGGCCTTCTCCCGTACCTCCGACCAATTCATATCCAACTGGATATCAGGACCGAACCAGACGCCGAGTATCTTGATCGGCCCATCCGTCCAGCTGAATGGTCCGGGAAGAGAAACCCCCTTCCACGCACCCAACCGCAAGCCAACAGACTTATCGCGGTTGATCTTGGCCCCTGTCACCATCTCATAGCCACTGATTTCTCTGCTGACTTCGTTAATCTCGGCTCTGCTCGACACAAGAACCGAAACGTCGTCAGCATAGGCAGAATACCTGGCCGAGGTGGTAGCACCAGGTAAAGAGATTCCGCGTAGGACCGGATTCGCCTTTAACTTGCGAAGGAAAGGTTCCAACGCAAGAACGTAAAGCATAGGCGAGAGCGGACAACCCTGACGAATAGATCGAGACAATACGAAAGGTTCCGATCTTACCCCGTTCACTTCTACCAGCGCACCGGGAGTCGCATACATAAGCCGGATCCAGGAGCGAAAGTACGGCCCGAAACCGGCAGCCGAAAGAACAGCCTCCAAGAATCGATGGTCAACCCTATCAAAGGCCTTGGACTGATCTAAATTGATCAGCGCGGCTTCACTGTCGACTTTCTCGATGATCAGGCGCACCATATGAAGGTTGTCCTGAATAGTCCGGCCCTTCACAGAACAAGTCTGCTCGGAGCCAATCAGACTAGACAGGACAAGCTGCAAACGGTTAGCCAAGACCTTAGCCAAAATCTTTAACTCTGTATTTAACATAGTTAAAGGGCGAAAGTTACCTATCCCATCCCCACCGCTTTTGCCCTTACGCACCAACTTGATCACACCCCTGGTGAAGCGTTGAGGTATAGACCCCTGCTTCATCCAGTTGTTGAAGACCAGCTGCAGCAAAGGAACAAAAACGGGCGACTGCCTCAAGTAAACTTCGTAAGGAAGACCATCTAATCCCGGAGATTTATCCAGGCCAACCTGTTTCAGCGCTTCCCAGATTTCCGACTCAGTGATGGGACCCTCGCACCCAGCCGCTTCAGCTGCCTCAAGGCAGGGAAAGTCAGCTAAATAGGTGTCGAACTGAGCAGAGCTCAGACCGGGCTCCCTGGTAAAAAGATCCCGAAAGTAATCCCGAAAAGCCTCGCATATGCCCGAGTTTGTAGTCACTGTCCGCCCATCCGGCAATGTGACGCTCGCGATATGCCGTCTTGAAGCATTCCTACTTTCCTCTGCACGCAATTCTGCGGCCATATTCGTCGCCTCAGAGGACATTCTTTTTAACCTAGCCCTAACTACCAGAGCTTGATCCTTCTTGGTAAGCAAGGAGGACAACTCTGCCTTAGCTAGGACTACTTCCCCACTATCACGGGATTTCACAGCCCGATCGACTCTTTGCTCTAACACCGTTTGCGCCGCTAATCTATCTACGTTGAGTCGACGACTAAAATCGGCAGCAAACGTTCGAATTTTAGATTTAAGTTTGTCCCACCAGGCATTTCCCACCACAGCCCCCGTCAGTTCCCTTTGTAAGGTTAGTAAAAACTGGTCCCGGAAATGCTGCTCGCCAAATAACGAGCAGTTGAATTTCCAGTAGCCAGTTATCCTAACATTAGGCTTATCTAAGTTTACACGGACCCGGACAAGCCTATGATCCGAATAAACTATATAATGAAAACTTGGACACCCTAAGAGTCCTACATCGACTCTCCTAACTAAAACTCGGTCGAGGTAGCTCGCAAGCACACCTACAGCCGAGCTGCCACTATTTGTCCAAGTCCACACTACCCGCTGAGGGTGTTCATTCCGGTACTTGTCGATGAGATCAAACCCATCGACAAAGCCCCGAAAATGCTCCACTCCCCAGTTTTTAGTACCCTCTTTATATTTGGACCCTATACGATCTATATCGGGGTCAAGGACGGCATTCCAATCCCCCGCTAAAATTAACCGACGTGATGTCGTCATAAACGGCTCGATCTGCCGAAACAAAGCAAGTCGCTCAGCCTGGCTATGGGGCCCATAAACCCCAATGAGACGCAAAGCCTTATCATTTATGGTAGCATCCAGCACGCAAAGCCTGCCCGCCGGATCTGCGAAGACAAGAGCACACGCAGCCTTCAAAGTCTTGCTCACCAGCCAAGAGACACCCCTCGAGCGTCCATCAAAACATGCTGAATAAAGAGTAAACCCCCTAGACAGAATGTCTTCATAATCGCGAGAAGAAAAACGGGTCTCTTGCACACAACATATATTCACACCGAGGCTCTGAAGGTCGCGAACGAGTCTCACCCTTCGAGACTCCGACCTCAGGCCTCGGACATTCAAACTAGCTAACCAGAGTGCCATTATCGAATCGACTAGGGTCGCCCATCAGAGTTGAACATAGCTGGGGTGAGGACACCGACAGCCTGTCCCATTGATCCTGACGCCATCTCACTGTCGACGGTATCACCATGAGACAGACCGCCGATGTCCGCAGGATAGGTTAATTTTAGCGCCCTATACAGGGAAGGGTGAACAAAAACAGGGACCCTCCCTCTGCATGTTTTCAATGGATCAAGGTCAGGTTCATAAACCGCCGCTGGGGGCACCAATTTCAGGGACGAGTTCGCCTCCTCGATCATGCCCCAAATCTCCCGCGTACCCGGGCCGGATCGGACGACAGTCAGGAGTCTACGGGCATTTTTGAACTTTTCCGGCACCTCCACATCAACTCCATTGATGTGCCGGAAGTTAAAGAGAATCCTCAGCGGCCTCGGGTTTTTAGTCTGCCCGCAGACCCTTTCTAATTGCTCCCCGGATACGCGGCAGACGTCTTCCCCTGGGAGATATGGCGGTTTGATCTTTTTCTTTCTCTTCTCAGCTACTGCGGGCAACTCCGGGCTTCTCTCCCTCTTTTTTTGAGGAGTATGAGAGGGAGTAGGTGTGGGCGTGCATGTCGGAGTATGAGAGGGAGTGATGCCTGATGAGGTTTTGAAAGGGGAAGGAGTTTTTGAAGTACAAGATCTTGTTGGCGAGTTGGTCAGAGATTTGGGCGGAGGTGGTTTCATGAATTTGTTGGTTCCTGAAGGGGAAGACGTGGCAGAGGATGAGGGGCAAGGCCCCCAGCGCGACTTACGGTTCTTAGAGCGACTGGCATCTAGCTTTTCTTTTAGCTTTTTTAAATTTAAAATTTTCTGCCAGCTAGGTTCACATAGCTTCTGCGTCTCTGTGGCTGATTTTTCGTAGGACGCCGAGGCGTCGCCCTCAGAGCTGGTAGAGGGAATGGGGATGTAGGCGAGTTTGTCCCTGGAGTTATGCTGGGACAGAGGTCCCGCTGTCTGGACCTTCCCTTTGGCCCTACCTACTACACGCCATTCCCCCTCATCCTTCTCCTTATCCACACTTGTGGAAGGCGTTGGTTTGAGGGGTAATGAGGGCATCGACCCAACCGAGGGATTTTCCCCACCGGTCCGTTTAGTAGGTAGGCCCATTACAGGCGCCGCGGATTTTTCAGTGTCGGCCAAAGGGGGATTTGGGTCGCCAGCAACCGGAGCTCCAGGGGCCTTCTTCCCTGGGCAGGAGGAGGAGAGATGACCAGTCACTCCACATCTCCAGCATACTGGTTTTCTGCCAGTCACAATGACTGGCAATCTCCGGTTGCCAAAATCCAGACAGTTGGGGATGGACTTGAAGGCCGCCTCGTCTATCATGATATCGAAAGTCCACCCCCCGTTCAAATTGTCCGAGAGAGCCCCTAAAATTTGGCCGTACTGCATAAAAAATGCAGCCAAGAGCTCTCCGGAAATTTGAGGAGGAACCTCAAAAACTGCCACCCTGGTCCTTCGCCTGCCTAGATATTCCGTGCGGAGAATAAGGTCTTTCGTAATTAATTCTCTCTTTGCCATATCTAGGCAATCTTCTGGCGTGGGCAGCAGCACGTCCCACATAAAAAACTTTACGCCTTTAATAACTCTTTGGGGTTTTATCCCCAGGGACATAAGTGATTTGATCACCGTGTCTTTCGTGGATCGACAGATTTTGCGCGTACGCCTGTCAACCGCGAAGACGGTCACCATTCGTTGTTCGAATGTCTGAAGCTCTTGAACGTCTTTGAGGATGCCATCTTTGTTTACCAGATGGGCAAAATCCTTTGCCTTTTCCAAGAACTCCGCGATATTCACTATACAGCTCGGTGGGGACTTCCAGCAAGAGGGCGATTCCTCGGCTGTAGACTTAGCTTGTGCCACTTTCGGCACCTTGTCGTTTGATGAGTTGGAGACCTGCATAGCCTCCTCCTTGTCATTTACACTTGTCTGGTCTGGCTTGTTTGGGGTAACCTTACCCCGTTTTTTACTTTTGGATTTATCTGGGGGGTCGGCTTTCGCAGCCGCCCCAAAGAGGTCTTTTTTGACCCCTGACCGACTCATCTCGTCGGCCATTAAAGGGTTAACGCGGAAAAGCTGGCCAAATTGCAAGGAGCTGGGATAGGGGGAGAAGAGAAGTAATAAGAAAAATAAAAAGGAGAAGAAAAAAAAAGGTAGTTTCTTCTAAAATTAGAAGAAATTAAATAAAGTAAACAAAAAGTCAAACTATAAAATAACAATAAACTTTAGAAAAATAAAAAACAAGAAGGAAAACTATAAACTAACTAGTCTCGTAAGACTTTAAAAAGAAATTAAAGATGGCGCCCGAAGGCAGCCGGAAATAAAAGAAACTCCTACTTCTTTTTTTTTTTTTCCCAACTAACACACAGAAAGAAAAAGAAAAGAAAGAAAAATGTCTGGTTTGACACTAGTCAAACCAAACTAAAAAAGGTTTGCGGCCGAAGCCGCTAAAGAAATAAATTAAATAAAAAGCAGAAACTTAAAAAATTAAAGGATTGCGACCGAAGTCGCTAAATAAAACGGGGGAGGGTAAAAACGAAAAGGAGGACAAATTAAAACAAAACTTTTTCTTTTTTCCTTTCTTCAACTGGAATAACAACAGAAAATAAAAAAAAAACCGGTAAGACTGTCTTACCGAACTAAAAAAAAATGTTGGCCGAAGCCAAGAAATAAATAAATTTAAAAGAAAGAAATAAAACAAATGAAAAATCAAAACTTAAAAAATAACTTAACTTAACGAACAAAAGTCAATAAAGTTCTTCAAAAATTACACGTTCGCCGGTACAAGAATTGGTCCTAAAAATTAACAACACGCCTTCCTACAAAGGAAGCCGCAAAGTCAGTTAACGAAACTAGCCGCAGCCAGGAACAATATTTATTTGCATGTAACATACAAAATGTGGCACAAGGCCAAAAAGGGGGTTGGGGAAGGACGGTCATCATCTGTCTTAAACTAAAAACTTAGCTAGTCGCAAACACTGACCCAAACATACCAACAATAGTCCTAGCACCAAAACAACACATTCTTCCATACCTTTCTTACTACATCCACCATAATTCCTCAAATTCTCTATGAAATTCTAACTAGTCCCCATATGTACAATTCAAAGTCTGTGGGGGGGGGGATAACAATTTAAAAACCCCGATGAATATTTACAATATGCAAAAATATATACAAGAAACAAAACAAAATAAGATTAGTAATAAAACCCCCCACAATACCTAAATGTGGCAGAAACATCAGTTAACTAGACGAAATAATTGCGGGATTATAGCAGTAAAAACGGTCATTCTTCCCAAATCACTCACACAGACACACACCCATTTAGACACAATAACAAAAACGAAAAACCACACACACGAAACGAAAGTCATCCCGCAACCACCAGAGAACTGACGTCACTGGCCACCTAACGAGGGAAGGGATGGGGAATTAAACCAAAGAAAAAAATTGGGACAGAAATAAAAGGGGGGCTAATGGGCATTCATACCCTAGCTAAGTTAAGCAGAAACAAGAAAACTAAAGATTCAAAACTAAACCTAAACTAGCCTAATATCGGGACGGGTTGCTCTGTTCAACCCATGAGGGACGAAATCCTGCACCTAGCCGAGGTCCAAGTGCCACTCCAAGTCAGCTCCTCTCACTCTACACATTCGCGCAAGATTCACCCACCTTTTGGCGAATTCTGATGAAGGGAGTCGCCGCCTTTCCGTCCTAATCTTGACTTTAAGCTGATGCTTAAAGTACAAGATTAGTAGGGAAGAAGTGAACTTCTCGCCTCCATAGAATCCCTTCTGACGTGTCACCCAAATCACGACTCTCATAACTCCTAGCAAGCAGTGGAACACATAAAGTTCAGACTTCGTTAACGGCGGGGCCACATTGCTACAAACAGAAGCGGCCTCAAGGACGAAAAACTTTCCCTGCAACATGCGAACCATGAGACCTTCAACAAACTTACACAATGGTGCTACCAACTTGCAATGAAAGAAGACGTGACCAAGGGTCTCGACTTCCCCCTCACAACGTCGGCAGTTTGGATATTTCTCCAAACCCGCTGCGCAAAGTTTTTTGCCGACCCAGAGGGCCCCACGTATCACCAGCCAGGTGAGGGATGCCTCATCGTTGTTGAGACATTTCAACCCGGAAGCCCAAGGCCAGATTGAGCGAGCCTCCTGCTTCGTAAGACCGAGCTTGTCAATCAGATCATCATGAACGGACCCCCTGACTACCACCTGATATAATGCCCTACGAGACAACGCCTGGACGTTGTGGAGGCCAACCGTCGCCCGTAAGAGGTGTTTCAGAGCCAGACGACATTCACGGTAGAAGGAGCACTCGACACGAGGCAAACGGCCAGCCTCCTTCTCGCCCGAGTGCACACTTCTCAAGGATGGAAAGGATCTTCGGGCGTCTTCCTTCCAGAAGGCGCCCCCGTCATCCGTGTCGCGACACAAACGATCCAGGAACCCGATGCGAAGCATATCGAGACGAATCTCAATGCTAGGCATACCTAGACCGCCTTCAGTAGGATGAAGGCAACAGATCTCCCGACATACCCCTGGAGCTCTGCCTCTCCACAAGAAAGAGAACAAGAGCTGTACTAATGAACGCACTGTGGTAGACGGAAGTGGAAGTACCGAGAGTCGGTAAAGGAGAATCGGGTAGATATGCGAAACACATACCTCCGCCCTCCCCTTCAAGGAAAGATTCCTCCGAGACCACAATTTAATTGCGCCCTCGGCCTTCTCCCGTACCTCCGACCAATTCATATCCAACTGGATATCAGGACCGAACCAGACGCCGAGTATCTTGATCGGCCCATCCGTCCAGCTGAATGGTCCGGGAAGAGAAACCCCCTTCCACGCACCCAACCGCAAGCCAACAGACTTATCGCGGTTGATCTTGGCCCCTGTCACCATCTCATAGCCACTGATTTCTCTGCTGACTTCGTTAATCTCGGCTCTGCTCGACACAAGAACCGAAACGTCGTCAGCATAGGCAGAATACCTGGCCGAGGTGGTAGCACCAGGTAAAGAGATTCCGCGTAGGACCGGATTCGCCTTTAACTTGCGAAGGAAAGGTTCCAACGCAAGAACGTAAAGCATAGGCGAGAGCGGACAACCCTGACGAATAGATCGAGACAATACGAAAGGTTCCGATCTTACCCCGTTCACTTCTACCAGCGCACCGGGAGTCGCATACATAAGCCGGATCCAGGAGCGAAAGTACGGCCCGAAACCGGCAGCCGAAAGAACAGCCTCCAAGAATCGATGGTCAACCCTATCAAAGGCCTTGGACTGATCTAAATTGATCAGCGCGGCTTCACTGTCGACTTTCTCGATGATCAGGCGCACCATATGAAGGTTGTCCTGAATAGTCCGGCCCTTCACAGAACAAGTCTGCTCGGAGCCAATCAGACTAGACAGGACAAGCTGCAAACGGTTAGCCAAGACCTTAGCCAAAATCTTTAACTCTGTATTTAACATAGTTAAAGGGCGAAAGTTACCTATCCCATCCCCACCGCTTTTGCCCTTACGCACCAACTTGATCACACCCCTGGTGAAGCGTTGAGGTATAGACCCCTGCTTCATCCAGTTGTTGAAGACCAGCTGCAGCAAAGGAACAAAAACGGGCGACTGCCTCAAGTAAACTTCGTAAGGAAGACCATCTAATCCCGGAGATTTATCCAGGCCAACCTGTTTCAGCGCTTCCCAGATTTCCGACTCAGTGATGGGACCCTCGCACCCAGCCGCTTCAGCTGCCTCAAGGCAGGGAAAGTCAGCTAAATAGGTGTCGAACTGAGCAGAGCTCAGACCGGGCTCCCTGGTAAAAAGATCCCGAAAGTAATCCCGAAAAGCCTCGCATATGCCCGAGTTTGTAGTCACTGTCCGCCCATCCGGCAATGTGACGCTCGCGATATGCCGTCTTGAAGCATTCCTACTTTCCTCTGCACGCAATTCTGCGGCCATATTCGTCGCCTCAGAGGACATTCTTTTTAACCTAGCCCTAACTACCAGAGCTTGATCCTTCTTGGTAAGCAAGGAGGACAACTCTGCCTTAGCTAGGACTACTTCCCCACTATCACGGGATTTCACAGCCCGATCGACTCTTTGCTCTAACACCGTTTGCGCCGCTAATCTATCTACGTTGAGTCGACGACTAAAATCGGCAGCAAACGTTCGAATTTTAGATTTAAGTTTGTCCCACCAGGCATTTCCCACCACAGCCCCCGTCAGTTCCCTTTGTAAGGTTAGTAAAAACTGGTCCCGGAAATGCTGCTCGCCAAATAACGAGCAGTTGAATTTCCAGTAGCCAGTTATCCTAACATTAGGCTTATCTAAGTTTACACGGACCCGGACAAGCCTATGATCCGAATAAACTATATAATGAAAACTTGGACACCCTAAGAGTCCTACATCGACTCTCCTAACTAAAACTCGGTCGAGGTAGCTCGCAAGCACACCTACAGCCGAGCTGCCACTATTTGTCCAAGTCCACACTACCCGCTGAGGGTGTTCATTCCGGTACTTGTCGATGAGATCAAACCCATCGACAAAGCCCCGAAAATGCTCCACTCCCCAGTTTTTAGTACCCTCTTTATATTTGGACCCTATACGATCTATATCGGGGTCAAGGACGGCATTCCAATCCCCCGCTAAAATTAACCGACGTGATGTCGTCATAAACGGCTCGATCTGCCGAAACAAAGCAAGTCGCTCAGCCTGGCTATGGGGCCCATAAACCCCAATGAGACGCAAAGCCTTATCATTTATGGTAGCATCCAGCACGCAAAGCCTGCCCGCCGGATCTGCGAAGACAAGAGCACACGCAGCCTTCAAAGTCTTGCTCACCAGCCAAGAGACACCCCTCGAACGTCCATCAAAACATGCTGAATAAAGAGTAAACTCCCTAGACAGAATGTCTTCATAATCGCGAGAAGAAAAACGGGTCTCTTGCACACAACATATATTCACACCGAGGCTCTGAAGGTCGCGAACGAGTCTCACCCTTCGAGACTCCGACCTCAGGCCTCGGACATTCAAACTAGCTAACCAGAGTGCCATTATCGAATCGACTAGGGTCGCCCATCAGAGTTGAACATAGCTGGGGTGAGGACACCGACAGCCTGTCCCATTGATCCTGACGCCATCTCACTGTCGACGGTATCACCATGAGACAGACCGCCGATGTCCGCAGGATAAGTTAATTTTAGCGCCCTATACAGGGAAGGGTGAACAAAAACAGGGACCCTCCCTCTGCATGTTTTCAATGGATCAAGGTCAGGTTCATAAACCGCCGCTGGGGGCACCAATTTCAGGGCCGAGTTCGCCTCCTCGATCATGCCCCAGATCTCCCGCGTACCCGGGCCGGATCGGACGACAGTCAGGAGTCTACGGGCATTTCTGAACTTTTCCGGCACCTCCACATCAACTCCATTAATGTGCCGGAAGTTAAACAGAATCCTCAGCGGCCTCGGGTTTTTAGTCTGCCCGCAGACCCTATCTAATTGCTCCCCGGATACGCGGCAGACGTCTTCCCCTGGGAGATATGGCGGTTTGATTTTCCTTTTCCTCTTCTCTGCTACTGGCGGCAACTCCGGGCTTCTCTCCCTCTTTTTTTGAGGAGAATGAGAGGGAGTAGGAGTGGGCGTGCATGTCGGTGTATGAGAGGGAGTGATGCCTGATGAGGTCTTAAAAGGGGAAGGAGTTTTGGAGGTACTGGATCTTGTTGGTGAGTTCGTCAGAGATTTAGGCGGAGGTGGTCTGACGAATTTGTTGGTACCTGAAGGGGAAGACGGGGCAGAGGATGAGGGGCAGGGCACCCCCAGCGACTTGGAATTCTTGGCCCGTTTTGCCTCTAATTTTTCCTTCAGCTTTTTTAAATTTAAAATTTTCTGCCAGCTAGGTTCATTTAGCTTCTGCGTCTCTGTGGCTGATTTTTCGTAAGACGCCGAGGCGTCGCCCTCAGAGCTGGTAGAGGGAATGGGGATGTAGGTGGGTTTATCCCTGGAGTTATGCTGGGACAGAGGTCCCGCTGTCTGGACCTTCCCTTTGGCCCTACCTACTACACGCCATTCCCCCTCATCCTTCTCCTTATCCACACTTGTGGAAGGCGTCGGTTTGAGGGGTAATGAGGGCATCGACCCAACCGAGGGATTTTCCCCACCGGTCCGTTTAGTAGGTAGGCCCATTACAGGCGCCGCGGATTTTTCAGTGTCGGCCAAAGGGGGATTTGGGTCGCCAGCAACCGGAGCTCCAGGGGCCTTCTTCCCTGGGCAGGAGGAGGAGAGATGACCAGTCACTCCACACCTCCAGCATACTGGTTTTCTGCCAGTCACAATGACTGGCAATCTCCGGTTGCCAAAATCCAGACAGTTGGGGATGGACTTGAAGGCCGCCTCGTCTATCATGATATCGAAAGTCCACCCCCCGTTCAAATTGTCCGAGAGAGCCCCTAAAATTTGGCCGTACTGCATAAAAAATGCAGCCAGGAGCTCTCCGGAAATTTGAGGAGGAACCTCAAAAACGGCCACCCTGGTCCTTCGCCTGCCTAGATATTCCGTGCGGAGAATAAGGTCTTTCGTAATTAATTCTCTCTTTGCCATATCTAGGCAATCTTCTGGCGTGGGCAGCAGCACGTCCCACATAAAAAACTTTACGCCTTTAATAACTCTTTGGGGTTTTATCCCCAGGGACATAAGTGATTTGATCACTGTGTCTTTCGTGGATCGACAGATTTTGCGCGTACGCCTGTCAACCGCGAAGACGGTCACCATTCGTTGTTCGAATGTCTGAAGCTCTTGAACGTCTTTGAGGATGCCATCTTTGTTTACCAGATGGGCAAAATCCTTTGCCTTTTCCAAGAACTCCGCGATATTCACTATACAGCTCGGTGGGGACTTCCAGCAAGAGGGCGATTCCTCGGCTGTAGACTTAGCTTGTGCCACTTTCGGCACCTTGTCATTTGATGAGTTGGAGACCTGCATAGCCTCCTCCTTGTCATTTACACTTGTCTGGTCTGGCTTGTTTGGGGTAACCTTACCCCGTTTTTTACTTTTGGATTTATCTGGGGGGTCGGCTTTAGCAGCCGCCCCAAAGAGGTCTTTTTTGACCCCTGACCGACTCATCTCGTCGGCCATTAAAGGGTTAACGCGGAAAAGCTGGCCTAATTGCAAGGAGCTGGGATAGGGGGAGAAGAGAAGTAATAATAAAAAAAATAAAAAGGAGAAGAAAAAAAAAAGGTAGTTTCTTCTAAAATTAGAAGAAATTAAATAAAGTAAACAAAAAGTCAAACTATAAAATAACAATAAACTTTAGAAAAATAAAAAACAAGAAGGCAAACTATAAACTAACTAGTCTCGTAAGACTTTAAAAAGAAATTAAAGATGGCGCCCGAAGGCAGCCGAAAATAAAAGAAACTCCTACTTTTTTTTTTTTTTTTCTCAATTAACACACAGAAAGAAAAAGAAAAGAAAGAAAAATGTCTGGTTTGACACTAGTCAAACCAAACTAAAAAAGGTTTGCGGCCGAAGCCGCTAAAGAAATAAATTAAATAAAAAGCAGAAAATTAAAAATTACAGGATTGCGACCGAAGTCGCTAAATAAAACGGGGGAGGGTAAAAAACGAAAAGGAGGATAAATTAAAACAAAACTTTTTCTTTTTTCCTTTCTTTAACTAGTAAAACAGAAAATAAAAAAGCCGGTAAGACTGCCTTACCGAACTAAAAAATGTTGGCCGAAGCCAAGAAATAAATAAATTTAAAGGAAAGAAATAAAACAAATGAAAAATCAAAACTTAAAAAATAACTTAACTTAACGAACAAAAGTCAATAAATTTCTTCAAAAAATGCACGTTCGCCGGTCAAAAATTGGTCCTAAAAATTAACAACACGCCTTCCTACAAAGGAAGTCGCAAAGTCAATTCAAGAAACTAGCCGCAGCCAGGAACAATATTTATTTGCATGTAACATACAAAATGTGGCACAAGGCCAAAAAGGGGGTTGGGGAAGGACGGTCATCATCTGTCTTAAACTAAAAACTTAGCTAGTCGCAAACACTGACCCAAACATACCAACAATAGTCCTAGCACCAAAACAACACATTCTTCCATACCTTTCTTACTACATCCACCATAATTCCTCAAATTCTCTATGAAATTCTAACTAGTCCCCATATGTACAATTCAAAGTCTGTGGGGGGGGGGGGATAACAATTTAAAAACCCCGATGAATATTTACAATATGCAAAAATATATACAAGAAACAAAACAAAATAAGATTAGTAATAAAACCCCCCACAATACCTAAATGTGGCAGAAACATCAGTTAACTAGACGAAATAATTGCGGGATTATAGCAGTAAAAACGGTCATCCTTCCCAAATCACTCACACAGACACACACCCATTTAGACACAATAACAAAAACGAAAAACCACACACACGAAACGAAAGTCATCCCGCAACCACCAGAGAACTGACGTCACTGGCCACCTAACGAGGGAAGGGATGGGGAATTAAACCAAAGAAAAGAATAGGGACAGAAATAAAAGGGGGGCTAATGGGCATTCATACCCTAGCTAAGTTAAGCAGAAACAAGAAAACTAAAGATTCAAAACTAAACCTAAACTAGCCTAATATCGGGACGGGTTGCTCTGTTCAACCCATGAGGGACGAAATTCTGCACCTAGCCGAGGTCCAAGTGCCACTCCAAGTCAGCTCCTCTCACTCTACACATTCGCGCAAGATTCACCCACCTTTTGGCGAATTCTGATGAAGGGAGTCGCCGCCTTTCCGTCCTAATCTTGACTTTAAGCTGATGCTTAAAGTACAAGATTAGTAGGGAAGAAGTGAACTTCTCGCCTCCATAGAATCCCTTCTGACGTGTCACCCAAATCACGACTCTCATAACTCCTAGCAAGCAGTGGAACACATAAAGTTCAGACTTCGTTAACGGCGGGGCCACATTGCTACAAACAGAAGCGGCCTCAAGGACGAAAAACTTTCCCTGCAACATGCGAACCATGAGACCTTCAACAAACTTACACAATGGTACTACCAACTTGCAATGAAAGAAGACGTGACCAAGGGTCTCGACTTCCCCCTCACAACGTCGGCAGTTTGGATATTTCTCCAAACCCGCTGCGCAAAGTTTTTTGCCGACCCAGAGGGCCCCACGTATCACCAGCCAGGTGAGGGATGCCTCATCGTTGTTGAGACATTTCAACCCGGAAGCCCAAGGCCAGATTGAGCGAGCCTCCTGCTTCGTAAGACCGAGCTTGTCAATCAGATCATCATGAACGGACCCCCTGACTACCACCTGATATAATGCCCTACGAGACAACGCCTGGACGTTGTGGAGGCCAACCGTCGCCCGTAAGAGGTGTTTCAGAGCCAGACGACATTCACGGTAGAAGGAGCACTCGACACGAGGCAAACGGCCAGCCTCCTTCTCGCCCGAGTGCACACTTCTCAAGGATGGAAAGGATCTTCGGGCGTCTTCCTTCCAGAAGGCGCCCCCGTCATCCGTGTCGCGACACAAACGATCCAGGAACCCGATGCGAAGCATATCGAGACGAATCTCAATGCTAGGCATACCTAGACCGCCTTCAGTAGGATGAAGGCAACAGATCTCCCGACATACCCCTGGAGCTCTGCCTCTCCACAAGAAAGAGAACAAGAGCTGTACTAATGAACGCACTGTGGTAGACGGAAGTGGAAGTACCGAGAGTCGGTAAAGGAGAATCGGGTAGATATGCGAAACACATACCTCCGCCCTCCCCTTCAAGGAAAGATTCCTCCGAGACCACAACTTAATTGCGCCCTCGGCCTTCTCCCGTACCTCCGACCAATTCATATCCAACTGGATATCAGGACCGAACCAGACGCCGAGTATCTTGATCGGCCCATCCGTCCAGCTGAATGGTCCGGGAAGAGAAACCCCCTTCCACGCACCCAACCGCAAGCCAACAGACTTATCGCGGTTGATCTTGGCCCCTGTCACCATCTCATAGCCACTGATTTCTCTGCTGACTTCGTTAATCTCGGCTCTGCTCGACACAAGAACCGAAACGTCGTCAGCATAGGCAGAATACCTGGCCGAGGTGGTAGCACCAGGTAAAGAGATTCCGCGTAGGACCGGATTCGCCTTTAACTTGCGAAGGAAAGGTTCCAACGCAAGAACGTAAAGCATAGGCGAGAGCGGACAACCCTGACGAATAGATCGAGACAATACGAAAGGTTCCGATCTTACCCCGTTCACTTCTACCAGCGCACCGGGAGTCGCATACATAAGCCGGATCCAGGAGCGAAAGTACGGCCCGAAACCGGCAGCCGAAAGAACAGCCTCCAAGAATCGATGGTCAACCCTATCAAAGGCCTTGGACTGATCTAAATTGATCAGCGCGGCTTCACTGTCGACTTTCTCGATGATCAGGCGCACCATATGAAGGTTGTCCTGAATAGTCCGGCCCTTCACAGAACAAGTCTGCTCGGAGCCAATCAGACTAGACAGGACAAGCTGCAAACGGTTAGCCAAGACCTTAGCCAAAATCTTTAACTCTGTATTTAACATAGTTAAAGGGCGAAAGTTACCTATCCCATCCCCACCGCTTTTGCCCTTACGCACCAACTTGATCACACCCCTGGTGAAGCGTTGAGGTATAGACCCCTGCTTCATCCAGTTGTTGAAGACCAGCTGCAGCAAAGGAACAAAAACGGGCGACTGCCTCAAGTAAACTTCGTAAGGAAGACCATCTAATCCCGGAGATTTATCCAGGCCAACCTGTTTCAGCGCTTCCCAGATTTCCGACTCAGTGATGGGACCCTCGCACCCAGCCGCTTCAGCTGCCTCAAGGCAGGGAAAGTCAGCTAAATAGGTGTCGAACTGAGCAGAGCTCAGACCGGGCTCCCTGGTAAAAAGATCCCGAAAGTAATCCCGAAAAGCCTCGCATATGCCCGAGTTTGTAGTCACTGTCCGCCCATCCGGCAATGTGACGCTCGCGATATGCCGTCTTGAAGCATTCCTACTTTCCTCTGCACGCAATTCTGCGGCCATATTCGTCGCCTCAGAGGACATTCTTTTTAACCTAGCCCTAACTACCAGAGCTTGATCCTTCTTGGTAAGCAAGGAGGACAACTCTGCCTTAGCTAGGACTACTTCCCCACTATCACGGGATTTCACAGCCCGATCGACTCTTTGCTCTAACACCGTTTGCGCCGCTAATCTATCTACGTTGAGTCGACGACTAAAATCGGCAGCAAACGTTCGAATTTTAGATTTAAGTTTGTCCCACCAGGCATTTCCCACCACAGCCCCCGTCAGTTCCCTTTGTAAGGTTAGTAAAAACTGGTCCCGGAAATGCTGCTCGCCAAATAACGAGCAGTTGAATTTCCAGTAGCCAGTTATCCTAACATTAGGCTTATCTAAGTTTACACGGACCCGGACAAGCCTATGATCCGAATAAACTATATAATGAAAACTTGGACACCCTAAGAGTCCTACATCGACTCTCCTAACTAAAACTCGGTCGAGGTAGCTCGCAAGCACACCTACAGCCGAGCTGCCACTATTTGTCCAAGTCCACACTACCCGCTGAGGGTGTTCATTCCGGTACTTGTCGATGAGATCAAACCCATCGACAAAGCCCCGAAAATGCTCCACTCCCCAGTTTTTAGTACCCTCTTTATATTTGGACCCTATACGATCTATATCGGGGTCAAGGACGGCATTCCAATCCCCCGCTAAAATTAACCGACGTGGTGTCGTCATAAACGGCTCGATCTGCCGAAACAAAGCAAGTCGCTCAGCCTGGCTATGGGGCCCATAAACCCCAATGAGACGCAAAGCCTTATCATTTATGGTAGCATCCAGCACGCAAAGCCTGCCCGCCGGATCTGCGAAGACAAGAGCACACGCAGCCTTCAAAGTCTTGCTCACCAGCCAAGAGACACCCCTCGAGCGTCCATCAAAACATGCTGAATAAAGAGTAAACTCCCTAGACAGAATGTCTTCATAATCGCGAGAAGAAAAACGGGTCTCTTGCACACAACATATATTCACACCGAGGCTCTGAAGGTCGCGAACGAGTCTCACCCTTCGAGACTCCGACCTCAGGCCTCGGACATTCAAACTAGCTAACCAGAGTGCCATTATCGAATCGACTAGGGTCGCCCATCAGAGTTGAACATAGCTGGGGTGAGGACACCGACAGCCTGTCCCATTGAACCTGACGCCATCTCATTGTCGACAGCATCACCATAAGACAGACCGCCGATGTCCGCAGGATATGTTAATTTTAGTGCCCTATAAAGGGAAGGGTGAACAAAAACAGGGACCCTCCCTTTGCACTTTTTTGTGGGATGCAAGTCGGGTTCATAAACCGCCGCTGGGGGCACCAATTTCAGGGCCGAGTTCGCCTCCTCGATCATGCCCCAGATCTCCCGCGTACCCGGGCCGGATCGGACGACAGTCAGGAGTCTACGGGCATTTCTGAACTTTTCCGGCACCTCCACATCAACTCCATTAATGTGCCGGAAGTTAAACAGAATCCTCAGCGGCCTCGGGTTTTTAGTCTGCCCGCAGACCCTATCTAATTGCTCCCCGGATACGCGGCAGACGTCTTCCCCTGGGAGATATGGCGGTTTGATTTTCCTTTTCCTCTTCTCTGCTACTGGCGGCAACTCCGGGCTTCTCTCCCTCTTTTTTTGAGGAGAATGAGAGGGAGTAGGAGTGGGCGTGCATGTCGGTGTATGAGAGGGAGTGATGCCTGATGAGGTCTTAAAAGGGGAAGGAGTTTTGGAGGTACTGGATCTTGTTGGTGAGTTCGTCAGAGATTTAGGCGGAGGTGGTCTGACGAATTTGTTGGTACCTGAAGGGGAAGACGGGGCAGAGGATGAGGGGCAGGGCACCCCCAGCGACTTGGAATTCTTGGCCCGTTTTGCCTCTAATTTTTCCTTCAGCTTTTTTAAATTTAAAATTTTCTGCCAGCTAGGTTCATTTAGCTTCTGCGTCTCTGTGGCTGATTTTTCGTAAGACGCCGAGGCGTCGCCCTCAGAGCTGGTAGAGGGAATGGGGATGTAGGTGGGTTTGTCCCTGGAGTTATGCTGGGACAGAGGTCCCGCTGTCTGGACCTTCCCTTTGGCCCTACCTACTACACGCCATTCCCCCTCATCCTTCTCCTTATCCACACTTGTGGAAGGCGTTGGTTTGAGGGGTAATGAGGGCATCGACCCAACCGAGGGATTTTCCCCACCGGTCCGTTTAGTAGGTAGGCCCATTACAGGCGCCGCGGATTTTTCAGTGTCGGCCAAAGGGGGATTTGGGTCGCCAGCAACCGGAGCTCCAGGGGCCTTCTTCCCTGGGCAGGAGGAGGAGAGATGACCAGTCACTCCACACCTCCAGCATACTGGTTTTCTGCCAGTCACAATGACTGGCAATCTCCGGTTGCCAAAATCCAGACAGTTGGGGATGGACTTGAAGGCCGCCTCGTCTATCATGATATCGAAAGTCCACCCCCCGTTCAAATTGTCCGAGAGAGCCCCTAAAATTTGGCCGTACTGCATAAAAAATGCAGCCAGGAGCTCTCCGGAAATTTGAGGAGGAACCTCAAAAACGGCCACCCTGGTCCTTCGCCTGCCTAGATATTCCGTGCGGAGAATAAGGTCTTTCGTAATTAATTCTCTCTTTGCCATATCTAGGCAATCTTCTGGCGTGGGCAGCAGCACGTCCCACATAAAAAACTTTACGCCTTTAATAACTCTTTGGGGTTTTATCCCCAGGGACATAAGTGATTTGATCACTGTGTCTTTCGTGGATCGACAGATTTTGCGCGTACGCCTGTCAACCGCGAAGACGGTCACCATTCGTTGTTCGAATGTCTGAAGCTCTTGAACGTCTTTGAGGATGCCATCTTTGTTTACCAGATGGGCAAAATCCTTTGCCTTTTCCAAGAACTCCGCGATATTCACTATACAGCTCGGTGGGGACTTCCAGCAAGAGGGCGATTCCTCGGCTGTAGACTTAGCTTGTGCCACTTTCGGCACCTTGTCATTTGATGAGTTGGAGACCTGCATAGCCTCCTCCTTGTCATTTACACTTGTCTGGTCTGGCTTGTTTGGGGTAACCTTACCCCGTTTTTTACTTTTGGATTTATCTGGGGGGTCGGCTTTAGCAGCCGCCCCAAAGAGGTCTTTTTTGACCCCTGACCGACTCATCTCGTCGGCCATTAAAGGGTTAACGCGGAAAAGCTGGCCTAATTGCAAGGAGCTGGGATAGGGGGAGAAGAGAAGTAATAATAAAAAAATAAAAAGGAGAAGAAAAAAAAAAAGGTAGTTTCTTCTAAAATTAGAAGAAATTAAATAAAGTAAACAAAAAGTCAAACTATAAAATAACAATAAACTTTAGAAAAATAAAAAACAAATCTATAAACTAACTAGTCTCGTAAGACTTTTTTAAAAAAAAAATAAAGATGGCGCCCGAAGGCAGCCGAAAATAAAAGAAACTCCTACTTTTTTTTTCCCCAATTAAAACACAGATAGAAAAAGAAAAGAAATAAAAATGTCTGGTTTGACACTAGTCAAACCAAACTAAAAAAGGTTTGCGGCCGAAGCCGCTAAAGAAATAAATTGACTAAAAAGCAGAAAATTAAAAATTACAGGATTGCGACCAAAGTCGCTAAATAAAACGGGGGAGGGTAAAAAACGAAAAGGAGGACAAATTAAAACAAAACTTTTTCTTTTTTCCTTTCTTTAACTAGTAAAACAGAAAATAAAAAAGCCGGTAAGACTGCCTTACCGAACTAAAAAAATGTTGGCCGAAGCCAAGAAATAAATAAATTTAAAGGAAAGAAATAAAACAAATGAAAAATCAAAACTTAAAAAATAACTTAACTTAACGAACAAAAGTCAATAAATTTCTTCAAAAAATGCACGTTCGCCGGTCAAAAATTGGTCCTAAAAATTAACAACACGCCTTCCTACAAAGGAAGTCGCAAAGTCAATTCAAGAAACTAGCCGCAGCCAGGAACAATATTTATTTGCATGTAACATACAAAATGTGGCACAAGGCCAAAAAGGGGGTTGGGGAAGGACGGTCATCATCTGTCTTAAACTAAAAACTTAGCTAGTCGCAAACACTGACCCAAACATACCAACAATAGTCCTAGCACCAAAACAACACATTCTTCCATACCTTTCTTACTACATCCACCATAATTCCTCAAATTCTCTATGAAATTCTAACTAGTCCCCATATGTACAATTCAAAGTCTGTGGGGGGGGGATAACAATTTAAAAACCCCGATGAATATTTACAATATGCAAAAATATATACAAGAAACAAAACAAAATAAGATTAGTAATAAAACCCCCCACAATACCTAAATGTGGCAGAAACATCAGTTAACTAGACGAAATAATTGCGGGATTATAGCAGTAAAAACGGTCATCCTTCCCAAATCACTCACACAGACACACACCCATTTAGACACAATAACAAAAACGAAAAACCACACACACGAAACGAAAGTCATCCCGCAACCACCAGAGAACTGACGTCACTGGCCACCTAACGAGGGAAGGGATGGGGAATTAAACCAAAGAAAAAAAATTGGGACAGAAATAAAAGGGGGGCTAATGGGCATTCATACCCTAGCTAAGTTAAGCAGAAACAAGAAAACTAAAGATTCAAAACTAAACCTAAACTAGCCTAATATCGGGACGGGTTGCTCTGTTCAACCCATGAGGGACGAAATCCTGCACCTAGCCGAGGTCCAAGTGCCACTCCAAGTCAGCTCCTCTCACTCTACACATTCGCGCAAGATTCACCCACCTTTTGGCGAATTCTGATGAAGGGAGTCGCCGCCTTTCCGTCCTAATCTTGACTTTAAGCTGATGCTTAAAGTACAAGATTAGTAGGGAAGAAGTGAACTTCTCGCCTCCATAGAATCCCTTCTGACGTGTCACCCAAATCACGACTCTCATAACTCCTAGCAAGCAGTGGAACACATAAAGTTCAGACTTCGTTAACGGCGGGGCCACATTGCTACAAACAGAAGCGGCCTCAAGGACGAAAAACTTTCCCTGCAACATGCGAACCATGAGACCTTCAACAAACTTACACAATGGTGCTACCAACTTGCAATGAAAGAAGACGTGACCAAGGGTCTCGACTTCCCCCTCACAACGTCGGCAGTTTGGATATTTCTCCAAACCCGCTGCGCAAAGTTTTTTGCCGACCCAGAGGGCCCCACGTATCACCAGCCAGGTGAGGGATGCCTCATCGTTGTTGAGACATTTCAACCCGGAAGCCCAAGGCCAGATTGAGCGAGCCTCCTGCTTCGTAAGACCGAGCTTGTCAATCAGATCATCATGAACGGACCCCCTGACTACCACCTGATATAATGCCCTACGAGACAACGCCTGGACGTTGTGGAGGCCAACCGTCGCCCGTAAGAGGTGTTTCAGAGCCAGACGACATTCACGGTAGAAGGAGCACTCGACACGAGGCAAACGGCCAGCCTCCTTCTCGCCCGAGTGCACACTTCTCAAGGATGGAAAGGATCTTCGGGCGTCTTCCTTCCAGAAGGCGCCCCCGTCATCCGTGTCGCGACACAAACGATCCAGGAACCCGATGCGAAGCATATCGAGACGAATCTCAATGCTAGGCATACCTAGACCGCCTTCAGTAGGATGAAGGCAACAGATCTCCCGACATACCCCTGGAGCTCTGCCTCTCCACAAGAAAGAGAACAAGAGCTGTACTAATGAACGCACTGTGGTAGACGGAAGTGGAAGTACCGAGAGTCGGTAAAGGAGAATCGGGTAGATATGCGAAACACATACCTCCGCCCTCCCCTTCAAGGAAAGATTCCTCCGAGACCACAATTTAATTGCGCCCTCGGCCTTCTCCCGTACCTCCGACCAATTCATATCCAACTGGATATCAGGACCGAACCAGACGCCGAGTATCTTGATCGGCCCATCCGTCCAGCTGAATGGTCCGGGAAGAGAAACCCCCTTCCACGCACCCAACCGCAAGCCAACAGACTTATCGCGGTTGATCTTGGCCCCTGTCACCATCTCATAGCCACTGATTTCTCTGCTGACTTCGTTAATCTCGGCTCTGCTCGACACAAGAACCGAAACGTCGTCAGCATAGGCAGAATACCTGGCCGAGGTGGTAGCACCAGGTAAAGAGATTCCGCGTAGGACCGGATTCGCCTTTAACTTGCGAAGGAAAGGTTCCAACGCAAGAACGTAAAGCATAGGCGAGAGCGGACAACCCTGACGAATAGATCGAGACAATACGAAAGGTTCCGATCTTACCCCGTTCACTTCTACCAGCGCACCGGGAGTCGCATACATAAGCCGGATCCAGGAGCGAAAGTACGGCCCGAAACCGGCAGCCGAAAGAACAGCCTCCAAGAATCGATGGTCAACCCTATCAAAGGCCTTGGACTGATCTAAATTGATCAGCGCGGCTTCACTGTCGACTTTCTCGATGATCAGGCGCACCATATGAAGGTTGTCCTGAATAGTCCGGCCCTTCACAGAACAAGTCTGCTCGGAGCCAATCAGACTAGACAGGACAAGCTGCAAACGGTTAGCCAAGACCTTAGCCAAAATCTTTAACTCTGTATTTAACATAGTTAAAGGGCGAAAGTTACCTATCCCATCCCCACCGCTTTTGCCCTTACGCACCAACTTGATCACACCCCTGGTGAAGCGTTGAGGTATAGACCCCTGCTTCATCCAGTTGTTGAAGACCAGCTGCAGCAAAGGAACAAAAACGGGCGACTGCCTCAAGTAAACTTCGTAAGGAAGACCATCTAATCCCGGAGATTTATCCAGGCCAACCTGTTTCAGCGCTTCCCAGATTTCCGACTCAGTGATGGGACCCTCGCACCCAGCCGCTTCAGCTGCCTCAAGGCAGGGAAAGTCAGCTAAATAGGTGTCGAACTGAGCAGAGCTCAGACCGGGCTCCCTGGTAAAAAGATCCCGAAAGTAATCCCGAAAAGCCTCGCATATGCCCGAGTTTGTAGTCACTGTCCGCCCATCCGGCAATGTGACGCTCGCGATATGCCGTCTTGAAGCATTCCTACTTTCCTCTGCACGCAATTCTGCGGCCATATTCGTCGCCTCAGAGGACATTCTTTTTAACCTAGCCCTAACTACCAGAGCTTGATCCTTCTTGGTAAGCAAGGAGGACAACTCTGCCTTAGCTAGGACTACTTCCCCACTATCACGGGATTTCACAGCCCGATCGACTCTTTGCTCTAACACCGTTTGCGCCGCTAATCTATCTACGTTGAGTCGACGACTAAAATCGGCAGCAAACGTTCGAATTTTAGATTTAAGTTTGTCCCACCAGGCATTTCCCACCACAGCCCCCGTCAGTTCCCTTTGTAAGGTTAGTAAAAACTGGTCCCGGAAATGCTGCTCGCCAAATAACGAGCAGTTGAATTTCCAGTAGCCAGTTATCCTAACATTAGGCTTATCTAAGTTTACACGGACCCGGACAAGCCTATGATCCGAATAAACTATATAATGAAAACTTGGACACCCTAAGAGTCCTACATCGACTCTCCTAACTAAAACTCGGTCGAGGTAGCTCGCAAGCACACCTACAGCCGAGCTGCCACTATTTGTCCAAGTCCACACTACCCGCTGAGGGTGTTCATTCCGGTACTTGTCGATGAGATCAAACCCATCGACAAAGCCCCGAAAATGCTCCACTCCCCAGTTTTTAGTACCCTCTTTATATTTGGACCCTATACGATCTATATCGGGGTCAAGGACGGCATTCCAATCCCCCGCTAAAATTAACCGACGTGGTGTCGTCATAAACGGCTCGATCTGCCGAAACAAAGCAAGTCGCTCAGCCTGGCTATGGGGCCCATAAACCCCAATGAGACGCAAAGCCTTATCATTTATGGTAGCATCCAGCACGCAAAGCCTGCCCGCCGGATCTGCGAAGACAAGAGCACACGCAGCCTTCAAAGTCTTGCTCACCAGCCAAGAGACACCCCTCGAGCGTCCATCAAAACATGCTGAATAAAGAGTAAACTCCCTAGACAGAATGTCTTCATAATCGCGAGAAGAAAAACGGGTCTCTTGCACACAACATATATTCACACCGAGGCTCTGAAGGTCGCGAACGAGTCTCACCCTTCGAGACTCCGACCTCAGGCCTCGGACATTCAAACTAGCTAACCAGAGTGCCATTATCGAATCGACTAGGGTCGCCCATCAGAGTTGAACATAGCTGGGGTGAGAACACCGACAGCCTGTCCCATTGATCCTGACGCCATCTCACTGTCGACGGTATCACCATGAGACAGACCGCCGATGTCCGCAGGATAAGTTAATTTTAGCGCCCTATACAGGGAAGGGTGAACAAAAACAGGGACCCTCCCTCTGCATGTTTTCAATGGATCAAGGTCAGGTTCATAAACCGCCGCTGGGGGCACCAATTTCAGGGACGAGTTCGCCTCCTCGATCATGCCCCAAATCTCCCGCGTACCCGGGCCGGATCGGACGACAGTCAGGAGTCTACGGGCATTTTTGAACTTTTCCGGCACCTCCACATCAACTCCATTGATGTGCCGGAAGTTATAGAGAATCCTCAGCGGCCTCGGGTTTTTAGTCTGCCCGCAGACCCTATCTAATTGCTCCCCGGATACGCGGCAGACGTCTTCCCCTGGGAGATATGGCGGTTTGACCTTTTTCTTCCTCTTCTCTGCTACTGGCGGCAACTCCGGGCTTCTCTCCCTCTTTTTTTGAGGAGAATGAGAGGGAGTAGGAGTGGGCGTGCATGTCGGTGTATGAGAGGGAGTGATGCCTGATGAGGTCTTAAAAGGGGAAGGAGTTTTGGAGGTACTGGATCTTGTTGGTGAGTTCGTCAGAGATTTAGGCGGAGGTGGTCTGACGAATTTGTTGGTACCTGAAGGGGAAGACGGGGCAGAGGATGAGGGGCAGGGCACCCCCAGCGACTTGGAATTCTTGGCCCGTTTTGCCTCTAATTTTTCCTTCAGCTTCTTTAAATTTAAAATCTTCTGCCAGCCAGGCTCATTTAGCTTCTGCGTCTCTGTGGCTGATTTTTCGTAAGACGCCGAGGCGTCGCCCTCAGAGCTGGTAGAGGGAATGGGGATGTAGGTGGGTTTGTCCCTGGAGTTATGCTGGGACAGAGGTCCCGCTGTCTGGACCTTCCCTTTGGCCCTACCTACTACACGCCATTCCCCCTCATCCTTCTCCTTATCCACACTTGTGGAAGGCGTCGGTTTGAGGGGTAATGAGGGCATCGACCCAACCGAGGGATTTTCCCCACCGGTCCGTTTAGCAGGTAGGCCCATTACAGGCGCCGCGGATTTTTCAGTGTCGGCCAAAGGGGGATTTGGGTCGCCAGCAACCGGAGCTCCAGGGGCCTTCTTCCCTGGGCAGGAGGAGGAGAGATGACCAGTCACTCCACACCTCCAGCATACTGGTTTTCTGCCAGTCACAATGACTGGCAATCTCCGGTTGCCAAAATCCAGACAGTTGGGGATGGACTTGAAGGCCGCCTCGTCTATCATGATATCGAAAGTCCACCCCCCGTTCAAATTGTCCGAGAGAGCCCCTAAAATTTGGCCGTACTGCATAAAAAATGCAGCCAAGAGCTCTCCGGAAATTTGAGGAGGAACCTCAAAAACTGCCACCCTGGTCCTTCGCCTGCCTAGATATTCCGTGCGGAGAATAAGGTCTTTCGTAATTAATTCTCTCTTTGCCATATCTAGGCAATCTTCTGGCGTGGGCAGCAGCACGTCCCACATAAAAAACTTTACGCCTTTAATAACTCTTTGGGGTTTTATCCCCAGGGACATAAGTGATTTGATCACTGTGTCTTTCGTGGATCGACAGATTTTGCGCGTACGCCTGTCAACCGCGAAGACGGTCACCATTCGTTGTTCGAATGTCTGAAGCTCTTGAACGTCTTTGAGGATGCCATCTTTGTTTACCAGATGGGCAAAATCCTTTGCCTTTTCCAAGAACTCCGCGATATTCACTATACAGCTCGGTGGGGACTTCCAGCAAGAGGGCGATTCCTCGGCTGTAGACTTAGCTTGTGCCACTTTCGGCACCTTGTCGTTTGATGAGTTGGAGACCTGCATAGCCTCCTCCTTGTCATTTACACTTGTCTGGTCTGGCTTGTTTGGGGTAACCTTACCCCGTTTTTTACTTTTGGATTTATCTGGGGGGTCGGCTTTAGCAGCCGCCCCAAAGAGGTCTTTTTTGACCCCTGACCGACTCATCTCGTCGGCCATTAAAGGGTTAACGCGGAAAAGCTGGCCTAATTGCAAGGAGCTGGGATAGGGGGAGAAGAGAAGTAATAATAAAAAAATAAAAAGGAGAAGAAAAAAAAAAAGGTAGTTTCTTCTAAAATTAGAAGAAATTAAATAAAGTAAACAAAAAGTCAAACTATAAAATAACAATAAACTTTAGAAAAATAAAAAACAAATCTATAAACTAACTAGTCTCGTAAGACTTTTTTAAAAAAAAAATAAAGATGGCGCCCGAAGGCAGCCGAAAATAAAAGAAACTCCTACTTTTTTTTTCCCCAATTAAAACACAGATAGAAAAAGAAAAGAAATAAAAATGTCTGGTTTGACACTAGTCAAACCAAACTAAAAAAGGTTTGCGGCCGAAGCCGCTAAAGAAATAAATTAACTAAAAAGCAGAAAATTAAAAATTACAGGATTGCGACCAAAGTCGCTAAATAAAACGGGGGAGGGTAAAAAACGAAAAGGAGGACAAATTAAAACAAAACTTTTTCTTTTTTCCTTTCTTTAACTAGTAAAACAGAAAATAAAAAAGCCGGTAAGACTGCCTTACCGAACTAAAAAAATGTTGGCCGAAGCCAAGAAATAAATAAATTTAAAGGAAAGAAATAAAACAAATGAAAAATCAAAACTTAAAAAATAACTTAACTTAACGAACAAAAGTCAATAAATTTCTTCAAAAAATGCACGTTCGCCGGTCAAAAATTGGTCCTAAAAATTAACAACACGCCTTCCTACAAAGGAAGTCGCAAAGTCAATTCAAGAAACTAGCCGCAGCCAGGAACAATATTTATTTGCATGTAACATACAAAATGTGGCACAAGGCCAAAAAGGGGGTTGGGGAAGGACGGTCATCATCTGTCTTAAACTAAAAACTTAGCTAGTCGCAACCACTGACCCAAACATACCAACAATAGTCCTAACACCAAAACAACACATTCTTCCATACCTTTCTTTCTACATCCACCATAATTCCTCAAATTCTCTATGAAATTCTACCTAGTCCCCATATGTACAATTCAAAGTCTGTGGGGGGGGGGATAACAATTTAAAAACCCCGATGAATATTTACAATATGCAAAAATATATACAAGAAACAAAACAAAATAAGATTAGTAATAAAACCCCCCACAATACCTAAATGTGGCAGAAACATCAGTTAACTAGACGAAATAATTGCGGGATTATAGCAGTAAAAACGGTCATCCTTCCCAAATCACTCACACAGACACACACCCATTTAGACACAATAACAAAAACGAAAAACCACACACACGAAACGAAAGTCATCCCGCAACCACCAGAGAACTGACGTCACTGGCCACCTAACGAGGGAAGGGATGGGGAATTAAACCAAAGAGAAAAAAATAGGGACAGAAATAAAAGGGGGGCTAATGGGCATTCATACCCTAGCTAAGTTAAGCAGAAACAAGAAAACTAAAGATTCAAAACTAAACCTAAACTAGCCTAATATCGGGACGGGTTGCTCTGTTCAACCCATGAGGGACGAAATCCTGCACCTAGCCGAGGTCCAAGTGCCACTCCAAGTCAGCTCCTCTCACTCTACACATTCGCGCAAGATTCACCCACCTTTTGGCGAATTCTGATGAAGGGAGTCGCCGCCTTTCCGTCCTAATCTTGACTTTAAGCTGATGCTTAAAGTACAAGATTAGTAGGGAAGAAGTGAACTTCTCGCCTCCATAGAATCCCTTCTGACGTGTCACCCAAATCACGACTCTCATAACTCCTAGCAAGCAGTGGAACACATAAAGTTCAGACTTCGTTAACGGCGGGGCCACATTGCTACAAACAGAAGCGGCCTCAAGGACGAAAAACTTTCCCTGCAACATGCGAACCATGAGACCTTCAACAAACTTACACAATGGTGCTACCAACTTGCAATGAAAGAAGACGTGACCAAGGGTCTCGACTTCCCCCTCACAACGTCGGCAGTTTGGATATTTCTCCAAACCCGCTGCGCAAAGTTTTTTGCCGACCCAGAGGGCCCCACGTATCACCAGCCAGGTGAGGGATGCCTCATCGTTGTTGAGACATTTCAGCCCGGAAGCCCAAGGCCAGATTGAGCGAGCCTCCTGCTTCGTAAGACCGAGCTTGTCAATCAGATCATCATGAACGGACCCCCTGACTACCACCTGATATAATGCCCTACGAGACAACGCCTGGACGTTGTGGAGGCCAACCGTCGCCCGTAAGAGGTGTTTCAGAGCCAGACGACATTCACGGTAGAAGGAGCACTCGACACGAGGCAAACGGCCAGCCTCCTTCTCGCCCGAGTGCACACTTCTCAAGGATGGAAAGGATCTTCGGGCGTCTTCCTTCCAGAAGGCGCCCCCGTCATCCGTGTCGCGACACAAACGATCCAGGAACCCGATGCGAAGCATATCGAGACGAATCTCAATGCTAGGCATACCTAGACCGCCTTCAGTAGGATGAAGGCAACAGATCTCCCGACATACCCCTGGAGCTCTGCCTCTCCACAAGAAAGAGAACAAGAGCTGTACTAATGAACGCACTGTGGTAGACGGAAGTGGAAGTACCGAGAGTCGGTAAAGGAGAATCGGGTAGATATGCGAAACACATACCTCCGCCCTCCCCTTCAAGGAAAGATTCCTCCGAGACCACAATTTAATTGCGCCCTCGGCCTTCTCCCGTACCTCCGACCAATTCATATCCAACTGGATATCAGGACCGAACCAGACGCCGAGTATCTTGATCGGCCCATCCGTCCAGCTGAATGGTCCGGGAAGAGAAACCCCCTTCCACGCACCCAACCGCAAGCCAACAGACTTATCGCGGTTGATCTTGGCCCCTGTCACCATCTCATAGCCACTGATTTCTCTGCTGACTTCGTTAATCTCGGCTCTGCTCGACACAAGAACCGAAACGTCGTCAGCATAGGCAGAATACCTGGCCGAGGTGGTAGCACCAGGTAAAGAGATTCCGCGTAGGACCGGATTCGCCTTTAACTTGCGAAGGAAAGGTTCCAACGCAAGAACGTAAAGCATAGGCGAGAGCGGACAACCCTGACGAATAGATCGAGACAATACGAAAGGTTCCGATCTTACCCCGTTCACTTCTACCAGCGCACCGGGAGTCGCATACATAAGCCGGATCCAGGAGCGAAAGTACGGCCCGAAACCGGCAGCCGAAAGAACAGCCTCCAAGAATCGATGGTCAACCCTATCAAAGGCCTTGGACTGATCTAAATTGATCAGCGCGGCTTCACTGTCGACTTTCTCGATGATCAGGCGCACCATATGAAGGTTGTCCTGAATAGTCCGGCCCTTCACAGAACAAGTCTGCTCGGAGCCAATCAGACTAGACAGGACAAGCTGCAAACGGTTAGCCAAGACCTTAGCCAAAATCTTTAACTCTGTATTTAACATAGTTAAAGGGCGAAAGTTACCTATCCCATCCCCACCGCTTTTGCCCTTACGCACCAACTTGATCACACCCCTGGTGAAGCGTTGAGGTATAGACCCCTGCTTCATCCAGTTGTTGAAGACCAGCTGCAGCAAAGGAACAAAAACGGGCGACTGCCTCAAGTAAACTTCGTAAGGAAGACCATCTAATCCCGGAGATTTATCCAGGCCAACCTGTTTCAGCGCTTCCCAGATTTCCGACTCAGTGATGGGACCCTCGCACCCAGCCGCTTCAGCTGCCTCAAGGCAGGGAAAGTCAGCTAAATAGGTGTCGAACTGAGCAGAGCTCAGACCGGGCTCCCTGGTAAAAAGATCCCGAAAGTAATCCCGAAAAGCCTCGCATATGCCCGAGTTTGTAGTCACTGTCCGCCCATCCGGCAATGTGACGCTCGCGATATGCCGTCTTGAAGCATTCCTACTTTCCTCTGCACGCAATTCTGCGGCCATATTCGTCGCCTCAGAGGACATTCTTTTTAACCTAGCCCTAACTACCAGAGCTTGATCCTTCTTGGTAAGCAAGGAGGACAACTCTGCCTTAGCTAGGACTACTTCCCCACTATCACGGGATTTCACAGCCCGATCGACTCTTTGCTCTAACACCGTTTGCGCCGCTAATCTATCTACGTTGAGTCGACGACTAAAATCGGCAGCAAACGTTCGAATTTTAGATTTAAGTTTGTCCCACCAGGCATTTCCCACCACAGCCCCCGTCAGTTCCCTTTGTAAGGTTAGTAAAAACTGGTCCCGGAAATGCTGCTCGCCAAATAACGAGCAGTTGAATTTCCAGTAGCCAGTTATCCTAACATTAGGCTTATCTAAGTTTACACGGACCCGGACAAGCCTATGATCCGAATAAACTATATAATGAAAACTTGGACACCCTAAGAGTCCTACATCGACTCTCCTAACTAAAACTCGGTCGAGGTAGCTCGCAAGCACACCTACAGCCGAGCTGCCACTATTTGTCCAAGTCCACACTACCCGCTGAGGGTGTTCATTCCGGTACTTGTCGATGAGATCAAACCCATCGACAAAGCCCCGAAAATGCTCCACTCCCCAGTTTTTAGTACCCTCTTTATATTTGGACCCTATACGATCTATATCGGGGTCAAGGACGGCATTCCAATCCCCCGCTAAAATTAACCGACGTGGTGTCGTCATAAACGGCTCGATCTGCCGAAACAAAGCAAGTCGCTCAGCCTGGCTATGGGGCCCATAAACCCCAATGAGACGCAAAGCCTTATCATTTATGGTAGCATCCAGCACGCAAAGCCTGCCCGCCGGATCTGCGAAGACAAGAGCACACGCAGCCTTCAAAGTCTTGCTCACCAGCCAAGAGACACCCCTCGAGCGTCCATCAAAACATGCTGAATAAAGAGTAAACTCCCTAGACAGAATGTCTTCATAATCGCGAGAAGAAAAACGGGTCTCTTGCACACAACATATATTCACACCGAGGCTCTGAAGGTCGCGAACGAGTCTCACCCTTCGAGACTCCGACCTCAGGCCTCGGACATTCAAACTAGCTAACCAGAGTGCCATTATCGAATCGACTAGGGTCGCCCATCAGAGTTGAACATAGCTGGGGTGAGAACACCGACAGCCTGTCCCATTGATCCTGACGCCATCTCACTGTCGACGGTATCACCATGAGACAGACCGCCGATGTCCGCAGGATAAGTTAATTTTAGCGCCCTATACAGGGAAGGGTGAACAAAAACAGGGACCCTCCCTCTGCATGTTTTCAATGGATCAAGGTCAGGTTCATAAACCGCCGCTGGGGGCACCAATTTCAGGGACGAGTTCGCCTCCTCGATCATGCCCCAAATCTCCCGCGTACCCGGGCCGGATCGGACGACAGTCAGGAGTCTACGGGCATTTTTGAACTTTTCCGGCACCTCCACATCAACTCCATTGATGTGCCGGAAGTTATAGAGAATCCTCAGCGGCCTCGGGTTTTTAGTCTGCCCGCAGACCCTATCTAATTGCTCCCCGGATACGCGGCAGACGTCTTCCCCTGGGAGATATGGCGGTTTGACCTTTTTCTTCCTCTTCTCTGCTACTGGCGGCAACTCCGGGCTTCTCTCCCTCTTTTTTTGAGGAGAATGAGAGGGAGTAGGAGTGGGCGTGCATGTCGGTGTATGAGAGGGAGTGATGCCTGATGAGGTCTTAAAAGGGGAAGGAGTTTTGGAGGTACTGGATCTTGTTGGTGAGTTCGTCAGAGATTTAGGCGGAGGTGGTCTGACGAATTTGTTGGTACCTGAAGGGGAAGACGGGGCAGAGGATGAGGGGCAGGGCACCCCCAGCGACTTGGAATTCTTGGCCCGTTTTGCCTCTAATTTTTCCTTCAGCTTCTTTAAATTTAAAATCTTCTGCCAGCCAGGCTCATTTAGCTTCTGCGTCTCTGTGGCTGATTTTTCGTAAGACGCCGAGGCGTCGCCCTCAGAGCTGGTAGAGGGAATGGGGATGTAGGTGGGTTTGTCCCTGGAGTTATGCTGGGACAGAGGTCCCGCTGTCTGGACCTTCCCTTTGGCCCTACCTACTACACGCCATTCCCCCTCATCCTTCTCCTTATCCACACTTGTGGAAGGCGTCGGTTTGAGGGGTAATGAGGGCATCGACCCAACCGAGGGATTTTCCCCACCGGTCCGTTTAGCAGGTAGGCCCATTACAGGCGCCGCGGATTTTTCAGTGTCGGCCAAAGGGGGATTTGGGTCGCCAGCAACCGGAGCTCCAGGGGCCTTCTTCCCTGGGCAGGAGGAGGAGAGATGACCAGTCACTCCACACCTCCAGCATACTGGTTTTCTGCCAGTCACAATGACTGGCAATCTCCGGTTGCCAAAATCCAGACAGTTGGGGATGGACTTGAAGGCCGCCTCGTCTATCATGATATCGAAAGTCCACCCCCCGTTCAAATTGTCCGAGAGAGCCCCTAAAATTTGGCCGTACTGCATAAAAAATGCAGCCAAGAGCTCTCCGGAAATTTGAGGAGGAACCTCAAAAACTGCCACCCTGGTCCTTCGCCTGCCTAGATATTCCGTGCGGAGAATAAGGTCTTTCGTAATTAATTCTCTCTTTGCCATATCTAGGCAATCTTCTGGCGTGGGCAGCAGCACGTCCCACATAAAAAACTTTACGCCTTTAATAACTCTTTGGGGTTTTATCCCCAGGGACATAAGTGATTTGATCACTGTGTCTTTCGTGGATCGACAGATTTTGCGCGTACGCCTGTCAACCGCGAAGACGGTCACCATTCGTTGTTCGAATGTCTGAAGCTCTTGAACGTCTTTGAGGATGCCATCTTTGTTTACCAGATGGGCAAAATCCTTTGCCTTTTCCAAGAACTCCGCGATATTCACTATACAGCTCGGTGGGGACTTCCAGCAAGAGGGCGATTCCTCGGCTGTAGACTTAGCTTGTGCCACTTTCGGCACCTTGTCGTTTGATGAGTTGGAGACCTGCATAGCCTCCTCCTTGTCATTTACACTTGTCTGGTCTGGCTTGTTTGGGGTAACCTTACCCCGTTTTTTACTTTTGGATTTATCTGGGGGGTCGGCTTTAGCAGCCGCCCCAAAGAGGTCTTTTTTGACCCCTGACCGACTCATCTCGTCGGCCATTAAAGGGTTAACGCGGAAAAGCTGGCCTAATTGCAAGGAGCTGGGATAGGGGGAGAAGAGAAGTAATAATAAAAAAATAAAAAGGAGAAGAAAAAAAAAAAGGTAGTTTCTTCTAAAATTAGAAGAAATTAAATAAAGTAAACAAAAAGTCAAACTATAAAATAACAATAAACTTTAGAAAAATAAAAAACAAATCTATAAACTAACTAGTCTCGTAAGACTTTTTTAAAAAAAAAATAAAGATGGCGCCCGAAGGCAGCCGAAAATAAAAGAAACTCCTACTTTTTTTTTCCCCAATTAAAACACAGATAGAAAAAGAAAAGAAATAAAAATGTCTGGTTTGACACTAGTCAAACCAAACTAAAAAAGGTTTGCGGCCGAAGCCGCTAAAGAAATAAATTAACTAAAAAGCAGAAAATTAAAAATTACAGGATTGCGACCAAAGTCGCTAAATAAAACGGGGGAGGGTAAAAAACGAAAAGGAGGACAAATTAAAACAAAACTTTTTCTTTTTTCCTTTCTTTAACTAGTAAAACAGAAAATAAAAAAGCCGGTAAGACTGCCTTACCGAACTAAAAAAATGTTGGCCGAAGCCAAGAAATAAATAAATTTAAAGGAAAGAAATAAAACAAATGAAAAATCAAAACTTAAAAAATAACTTAACTTAACGAACAAAAGTCAATAAATTTCTTCAAAAAATGCACGTTCGCCGGTCAAAAATTGGTCCTAAAAATTAACAACACGCCTTCCTACAAAGGAAGTCGCAAAGTCAATTCAAGAAACTAGCCGCAGCCAGGAACAATATTTATTTGCATGTAACATACAAAATGTGGCACAAGGCCAAAAAGGGGGTTGGGGAAGGACGGTCATCATCTGTCTTAAACTAAAAACTTAGCTAGTCGCAAACACTGACCCAAACATACCAACAATAGTCCTAGCACCAAAACAACACATTCTTCCATACCTTTCTTACTACATCCACCATAATTCCTCAAATTCTCTATGAAATTCTAACTAGTCCCCATATGTACAATTCAAAGTCTGTGGGGGGGGGGATAACAATTTAAAAACCCCGATGAATATTTACAATATGCAAAAATATATACAAGAAACAAAACAAAATAAGATTAGTAATAAAACCCCCCACAATACCTAAATGTGGCAGAAACATCAGTTAACTAGACGAAATAATTGCGGGATTATAGCAGTAAAAACGGTCATCCTTCCCAAATCACTCACACAGACACACACCCATTTAGACACAATAACAAAAACGAAAAACCACACACACGAAACGAAAGTCATCCCGCAACCACCAGAGAACTGACGTCACTGGCCACCTAACGAGGGAAGGGATGGGGAATTAAACCAAAGAAAAGAATAGGGACAGAAATAAAAGGGGGGCTAATGGGCATTCATACCCTAGCTAAGTTAAGCAGAAACAAGAAAACTGAAGATTCAAAACTAAACCTAAACTAGCCTAATATCGGGACGGGTTGCTCTGTTCAACCCATGAGGGACGAAATCCTGCACCTAGCCGAGGTCCAAGTGCCACTCCAAGTCAGCTCCTCTCACTCTGCACATTCGCGCAAGATTCACCCACCTTTTGGCGAATTCTGATGAAGGGAGTCGCCGCCTTTCCGTCCTAATCTTGACTTTAAGCTGATGCTTAAAGTACAAGATTAGTAGGGAAGAAGTGAACTTCTCGCCTCCATAGAATCCCTTCTGACGTGTCACCCAAATCACGACTCTCATAACTCCTAGCAAGCAGTGGAACACATAAAGTTCAGACTTCGTTAACGGCGGGGCCACATTGCTACAAACAGAAGCGGCCTCAAGGACGAAAAACTTTCCCTGCAACATGCGAACCATGAGACCTTCAACAAACTTACACAATGGTGCTACCAACTTGCAATGAAAGAAGACGTGACCAAGGGTCTCGACTTCCCCCTCACAACGTCGGCAGTTTGGATATTTCTCCAAACCCGCTGCGCAAAGTTTTTTGCCGACCCAGAGGGCCCCACGTATCACCAGCCAGGTGAGGGATGCCTCATCGTTGTTGAGACATTTCAACCCGGAAGCCCAAGGCCAGATTGAGCGAGCCTCCTGCTTCGTAAGACCGAGCTTGTCAATCAGATCATCATGAACGGACCCCCTGACTACCACCTGATATAATGCCCTACGAGACAACGCCTGGACGTTGTGGAGGCCAACCGTCGCCCGTAAGAGGTGTTTCAGAGCCAGACGACATTCACGGTAGAAGGAGCACTCGACACGAGGCAAACGGCCAGCCTCCTTCTCGCCCGAGTGCACACTTCTCAAGGATGGAAAGGATCTTCGGGCGTCTTCCTTCCAGAAGGCGCCCCCGTCATCCGTGTCGCGACACAAACGATCCAGGAACCCGATGCGAAGCATATCGAGACGAATCTCAATGCTAGGCATACCTAGACCGCCTTCAGTAGGATGAAGGCAACAGATCTCCCGACATACCCCTGGAGCTCTGCCTCTCCACAAGAAAGAGAACAAGAGCTGTACTAATGAACGCACTGTGGTAGACGGAAGTGGAAGTACCGAGAGTCGGTAAAGGAGAATCGGGTAGATATGCGAAACACATACCTCCGCCCTCCCCTTCAAGGAAAGATTCCTCCGAGACCACAATTTAATTGCGCCCTCAGCCTTCTCCCGTACCTCCGACCAATTCATATCCAACTGGATATCAGGACCGAACCAGACGCCGAGTATCTTGATCGGCCCATCCGTCCAGCTGAATGGTCCGGGAAGAGAAACCCCCTTCCACGCACCCAACCGCAAGCCAACAGACTTATCGCGGTTGATCTTGGCCCCTGTCACCATCTCATAGCCACTGATTTCTCTGCTGACTTCGTTAATCTCGGCTCTGCTCGACACAAGAACCGAAACGTCGTCAGCATAGGCAGAATACCTGGCCGAGGTGGTAGCACCAGGTAAAGAGATTCCGCGTAGGACCGGATTCGCCTTTAACTTGCGAAGGAAAGGTTCCAACGCAAGAACGTAAAGCATAGGCGAGAGCGGACAACCCTGACGAATAGATCGAGACAATACGAAAGGTTCCGATCTTACCCCGTTCACTTCTACCAGCGCACCGGGAGTCGCATACATAAGCCGGATCCAGGAGCGAAAGTACGGCCCGAAACCGGCAGCCGAAAGAACAGCCTCCAAGAATCGATGGTCAACCCTATCAAAGGCCTTGGACTGATCTAAATTGATCAGCGCGGCTTCACTGTCGACTTTCTCGATGATCAGGCGCACCATATGAAGGTTGTCCTGAATAGTCCGGCCCTTCACAGAACAAGTCTGCTCGGAGCCAATCAGACTAGACAGGACAAGCTGCAAACGGTTAGCCAAGACCTTAGCCAAAATCTTTAACTCTGTATTTAACATAGTTAAAGGGCGAAAGTTACCTATCCCATCCCCACCGCTTTTGCCCTTACGCACCAACTTGATCACACCCCTGGTGAAGCGTTGAGGTATAGACCCCTGCTTCATCCAGTTGTTGAAGACCAGCTGCAGCAAAGGAACAAAAACGGGCGACTGCCTCAAGTAAACTTCGTAAGGAAGACCATCTAATCCCGGAGATTTATCCAGGCCAACCTGTTTCAGCGCTTCCCAGATTTCCGACTCAGTGATGGGACCCTCGCACCCAGCCGCTTCAGCTGCCTCAAGGCAGGGAAAGTCAGCTAAATAGGTGTCGAACTGAGCAGAGCTCAGACCGGGCTCCCTGGTAAAAAGATCCCGAAAGTAATCCCGAAAAGCCTCGCATATGCCCGAGTTTGTAGTCACTGTCCGCCCATCCGGCAATGTGACGCTCGCGATATGCCGTCTTGAAGCATTCCTACTTTCCTCTGCACGCAATTCTGCGGCCATATTCGTCGCCTCAGAGGACATTCTTTTTAACCTAGCCCTAACTACCAGAGCTTGATCCTTCTTGGTAAGCAAGGAGGACAACTCTGCCTTAGCTAGGACTACTTCCCCACTATCACGGGATTTCACAGCCCGATCGACTCTTTGCTCTAACACCGTTTGCGCCGCTAATCTATCTACGTTGAGTCGACGACTAAAATCGGCAGCAAACGTTCGAATTTTAGATTTAAGTTTGTCCCACCAGGCATTTCCCACCACAGCCCCCGTCAGTTCCCTTTGTAAGGTTAGTAAAAACTGGTCCCGGAAATGCTGCTCGCCAAATAACGAGCAGTTGAATTTCCAGTAGCCAGTTATCCTAACATTAGGCTTATCTAAGTTTACACGGACCCGGACAAGCCTATGATCCGAATAAACTATATAATGAAAACTTGGACACCCTAAGAGTCCTACATCGACTCTCCTAACTAAAACTCGGTCGAGGTAGCTCGCAAGCACACCTACAGCCGAGCTGCCACTATTTGTCCAAGTCCACACTACCCGCTGAGGGTGTTCATTCCGGTACTTGTCGATGAGATCAAACCCATCGACAAAGCCCCGAAAATGCTCCACTCCCCAGTTTTTAGTACCCTCTTTATATTTGGACCCTATACGATCTATATCGGGGTCAAGGACGGCATTCCAATCCCCCGCTAAAATTAACCGACGTGATGTCGTCATAAACGGCTCGATCTGCCGAAACAAAGCAAGTCGCTCAGCCTGGCTATGGGGCCCATAAACCCCAATGAGACGCAAAGCCTTATCATTTATGGTAGCATCCAGCACGCAAAGCCTGCCCGCCGGATCTGCGAAGACAAGAGCACACGCAGCCTTCAAAGTCTTGCTCACCAGCCAAGAGACACCCCTCGAGCGTCCATCAAAACATGCTGAATAAAGAGTAAACTCCCTAGACAGAATGTCTTCATAATCGCGAGAAGAAAAACGGGTCTCTTGCACACAACATATATTCACACCGAGGCTCTGAAGGTCGCGAACGAGTCTCACCCTTCGAGACTCCGACCTCAGGCCTCGGACATTCAAACTAGCTAACCAGAGTGCCATTATCGAATCGACTAGGGTCGCCCATCAGAGTTGAACATAGCTGGGGTGAGGACACCGACAGCCTGTCCCATTGAACCTGACGCCATCTCATTGTCGACAGCATCACCATAAGACAGACCGCCGATGTCCGCAGGATATGTTAATTTTAGTGCCCTATAAAGGGAAGGGTGAACAAAAACAGGGACCCTCCCTCTGCATGTTTTCAATGGATCAAGGTCAGGTTCATAAACCGCCGCTGGGGGCACCAATTTCAGGGACGAGTTCGCCTCCTCGATCATGCCCCAAATCTCCCGCGTACCCGGGCCGGATCGGACGACAGTCAGGAGTCTACGGGCATTTTTGAACTTTTCCGGCACCTCCACATCAACTCCATTGATGTGCCGGAAGTTATAGAGAATCCTCAGCGGCCTCGGGTTTTTAGTCTGCCCGCAGACCCTATCTAATTGCTCCCCGGATACGCGGCAGACGTCTTCCCCTGGGAGATATGGCGGTTTGACCTTTTTCTTCCTCTTCTCTGCTACTGGCGGCAACTCCGGGCTTCTCTCCCTCTTTTTTTGAGGAGAATGAGAGGGAGTAGGAGTGGGCGTGCATGTCGGTGTATGAGAGGGAGTGATGCCTGATGAGGTCTTAAAAGGGGAAGGAGTTTTGGAGGTACTGGATCTTGTTGGTGAGTTCGTCAGAGATTTAGGCGGAGGTGGTCTGACGAATTTGTTGGTACCTGAAGGGGAAGACGGGGCAGAGGATGAGGGGCAGGGCACCCCCAGCGACTTAGAATTCTTGGCCCGTTTTGCCTCTAATTTTTCCTTCAGCTTCTTTAAATTTAAAATCTTCTGCCAGCCAGGCTCATTTAGCTTCTGCGTCTCTGTGGCTGATTTTTCGTAAGACGCCGAGGCGTCGCCCTCAGAGCTGGTAGAGGGAATGGGGATGTAGGTGGGTTTGTCCCTGGAGTTATGCTGGGACAGAGGTCCCGCTGTCTGGACCTTCCCTTTGGCCCTACCTACTACACGCCATTCCCCCTCATCCTTCTCCTTATCCACACTTGTGGAAGGCGTCGGTTTGAGGGGTAATGAGGGCATCGACCCAACCGAGGGATTTTCCCCACCGGTCCGTTTAGTAGG
The DNA here is from genome assembly GCA_964036315.1 of Acanthosepion esculentum. Taxonomy (NCBI): domain Eukaryota; kingdom Metazoa; phylum Mollusca; class Cephalopoda; order Sepiida; family Sepiidae; genus Acanthosepion; species Acanthosepion esculentum. The sequence goes on from OZ038488.1 coordinate 29,458,448, forward strand.
TAGGCCCATTACAGGCGCCGCGGATTTTTCAGTGTCGGCCAAAGGGGGATTTGGGTCGCCAGCAACCGGAGCTCCAGGGGCCTTCTTCCCTGGGCAGGAGGAGGAGAGATGACCAGTCACTCCACACCTCCAGCATACTGGTTTTCTGCCAGTCACAATGACTGGCAATCTCCGGTTGCCAAAATCCAGACAGTTGGGGATGGACTTGAAGGCCGCCTCGTCTATCATGATATCGAAAGTCCACCCCCCGTTCAAATTGTCCGAGAGAGCCCCTAAAATTTGGCCGTACTGCATAAAAAATGCAGCCAGGAGCTCTCCGGAAATTTGAGGAGGAACCTCAAAAACTGCCACCCTGGTCCTTCGCCTGCCTAGATATTCCGTGCGGAGAATAAGGTCTTTCGTAATTAATTCTCTCTTTGCCATATCTAGGCAATCTTCTGGCGTGGGCAGCAGCACGTCCCACATAAAAAACTTTACGCCTTTAATAACTCTTTGGGGTTTTATCCCCAGGGACATAAGTGATTTGATCACTGTGTCTTTCGTGGATCGACAGATTTTGCGCGTACGCCTATCAACCGCGAAGACGGTCACCATTCTTTGTTCGAATGTCTGAAGCTCTTGAACGTCTTTGAGGATGCCATCTTTGTTTACAAGATGGGCAAAATCCTTTGCCTTTTCCAAGAACTCCGCGATATTCACTATACAGCTCGGTGGGGACTTCCAGCAAGAGGGCGATTCCTCGGCTGTAGACTTAGCTTGTGCCACTTTCGGCACCTTGTCATTTGATGAGTTGGAGACCTGCATAGCCTCCTCCTTGTCATTTACACTTGTCTGGTCTGGCTTGTTTGGGGTAACCTTACCCCGTTTTTTACTTTTGGATTTATCTGGGGGGTCGGCTTTAGCAGCCGCCCCAAAGAGGTCTTTTTTGACCCCTGACCGACTCATCTCGTCGGCCATTAAAGGGTTAACGCGGAAAAGCTGGCCTAATTGCAAGGAGCTGGGATAGGGGGAGAAGAGAAGTAATAATAAAAAAATAAAAAGGAGAAGAAAAAAAAAAAGGTAGTTTCTTCTAAAATTAGAAGAAATTAAATAAAGTAAACAAAAAGTCAAACTATAAAATAACAATAAACTTTAGAAAAATAAAAAACAAATCTATAAACTAACTAGTCTCGTAAGACTTTTTTAAAAAAAAAATAAAGATGGCGCCCGAAGGCAGCCGAAAATAAAAGAAACTCCTACTTTTTTTTTCCCCAATTAAAACACAGATAGAAAAAGAAAAGAAATAAAAATGTCTGGTTTGACACTAGTCAAACCAAACTAAAAAAGGTTTGCGGCCGAAGCCGCTAAAGAAATAAATTAACTAAAAAGCAGAAAATTAAAAATTACAGGATTGCGACCAAAGTCGCTAAATAAAACGGGGGAGGGTAAAAAACGAAAAGGAGGACAAATTAAAACAAAACTTTTTCTTTTTTCCTTTCTTTAACTAGTAAAACAGAAAATAAAAAAGCCGGTAAGACTGCCTTACCGAACTAAAAAAATGTTGGCCGAAGCCAAGAAATAAATAAATTTAAAGGAAAGAAATAAAACAAATGAAAAATCAAAACTTAAAAAATAACTTAACTTAACGAACAAAAGTCAATAAATTTCTTCAAAAAATGCACGTTCGCCGGTCAAAAATTGGTCCTAAAAATTAACAACACGCCTTCCTACAAAGGAAGTCGCAAAGTCAATTCAAGAAACTAGCCGCAGCCAGGAACAATATTTATTTGCATGTAACATACAAAATGTGGCACAAGGCCAAAAAGGGGGTTGGGGAAGGACGGTCATCATCTGTCTTAAACTAAAAACTTAGCTAGTCGCAAACACTGACCCAAACATACCAACAATAGTCCTAGCACCAAAACAACACATTCTTCCATACCTTTCTTACTACATCCACCATAATTCCTCAAATTCTCTATGAAATTCTAACTAGTCCCCATATGTACAATTCAAAGTCTGTGGGGGGGGGGAATAACAATTTAAAAACCCCAATGAATATTTACAATATGCAAAAATATATACAAGAAACAAAACAAAATAAGATTAGTAATACAACCCCCCACAATACCTAAATGTGGCAGAAACATCAGTTAACTGGACGAAATAATTGCGGGATTATAGCAGTAAAACAGCCATCCTTCCCAAATCACTCACACAGACACACACCCATTTAGACACAATAACAAAAAACGAAAAACCACACACACGAAACGAAAGTCATCCCGCAACCACCAGAGAACTGACGTCACTGGCCACCTAACGAGGGAAGGGATGGGGAATTAAACCAAAGAAAAAATAGGGACAGAAATAAAAGGGGGGCTAATGGGCATTCATACCCTAGCTAAGTTAAGCAGAAACAAGAAAACTGAAGATTCAAAACTAAACCTAAACTAGCCTAATCGGGACGGGTTGCTCTGTTCAACCCATGAGGGACGAAATCCTGCACCTAGCCGAGGTCCAAGTGCCACTCCAAGTCAGCTCCTCTCACTCTACACATTCGCGCAAGATTCACCCACCTTTTGGCGAATTCTGATGAAGGGAGTCGCCGCCTTTCCGTCCTAATCTTGACTTTAAGCTGATGCTTAAAGTACAAGATTAGTAGGGAAGAAGTGAACTTCTCGCCTCCATAGAATCCCTTCTGACGTGTCACCCAAATCACGACTCTCATAACTCCTAGCAAGCAGTGGAACACATAAAGTTCAGACTTCGTTAACGGCGGGGCCACATTGCTACAAACAGAAGCGGCCTCAAGGACGAAAAACTTTCCCTGCAACATGCGAACCATGAGACCTTCAACAAACTTACACAATGGTGCTACCAACTTGCAATGAAAGAAGACGTGACCAAGGGTCTCGACTTCCCCCTCACAACGTCGGCAGTTTGGATATTTCTCCAAACCCGCTGCGCAAAGTTTTTTGCCGACCCAGAGGGCCCCACGTATCACCAGCCAGGTGAGGGATGCCTCATCGTTGTTGAGACATTTCAACCCGGAAGCCCAAGGCCAGATTGAGCGAGCCTCCTGCTTCGTAAGACCGAGCTTGTCAATCAGATCATCATGAACGGACCCCCTGACTACCACCTGATATAATGCCCTACGAGACAACGCCTGGACGTTGTGGAGGCCAACCGTCGCCCGTAAGAGGTGTTTCAGAGCCAGACGACATTCACGGTAGAAGGAGCACTCGACACGAGGCAAACGGCCAGCCTCCTTCTCGCCCGAGTGCACACTTCTCAAGGATGGAAAGGATCTTCGGGCGTCTTCCTTCCAGAAGGCGCCCCCGTCATCCGTGTCGCGACACAAACGATCCAGGAACCCGATGCGAAGCATATCGAGACGAATCTCAATGCTAGGCATACCTAGACCGCCTTCAGTAGGATGAAGGCAACAGATCTCCCGACATACCCCTGGAGCTCTGCCTCTCCACAAGAAAGAGAACAAGAGCTGTACTAATGAACGCACTGTGGTAGACGGAAGTGGAAGTACCGAGAGTCGGTAAAGGAGAATCGGGTAGATATGCGAAACACATACCTCCGCCCTCCCCTTCAAGGAAAGATTCCTCCGAGACCACAATTTAATTGCGCCCTCGGCCTTCTCCCGTACCTCCGACCAATTCATATCCAACTGGATATCAGGACCGAACCAGACGCCGAGTATCTTGATCGGCCCATCCGTCCAGCTGAATGGTCCGGGAAGAGAAACCCCCTTCCACGCACCCAACCGCAAGCCAACAGACTTATCGCGGTTGATCTTGGCCCCTGTCACCATCTCATAGCCACTGATTTCTCTGCTGACTTCGTTAATCTCGGCTCTGCTCGACACAAGAACCGAAACGTCGTCAGCATAGGCAGAATACCTGGCCGAGGTGGTAGCACCAGGTAAAGAGATTCCGCGTAGGACCGGATTCGCCTTTAACTTGCGAAGGAAAGGTTCCAACGCAAGAACGTAAAGCATAGGCGAGAGCGGACAACCCTGACGAATAGATCGAGACAATACGAAAGGTTCCGATCTTACCCCGTTCACTTCTACCAGCGCACCGGGAGTCGCATACATAAGCCGGATCCAGGAGCGAAAGTACGGCCCGAAACCGGCAGCCGAAAGAACAGCCTCCAAGAATCGATGGTCAACCCTATCAAAGGCCTTGGACTGATCTAAATTGATCAGCGCGGCTTCACTGTCGACTTTCTCGATGATCAGGCGCACCATATGAAGGTTGTCCTGAATAGTCCGGCCCTTCACAGAACAAGTCTGCTCGGAGCCAATCAGACTAGACAGGACAAGCTGCAAACGGTTAGCCAAGACCTTAGCCAAAATCTTTAACTCTGTATTTAACATAGTTAAAGGGCGAAAGTTACCTATCCCATCCCCACCGCTTTTGCCCTTACGCACCAACTTGATCACACCCCTGGTGAAGCGTTGAGGTATAGACCCCTGCTTCATCCAGTTGTTGAAGACCAGCTGCAGCAAAGGAACAAAAACGAGCGACTGCCTCAAGTAAACTTCGTAAGGAAGACCATCTAATCCCGGAGATTTATCCAGGCCAACCTGTTTCAGCGCTTCCCAGATTTCCGACTCAGTGATGGGACCCTCGCACCCAGCCGCTTCAGCTGCCTCAAGGCAGGGAAAGTCAGCTAAATAGGTGTCGAACTGAGCAGAGCTCAGACCGGGCTCCCTGGTAAAAAGATCCCGAAAGTAATCCCGAAAAGCCTCGCATATGCCCGAGTTTGTAGTCACTGTCCGCCCATCCGGCAATGTGACGCTCGCGATATGCCGTCTTGAAGCATTCCTACTTTCCTCTGCACGCAATTCTGCGGCCATATTCGTCGCCTCAGAGGACATTCTTTTTAACCTAGCCCTAACTACCAGAGCTTGATCCTTCTTGGTAAGCAAGGAGGACAACTCTGCCTTAGCTAGGACTACTTCCCCACTATCACGGGATTTCACAGCCCGATCGACTCTTTGCTCTAACACCGTTTGCGCCGCTAATCTATCTACGTTGAGTCGACGACTAAAATCGGCAGCAAACGTTCGAATTTTAGATTTAAGTTTGTCCCACCAGGCATTTCCCACCACAGCCCCCGTCAGTTCCCTTTGTAAGGTTAGTAAAAACTGGTCCCGGAAATGCTGCTCGCCAAATAACGAGCAGTTGAATTTCCAGTAGCCAGTTATCCTAACATTAGGCTTATCTAAGTTTACACGGACCCGGACAAGCCTATGATCCGAATAAACTATATAATGAAAACTTGGACACCCTAAGAGTCCTACATCGACTCTCCTAACTAAAACTCGGTCGAGGTAGCTCGCAAGCACACCTACAGCCGAGCTGCCACTATTTGTCCAAGTCCACACTACCCGCTGAGGGTGTTCATTCCGGTACTTGTCGATGAGATCAAACCCATCGACAAAGCCCCGAAAATGCTCCACTCCCCAGTTTTTAGTACCCTCTTTATATTTGGACCCTATACGATCTATATCGGGGTCAAGGACGGCATTCCAATCCCCCGCTAAAATTAACCGACGTGATGTCGTCATAAACGGCTCGATCTGCCGAAACAAAGCAAGTCGCTCAGCCTGGCTATGGGGCCCATAAACCCCAATGAGACGCAAAGCCTTATCATTTATGGTAGCATCCAGCACGCAAAGCCTGCCCGCCGGATCTGCGAAGACAAGAGCACACGCAGCCTTCAAAGTCTTGCTCACCAGCCAAGAGACACCCCTCGAGCGTCCATCAAAACATGCTGAATAAAGAGTAAACCCTCTAGACAGAATGTCTTCATAATCGCGAGAAGAAAAACGGGTCTCTTGCACACAACATATATTCACACCGAGGCTCTGAAGGTCGCGAACGAGTCTCACCCTTCGAGACTCCGACCTCAGGCCTCGGACATTCAAACTAGCTAACCAGAGTGCCATTATCGAATCGACTAGGGTCGCCCATCAGAGTTGAACATAGCTGGGGTGAGAACACCGACAGCCTGTCCCATTGATCCTGACGCCATCTCACTGTCGACGGTATCACCATGAGACAGACCGCCGATGTCCGCAGGATAAGTTAATTTTAGCGCCCTATACAGGGAAGGGTGAACAAAAACAGGGACCCTCCCTCTGCATGTTTTCAATGGATCAAGGTCAGGTTCATAAACCGCCGCTGGGGGCACCAATTTCAGGGACGAGTTCGCCTCCTCGATCATGCCCCAAATCTCCCGCGTACCCGGGCCGGATCGGACGACAGTCAGGAGTCTACGGGCATTTTTGAACTTTTCCGGCACCTCCACATCAACTCCATTGATGTGCCGGAAGTTATAGAGAATCCTCAGCGGCCTCGGGTTTTTAGTCTGCCCGCAGACCCTATCTAATTGCTCCCCGGATACGCGGCAGACGTCTTCCCCTGGGAGATATGGCGGTTTGACCTTTTTCTTCCTCTTCTCTGCTACTGGCGGCAACTCCGGGCTTCTCTCCCTCTTTTTTTGAGGAGAATGAGAGGGAGTAGGAGTGGGCGTGCATGTCGGTGTATGAGAGGGAGTGATGCCTGATGAGGTCTTAAAAGGGGAAGGAGTTTTGGAGGTACTGGATCTTGTTGGTGAGTTCGTCAGAGATTTAGGCGGAGGTGGTCTGACGAATTTGTTGGTACCTGAAGGGGAAGACGGGGCAGAGGATGAGGGGCAGGGCACCCCCAGCGACTTAGAATTCTTGGCCCGTTTTGCCTCTAATTTTTCCTTCAGCTTCTTTAAATTTAAAATCTTCTGCCAGCCAGGCTCATTTAGCTTCTGCGTCTCTGTGGCTGATTTTTCGTAAGACGCCGAGGCGTCGCCCTCAGAGCTGGTAGAGGGAATGGGGATGTAGGTGGGTTTGTCCCTGGAGTTATGCTGGGACAGAGGTCCCGCTGTCTGGACCTTCCCTTTGGCCCTACCTACTACACGCCATTCCCCCTCATCCTTCTCCTTATCCACACTTGTGGAAGGCGTCGGTTTGAGGGGTAATGAGGGCATCGACCCAACCGAGGGATTTTCCCCACCAGTCCGTTTAGTAGGTAGGCCCATTACAGGCGCCGCGGATTTTTCAGTGTCGGCCAAAGGGGGATTTGGGTCGCCAGCAACCGGAGCTCCAGGGGCCTTCTTCCCTGGGCAGGAGGAGGAGAGATGACCAGTCACTCCACACCTCCAGCATACTGGTTTTCTGCCAGTCACAATGACTGGCAATCTCCGGTTGCCAAAATCCAGACAGTTGGGGATGGACTTGAAGGCCGCCTCGTCTATCATGATATCGAAAGTCCACCCCCCGTTCAAATTGTCCGAGAGAGCCCCTAAAATTTGGCCGTACTGCATAAAAAATGCAGCCAGGAGCTCTCCGGAAATTTGAGGAGGAACCTCAAAAACGGCCACCCTGGTCCTTCGCCTGCCTAGATATTCCGTGCGGAGAATAAGGTCTTTCGTAATTAATTCTCTCTTTGCCATATCTAGGCAATCTTCTGGCGTGGGCAGCAGCACGTCCCACATAAAAAACTTTACGCCTTTAATAACTCTTTGGGGTTTTATCCCCAGGGACATAAGTGATTTGATCACTGTGTCTTTCGTGGATCGACAGATTTTGCGCGTACGCCTGTCAACCGCGAAGACGGTCACCATTCGTTGTTCGAATGTCTGAAGCTCTTGAACGTCTTTGAGGATGCCATCTTTGTTTACCAGATGGGCAAAATCCTTTGCCTTTTCCAAGAACTCCGCGATATTCACTATACAGCTCGGTGGGGACTTCCAGCAAGAGGGCGATTCCTCGGCTGTAGACTTAGCTTGTGCCACTTTCGGCACCTTGTCATTTGATGAGTTGGAGACCTGCATAGCCTCCTCCTTGTCATTTACACTTGTCTGGTCTGGCTTGTTTGGGGTAACCTTACCCCGTTTTTTACTTTTGGATTTATCTGGGGGGTCGGCTTTAGCAGCCGCCCCAAAGAGGTCTTTTTTGACCCCTGACCGACTCATCTCGTCGGCCATTAAAGGGTTAACGCGGAAAAGCTGGCCTAATTGCAAGGAGCTGGGATAGGGGGAGAAGAGAAGTAATAATAAAAAAAATAAAAAGGAGAAGAAAAAAAAAAAGGTAGTTTCTTCTAAAATTAGAAGAAATTAAATAAAGTAAACAAAAAGTCAAACTATAAAATAACAATAAACTTTAGAAAAATAAAAAACAAATCTATAAACTAACTAGTCTCGTAAGACTTTTTAAAAAAAAAAATAAAGATGGCGCCCGAAGGCAGCCGAAAATAAAAGAAACTCCTACTTTTTTTTTCCCCAATTAAAACACAGATAGAAAAAGAAAAGAAATAAAAATGTCTGGTTTGACACTAGTCAAACCAAACTAAAAAAGGTTTGCGGCCGAAGCCGCTAAAGAAATAAATTAACTAAAAAGCAGAAAATTAAAAATTACAGGATTGCGACCAAAGTCGCTAAATAAAACGGGGGAGGGTAAAAAACGAAAAGGAGGACAAATTAAAACAAAACTTTTTCTTTTTTCCTTTCTTTAACTAGTAAAACAGAAAATAAAAAAGCCGGTAAGACTGCCTTACCGAACTAAAAAAATGTTGGCCGAAGCCAAGAAATAAATAAATTTAAAGGAAAGAAATAAAACAAATGAAAAATCAAAACTTAAAAAATAACTTAACTTAACGAACAAAAGTCAATAAATTTCTTCAAAAAATGCACGTTCGCCGGTCAAAAATTGGTCCTAAAAATTAACAACACGCCTTCCTACAAAGGAAGTCGCAAAGTCAATTCAAGAAACTAGCCGCAGCCAGGAACAATATTTATTTGCATGTAACATACAAAATGTGGCACAAGGCCAAAAAGGGGGTTGGGGAAGGACGGTCATCATCTGTCTTAAACTAAAAACTTAGCTAGTCGCAACCACTGACCCAAACATACCAACAATAGTCCTAACACCAAAACAACACATTCTTCCATACCTTTCTTTCTACATCCACCATAATTCCTGAAATTCTCTATGAAATTCTACCTAGTCCCCATATGTACAATTCAAAGTCTGTGGGGGGGGGGATAACAATTTAAAAACCCCAATGAATATTTACAATATGCAAAAATATGTACAAGAAACAAAACAAAATAAGATTAGTAATAAAACCCCCCACAATACCTAAATGTGGCAGAAACATCAGTTAACTAGACGAAATAATTGCGGGATTATAGCAGTAAAAACGGTCATCCTTCCCAAATCACTCACACAGACACACACCCATTTAGACACAATAACAAAAACGAAAAACCACACACACGAAACGAAAGTCATCCCGCAACCACCAGAGAACTGACGTCACTGGCCACCTAACGAGGGAAGGGATGGGGAATTAAACCAAAGAAAAAAAAATAGGGACAGAAATAAAAGGGGGGCTAATGGGCATTCATACCCTAGCTAAGTTAAGCAGAAACAAGAAAACTAAAGATTCAAAACTAAACCTAAACTAGCCTAATATCGGGACGGGTTGCTCTGTTCAACCCATGAGGGACGAAATCCTGCACCTAGCCGAGGTCCAAGTGCCACTCCAAGTCAGCTCCTCTCACTCTACACATTCGCGCAAGATTCACCCACCTTTTGGCGAATTCTGATGAAGGGAGTCGCCGCCTTTCCGTCCTAATCTTGACTTTAAGCTGATGCTTAAAGTACAAGATTAGTAGGGAAGAAGTGAACTTCTCGCCTCCATAGAATCCCTTCTGACGTGTCACCCAAATCACGACTCTCATAACTCCTAGCAAGCAGTGGAACACATAAAGTTCAGACTTCGTTAACGGCGGGGCCACATTGCTACAAACAGAAGCGGCCTCAAGGACGAAAAACTTTCCCTGCAACATGCGAACCATGAGACCTTCAACAAACTTACACAATGGTGCTACCAACTTGCAATGAAAGAAGACGTGACCAAGGGTCTCGACTTCCCCCTCACAACGTCGGCAGTTTGGATATTTCTCCAAACCCGCTGCGCAAAGTTTTTTGCCGACCCAGAGGGCCCCACGTATCACCAGCCAGGTGAGGGATGCCTCATCGTTGTTGAGACATTTCAACCCGGAAGCCCAAGGCCAGATTGAGCGAGCCTCCTGCTTCGTAAGACCGAGCTTGTCAATCAGATCATCATGAACGGACCCCCTGACTACCACCTGATATAATGCCCTACGAGACAACGCCTGGACGTTGTGGAGGCCAACCGTCGCCCGTAAGAGGTGTTTCAGAGCCAGACGACATTCACGGTAGAAGGAGCACTCGACACGAGGCAAACGGCCAGCCTCCTTCTCGCCCGAGTGCACACTTCTCAAGGATGGAAAGGATCTTCGGGCGTCTTCCTTCCAGAAGGCGCCCCCGTCATCCGTGTCGCGACACAAACGATCCAGGAACCCGATGCGAAGCATATCGAGACGAATCTCAATGCTAGGCATACCTAGACCGCCTTCAGTAGGATGAAGGCAACAGATCTCCCGACATACCCCTGGAGCTCTGCCTCTCCACAAGAAAGAGAACAAGAGCTGTACTAATGAACGCACTGTGGTAGACGGAAGTGGAAGTACCGAGAGTCGGTAAAGGAGAATCGGGTAGATATGCGAAACACATACCTCCGCCCTCCCCTTCAAGGAAAGATTCCTCCGAGACCACAATTTAATTGCGCCCTCGGCCTTCTCCCGTACCTCCGACCAATTCATATCCAACTGGATATCAGGACCGAACCAGACGCCGAGTATCTTGATCGGCCCATCCGTCCAGCTGAATGGTCCGGGAAGAGAAACCCCCTTCCACGCACCCAACCGCAAGCCAACAGACTTATCGCGGTTGATCTTGGCCCCTGTCACCATCTCATAGCCACTGATTTCTCTGCTGACTTCGTTAATCTCGGCTCTGCTCGACACAAGAACCGAAACGTCGTCAGCATAGGCAGAATACCTGGCCGAGGTGGTAGCACCAGGTAAAGAGATTCCGCGTAGGACCGGATTCGCCTTTAACTTGCGAAGGAAAGGTTCCAACGCAAGAACGTAAAGCATAGGCGAGAGCGGACAACCCTGACGAATAGATCGAGACAATACGAAAGGTTCCGATCTTACCCCGTTCACTTCTACCAGCACACCGGGAGTCGCATACATAAGCCGGATCCAGGAGCGAAAGTACGGCCCGAAACCGGCAGCCGAAAGAACAGCCTCCAAGAATCGATGGTCAACCCTATCAAAGGCCTTGGACTGATCTAAATTGATCAGCGCGGCTTCACTGTCGACTTTCTCGATGATCAGGCGCACCATATGAAGGTTGTCCTGAATAGTCCGGCCCTTCACAGAACAAGTCTGCTCGGAGCCAATCAGACTAGACAGGACAAGCTGCAAACGGTTAGCCAAGACCTTAGCCAAAATCTTTAACTCTGTATTTAACATAGTTAAAGGGCGAAAGTTACCTATCCCATCCCCACCGCTTTTGCCCTTACGCACCAACTTGATCACACCCCTGGTGAAGCGTTGAGGTATAGACCCCTGCTTCATCCAGTTGTTGAAGACCAGCTGCAGCAAAGGAACAAAAACGGGCGACTGCCTCAAGTAAACTTCGTAAGGAAGACCATCTAATCCCGGAGATTTATCCAGGCCAACCTGTTTCAGCGCTTCCCAGATTTCCGACTCAGTGATGGGACCCTCGCACCCAGCCGCTTCAGCTGCCTCAAGGCAGGGAAAGTCAGCTAAATAGGTGTCGAACTGAGCAGAGCTCAGACCGGGCTCCCTGGTAAAAAGATCCCGAAAGTAATCCCGAAAAGCCTCGCATATGCCCGAGTTTGTAGTCACTGTCCGCCCATCCGGCAATGTGACGCTCGCGATATGCCGTCTTGAAGCATTCCTACTTTCCTCTGCACGCAATTCTGCGGCCATATTCGTCGCCTCAGAGGACATTCTTTTTAACCTAGCCCTAACTACCAGAGCTTGATCCTTCTTGGTAAGCAAGGAGGACAACTCTGCCTTAGCTAGGACTACTTCCCCACTATCACGGGATTTCACAGCCCGATCGACTCTTTGCTCTAACACCGTTTGCGCCGCTAATCTATCTACGTTGAGTCGACGACTAAAATCGGCAGCAAACGTTCGAATTTTAGATTTAAGTTTGTCCCACCAGGCATTTCCCACCACAGCCCCCGTCAGTTCCCTTTGTAAGGTTAGTAAAAACTGGTCCCGGAAATGCTGCTCGCCAAATAACGAGCAGTTGAATTTCCAGTAGCCAGTTATCCTAACATTAGGCTTATCTAAGTTTACACGGACCCGGACAAGCCTATGATCCGAATAAACTATATAATGAAAACTTGGACACCCTAAGAGTCCTACATCGACTCTCCTAACTAAAACTCGGTCGAGGTAGCTCGCAAGCACACCTACAGCCGAGCTGCCACTATTTGTCCAAGTCCACACTACCCGCTGAGGGTGTTCATTCCGGTACTTGTCGATGAGATCAAACCCATCGACAAAGCCCCGAAAATGCTCCACTCCCCAGTTTTTAGTACCCTCTTTATATTTGGACCCTATACGATCTATATCGGGGTCAAGGACGGCATTCCAATCCCCCGCTAAAATTAACCGACGTGATGTCGTCATAAACGGCTCGATCTGCCGAAACAAAGCAAGTCGCTCAGCCTGGCTATGGGGCCCATAAACCCCAATGAGACGCAAAGCCTTATCATTTATGGTAGCATCCAGCACGCAAAGCCTGCCCGCCGGATCTGCGAAGACAAGAGCACACGCAGCCTTCAAAGTCTTGCTCACCAGCCAAGAGACACCCCTCGAGCGTCCATCAAAACATGCTGAATAAAGAGTAAACTCCCTAGACAGAATGTCTTCATAATCGCGAGAAGAAAAACGGGTCTCTTGCACACAACATATATTCACACCGAGGCTCTGAAGGTCGCGAACGAGTCTCACCCTTCGAGACTCCGACCTCAGGCCTCGGACATTCAAACTAGCTAACCAGAGTGCCATTATCGAATCGACTAGGGTCGCCCATCAGAGTTGAACATAGCTGGGGTGAGGACACCGACAGCCTGTCCCATTGAACCTGACGCCATCTCATTGTCGACAGCATCACCATAAGACAGACCGCCGATGTCCGCAGGATATGTTAATTTTAGTGCCCTATAAAGGGAAGGGTGAACAAAAACAGGGACCCTCCCTTTGCACTTTTTTGTGGGGTCCAAGTCGGGTTCATAAACCGCCGCTGGGGGCACCAATTTCAGGGCCGAGTTCGCCTCCTCGATCATGCCCCAGATCTCCCGCGTACCCGGGCCGGATCGGACGACAGTCAGGAGTCTACGGGCATTTCTGAACTTTTCCGGCACCTCCACATCAACTCCATTAATGTGCCGGAAGTTAAACAGAATCCTCAGCGGCCTCGGGTTTTTAGTCTGCCCGCAGACCCTATCTAATTGCTCCCCGGATACGCGGCAGACGTCTTCCCCTGGGAGATATGGCGGTTTGACCTTTTTCTTCCTCTTCTCTGCTACTGGCGGCAACTCCGGGCTTCTCTCCCTCTTTTTTTGAGGAGAATGAGAGGGAGTAGGAGTGGGCGTGCATGTCGGTGTATGAGAGGGAGTGATGCCTGATGAGGTCTTAAAAGGGGAAGGAGTTTTGGAGGTACTGGATCTTGTTGGTGAGTTCGTCAGAGATTTAGGCGGAGGTGGTCTGACGAATTTGTTGGTACCTGAAGGGGAAGACGGGGCAGAGGATGAGGGGCAGGGCACCCCCAGCGACTTAGAATTCTTGGCCCGTTTTGCCTCTAATTTTTCCTTCAGCTTCTTTAAATTTAAAATCTTCTGCCAGCCAGGCTCATTTAGCTTCTGCGTCTCTGTGGCTGATTTTTCGTAAGACGCCGAGGCGTCGCCCTCAGAGCTGGTAGAGGGAATGGGGATGTAGGTGGGTTTGTCCCTGGAGTTATGCTGGGACAGAGGTCCCGCTGTCTGGACCTTCCCTTTGGCCCTACCTACTACACGCCATTCCCCCTCATCCTTCTCCTTATCCACACTTGTGGAAGGCGTCGGTTTGAGGGGTAATGAGGGCATCGACCCAACCGAGGGATTTTCCCCACCGGTCCGTTTAGTAGGTAGGCCCATTACAGGCGCCGCGGATTTTTCAGTGTCGGCCAAAGGGGGATTTGGGTCGCCAGCAACCGGAGCTCCAGGGGCCTTCTTCCCTGGGCAGGAGGAGGAGAGATGACCAGTCACTCCACACCTCCAGCATACTGGTTTTCTGCCAGTCACAATGACTGGCAATCTCCGGTTGCCAAAATCCAGACAGTTGGGGATGGACTTGAAGGCCGCCTCGTCTATCATGATATCGAAAGTCCACCCCCCGTTCAAATTGTCCGAGAGAGCCCCTAAAATTTGGCCGTACTGCATAAAAAATGCAGCCAGGAGCTCTCCGGAAATTTGAGGAGGAACCTCAAAAACTGCCACCCTGGTCCTTCGCCTGCCTAGATATTCCGTGCGGAGAATAAGGTCTTTCGTAATTAATTCTCTCTTTGCCATATCTAGGCAATCTTCTGGCGTGGGCAGCAGCACGTCCCACATAAAAAACTTTACGCCTTTAATAACTCTTTGGGGTTTTATCCCCAGGGACATAAGTGATTTGATCACTGTGTCTTTCGTGGATCGACAGATTTTGCGCGTACGCCTATCAACCGCGAAGACGGTCACCATTCTTTGTTCGAATGTCTGAAGCTCTTGAACGTCTTTGAGGATGCCATCTTTGTTTACAAGATGGGCAAAATCCTTTGCCTTTTCCAAGAACTCCGCGATATTCACTATACAGCTCGGTGGGGACTTCCAGCAAGAGGGCGATTCCTCGGCTGTAGACTTAGCTTGTGCCACTTTCGGCACCTTGTCGTTTGATGAGTTGGAGACCTGCATAGCCTCCTCCTTGTCATTTACACTTGTCTGGTCTGGCTTGTTTGGGGTAACCTTACCCCGTTTCTTATTCTTAGTTTTATCCGGGGGGTCGGCTTTAGCAGCCGCCCCAAAGAGGTCTTTTTTGACCCCTGACCGACTCATCTCGTCGGCCATTAAAGGGTTAACGCGGAAAAGCTGGCCAAATTGCAAGGAGCTGGGATAGGGGGAGAAGAGAAGTAATAAAAAAAACTAAAAAGGAGAAGAAAAAAAAAAAGGTAGTTTCTTCTAAAATTAGAAGAAATTAAATAAAGTAAACAAAAAGTCAAACTATAAAATAACAATAAACTTTAGAAAAATAAAAAACAAAAGGGAAAACTATAAATTAACTAGTCTCGTAAGACTTTAAAAAAAAAAAAAAATTAAGATGGCGCCCGAAGGCAGCCGAAAATAAAAGAGACTCCTACTTTTTTTTTTCTCAATTAAAACACAGAAAGAAAAAGAAAAGAAAGAAAAATGTCTGGTTTGACACTAGTCAAACCAAACTAAAAAAGGTTTGCGGCCGAAGCCGCTAAAGAAATAAATTAAATAAAAAGCAGAAACTTAAAAATTACAGGATTGCGACCGAAGTCGCTAAATAAAACGGGGGAGGGTAAAAAACGAAAAGGAGGACAAATTAAAACAAAACTTTTTCTTTTTTCCTTTCTTTAACTAGTAAAACAGAAAATAAAAAAGCCGGTAAGACTGCCTTACCGAACTAAAAAATGTTGGCCGAAGCCAAGAAATAAATAAATTTAAAGGAAAGAAATAAAACAAATGAAAAATCAAAACTTAAAAAATAACTTAACTTAACGAACAAAAGTCAATAAATTTCTTAAAAAATTACACGTTCGCCGGTCAAAAATTGGTCCTAAAAATTAACAACACGCCTTCCTACAAAGGAAGTCGCAAAGTCAATTCAAGAAACTAGCCGCAGCCAGGAACAATATTTATTTGCATGTAACATACAAAATGTGGCACAAGGCCAAAAAAGGGGGTTGGGGAAGGACGGTCATCATCTGTCTTAAACTAAAAACTTAGCTAGTCGCAAACACTGACCCAAACATACCAACAATAGACTAGCACCAAAACAACACATTCTTCCATACCTTTCTTACTACATCCACCATAATTCCTCAAATTCTCTATGAAATTCTAACTATTCCCCATATGTACAATTCAAAGTCTGTGGGGGGGGGATAACAATTTAAAAACCCCGATGAATATTTACAATATGCAAAAATATATACAAGAAACAAAACAAAATAAGATTAGTAATAAAACCCCCCACAATACCTAAATGTGGCAGAAACATCAGTTAACTAGACGAAATAATTGCGGGATTATAGCAGTAAAAACGGTCATCCTTCCCAAATCACTCACACAGACACACACCCATTTAGACACAATAACAAAAACGAAAAACCACACACACGAAACGAAAGTCATCCCGCAACCACCAGAGAACTGACGTCACTGGCCACCTAACGAGGGAAGGGATGGGGAATTAAACCAAAGAAAAAAAATAGGGACAGAAATAAAAGGGGGGGCTAATGGGCATTCATACCCTAGCTAAGTTAAGCAGAAACAAGAAAACTAAAGATTCAAAACTAAACCTAAACTAGCCTAATATCGGGACGGGTTGCTCTGTTCAACCCATGAGGGACGAAATCCTGCACCTAGCCGAGGTCCAAGTGCCACTCCAAGTCAGCTCCTCTCACTCTACACATTCGCGCAAGATTCACCCACCTTTTGGCGAATTCTGATGAAGGGAGTCGCCGCCTTTCCGTCCTAATCTTGACTTTAAGCTGATGCTTAAAGTACAAGATTAGTAGGGAAGAAGTGAACTTCTCGCCTCCATAGAATCCCTTCTGACGTGTCACCCAAATCACGACTCTCATAACTCCTAGCAAGCAGTGGAACACATAAAGTTCAGACTTCGTTAACGGCGGGGCCACATTGCTACAAACAGAAGCGGCCTCAAGGACGAAAAACTTTCCCTGCAACATGCGAACCATGAGACCTTCAACAAACTTACACAATGGTGCTACCAACTTGCAATGAAAGAAGACGTGACCAAGGGTCTCGACTTCCCCCTCACAACGTCGGCAGTTTGGATATTTCTCCAAACCCGCTGCGCAAAGTTTTTTGCCGACCCAGAGGGCCCCACGTATCACCAGCCAGGTGAGGGATGCCTCATCGTTGTTGAGACATTTCAACCCGGAAGCCCAAGGCCAGATTGAGCGAGCCTCCTGCTTCGTAAGACCGAGCTTGTCAATCAGATCATCATGAACGGACCCCCTGACTACCACCTGATATAATGCCCTACGAGACAACGCCTGGACGTTGTGGAGGCCAACCGTCGCCCGTAAGAGGTGTTTCAGAGCCAGACGACATTCACGGTAGAAGGAGCACTCGACACGAGGCAAACGGCCAGCCTCCTTCTCGCCCGAGTGCACACTTCTCAAGGATGGAAAGGATCTTCGGGCGTCTTCCTTCCAGAAGGCGCCCCCGTCATCCGTGTCGCGACACAAACGATCCAGGA
This sequence comes from Acanthosepion esculentum, assembly GCA_964036315.1. NCBI lineage: Eukaryota > Metazoa > Mollusca > Cephalopoda > Sepiida > Sepiidae > Acanthosepion > Acanthosepion esculentum. The sequence goes on from OZ038488.1 coordinate 29,475,959, forward strand.
ACCCGATGCGAAGCATATCGAGACGAATCTCAATGCTAGGCATACCTAGACCGCCTTCAGTAGGATGAAGGCAACAGATCTCCCGACATACCCCTGGAGCTCTGCCTCTCCACAAGAAAGAGAACAAGAGCTGTACTAATGAACGCACTGTGGTAGACGGAAGTGGAAGTACCGAGAGTCGGTAAAGGAGAATCGGGTAGATATGCGAAACACATACCTCCGCCCTCCCCTTCAAGGAAAGATTCCTCCGAGACCACAACTTAATTGCGCCCTCGGCCTTCTCCCGTACCTCCGACCAATTCATATCCAACTGGATATCAGGACCGAACCAGACGCCGAGTATCTTGATCGGCCCATCCGTCCAGCTGAATGGTCCGGGAAGAGAAACCCCCTTCCACGCACCCAACCGCAAGCCAACAGACTTATCGCGGTTGATCTTGGCCCCTGTCACCATCTCATAGCCACTGATTTCTCTGCTGACTTCGTTAATCTCGGCTCTGCTCGACACAAGAACCGAAACGTCGTCAGCATAGGCAGAATACCTGGCCGAGGTGGTAGCACCAGGTAAAGAGATTCCGCGTAGGACCGGATTCGCCTTTAACTTGCGAAGGAAAGGTTCCAACGCAAGAACGTAAAGCATAGGCGAGAGCGGACAACCCTGACGAATAGATCGAGACAATACGAAAGGTTCCGATCTTACCCCGTTCACTTCTACCAGCGCACCGGGAGTCGCATACATAAGCCGGATCCAGGAGCGAAAGTACGGCCCGAAACCGGCAGCCGAAAGAACAGCCTCCAAGAATCGATGGTCAACCCTATCAAAGGCCTTGGACTGATCTAAATTGATCAGCGCGGCTTCACTGTCGACTTTCTCGATGATCAGGCGCACCATATGAAGGTTGTCCTGAATAGTCCGGCCCTTCACAGAACAAGTCTGCTCGGAGCCAATCAGACTAGACAGGACAAGCTGCAAACGGTTAGCCAAGACCTTAGCCAAAATCTTTAACTCTGTATTTAACATAGTTAAAGGGCGAAAGTTACCTATCCCATCCCCACCGCTTTTGCCCTTACGCACCAACTTGATCACACCCCTGGTGAAGCGTTGAGGTATAGACCCCTGCTTCATCCAGTTGTTGAAGACCAGCTGCAGCAAAGGAACAAAAACGGGCGACTGCCTCAAGTAAACTTCGTAAGGAAGACCATCTAATCCCGGAGATTTATCCAGGCCAACCTGTTTCAGCGCTTCCCAGATTTCCGACTCAGTGATGGGACCCTCGCACCCAGCCGCTTCAGCTGCCTCAAGGCAGGGAAAGTCAGCTAAATAGGTGTCGAACTGAGCAGAGCTCAGACCGGGCTCCCTGGTAAAAAGATCCCGAAAGTAATCCCGAAAAGCCTCGCATATGCCCGAGTTTGTAGTCACTGTCCGCCCATCCGGCAATGTGACGCTCGCGATATGCCGTCTTGAAGCATTCCTACTTTCCTCTGCACGCAATTCTGCGGCCATATTCGTCGCCTCAGAGGACATTCTTTTTAACCTAGCCCTAACTACCAGAGCTTGATCCTTCTTGGTAAGCAAGGAGGACAACTCTGCCTTAGCTAGGACTACTTCCCCACTATCACGGGATTTCACAGCCCGATCGACTCTTTGCTCTAACACCGTTTGCGCCGCTAATCTATCTACGTTGAGTCGACGACTAAAATCGGCAGCAAACGTTCGGATTTTAGATTTAAGTTTGTCCCACCAGGCATTTCCCACCACAGCCCCCGTCAGTTCCCTTTGTAAGGTTAGTAAAAACTGGTCCCGGAAATGCTGCTCGCCAAATAACGAGCAGTTGAATTTCCAGTAGCCAGTTATCCTAACATTAGGCTTATCTAAGTTTACACGGACCCGGACAAGCCTATGATCCGAATAAACTATATAATGAAAACTTGGACACCCTAAGAGTCCTACATCGACTCTCCTAACTAAAACTCGGTCGAGGTAGCTCGCAAGCACACCTACAGCCGAGCTGCCACTATTTGTCCAAGTCCACACTACCCGCTGAGGGTGTTCATTCCGGTACTTGTCGATGAGATCAAACCCATCGACAAAGCCCCGAAAATGCTCCACTCCCCAGTTTTTAGTACCCTCTTTATATTTGGACCCTATACGATCTATATCGGGGTCAAGGACGGCATTCCAATCCCCCGCTAAAATTAACCGACGTGGCGTCGTCATAAACGGCTCGATCTGCCGAAACAAAGCAAGTCGCTCAGCCTGGCTATGGGGCCCATAAACCCCAATGAGACGCAAAGCCTTATCATTTATGGTAGCATCCAGCACGCAAAGCCTGCCCGCCGGATCTGCGAAGACAAGAGCACACGCAGCCTTCAAAGTCTTGCTCACCAGCCAAGAGACACCCCTCGAGCGTCCATCAAAACATGCTGAATAAAGAGTAAACTCCCTAGACAGAATGTCTTCATAATCGCGAGAAGAAAAACGGGTCTCTTGCACACAACATATATTCACACCGAGGCTCTGAAGGTCGCGAACGAGTCTCACCCTTCGAGACTCCGACCTCAGGCCTCGGACATTCAAACTAGCTAACCAGAGTGCCATTATCGAATCGACTAGGGTCGCCCATCAGAGTTGAACATAGCTGGGGTGAGGACACCGACAGCCTGTCCCATTGATCCTGACGCCATCTCACTGTCGACGGTATCACCATGAGACAGACCGCCGATGTCCGCAGGATAAGTTAATTTTAGCGCCCTATACAGGGAAGGGTGAACAAAAACAGGGACCCTCCCTCTGCATGTTTTCAATGGATCAAGGTCAGGTTCATAAACCGCCGCTGGGGGCACCAATTTCAGGGACGAGTTCGCCTCCTCGATCATGCCCCAAATCTCCCGTGTACCCGGGCCAGATCGGACGACAGTCAGGAGTCTACGGGCATTTTTGAACTTTTCCGGCACCTCCACATCAACTCCATTGATGTGCCGGAAGTTAAAGAGAATCCTCAGCGGCCTCGGGTTTTTAGTCTGCCCGCAGACCCTTTCTAATTGCTCCCCGGATACGCGGCAGACGTCTTCCCCTGGGAGATATGGCGGTTTGATCTTTTTCTTTCTCTTCTCAGCTACTGCGGGCAACTCCGGGCTTCTCTCCCTCTTTTTTTGAGGAGTATGAGAGGGAGTAGGTGTGGGCGTGCATGTCGGAGTATGAGAGGGAGTGATGCCTGATGAGGTTTTGAAAGGGGAAGGAGTTTTGGAGGTACTGGATCTTGTTGGTGAGTTCGTCAGAGATTTAGGCGGAGGTGGTCTGACGAATTTGTTGGTACCTGAAGGGGAAGACGGGGCAGAGGATGAGGGGCAGGGCACCCCCAGCGACTTGGAATTCTTGGCCCGTTTTGCCTCTAATTTTTCCTTCAGCTTCTTTAAATTTAAAATCTTCTGCCAGCCAGGCTCATTTAGCTTCTGCGTCTCTGTGGCTGATTTTTCGTAAGACGCCGAGGCGTCGCCCTCAGAGCTGGTAGAGGGAATGGGGATGTAGGTGGGTTTATCCCTGGAGTTATGCTGGGACAGAGGTCCCGCTGTCTGGACCTTCCCTTTGGCCCTACCTACTACACGCCATTCCCCCTCATCCTTCTCCTTATCCACACTTGTGGGAGGCGTTGGTTTGAGGGGTAATGAGGGCATCGACCCAACCGAGGGATTTTCCCCACCGGTCCGTTTAGTAGGTAGGCCCATTACAGGCGCCGCGGATTTTTCAGTGTCGGCCAAAGGGGGATTTGGGTCGCCAGCAACCGAAGCTCCAGGGGCCTTCTTCCCTGGGCAGGAGGAGGAGAGATGACCAGTCACTCCACACCTCCAGCATACTGGTTTTCTGCCAGTCACAATGACTGGCAATCTCCGGTTGCCAAAATCCAGACAGTTGGGGATGGACTTGAAGGCCGCCTCGTCTATCATGATATCGAAAGTCCACCCCCCGTTCAAATTGTCCGAGAGAGCCCCTAAAATTTGGCCGTACTGCATAAAAAATGCAGCCAGGAGCTCTCCGGAAATTTGAGGAGGAACCTCAAAAACGGCCACCCTGGTCCTTCGCCTGCCTAGATATTCCGTGCGGAGAATAAGGTCTTTCGTAATTAATTCTCTCTTTGCCATATCTAGGCAATCTTCTGGCGTGGGCAGCAGCACGTCCCACATAAAAAACTTTACGCCTTTAATAACTCTTTGGGGTTTTATCCCCAGGGACATAAGTGATTTGATCACTGTGTCTTTCGTGGATCGACAGATTTTGCGCGTACGCCTATCAACCGCGAAGACGGTCACCATTCTTTGTTCGAATGTCTGAAGCTCTTGAACGTCTTTGAGGATGCCATCTTTGTTTACAAGATGGGCAAAATCCTTTGCCTTTTCCAAGAACTCCGCGATATTCACTATACAGCTCGGTGGGGACTTCCAGCAAGAGGGCGATTCCTCGGCTGTAGACTTAGCTTGTGCCACTTTCGGCACCTTGTCGTTTGATGAGTTGGAGACCTGCATGGCCTCCTCCTTGTCATTTACACTTGTCTGGTCTTTTTTGTTTGGGGTAACCTTACCCCGTTTCTTATTCTTAGTTTTATCCGGGGGGTCGGCTTTAGCAGCCGCCCCAAAGAGGTCTTTTTTGACCCCTGACCGACTCATCTCGTCGGCCATTCTAAAGGGCTAAAACGGTAAAGCTGGCCAAATTGCAAGGAGCTGGGATAGGGGGAGAAGAGAAGTAATAATAAAAAAATAAAAAAGAGAAGAAAAAAAAAGGTAGTTTCTTCTAAAATTAGAAGAAATTAAATAAAGTAAACAAAAAGTCAAACTATAAAATAACAATAAACTTTAGGAAAATAAAAAAAAACAAACAGGAAAACTATAAACTAACTAGTCTCGTAAGACTTTAAAAGAAATTAAAGATGGCGCCCGAAGGCAGCCGAAAATAAAAGAAACTCCTACTTTTTTTTTTTTTTCCTCAATTAACACACAGAAAGAAAAAGAAAAGAAAGAAAAATGTCTGGTTTGACACTAGTCAAACCAAACTAAAAAAAGGTTTGCGGCCGAAGCCGCTAAAGAAATAAATTAACTAAAAAGCAGAAAATTAAAAATTACAGGATTGCGACCAAAGTCGCTAAATGAAACGGGGGAGGGTAAAAAACGAAAAGGAGGACAAATTAAAACAAAACTTTTTCTTTTTTCCTTTCTTTAACTAGTAAAACAGAAAAATAAAAAAGCCGGTAAGACTGCCTTACCGAACTAAAAAAATGTTGGCCGAAGCCAAGAAATAAATAAATTTAAAGGAAAGAAATAAAACAAATGAAAAATCAAAACTTAAAAAATAACTTAACTTAACGAACAAAAGTCAATAAATTTCTTCAAAAAATGCACGTTCGCCGGTCAAAAATTGGTCCTAAAAATTAACAACACGCCTTCCTACAAAGGAAGCCGCAAAGTCAGTTAACGAAACTAGCCGCAGCCAGGAACGTCTCGGACTTCTGTCTCTCGACGTGCCACTATTTAAAGTCTTTGTTCACAGACGCAGACAAGTTCATCTTCAAGAGGGGTGGTAGGTTTCCGACACAACAAGCAACCATACGAAATTTAGAACGGCCCATGATCAAACATGATAGACATTCATTGTCTGTTATATATTTAAATATGTGTGAGTGGGTGTTTGTGTATTTGTGGTATTTTGTACTTAAATATGCATGTTTATACTTTCGTAGTTTTGTTTTGTTTGAAGGGGTCACTATTTGGTCATAGCTGCGACCCGAACAGGCGCTACAAACCTTGCTCAGTGTAAACTTAGGAACAACAGTAATTAAGAGGTCGTTCCACTTTCCCCAAAATCTCAAATCTCCCGATCAGAGGCTTTGCTATCGAATGTTGTTTATACTCATACACAGGCCTTGGTTATTGAGCCGATTTTAATATATCAAATTGATTCTGGTAATAGCCAGACTGTTATGAAATAAGACTCAAAGAACAAAAGATGTAATGGAAACGTTATTGGAAATCTTCATTAATTAATAAGAGAAACTTTAGCAAGAGAGACAAACAATGAACTGAAGCAATTGGGAGAATGTAGCAGAGGTAAACAACAGAGAAACTGCCAAGCGATGTCAAAAGAAGAAACGTTTCACTATATAAAAATAGAATCTCAATTGATTGCTACTATTTAGTTATACAACGTAAACGCTTCTGTCATTTGGCAATTATTGGTGAAAAAATAATTGTTGCTTTAGTTCTTGGGAATTTATTTTTACTTTCTGTTCTTATTGTTTGCGAAAGTACGATGTCTATTTTGTATAGTGACATTATCGCTATCAATATATATTTATCTGTACTCTCCATAAGTTATTATTAAAATAATATTTGTACTAATTGTGTCTTCATACAAATAGTATTTAGTTAGTGATGCTAATAGTGTAACAATTATGAAGGTGGAAGTAAATTAGACGAGGCATGTTCAAATCCTGGTCTATTTAGCTCTGTCTACTTTCCATCAAATACAATTCTTCCTACTCCATCTATGGGTTAAATGATTTATAACTGATCCATACACCGATATATTTTTATTGTTTGGTTGTTATTAACTCCACGTCATCAATTGTAATGAAGGATTCAAGGTAGGTGTTATCACTAATTTCTCCTGGGACCAACTTCTTGGAACTCTTGGTAGAGGATGCTGATTTTTGGGTCAAGATCATTCTCATCCAAACTAGGAATAGCTAAATCATCACCATTGTCCAACATCCTCATTGCATTGGCCTCAGGAAGTGGAAGCGTTCTTGCTGTCTTCTATTAGAAGAACCGTAAGAGATTTGGCATAGAATTCTTAAATGATCAGTGGTCATCTATTCATATCTGCGCTTGTATATGCGCAGATTATAGTCTTGCAGGATATGAAATACATTCTAGTCCATTATTTACATGACACAGTATTAAAGGCGTTAGTTAGATCCAGTGACAGGACCCAAAGATTGTGAGTTCAGTGCCCGGTTAAGGCAGTGCAGAACTTTCAGAGGGAAATTAATGGGAGATAACTGATACCTAACATCCATTAAACATGGCACGTGGAACTAGAACAGTCTACCCCAGTGAGCAAAGTAAAGGGTTCGTTCGGATTCCAACCACCTGAAGAAGGCCGGGGCGTACAACGGCCGAAACGTTGTAATAAATATGGCGACAAAGATGAGGACAATAGTCCGAATAATGTAGATAGTGTACATAATACCTTATCTCAGAAATATAGACAGAAATTCAAGTTCTAATTTCAACCTTGTCGTACACCTGATGCGGTTTGAAATGTGTCGGTATTCGGGTCTTCGTCAGATATATACTACATTGTTGACAAGTGTATTTCCGCTATCAGATCTATACGTTCAGTGAGTCAGATTAAACCAATTGTTCCTGTCTAATAACAATACTTGGAAGACATTTATGGCTAACCTAAGTCAACACAGCTTACTGGAATACAGAACACATTAGCCAAAAAGTAGGATAAAAGTAAAAAAAAAAAAATTGCCGGATATTGTGTGTTGATAAATTGTAATCAATTCTTTTCAATCTACACACATCTACCATTGCACAAGTTTTTTTGTTTTTTTTTCTCGCTGACCTTAATTGAGATTTGACGGAAATTAGCATCGGTTAAATATTTGCTTAATATCAATTTATCATAGGTTATAGTAAATTGTTACAACACACGGAAATAATTTATTGATCTATTCGTTGTCGATTTTTACTGTTTTCGGCAAAGCGACATGAATTTACTGATAACAAATAACTCCGATCGACAAATAAGGAATATTGCAAAATAGCTGCTTGGATTTAAAGTTGAGTAAAATTGAATAACTACTTTCGAACATGTTTATTTTATTGAATAATTATTTAACATGAGGACGTAAGTAATATGAAACTAACAAGCTGTAACTTGTGGTCACTTGCAATATGTTATCTTCTAGAATATGTGCCTGATAAACATGTATGAGTCACCGACCTCAAACTAGAACAATGCCAAAACCGATGTTTTCACATTGATATTTCTTTTAATTGAGTAAAAATATTTAATATCTGTCTATATTTCTGAGATGAGGTATTATGTACACTATTTACATTATTCGGACTATTGTCCTCATCTTTGTCGCCATATTATTACAACGTTTCGACCTTTCAGTATTTGTCTATTTTTCTGAGATGAGGTATTATGTACATTATTTACATTATTCGGACTATTGTCCTCATCATTGTCGCCACATGTATTACAACGTTCCGACCGTTGTCGGCCCAGACCTTCTTCAGGTGGTTGGAATGTCGAACTGAACCCTTTATTTCGCTCACTGGGGTATGCTGTTCTAGTTCCACGTGCCATGTTTAATGGATGTCAGTTATCAGTTATATCCTGTTCATTTTCCCTCTGAAAGTTCTCCAAGTTTTAAGTATAGCTAAAATGATTAATGTGATTAGTCATTACTGTAAATCTTTCCGTGACCTGCAAAATCGTATTTTGTATTGCTAATGATGGAGGACATGTGGAAACTGAAATAAAATTTCAATAAAACCTTACAGAATATAGATTTACTTCTTTCTAATCCTTTTTACAAATTATTTCTATCGCAAATACAAATAAAGCTATAATTTTTTTAAAGTGCACACGAACTTCATGGAGGCCCTGTATAAAGAGAGCTGATGATATTATAAGATCTTTGCAAATTTGAGGTTCACATGACATATGAAATGCCAGAGGTTCAGAAGAAAGCATACATTACCTTAACTAACGAGTATGGATGACAGATTAGGATATGAGATGAATAGATATGTGACAAATATTGTTTAGAGCGACAAAGGAAAGGAAGTCGTGGAGAACCATGATCATAAGCAAAGATAAATATTAAAAAAAGTATTACCCTGAATTTTCTATACTTTATTGACCTAGGCGCAAAGTTTTATGTTTATATGTATGTATGTATGTATGTATGTATGTATGTATGTATGTATGTATGTATGCGTACATTTTGAATGGGTGAACGAAGATAAATATAATTACGAAAGCAATGCCCTTAAATAATTGTCTGCTAAAAAAGGACAAAGGTGAAACTACAGTACGCCGATCTTTGTCAAGATGAATGTTTTTATTTTCTATCATCGATAACAGTCACCATCATCAGAAGATTTGTTGCTTCTAGGCTGAATACTTGTTCTCCTAACAAGGACATGAATCATGGGAATTGTACCTCAAGCAGATCAAGAAATTGGAAAAGATCCACATGAAGGATCCCCGTTTCATGCTGCGAATCCGGTGGCAGGATTACACCAGAAAATCGAATTCTCGGAATGCATTGGTATCAAACACATTTATTATCAAGGCCAAATTCCCGTGGCTGGGGGATGCTATTTACATGAGGGATCACAGCATACCAATAGGCCTGCTGTTTTGGAGAACTGACATATGGCAAAGTGTATAGAGGCCGACCAACATATATATATATGAAAAAATCTTCAAAGTTTCTATCTAAAAGAGACTTCAATGGTGTAAGATGAAACCAAATATACTGGAGGAGCTTTCTGGACGTATCTCATGCTGGCGAGCAATAAACAATAAAGCTGCTGCAACTTCTGAATATGCTTCGTGTCCAAGACGCACACCGCAGGAACAAAATACGCAGTAATTACAATAGTACCTCTCAACATTCACAGTGTTTCAGACTCTGCGCCGCAGGAATAGGGGTTGCCTGGCAGATTTTGCTTAGCGGTATATCAACCACTATGCATTAATTAATACCGAAATCTAAACATTTTGAATACAATTACATGTCTTCAACTAAATATATTTTGAACGCAATTGCATGACTTCAACTACAGATAAATATATTGTTGTTCATGTGGCTATAAAATGTATTACTTGTCATTTTGCTATAAAATATATCCTAGTTCATTTTCCTATAAAATTTATCGTTGTTCATTTTGCTATAAAATGCATTGCTGATAATTTTGCTTTAAAAATGTATTATAGGTAATTTTAACATAGATACAAATTGTATTTTTATATAAAAATATATTATTATAGTAATGTATTTTTATACTTTCGTACTTTTTAGTGTTTGCAGATTCACTATTCGACCATAGTTTGTATCTTAATAGATTCTACCGTCTCGGACTAAGGTTGATCTTGGGAACAACATAAATTAAAATGTGTACATTTTACAAAACTAAAACACTTCTCTTTTTTTTAAAATCATTTCATCGCAATCTGGACACTATAGTCACTAAGACGCACGGGGTAGCTGAGTTTTAAAAAATATGAGAAAAACCACTATTAAGGAGAGAGAAAAGAAAATAATAGAAATTAAGAAGACAGTATATGACGATTGGCATTACATTTAAATCTCTGAAGATCAAAGTTGCCTGGAAAGCAAGAAACCGGAAGAGTGTTTAATAAGAGAGAAATGTGAAAGAAGAAACTGTTAGCATAGAACTTACGGTTACGTCTCGCCATTTTAATTGTAAAATGATGAGTTATTAGCGCCATTCTACTACTGGGCTTAAATTCATAAACTCTTCAGGAAAGTTGGATATAAATTCTGTTTTCGCTGGATTTCAAACGGATTATTCTTCTTACAAGTTAACCCATTGACTGCCAACCAGAAATTAACACGTAATTGTCAGTTTTTACTATCTCTTGCTTGGCAGTTTTTGATACATTTACATTTGCATGGGGCTTATGACGGGTTTATTCGCAGCGATAATTTTATTATGAAAGCAATCTCATAAACTCGAGCGGAAAGTTGGATTTAGACTTGATTTAGTTTGATAATGTCAGTCGCTTTAAAGTATTAAACACTAAATCCACATAAACAATTCATTTTTTTTTAGTTCGACAAAGGTTTTAAACTATTTGATGCCAGTACAGGGCAATGCAAAAGAGTAAAGCCACCATAAATGGTAGTAATCAGGAAACGAATAGCATGTCATGGCATTTCAACCAATCATAAACCACGGGTTCATACGGAATATCACAAAGTCATTGGTTATATTATAACATGGAATAGTTTTAATGTAAGAAGAAGCAGAATCCGATGATTTAAAACACTGTATGAGCAACCCTGCTAAAAACTGCAATTTGACATAAAAACTAAAAGGAAGTGAATGAACATAACAAAAGACAAGAATGATATTTTCAGATAGAAAAAAAAAAACATCTAAATCAAAAATCGGCAAAATTTTAAAAAATACATAAATGTGCAAAGGAATATAATATTTGGAGATATAATTTCAGTTTTCGTAGGATTCCAAGCGGATTATTCTTCTTACAAGTTTTGACTGCCAACCAGAAGTTAACACGTAATTGTCAGTTTTTATTATCTCTTGCTTGGCACTTTCTGATACATTTACAACTGCAGGGGCTACTGACGGGTTTATTCGCAGCAATACTCTTTATTATGAAAACAATATCAAGACTTCAGTTATTTTAGAAAATAATGATAAACTAATTTAGGAACATTTACCTAATATTCAGTACTTGTTGTTTTTGACTGGTTGAATCATAATACATAACACTAATATGCGTAATTACTTTCCGAACAAACTATATAAAAGATATAACAAACTAATTCTAAATACAGTTTCATACAATTCAAAATTGTTTTTTCTTTGGTTGGTTGATTCATATTTCATATCGTTACTTCCCGAACAGCTTGATACTTTACTCAGTTTATATAACCGCTTAGCAAAAATAATTATCATTTGCATGTATTTAGTTAACGATATTAAAAACTGGAACAGGCATGTCTGACTTAGTAGCTTCAGTTAAATATAATGCAAGATATTGTTTGACTGTTCAGGCGGATGGGATCGGATCTGTCCTTTTTTGGTAATTTCTGATCGATCTTTGCACAAATGACGTGCGACGCGGCCTCGACGCTAAAATCTCACCTGATCCGCTCGATTAATTCTACAGTCTGCATGCATTTTTTGGGTGGTGGTCATTTCAATGTATATACTCTACTGTTCTTGGTTTAGTTGCCAATAGCTGTTTCATCTTCATCACAAACCACTAATGACCTCAAGTGACGTGGGTGGACAAACTAGCAAATCCATTTTTCTTCCTTTACATCTGGTGACGAATTCCAGTTTAATCCATTACATTCACTTACGTACTTATACCCTTGGGAAAGGTGTGAATCCTCTTCTTCTCCCTCCAGTTAAATAGGTAAATAGAGGGCAGACAGGGTTCTATAGCCTTGGATGGCAACTGGTCTCGGAGAAGGACAACTCTGAATTCAAACCCGGAGTGGAGCCCCGAAAGCGGATGGACGGCACTTTTTGCTACCTTCCGGTAACTCCTGAAGCCGCGTTGGTACCAAACTGTATTGGTTTATCCTCTCCTTTGGACTCTGCTAGCAAGGCCGAGAGAGGGAACTAGACGTCTAGGCAGACCTAGTTCTCCATATATCCCGACCAGGCTCGTAGCACACCGCGCTACTCCATCGTCTCTCAAGACGGACGGATGCCGACGACGTCCTTTTCTTTTGGTGTGTCCATTCAAAAAATTGGCCTATTTCTATGTAACTTTTTATAGCAATAAACAGAACAGACACATAGAGACGTACAGCATTCGGTAAATCCGTGTAATGTTATCATTGTAATGACTATGAAAAATATGAGACGAAATATTACGTGTGTAAAATGTGTTGCTATTCAACTATTTTTTAAATTATTTCATGATAAAGAATGCAGTAAAGCTACTAAGACGTAACGGTTACAGACTGTGAGACAATATGGGAAAAAAAAACATTATCAAGGAGCGAGTACAATAAAAAAAACAGGGATTAATAAAATATCAGCAAACGATTAACATCCATTTAATTTTTTTTAATATCAAAGTTGACTGGAAATCAAAAGGCCGGAAGTGAGATATGCGAGAGAAGAAAATTTTAGGATAGAACTTAAAGTTACATGTCGACATTTCAAATGTAAAATGATGAGACCTTGCCGCCAGTCTAGTACTTCGCTTAAATCCATAAAGTCTACGTAATAAAGAGGAAGTTTCATCGGAAATATTATCATAAAAATATTTATAGAAAATGCACAGAGAAGCCTCGTTACGGTCATGGGAAAATGATCAATAACATTGCAGATTGTACTTTCTATTTTATTTAGAATTTCGAAATAGATAGTAAAAGCAGAAGACTAGATACAACAACAATATTCAATGCAATGAGGAATGGTAGCCTTATAAATATAGGCGTGAACATGTACAGCATTGGGGTTTTTCTGCTAACACAAATTTTCTCGCCAAAATTTAAGAGACTCTTCCCCAACTCCCTCCCAAGTGGGGTACTTATACAACTTTCTGATATCTCGTGGTTCAACCTGTGCTGGTCCTCGTCCTGGGTATGACGATAAACTACATCCGCGTCCTGGGTATGACGATAAACTACATACGCGTCCTGGGTATGACGATAAACTACATACGCGTCCTGAGTATGACGATAAACTACATCCGCGTCCTGGGTATGACGATAAACTACGTCCATCAGCAAGGACTCTGATCAGGAGGTTTTGAGTAGCGTGCAACCACGCCTTAATTGCTGGCGTTCCCAGGTCCACCCTGATCCGGGGTGGTAGCACCTGTTAGGATCCCAACTATGGGAAAATAGTTAACACCCAGACTACATACGCGTCCTGTGTATGACGATAAACCACATTCGCGTCCTGGGCAAGGCGCTAAACTACATCCAACAACAAGGCCTCTGATAATACTTTTTTGAAAAAATAATGTTCAAATGTTTGGAAAAAATATTATTACCAGCTATATGTTTTTGAAAAATAATATTACCAGCTATACATTTTTGAGGAAAAAAATATTAATAGAAATATATTTTTGACAAAACAAAAATATTACCAGGAAAAATAAAGTTGCCGGTATTAAATGACACATTGAGGTTGATATGCCGTAAAACAAAACAAACCAAACCAAGCCAGTGCCGGTCCTGAATATATATGAATTGACCACTTGTATAGATGACATCTTGTGTGTCATAATTCTGTATCAGGTAGCTATGAGATCATTTTCCATCTGAACGCTCTGAAGAGCCTAACAACTCTAAGGTTATGCTGTGATATTGAATACAACTTCTTCTTTACGGTGAGCCCAGTAAATATTGGGGTCATGACAAATTAACTGCTTTTAGAATAAATCTCCCTTATTGACATTAAATTTGATCCAGATCATTTAACTATTTCCTGCCATGAATACAGATAATTATTTTAAATAAAACGTCGTGAAATTTCCACTGTCTAATGAAGAATTGTGTCACGGCTAATGTCCGAAAATAACTAACAAATGGCATATTGCCACCTGCGGAAATAAATGCAAATGAGTAAGCAGCTTAAATATTTCTGATTTTTTCGCTGTTGCTATCCTGTAGTGAAAATGGAATTGATGTCAACTTTTGTAATTAGAAACAGCAGGATATCATTAAGTAAGGTGTCACTGCATTGTCACAAGACGAACACATCTACAAAAAAGGAACTTGATAGACACAATCATTTCACGTATTTTCTACTTTTTTCAGTGAGAATCCATTTGGCTTCGTATGATTTATCGCTAGAAAAATGCAAACGATGCTTACAAAGAGAATTCGATTGAAAGAACAAATACTTTGATTTTATTTCTCTGCTTACATATATATATATTGGCGGGAGTAAAAATATAAAATAATTTTTAACAAAATATTTTTTCCGAAGTTACATGAATGTCCTTACTAAATATCCCCTCACCACAAGACTCGATAACCCCTGAAATTAGAACGTGTCAGAATAGTAATTGTTGAAACTTGACTAATGCATGGAATAATAATGCAAACACAAAAATGTAGTTAGAATAAAATGTATTGAAACAAGAAAGTGTACACAATATTTACATATAGTCTTTTGTATATTCCTGGGAAGACCGTTCCTGGAGAATGTGTTCCTAAGTCGCAGTCGGGCAGAGTCTCTAGTTGGATCTCTTGATTTGCCTCCCTGTCTTCCGGTACCAACCATATTTATATCGTCGGTACTCCGCTATGCAAATTAGGTGGATCCTACCACAACAGTAATGATGAATGAAGTGCGTGATATGAATAGAATCTAAAGTAGGGGAGTTTCTGAGCACAAGAAAGATACATTACGATTGATCCTTGACAATAACACATCAAATAAAAAGTGGGTAGGAAGCATTCAGGTTTTCTGTCATATATTCCCTTAGTTTCCCTCTTCTTTCGGGTGCAACACTCTACCATTATGTGGTCCTAACTTATGGGAATGATAACAAGTAGACGTCCTCTTTCGTTTCCCGCCCGATGACCGGTGTCCAGGCTGTGAATCATGGGTCTTCGTCGGATTGGGTATTTTTGCGGGAGAAAAAATTTAGTCGTCCGAAACGATCTTGTTTCGAGCTGCCCCCGAAGTTGAACTTATTTTTTGGTGAATGAGCGTGTGTTAATTGGGTTGCGTGTCCGACCCCCGGATTTCTCTTCTTATGGGTCAGCGCATATTCGTCTGCCAACATGATCATTTGATATCCGTCATCGACGGATCTTTCGCCCAGAAATATTTTAACATCGTCTAGAACGCAGCGCTTGAATTCTTCTACTAACATTAACTGTTTCAGTTTGTTGTGACTCGCTTCTACACCTTTGGAAGAATTCCATCTATTAAAGAATTGTTCTTTCTCTCGAAAGAATTATATAAGTCTCTCCATTAGATTTCCTATAATTGCGAAAATTTTGGCGATACGCTTCAGGCACTAATTAATATGCTTTTAAAATGGCTGTCTTTACTATTTTTTAATCTGCACTATCTTCGATAGATGAAGCGGCATAAGCTTCTTGAGCTTTTCCCTTTAAGGCTGTCCGGAGTAGTGTGGGCGATGCATCTAGTGACCAACTTAAGATTAACGCTATTTCCTCAAAATGGAGAAGGTATTTATCGATATCCTCCTCGCTGAATGCTGGCACTAACTGTAACTACCTCGCCAAATCATATCCGTTTTGTTTGTGTTCTGCTCTGTTTTCTATTCTGTGACGGGACTTTTCTTCGTTCATCCTGGCCATTTCAATTTCGGCGATGATTTTAGCCTTTTCTCTTTATATCTTTAGCCTAGCTTCGATTCTGGCCTTCTCAATGTCCACCTGGCTTTGTGAGAGATCGGGTGTTTCTGACGAGAATTGCGATAACATATCGTCATCGAACACATCATTGTTGATCATGTGTCCCGCAATAATTCTCGCTATTTGGGTCTTCCTATATGAACTTTCAATCTCTAGGCCTAATTTGTCCCCAACTGCTATTAGAGCGTCTTTCCCCCGGAAAGCTAACTAGACGATTAATAGAAAATCTTAGGACAGGCCTGCATGCAAATATGCCACATGACAAAATACAGTGAGCAAATTATAAACATGTAAGAGAAATAATGACTTATCTGATTGTTATCAAAATTCGTTTTCTCTTTTATCTTCTTTTAGTTTAATGTTTCTTATGTGTACTTCTTTTCTTTTTTCTTTTTTTCTTTTACATTTCTTTTATATCTCTTACTCTTTCTTTCTCTTTTCGTTTCGACCTGACTGCTTCTTCGGCGAAACTTTTTAAATGACCATTTTAACGCTTTATTTAAAACAAATCACAAAGAACGCTACTTAAGAATCTTTAAAAAAAAAGCAACAACAACAGGCCCATGATGAAAGACAGGACATTGAGTGTAATCGAAGAGAAGAGAAAACGGTGTAAAAGTAAACAGAATGGAAATGAACGGGAAAAGTATGGAGTAAAGACGGAAAGCAAATATGTATGTTAATTCCTATGGAAGGTAGGGAGGCTAGCATGCCTAAAGTGTAACAGGGGAGTTTTAAATTAGATTTTTTTAACCAGCTTCATATTCGCTTAATATTGTTTTTTTTATATGAAGGAAATAACTTAAAATTTCAGATTTTTGTTTTAAAAGATGTTTTGGATCCAGGAATGTCAAAATTGCTAATTTCTCATATTGCAGAGTTTGAAAATGCGAGTGTAATTGTTATATGTTTTGATCTTTTTAAAAGTTTTCCACCTTACGACCGGATCCCCGATAATTTTTCTTTTAAATTCCACATGTGGTTGGCAAGTTTGGTGGAGTATCTAAGGTTTGGTAGCTAAAAGAACGATGCATGATTGTACCACCTCTGCTTGAAAGTGTCTTCCGTGCAGCCTATATATGTTTTAATTAGGCTATTATTATTTGCTACTTCTGCTTTGTAAATTATAGATTCTGTTTTACAAGCGCCATTTAATGGGCAACTAATTTTCTTTCTACAGTTACATAAATTATTATTGCTATTTTGCTGCATGTTGGTTCTTAGGTTTCTGATATTTCGTCTTTTTTTATTTTTTCATCTATTTTACTCTTGCAACTGAAGCATAATTTTACTGTATGTTTATTGAATATCTTATGTAGTTCTGAATTTTGTGCGAAGTTTTTAGAAAGCAACTTAAAAAATAATTTACCTATATTACATTTAACCTATAAGTTGAAAGGTGGGGTGAACAAAATATTTTTTTCTTTTCCTCAAAATAGCCTTTGTCCAGTGTTCAATATGTTGAGGTTTTAATTCTATATTTGCTTTGTGGCCCTCTGCATTTATTTTACCTCATATTCTTTATTTTCTTCTCAAGAATTTTCATATAAGAGTTCTTTAGCCTAGACGTTATTCCATTGGGGATATGTTTAATTATATTCGGTGGGGTGGTTGGATTTAATGTTTATATATCTTAACTTTGCGTTATGTTTAATGTGCGTGTAGACACTGCCAGTGACAAGTCTCAATTCAACGTCCACGTAGTTAACAATGTTTTTTTTTATTTATATCGACTTCTATTTCAAAGCCAATGTTTTTAAAGAGATTAAGAGGCATTTTTCTTATTGTGTCATTGGTTCTTTTGTTGTCTGGCGCTATCATTAAGCCACCAGCTCTATATAGACCGTGGTTGTTTATATGGACGATCTTGTTTATTTTATATAAAATATGCAGTAATACATATATGAGAATGTATATATGTATGTGCGTATACCTACATTATATTAATATTAAATGATTATATATATATATATATATATATATATATATATATATATATATATATATATATATATATATATGTATGTATAATATGTAGAAAAATATAAATAATGAAATATACATTTGTTAACAAGGTGGAGTGACAGGACATCCCGAAGAAAAAAAGCCACGTCAGACTTTCACGACGACTGACCTACACTGCGTGGTACATACGCCCACTTAATCAGGAGAGTAGTGGGGAGGAGCTAAAGAAACAAGTTGCCAACTAGGATATAGGACAGCTTTAAACATGTTCAGACAACAAAACACCCCATGTGACTAACGCAGTGTTAAAATCCTCGACACTTACAAAAATATTCATATATTTATTGGTGAAAAATTCTGGAACGATATAGCCAACCAGTTTCCCTAGTCGTTGACGCAGCAATTGATTCAAGATAGCCGCTCCCTTCATGTCAGTGGATAGCGTTAGAGGAAAAAAAACGCTAAGTTTTGCTCTCCTGAGGGCCGGCAGAATATTTTACCTGTTGTGGTTAAATGAAACCGTTTTGATAGCGTTAACATTTTAAAGCCATTTCTTCCCCCAGTTAACCACTGATTGGAGATTCTGTTCGACAGCAATTGCTAGATTTACTTTGTCGGATCTGTCGGACTTCCTACCAAAGCAGGAGCATCTAGTTGTGTCATCAGCATAAATGCCTAGTTGGGACCTGATGATATGGTGAACGCCGTTTATGAAGAAAAGAACCAATGTAGATCCTAGGTTAAAACCCGTGGAGACATACGCATTAATATGAAATGAACTAGAAGTGGAGGCGTTCAGCATGATCTTCCTTACACGATGTGTTAGGACAAATTAGATTAAGCCAACTATTCGTTCAGAGACACCACATCCCTTGAGATCGTGGCGGGTGTCAGTGGCAGACTTCTATGGGCAGTGTGCTATCAGGACCTAGGCGATCATGGCTCTCCACAACTTTCTATCCTTTGTCGCTCTCAGTAGTATTTATATTTTTCTCTGCCTCTCCTAATCCTTTTTTCCAACTATTTACTCAAGCATGTTAACTATGTTATTTCATGTCTCTTTCCTGCCTTCAAAATGTCCCTTTAAGCACCGAATTCACCAAGTCTTCTTAACAAAATGATTATATAAATTAATAAGTAAAGGTGAGATGGTCTGTTTGACATTAACACCGGCCAGACTGATGGAAGTCAGAAAAGGTTCTTATATGAGCATTAAATGATAGCAGTTTTTTGGAGGCGTTAACATTTACATGCCATTCCTTGCCTCAATTAACAACTGATTGGAGGTCGTTTTCTATAGAAACTGACAGTTTTACTTGGTCGGATCTGTCGGACTAACTTCTAAAACAGGAGTAACTAGTTGTGTCATCAGCATAAATACCTAGCTGGGAACTGATGAAACCGAAAATGCCGTTGATGAAGATTGGAGTCAGTGTAGGTAAAAGGATAGTACCCTGGATGACTCCCACATTAGTATGAAATAATGTAAAACAGTCCGAGTTCAACACGACCTAAATTACACGAATTATTAGGAATGATTTTTTTAAGACAAATATTCGTCCTTTGACACCGCAAGCTCGCAGAGAAGGCGAGCATATCAAACCCTGTCGAATGACTTGGAAATATATTCAGCCGAATCTCGATATTTCTGGACTTATCTATACCATGATATACAACTTCAGTGATGCCAGAAAGGGAAGCCATTTTGATGATCTGAAATGAAGTCGTTTGAAGTAAGGTTTGCAGCCTAATACGTCGTTGGTTAGAGATCCGAATACATTGACATAAGAGGTAACAGACTAATAGGGCGATCATTTAAGAGGCCAGACGCTTTCCTGAGATCTTAAAAAGGGCAACTAGAAAGGAGGTCCTCCAGCAAGCTGGGAAGCAAGAAGCAAAGTGCAATTTGTGGTAAAGATTAGAGAGACAATCTAAGCTGTCAGGCTGTGATCATCTAGATTTTTGGATTTGCGTCTATATACCTTGATATCATCAGCATAGATTTCCACAAAGAATCGGTATATACACTTAGGCAGATCGTTAACGTAAAGATGAATGAAGTTTGGTGCAAGAAGTGAGCCTAAGAGAAAGTTTGATCGCTTGGGGCTCGAAAGACTGACCGTTAACAACTCTATAAAGGGACCTAATCCTTTAGCAGGACTTGCTAATAGAGAAGATTCTTCCTTTGATTTCATAACTGGATTGCACAACAACAACCTATGCCATACCTTGTCAAAGGCCTTTGAAATATGTAATGCGGTTGTCCTTGAGATGTATTTAGTGTCTTCTACCTTACTGAATCTGTGTGTAATGATGTTGCAATATTAGCAGTGAGTGGAACGGATAGAATCCGTATTTCTTTTCGCTGAAGAGTTTGTTGCTATCGAGATGATCAACAACCCTCTTGGTGATTATGGCTTCAAACCGTTTGCAGCGAGGTAGATGGATTTACACAGGTATGTGCGATCACCCGCATTCTAGAAAAGACGGCATATACTTGACACTTTCCACAGACATTGAAAGCGTTTCTCCTTCAAGAAGTAGTAAAAAACGTTTCGCAAATATCGGCAATAACTCTTCAGGGTCAAGACTTTTGATAAGACTTGAAACTTCCCAATCTGTTACAAAAATATTACTGAGATTGTGCTCTGTGTGACGCGGGAGGTTGGGGAGCAGAAGATCTTTATTATCTAACGTGGCAACCATCGTGGCGAAAAGATTTGCTTTCTCTGAGGATCACCCCAAGACTATTTATGATAGTAGATACTGAAACTTTGCCTCTATTGATAAATTGGTTGGAGATTTTCCAGAACTCCCGGGATCCAAATTGATTGCTTTCGACCTTGGCCTGAACTGTTTGTGCATAGTTGCACTTTTCATTTACTAGCATTCTCTTGCAATAATTTCAGGCAGTTCTGAATGCAGCGTGTATCCTACTGATAGATATTGTAGTCGTAAAGTTGAGCTACGGTAGCAGTGCATTCAGGAGTGAAGATAAGGAGACTGATTGTTTTTTTGCTGGAACTTTTTTCTGAGACATAAAGATCATCATCCACGAAACGATTCTTTTCCGAGATGAAGGCGGCAGTTTTTGAGGCAATATCTTTGAAGAAGGCTGAGAGAAATCCCGTGTATGATCTGAATGTTTCCCAGTCGGCTTTCGCCTACCGAAAAATAATTCTATGGCACGGCATATCAGGGGTCACCTTTGTTTTAGCATCGACTTTGAAACTGGCACAGACTAGTGAATGAGCTGACGTACTGCTGGTTGTGGTCGGATAAAAATGCAGCGAGGCTTTTCTCAGGCCAGGAGAGGTCAAGGAGATTCGCCTAATGTCCTGTTGCATCGAGGCTTAATCTAATTTGTCCTAACACATTGTGTAATGAAGATCATGCTGAACGCCTCCACTTCTAGTTCATTTCATATTAATGCGTATGTCTCCACTATCCTTTTACCTACACTGACTCCAATCTTCATCAACGGCATTTTCGGTTTCATCAGTTCCCAGCTAGGTATTTATGCTGATGACACAACTAGTTACTCCTGTTTTAGAAGTTAGTCCGACAGATCCGACCAAGTAAAACTGTCAGTTTCTATAGAAAACGACCTCCAATCAGTTGTTAATTGAGGCAAGGAATGGCATGTAAATGTTAACGCCTCCAAAAAACTGCTATCATTTCATGCTCATATAAGAACCTTTTCTGACTTCCATCAGTCTGGCCGGTGTTAATGTCAAACAGACCATCTCACCTTTACTTATTAATTTATATAATCATTTTGTTAAGAAGACTTGGTGAATTCGGTGCTTAAAGGGACATTTTGAAGGCAGGAAAGAGACATGAAATAACATAGTTAACAAGCTTGAGTAAATAGTTGGAAAAAAGGATTAGGAGAGGCAGAGAAAAATATAAATACTACTGAGAGCAACAAAGGATAGAAAGTTGTGGAGAGCCATGATCGCCTAGGTCCTGATAGCACACTGCCCATAGAAGTCTGCCACTGACACCCGCCACGATCTCAAGGGATGTGGTGTCTCTGAACGAATAGTTGGCTTAATCTAATTTGTCCTAACACATCGTGTAATGAAGATCATGCTGAACGCCTCCACTTCTAGTTCATTTCATATTAATGCGTATGTCTCCACGGGTTTTAACCTAGGATCTACATTGGTTCTTTTCTTCATAAACGGCGTTCACCATATCATCAGGTCCCAACTAGGCATTTATGCTGATGACACAACTAGATGCTCCTGCTTTGGTAGGAAGTCCGACAGATCCGACAAAGTAAATCTAGCAATTGCTGTCGAACAGAATCTCCAATCAGTGGTTAACTGGGGGAAGAAATGGCTTTAAAATGTTAACGCTATCAAAACGGTTTCATTTAACCACAACAGGTAAAATATTCTGCCGGCCCTCAGGAGAGCAAAACTTAGCGTTTTTTTCCTCTAACGCTATCCACTGACATGAAGGGAGCGGCTATCTTGAATCAATTGCTGCGTCAACGACTAGGGAAACTGGTTGGCTATATCGTTCCAGAATTTTTCACCAATAAATATATGAATATTTTTGTAAGTGTCGAGGATTTTAACACTGCGTTAGTCACATGGGGTGTTTTGTTGTCTCAACATGTTTAAAGCTGTCCTATATCCTAGTTGGCAACTTGTTTCTTTAGCTCCTCCCCACTACTCTCCTGATTAAGTGGGCGTATGTACCACGCAGTGTAGGTCAGTCGTCGTGAAAGTCTGACGTGGCTTTTTTTCTTCGGGATGTCCTGTCACTCCACCTTGTTAACAAATGTATATTTCATTATTTATATTTTTCTACATATTATACATACATATATATATATATATATATATATATATATATATATATATATATATATATAATCATTTAATATTAATATAATGTAGGTATACGCACATACATATATACATTCTCATATATCTATTTCTGCATATTTTATATAAAATAAACAAGATCGTCCATATAAACAACCACGGTCTATATAGAGCTGGTGGCTTAATGATAGCGCCAGACAACAAAAGAACCAATGACACAATAAGAAAAACGCCTCTTAATCTCTTTAAAAACATTGGCTTTGAAATAGAAGTCGATATAAATAAAAAAAAACATTGTTAGCTACGTGGACGTTGAATTCAGACTTGTCACTGGCAGTGTCTACACGCACATTAAACATAACGCAAAGTTAAGATATATAAACATGAAGATCATGCTGAACGCCGACACTTCTAGTTCATTTCATATTAGTGCGTATGTCTCCACGGGTTTTAACCTAGGATCTACATTGGTTCTTTTCTTCATAAACGGCGTTCACCAAATCATCAGGTCCCAGCTAGATATTTATGCTGATGTCACGACTAGATGCTCCTGCTTTGGTAGGAAGTCCGACAGATCCGACAAAGTAAATCTAGCAATTGCTGTCAAACAGAATCTCCAATCAGTGGTTAAGTAGGGGAAGAAATGGCTTTAACATGTTAACGCTAACAAAACGGTTTCATTTAACCACAACAGGGAAAATCTTCTGCCGGTCATCAGGAGAGCAAAACTTAGCGTTTTTTTTCCTCTAACGCTATCCACTGACATGAAGGGAGCGGCTATCTTGAATCAATTGCTGCGTCAACGACTAGGAAAACTGGTTGGCTATATAGTTCCAGAATTTTTCACCAATAAATATATTGCAATTGCTGTCGAACAGAACCTCCAATCAGTGGTTAACTAGGGGAAGAAATGGCTTTAAATTATTACCGCTAACAAAACTGTTTCATTTAACCACCACAGAGAAAATCTTCTGCCGGCCATCAGGAGAGCAAAACTTAGCGTTTTTTTTTCTCCGGCTAACGTTATCCACTGACATGAAAGGAGCCACTATCTTGAATCAATTGCTACGTCAACTATTAGGAAAGTTGGTTGGCTATATCGTTCCAGATTTTTTTCGCCAATAAATGTATGAATATTTTTATAAGCGTCGAGGATTTTAACACTGCATTAGTCACATGGGGTGTTTTGTTGGCTCAACATTTTTATGCAATGATATCAGTCAGTTCGTAGGCACTAGAGAAGTCTCGGCAGTACCTGCCTTCTTTATCGGTTTTCTTCAAGTGGACTAAACACTTTTTGCGGTAAATATTGAAGGTAACACAAATATGAAAATTAGTTGATGGCTTTACAGAGAGGATATTATCAATCTTATCAGCTATTCGTTTAAACATTACAGTTCCGTTATACTCCATCTCTTCATCACTGGTAGCAAGGTTGTTTTAGGATGATGAATTTTTTTATCTTTATTTCAGCGATGACGAAATATCCTCATTTTCTATCATCACTGATGGCAAGGTTATTTTTAGAATGATTGATAACATGTCATCATCATTCTGGATCATAACAACACGTGTGGTTTCTGCAATTCGCTTTCTTGCCTCCAGAAATTTGCCATTTCGTGGAGAAAATAAGATTATTCAGGTATACTAGAGCTGCTAAGTGATCCTTTGATCCTTTCTTGGAAGAACATCTCAAAACATATGGAAATCCTAGAGAAGAGTATCCGTCATATTTACCTTCAAATATTAGTGAGGAATTTATTGAAATAGTTGTTCAAAAAAAATTTTCATGTTGTTCAAAAATAATTGTTCCAGTAGATAAAAAAAATTAAAAGAACACCAAAAAGAACAAAAAATATCATTTATTCCCATACTCAACAGTAAATTAGAAATATTAGTGAATCGGCACATAAATAAATGTGAAATATATCGAAACTGATATACATAAAAAGTTAAATTAATAACAAAAATAACTGGGGAAGGTTTACTTTAACAAAAGCAGTTTTTGTTGCAACTCGTCAGAAATAGAAATAGATACTTCAAGTTTTCCGTCTCTTTCAAGTATTTATCGCCTTCAACTAAAACAACTTTTTCCATTGCTAACTGAAAACTTAGAAAAGTATTGTTAAGCTTCGACTTCTGAAGTTTATTGAAGCTTTCTTCCACTGCTTCAATGAGCTGGTCAACATTATTTGGAGCTTGCTGGTGCTGAATTGATTGAATTGCATTAACATAACCCAGATCAAGGACATTGAGATCAGGAGGCTGGCAAACTAATTCAATTTGCAAACCCAGACTTTCTGCAGCTACGTTTAATTCATCTGCAACCTGTTTTATTTCACCACGCTTCATGACACGATCTGTGGATCTTTCTAGCAGTGCTTGCAACACAGCACTACGTTCATTATTTGTCAATTCGTGCTTCTTGCAATTTCGTTTAGCGTTTCTGCCAATTGGTTTCTCTTCTCCCATCATAATCTCTTGCCATCGGGTGGTCTGAAAACAAAATACAATTTTAATATGGTGAAAATGTGATATAATTTGCGCTTCAAATTATTCTACCTGAATAAGCCAATATAAATACTTACTGTTAATGTTAACGGCAAACAATTCGATTAAGAATTAGTATATTCCACAAGAGATTTCCGGCTATGGAACAACTATTTCGGAACAGAGGAGGTATATTTTTTTTAACTTGATTAATTTTGGTGACTCCAATGTAAAATTTCAATGTTATGCTGTTTCTTGCATTCTGTCTTCCCACAGTTGATGTCTGGTCCTTTCTTTTCGCTTTCATTCACTTCTTTCTGTAGGAGTTTCTTTTCTGTCTCTGTTTCCAAAACTTTCGCATCTGCATATCTGATGTTGTTAAGAGTGTGACCATCGATAATGAATCCTGGCCTGGCTTCTATTTCTCAGTATATTTGACTCACTGTATAGATTGAAAATTCGGTGAGAAGTCATATCCTTGTCTTACAACCCTTTCTATTGTCGTATATTTACTAAATTCATTTTCTATCCGTATGTAGACGATTTGCTACCAGTTTCTGTATTATTCTCATATCCTTCCCAAATAGATCTAGCATCTCTAACTATTCTTTGTGACGTACGTTATCAAACGGTTAATCTATCATACATAGGTATATATAGCGATTCATTTCTATTGCTCTTTATATAGCTGGCCATTCGTATTCGAGGATACCCGTCTAGCCAATGCCTATTGCAGACATTCTCTCAGATACTTGTGTGTTTGCTCGACATCCACAGAGCTAACCTGTGATTTATACTGAAACTATGCTGAGAAGACCTTAGTTACAGTTTCTGGGAGAGAGCGTGTTATTTAGCGTTATCCACAATTTGACCACGCTCAAATCCTCGGTCATAGCTATCTACGGCCCCCAGTTTCACTCACAAGGCTTGGGTCAACACGTCGTATGGTTTTCAGGTGTTTTCCAAAGGTGCCGCACGCCGATCCAGTCTCATAACATCAGGAAGTCTCCTTCCTTACAAATCGAACATGGTGAGATTCGAACCAGAGTCTAATGGTCAGAAAGCGAACGTTCTAACCTCGCGCCCATTTGATCAAACAGTACTATTTTTACAGCACCTTAATGCAGTGTCCAAGTCACTTTCTTTCTGCTCTAATTTCTGCATAAACAGACAGGCGCATCCGCTATGCAATTTCAATGTATGAACAAAACATACTTAGAGCAAAATCTCGTGCAATTTCAATCTTGTGCTGTTTCTTTTCTGTCAACCATACATTCTGTCTTCATGCATTTGATGTTTAGTCATCCATCCTCACTTTTTTTAAAGCTACCTAGGTACCAACATAGATAGATAGATAGATAGATAGATAGATAGATAGATACATAGATAGATAGATAGATAGATAGATAGATAGATAGATAGATAGATAGATAGATAGTCTGGGAAAGATGACAATAACCTCTTCCTTGTTAACTTAGTTAAAATAATTTCCATCTTTCTTCATGGCAGATTATTAAATCAAGTCGAATTCATTACATTCACTTATGTAAAAAAATCGCTTGCGAAAGGTATGAATCCTCTCTATCTCCCCAGCTATGGGTAAATAGCAGGAGAGATCGGGTTCTCTAGCCCTGGATGGCAACCGGTCTACCGCAGAGAGAAATGGCAACTTTATGCGGGAAAAAATCAGCTTATCAATCATGCAACGAAAGATACATGATCGCCTACGTTTGTATCACGCATGGCACATAACTGACTGACTGAATGATGTGAGAAATTACATTATTGTGTGAAGTTGTATGAGAAAGTGAAAGAAGTGGGACTTTTGCCGGAAAAAACAACTGTTCGCTCTAGAGTTGAAGAGGTCAAGATTTATTCGATTAGGAAACAATCCTGCCTAGAGTCTGTTTCACAAAACATCAGTTCTTGGGAAG
This sequence comes from Acanthosepion esculentum, assembly GCA_964036315.1. Lineage (NCBI taxonomy): Eukaryota > Metazoa > Mollusca > Cephalopoda > Sepiida > Sepiidae > Acanthosepion > Acanthosepion esculentum. The sequence continues at coordinate 29,503,349 of OZ038488.1, forward strand.
AAGCAGTCGCAAAGGAACATACTTCTTGATATAGGAGTAAGAAAGCAATTGGGAGGATTCACTTTTGTGTACATGGTATTGCGTGTCCCAGATGAAGAGTTTACTGGTGGTGGCACCTCAGGAATGTAGCCCGTGAGAACACCTAATATGGAAGTAATAATAAAGCAGCGAGAGACGCGCAACATCCCCGCCTGAAGGAATGGGGCTGTCGGGTGGAAAATACGCCATCACCGACAAAGACGCGTAAATGCTTTTGAATTCTAACGAGAAAATTATGTCAGGACTGGCCAACTTCAGCCAAGATATGTCATAGATAGATAGATAGAGAGATAGATAGATAGATAGATAGATAACCAAAAAAAGTTTAGTTACGAAATTGCGTGTCCTAATATTCCCAGATTTATACATTGGCACGTAATTCCATCCACTGTATTATGGACCTATTGAATATATTTCACTGCGCTTGTCTCCACATTGTCTAAACAATGACGAATGTATATTGTATTGGTATCTAGTTCCTCTGCTTCTTACCTTGTTATATGTACGGAATCTGCCGTCAATTTTTCCTCTGTTTCATCAGGAGTTTTATAGTCTTTCAATGAAGTATTTTCTTGCGTTCCAAAGCATAAATCAACGGAATTACGCTTGCACTTAATTTATGATAGAGGCACTGAATATCACCCATTGCACTTTCGTTCATATTAAACATATACAGTGCTGTTCGATAAAAGTGACTCACCTGATTTTTTTTTTACTAAATGTTCTCTTCTCCGATGAAACGAAAGTGGAGCTAAATTCAAAAGATAAACGATCTAAAATCCGAAGAAGAAGCTTTGAAAGCGCTTTGAATTAGGCAGTAAGTACTGTCAAGCATCCGTTCAGTATAATGTTCTGGGAATGCTTTTCTTTTTATGGAACTGGTTTCTTAAAACCTATTGAAAAGACCCTCATGAGCGAGCAGTACAAGGGAATTTTAGTCTTGTCTGCTCCCTTCTGCTGAAAGGGTACCAATCGACCGGCAGTTGAGCAGCAAAGATGATTTGATTGTGAATTTCATATCCGAATGTAATTCAATGCTTGGAGATGAGATTTGCCAGAACCTAATCAAGTCAATGCCAAAAAGGCTATTCAAAATAAAGGAGGACCCATAGATTATTAAATATTTCGAACTATATTACCTATTATAAATAAATTATACCTCTATTATTCTTTATTTAAAGCTGTTCGTTTAGGTTTCTATTGATTACTAGTTGCAGGAAATAAGTGAGTCACTTTTTCTGCACAGATTTTTTCCGTTAATCTCATTTTTTTCCAAAATTATAATTTTCAATAGAATACCTTTGGGTGAGTAAATTTTTTTACTGGGTGGTCGAGAAGGGGTCTTTATATTAGTAAGATTACAAATTAGTTTGACCCCCCGAAAAACAATAGTTGAAAAAACTTTTAAGAAAAAAAATCCGATGAGTCACTTTTATCGAACAGCACTGTATATTAATTTTATAAACTGTCATTATTTTACCAAAAAGGAATAAAAAATAAGGCATTCCGTAAGCAATTATCCAATGATGTGTGTTCATAATCAACAGAAGGCTGCTAATAATTTAAGATTACTTTGTGTACATATTTGGTGCTGCGAACCTTTTCAGAAAGCTAATGCCATTACGTCTTCCTCATCACTTGTCTCTGCATTGTTTTATTGGCTTTAATATGCGCATTTTACATTTCACTTTCATAAGACTTTGATTACTCCACTGTCTCCTAGTTAACCACAACGTAAGGTGAAAGAAAATATTTGCTTTAATCTCTTTGATATTACGATCTGCTGAAACGGATTATTCTTTGAAATATCGTCACTTCTTCAATGAGGGAGAAAGCTGGAGAAAGAAAGCAAAGACTACGCTCTATTTTCTCCCTCCTTAAAATTCTTTTTTCTTCCTCTCTTGGAATCATTTCAAGTAGGTTTTCATGTTTGCATTGAAGTTGTGTAGCCTTAACTAAAATATTGCGTGGATAATTAAATTGTTTGTCTCAGAAGTTTTATTCACCATTTTTTTTTTAAATATGTATATATTAAATCTTCAGTTAGGCGATAAGGTTTCGTGGAATCGTTTTTACAAACCAGAAAACCGTTGCATGCAAATAAAGGAAGATACACACACACATATATAAATATATATATATATATATATATATCTATGTATATATATATAAATATGTATACATACATACATATATATATATGTATATATATATGTATATATATATATGTATATATATATATGTATACATACATACATATATATATATATATATATATATATATACAAAACAAAGAGTAATATATATATACATATATATATATATATATATATATATATATATATATATATATATATATATATATATATATATTACTCTTGTTTTTCATTATACTGTACTGAAGAATATCATGCTTTCCTTTGAAAATTAGTTGTCACAACAAAAGAAAGGCCACTCTTTTATTTAATATAGTCATGTTTAACATTTCGTTGCACAGTCTCATCAATGGCTTTGGGCCATATACCCCCTCACTTTTTATTGGACGTGAATACCAAGTGGGTAATTACAATTGCACTCTTTGACTCCGTCACTAAGCAACGGAGCAAATGTGTATTATCAATCAAAAATGTAGATAATTTAATTATCAAAATAAATACAAAAAAAACCCTACATCTTCCTTTAGTTTTTTTTTCGAAACATTAATATGTACAATTTCTATATCACCTTATATGTGTGAAACATTTATCGGTCTCAGTTCAGAAAATAAATACAAGAGAAAACAATGTGCATTTAAAATCAATGACATATTTTTAGTAGAAAAAATAAATCTCTTATATAAAGTTATAAATAAATTTAGTTTTTGTTTACCAATTGTATCCTTTAAAAAGTAAAGAACAATTAAATTTTATTCAATGACATATTCACCATTATGGCCAATGGCGTGCTGTCACTTATAAGGTAGAACTTTGAAAATGTTTTAATGTGAACAGGTTTTGACGAAATCTTAACTCTAATTTTCATGAGGGAAAGATTTCATTATCATAGTATTTTAACAAGGGAGATTCATGGAAGAATGGTTTATTCACCCATTTATTCCCCCCACACCCATTTATTCCCCCCACACCCATTATGGACATAATTATAATCATGATAAAATAAATCTTTAGTTCACGAACGGAACGGAATGTCTGAGAGGGAAACGAATAACAAACCGGTTTTGTTCTCAGAGATACTTCTATAATACTAAGACATACACAAAACTATATATATATATATATATATATATATATATATATATATATATATGAATAGTGGTACTCGCTTGGAAATATTATAATATATTATATTATATTGTTATAGTCCAATATCCTCGCACCACTATTATGGTCCAAGGTTAGGACCAAGGAAGAACAACACGAACACAAGAGTAGGAATAACAAAGATGTATTACAACAAAATAATAATACAAGAAGTTGAAGGTGTTAGTATGACTGTCAGTCTGGTTTGGAGCGAACTACTATTGTCTCGACTCGTTATACTTCTTCGTCTCGTCTCTCTTGAGAGGCGCAGTCTTTATAGTGTCAGGAAGAGTTCATTGTCGTTACAGGTAAGATTCCATAACACACACACACACACATATATATATATATATATATATATATATATATATATATATATATATATATATATATATATATACACATATATATACATATATATATATATATATATATATATATATATATATGAACGTGTCCCACGCGGAGAATAATATATTAGATATTTCTACACACCAAACAGAGTGTAAGGAGAAATAAAAATGATGAGACTTACATATAATATGGAGATTATCTTGTTTCTGGAGAAGCCATGTTTGGAACCAGATTCAAACGGACCGGATTCATTTATTATGTGGGAGGTAAGGACATATTCCACAAAGAGGAAACGTCGAGCCTTGGCTTTTATCAAATTGAGGACTGCGAGCAGGAATTTC
>OZ038488.1:29512381-29542381 GCA_964036315.1 Acanthosepion esculentum
AAGAATTATGGGCAATGAAAATCATATTTTAAAAATATTGATTTTGATATAGTATACGTAAAAAGAAACACTATTCCCATGTAGACACTTTATCAAGATTACAGTTCAAGAATGAAACAAGAAAACAGGAAAATACTGAAGACAAAATAATACACTGGGTAGAAACGGGCGTTCTTCATCTAAAGAGACTCAAAACAGAAATAAAGAAAGACTCAATATTAAGCAGAATAGTAGAGAGAATAAAAAATAATATATGGACGTATTGTTCGCTGTCAGAGTGACCCTTTAAAGAAACTAACTATAGACAATGGCATAATATGCAATGAGGATATAATAGTAACTCAACAAATACTGAGAAGGAACATATTAAAAGGAGTAGATGATGACATGTATTGTGGAATAGCAGCAAAAAAAATAAGACAAGAGTTACATGTCTGGTGGCCAGGATATGCAAAAGATGCAAAGGTTTATGTTAAGAGATGCCCCAAAATGTGCGGAAATAAATAAACAAATGTCTGCAAGCAAAAAATCACTCATGGTCCAATGAAGCAAAACCATGGGTTGGGGTCCACATGGATCAAGCACATATCAAAGATAGGGGATTATTCTTAGTATTAGTGGACTCATATTCAGGATGCCCAGAGGTTGTTAGATTAAAAACAGAAAATCCACCACAATAAAACAAGTACTAAGAACTATATTCTCAAGGAATGAAGTACCCCAGACAATAGTCACTAACAATGCACCTGAATTTTGCGATGAGAAGTTATGTGCGTGGTTAAAACCGATTGGATGCACCCCATACAAGACACCACCATATCACCCACAATCTAATGGAAGTGTGGAAAGAATGGTACAAACGGTAAAAATGGGATTAAAAGCATTCTCACCACTTAATGAAAGCATAGAAGCGTATCTACCAAAAATGCTCCTCAGTTACAGATCCATTCCACATGTGAGAAGAAAACAGAGCCCTTCAACATTAATAAGACAAGTCAGAGCCCCTATAATTATGTCCTTTGCAACGAAAGAAAATATATGATATAGAAAGAATAAGAGGCTGATCCAGAAGAAGCAAATTTCCTGATAAAAAAAGGACACAACACGGCTATACTTGAAAAAAAAAGGCAGAACATATACTGGCACATGCCGATCAGTTCAGAAGCAGAAACGAACTGGATGACGTTGAAATGGAAGATCAAGAACAAGAAGAGACAGAAGGTTACAAAAGTGGAACAGAGCAGGAAATGGAAGAAATTGAGAATGAAAAGACAGACGAGTATGGAGAAGTAAATGTAGAGAGACCGAGATCACCATTAAAAAGAAAACAAGAAAGACAAGAGTAAGGACAACACGATACAAAAATAATCAGGATTAGTAAAAGAAAAAACAAGGGTATACGACCTCTGTGATTCAGGAAGTTGTAGTGTCGTATGCAAATTAGATAGACAAGTATAAATAGAGAACAACTGGCGAACATAAGGATATGCCTAGGAAACCCGGTTGCTATTCAGGACACGGAGAACTGTACTATGACCACTACGTAGAGATCTATGCAAAACATAACAGAAGCAGCATAGGATAATGTCTCGCTTGTTTCGTTACATTGCAACTCTGGTGTTTCATTTTACCCAGAGGAGACAGTCGGCCTTACAGCTGAAAAACAAATGTGTTAGCCTCAATCTGATACCAATTTGTCCTTGGCTAGATTCTCTTGAAACTATATTCGCCATGATTGCTCGACAATTTTATAGTGATTAGCTATAAATATAATCGACGTTCACATTTCTCCTACCAAAACTCATTTCCAATCCTAGATATTTTTCTAAATATATTTTCTCGTGGTTAATCATAGAAGGTAAAAGAACAAAATTTAAAAGGCATCGAAACGAAAAATCAAATTACCAAGTTTAAGAAATGGTGATCCTGGCAAGTGTTAAGTCTCCTAAATATAATTATAATACCCGACGCCAATTGCAAATTATTTTGGCGAATTTGGGCACCAAGTTAAGCATTGGTTTAACCTCATAAAATTCCATGTCCTTCTTCTCGAAATTTGGTAATATGTATAATATTTTGTGTAATTTCTTTACAAAAATCAATATATTCAGATGACAAACAATTTATTCGCAGGGCGAAAAAGCAGGATATTTTTCATAATACAAACGTTACATTTAGTAGGTACACGTGTTTGATTAGAAACCTTCATTTAAACACCCGCCAACATAGTCAATCAAATGTTTTATTAAACACGAGATTAAAAGACGTACTTGGTGCTGACCTTTGAGATAGCACCTGCGGCAGGAAAATTGGGTCTCCGGCCCAAAACTAAAAGTACCTCTGCTCCAGCTTATAAGACAGCTTTGATAACTTTGAGGAAATAATTTTGAATTGCTTAAGTAACGTCTTGGAAATTCAAAATCAGACTTTAACTCTGATTCGAAGTATACGTCCAATTCCGACCAAAAGAGCGATTTGGATCGTAAACCCAGTTGAATCCGAAATACCAATTTCAGACAGAAAATTGAGCTCTTCAAATCACAAACTCCGCGGAACTTCAAAATCTCACCATACGAAATTTCTAAATTTAACACTTCCTTGACACTTCGAAGAATAAAAATTAACACTTCGACGAAATAAAAATGATTTCCTCAATTCACAAAGTTTTGGCGATATTTTAAGCAGAATTTAAAACCAAATTCTTTTAAATTCATAAAGTTTGTGTGTTTCTTTAAACTCAATACAACCGTCCTGGGTATGACGATAAACTACATCCGCGCTGTGGATGAGACGATAAACTACGTCCAACAGCAAGGCCTCTGATCAGGAGGTTTTGAGGATCGTGGAACCACCTCTTAGTTGCTGGCGTTCCCATGTCCACCCTGACCCGAGGTGGTAGCACCTGTTAGGGTCCCAGCTATGGGCAAATAGTTGACACCCAATCTTGTGTAAAAATAGGTTTTAATACCAGGAATACTTTGTAGTAAAAAAAATATTACCAGCAATAATTTTTGAAGGAAAAATTATCAGCCATACTTTTTTTTAAAAAGTACCAGCAATACAAACAGCTATACATTGTTTGAAAAAAATATTACCAGCTATAGATTTCTTCAAGGAAACATATTTCCAGAAATAGATTTTTGAAGAAAAACATTACCAGCAATAAAAATTTTGTCGGCATTAAATAACCCATTGAGGTTGATATGCCGCAAAACAAATCAAACTAAACCAAAATATACTCAATAATTTAAAAACTTTTGAAATCACTATTTATTTTCAAGTATTTTAAAATTTGAATTTTTAACGGTTCCATCCTCATCCGGGCCCAAATCCCAATCCTAAATGTTCGAGCATCAGATGAAGGTCAAAATTTCAATCCTGTAATCCTCCTGGTTACAAAAATCTATGTAGAGCAAGTCTGTCCGGAGTCAGTAGGGTTTCAGATATACAGACGAACAAGAACAATTTGCCATTTAATTATATAAATAATGTACCTCTGAACAGCAATCGGACGTGCGTTCCCTTTATCCTGGAAGAAACGCTTTGAATGAATACGTGCATTAATAGTTGCGTTGTTGCAGGTCAGTCCAGACGCCAGGTTCGGTCTCAGGGTGCAGCTTCTTCCAGTCAAATGCTTGCACCTTAAATATAATTCTTTGAAATAGTCGTTATGATCGAAATAAAACTATGAAACTTAATTGTAGCAGTAGGCAAATGTTATTCTGGTTGTAACCTTCTGCTGAAGACGAGCAAAGTAGAAGGGGCAAACAGTCTAACACGCGTGTTTTCCTTTCGAGTAGCGCGTGATTAATCTCTCGTCACTCCTTGTGCCTCTAGGGGTCACTGTCTTAAGGAAAACATGCCCTCTTTGTGTTTTCAGCTATGTCTGATAAGTAAATCATCAAGAATTCAGGGTCTGGCTTCACGGAAGGACCTTTGTCAGGAACGTTTGTACAGGTTCGTATGAAGTACACTCCATTAGAAGTTGACCTTCTTTGCCAAGACAATAACTGTCGAATCAATTCCTGTAATATTTTTCGGTTGTTTTCCTTTAACAAGATATCGGCTGATACTGATATTGCTACACAGTGAAACCTCACGGAAAAGAAATATTGGTGATTTTAAGTTAGAGCATTCGGAAGACTATATCTGCTAACTTACAATTTCATGCTCGAAATGTAATCAACCTAGTATTACTTATTGATTTAAACATTTCATTTCTTAATACTATTGTCGTTTGCTCATACCTGTACGTATTAATTGTAAATTAACTAAATATAACTGTATTAGTAACAAATATATATATATATATATATATATATATACACACACTCACACAGACACACACACATATATATATATATAATGAGATGTTTCGTTAAATAATTTAGATATGTTCTGTCTTATTATTCTCGATAATATCTTTTTTTTATATTCACGAATAAGCTTTTTTTGTCTGGTTATTGAAAGACGAGAGGAAAACGCCGTGCTGGTTCATAATGTATTTTATTCTTCGAGAAATTTCGCAATAGCATAATGTCATCATCAGGGTATTGTTAATTATATGGTAAGTTTTGTAGTGTTCATAGTTGTGAAAGACAAAATTTTGTGATCATCTTGAAATTAACTTTCAGATATGTGGAGTCAGGAACACTCTCATGGTTTGGCTAACAAGCACGGTTTAACGGGAGGTAACTAGGCATGTATTGGAGAGGATTTCAGACATGAGTAGTCGAAAAAAAAGGAAGAAGTATTAGTACGAAAATTGACATTTAAAGACTCTCTATTGAACACATTTTAAAAGGTTTGTGGAGTTTTCATAATTTATTTCATTGAGGTTAAGTTTCAATTTTTGATATAAATAGCTTCAAGAATATTCAGTTTATGTTTATTCATTTCGTGGAAAAGTATGGCGGTGTTTTCGACGAGGTTTTTCCTGAACTGCGAAGTGTTTAGAAATATTGGATGTGTTATTCATATGAAGACTTGGCCTACGTGAAAGCGTTGTTGTCGTGTGTCCAACATAGATATTATTTTTATCGTTGGAGATAAAATCACCCAGAGAACATTTAAATTTATTAACAATGTTGGTTTGCTGCAACACGCTAGTGGGCTGGGATGAGTCCTTACGAATGATTTTATTAGATATAGTGGATTTAGTGTAGTTTATAATTAATTTAATTTTTTACTAGGATGCACACACACACGCATGCACACACACACACAGACATATATTTATAGATATATATATATATTTTCTTTGTCATCCACAGACAGACTGTTTCGCTGTTTCACAGCTCAACAGTGTAGATGCGGTTGCCTCTAGCTAGGATCGAAACCCGACTGAATTTGCGTCAGTCCGAACTTCTCCCACTAAGCCATCAGCTTACGGTAAGGTGAATTTTAGCGTGTTTATTTTGGGATTCGGATAAACACACAGTGACTGAGAGTGACTCAATTATGATATATATATATATATATATATATATATATATATATATATATATATATATATATATATATATATATATATATATATATATATATATATATATATATATATGTGTGTGTGTGTGTGTGTGTGTGTGTGTGTGTGTGTGTGTGTATGTAAAATCACCCACAAAGATATACCGAAAAATAGATTTTAGTGTCCGTATATTATTTAACTAAAAATTTCACAAATATTTATGCAACATGTTCACGATTGGATTTTATCGTGACACTTGTGTGGTTATACTGAGGCCCTGCGGGACAACAGGAAATGAAATGTAAAAAAATGAAAATAATTTCGATTGTCGAGAATCGAATACTAATATGAGGGGTACAAAGAAAAACAAAAATGAAAGGCAAGAGAAACGAAATACGAGTCTAAAATGAATAAGATCGTCAATGCTACTTTTAAAATATTCAAAGTCTATTGCATATAATATTATAGTATTTGCGTTTTATAAAACATTAAGAAACAGTAAATTTTCGATAGAAAATATTCGATGAAAAGAAGAGAGTGCTCAACAGTCCTCTTATACAGCTGTGAAAGCTGGACAATTTCTTCACAGAGAATATACGAAACAACAAATACATTATTTACACTATTTATATTCCTCATCTTTGTTGTTTTGTATCATAACTTTTTGGTCGTTGTTACCTCCGGCCTTCCTTAGCTGTATATATCTGGATAAACTACAGTGAATTCCGAACTGAACACTTTACCTAGTTTACGTAGTTAGTCTGTTCTCATTCCACTGCTCATGTGTATCTAACATTATCGTTGATTTCTTAGTTTTGTTTTGTGGGGGCAGATCACAATCACTGCTTCACCAAACTTACAAACCGAGGCTTTTACCCACTAGACCAAGGGTCGGCAACCTACGGCCCGCGGGGCGGATCCGGCCCGCGAACGCATTTTGACCGGCCCGCGAGACTGATTATCAATACTCTATTTTTAATAATCTCAGTTTCACTAAAAATATTAGATCTGCCAGTTATAAACTATATTAGACTATCTGCCAGTTATCTTTCATGAGACTTATTTTACCAAGTTGCGTTGCCTACGTTTAATGTCAAATAATGGATACATATTTGTTATGACCCTTGGCTACATTAAAAGATAACAGAAGCGAAAGGAACGATGAATTGAAAGCGGCCAGGGAGGGACTGACATGCGAGGTGGCAGAAATCTAAAGACAGTTAAACATACGCGCATTATACATACATGCCTCATGAATGTGTGGATGATACCGCATATGTACGTACGTAAGTGTATATGTTTGCAACTATTTGTACTCGTATGTATGGGTATATGTGCTTCGTTTTTGTTTGATGTGTGTGTGTGTGTGTGTGTGTGTGTGTGTGTGTGTGTGTGTGTGTGTGTGTGTGTGGTTCGTTTGTGGAAGAAATTTTCAATAACAGTTTCAAACCTACACGTCATAATTTCATCCATTTCACTTCGGTTGATTTTTTTCTCTTTGAACTATTTTGATGTTCCTTGAGGAAAAGTAATTTTTGTTAGGTGTTTTTTAATTTTAGATTTTCTTTTGTTTTTCTGATTTCTCAATGTTTATTTTCATTATGGTTTTAAACATTTAGGTTGACAGGGGTCTGCATATGTAATTTTCCTTAATTTTTCATTAATGGTCTTCGTCCGGCCCGCGACCCGTCATTATAACACGGTCCGGCCCGCGGGGTCGAATGAGTTGCCGACCCCTGCGCTAGACCACTGTAGGACAATTTGCAGGAGTAAATTCACTTTAGTAAATTAGCTTTAAATCTAAGCTTCACTGCTGATTAGGTTGCCACTGTTGATGCTGCTGTCTCTCATTTTGTGACTGCTTCCCATGCTTTTGATTGCTGCCACTACGTTTGAAGTCTTGCTGTCCTTTATTTTATTAGCGCCTCCCATATTGTATTTATTTCTATGCTAGACCTACCAAGTCGGTTTTCATAGCCTAGTGTATGCACTGATTCCTTCTGACAACTAACTGTTTAACGTACTTCACTGCCCAGTATTTTAATTCCACAGAGGTTGATGACTACTCCATTCCCTATATACATGATCAGCCCTAACCGATTTCATTTCCTCACTCCTCAAAACGACTTTTCGATGTTCCTCCAGCTTCACTTTTATTCCGAATATAGTGCTAATAATGAGAGCTCCTCATCCCAAACATTCAGACAGAAAACAAAGATATAGTTAACGAAAACATTCTTATAGTAACTTGGACAAAATATATGAGCAAAAGAGATGCTTTCAGGAAAATGAGAACGAGAATAATACTTAATCTTGGACTAGAAAGCGATAGTTAAGAATTCTAGGACATATGGTGAGAAAAGATGTTTAATGCTCACAGGACAAAGAAACCCAACTAAAAATCTTTTGTAAATAAATGGTAAACTATACACAAGGACGACTATAATAAATTGATTTGCTTATTTAACAGTATGTCAACACTTTATGGGTCATTTAATGTCGAAATTTAATTTTCTTAGGAACTTTGATATAATAAAATATGATATATATTATTCTGCTTTCACAATTTAATACATGGTAGATAATACTCAGCTTTTGTGCATATACATGTTTCTGCGGACATAATTACTAGAGCTTGTGATATTTGAATTTATGTTGCAATTTTGTGAAATTTTATTTTGGGATACAGTTCGATTTCTTTAATAAGTTGTAGATGTTATATGAACTAATATCATGTAAGAGGTATTTCCTGTCAGCTGTTTAATTTTGGGGGGCGGCTTTCAAACTCTATGGTCATTTAATGGCGAAATCGAAATATTTTTTACGTAATTTCATGCGTACAACTAAAAATATTTTTTTTTAAATATCATACTTTCAGAGTAAATTTTTTTTTTAGATGTATATATTTTCTAGCTCATAAAATGTATTGTTATCAATTTTACTATAAAAATGCACTATTGACATTTTGTTTCAGGGGGGGTACTATTTGCCGATAGCAAACAGGTGCTGTCACACTAGGTTAGAGTGGACCTGGAAACACAGCAATTAGGAATGGTTCCATGCTCCTCAATATTTCCTTGATGCCGGATGTAGTTTATCTTCAAACCCAGGAGGAACACTAAGTGGACAAACATTACTTAGGGCTACAAAGCATAGGGAGTGGTGGAGTGGCAAGGTCTCGCGCGTCTTAACGACACGTGGCACATTAATAAATTCATGGAACGATTGGTAAGAGAAAAATATCTTTCTAGTATAACTGATGCTGTGTTTTATTTTTGAGTAGCCATCCATACGGAGCATGATTTTATGTAAAGGTTATCTTTGAAAGAGGTAAGTCAAGTGAAGGGGATTGTGTCTGTGGTGCATAGCCAAATGAACGTAGCGTGACCTTCCTATTTGACAAAAACTTACGAAATGAAAAAAGCCGCTCAAAGCAATAGTCCAATGGCGGTTAATTTCATTGTCGTGACAAAACTGACTGATTAAGCCGCATTAGATATTAACAAAAATAAAATCTGTTTTATTTCATAAACCCACGACCATATGTATGTAGAAGCATGTATAAAGATCGCGAACCAATTTTCACTTATACTACAACTACTACTAATAATAATACTACTACTACTACTAATAATAATAACACACACAAAATCGAATAGAGGCATCTGGAAATACTTCCCCATAAATTCACTGTTGATTATGTATGGAGTGCGCATGCCCACAATGTGAGCGTATGTTTAATGGATATATGAACATATATATATATATATATATATATATATATATATATATATATATATATATATAGTTGTTATATATTAAGCTCTGATTCTGTATTGAGCACTGTTTTTTTAATAAAAAAATAAATACTAAACAACTTTGGATCATTAATCTGTTTTTTTCATATTTCATCAATACACACCCAAACCAAAACACCAACACACACACACACACACACATATACATATATATACATATTGAGATAGATAGATAGATAATGAAATGTCATAGATAGATAGATAGAGAGAGAGAGAGATAGAGAGATAAAAAAACAAATTGTCATTATATAAATAGATAGATAGATGAAAGCAAACTGTCAATAGATAGAGAGATAGAAAGATGAAAACAATATATCAATAGATAGATAGATAGACAGGCAAAAGCAAAATGTCGATAGATAGATAGGCAGATAGATAGATAGACAGACAGACAGATATATGTTAACAAACTGTCAATAGATAGATAAACAGATAGACGTAAATAAACTGTCAATCGATAGATAGATAGATAGATAGATAGATAGATAGATAGAACAATTAATAGATAAAAACAAATTCTCATTATATAAGTTGATAGATGGATGAAAGCTAACTGTCAACAGACAAATGAAAACAAAATGTCAACAGATAGATAGATGTAAAAAAAACTGTCAATAGATATATAAACAGATAGACATAAACAAACTGTCAATAGATAGATAGATAGATACACAGATAGATAATGAGGTGTCATAGATAGATATATAGATAGATAGATAGATAGATAATGATGTGTCATAGATAGATAGATAGATATATAGATTGACATAGAATCAGATGATGAATGAGACTAATGAGTAAAGATGTCTGTGCCCAAATCTTCCAAGTAAAGAGGGGCAACTACAACATCAAGCTGTATATATATAAAGAATATTATAAAGTTCATAACCCGACGAAAAAGGAATTTCTCAAAAACCAAATCTGATATCTGGTATTTCCTTAGATCCTCTCACACACACACACACACACACACACACACACACACACACACACACACACACACACACACACACACACACATTTGAGATAAACTGAAAAGACATCTGTAAAGGACAATCTACACAAAGTATGTTAATATCCCTTTTGATAAATGTGCCTTTTTAGACAGGAGTTGTAGTTGCACTTATTTCTATGTACGACTAATGCCTTTTCTAAATTGTTGTATATAAAATCCTTTTTACTTTCACGGATAAGTTTTTTTTCATGTCTTCAGGTTTCCCCTATGTAATGTGAAGAGCAGCTTAGACAGTTTATTTTATATATACCGACTTCAGAATTATTATTTTTATGGGCATTTTTGTTCTGATCATATCCATAATAGTTTTCGATGTGGGTGTAATTAGAATGATATTGTTAATATTGGATAAATTGTTTTGGATAGTAGATATGAAGGACTTAGTAGCTAGCAGTATTCTTTTTACTGGTTTATTTTCATTGTTGTTATTGTTGTTGTTAATAATGTCATTATTTTGTTTTCCGTTTGTACATTTTGCATGACATTCTCGTAGCATTCTGGATGAAATAATGAGGCAATTAAAGAGTGCGCTTCGCTATAAAAAGAAAAAGAAAAAGTGACTTGTGTGTTTTTGGAACATTGGGCTTTTAAGGTAAGTAGTATGTGTAATTTAGTTGTCAATATCAAGAGATAGATCATTAATTGAACCAAATAAAAAGACAAAGGGAAATAAAAAAACAAATAGTAAACGTTTATAGATATAACATGTTTCGATTTTATTAAAGCTTCATCAGAGAATAAGGGGAAAGCAGGAAAGAGAAAACATTATGTTATTTTAATTTTTTTGATATTTTTTCTTGAGTTAATTAGAGCTCTCATGCATTTGTCTTGTCATGTATATTTTATGCGTAAATTAGTGTGTATGTAAGTGTATCAGGATTCTAGTTTGTCTATTTGCGATTCGGATGATAATTTATATCTGTTCCTTTGTATGCGGATGTGTGTAGTAGTAGTAGTAGTAGTAGTGTGTAGTAACAGTAGTTGTAATAGTATTATTTCTTATTTATCTATGGTAATTTCCCGCTCTATGACTTGTGGGGTGTTTTTACATTACACCGATTATAATGGTGGTAGTATTAGGTAGACATATTTTACATTAATTACGAATCGATTTTATAAAATTGGTGATGTAATATAGTGTGTTTCGCTTGAATAATACGATATTTATCAGAATCCCCTCGAAATATCTCCTACATAAGGAATTATGTTCTTATTGTAATTAGCTTAACATTTATAAACTTAAAGTTATAGCCAGTTTTATTTCAGTGTATTATGAGCAAGTTTAAACGGTTGACTCAACGCAGATCTCTCTTATGTTCATAGATGTGCGCTTTTAGTTTCTTTGATGTCTCGCCAATATAAGTATTTCTACATTTTAGGGACTAATTCTTAATTCCTAACATCTGAAATGGTGTTGAATCTTTTTTCTTCCTAACTACATCTCTGGTTTGTGTCTATATTTCTGCGATGAGGTATTATGTAAATTATTTACATTATTCGGACTATTGTCCTCACCTTTGTCTCCGTATTTATTACAACATTTCGGCCTTCTTCATGTGGTTGGAATGTCGAACTGAACCCTTTATTTCGATCACTGATGTAGACTGTTCTACTTCCACGTGCCATGTTTAATGGATGTCAGTTATCTCTTGTTAGTTTCCCTCTAAAATGTCTCCACTGCCTTAAACGGGTATTGAACTCACTGTTTGGGCCCTGTCACTGGATCTAACCAACGACTTTATCCACTGTGCCATGTGTCATTGAGGACATCTGTGTATGAAGAAAGCCGGAGCGTACAACGGCCGAAACGTTGTAATAAATATGGCGGTAAAGATGAGGACAATAATCCGAATAATGTAAATAATGTACATCACTGGTTGTCTTATAAGTGGGATTATAGACACTATTTTCAAAGTTTATAGATAATCTTTTGGAGATTAAGATTAGGAATTTTGTGTTTTTCATATTAGAAGTGGCCTTGATATGTGATTTTTGAGATTCTTGACTTTATAGTCTCTAAAAACTGATAAATAAATATATCTCTAAAGACAATCTAAATAATAAAGAAAACAAGTGGTTAGTTCTTCTTCCTTGATGAACTAATCACACATACCATGATAACATTCCTGAAGCAGCGAAATACGTTGCTATAAAAGTGTTTCCCTTTTCTCCTCTTATACAGTGCTGTTCGATAAAAGTGACTAACCTTATCCTTTGAATTTAGTTCAAATTTCGTTTCATCGGAGAAGAGAACATTCTTCCAGTCTTCTATGGTGAAATTTTCGTAATAGTGAGCCCATTCAAGTCTCTTGGCTTTGTTGGCTTTGCTTATTAGCGGCTTAAACATTCGTGTACAAGATTTGTAGCCTTGTTCTAACAGCCACCGACGGACTGTTGAAGAGGCAAGTCTAACACCTTGCTCTTCGCTTAGACTTGGCTAGTTATAATCCTATTCTTCGCAACTTCACTCTTGATTACCCTGCCAGATCTATCATCAATCTTTTTCTTTCGTTCTCTTGTTTCCTTCCTTGGGGCAGGAATGGCATCATTATGTGCCCTAAGCACTCGAGAGACAGGTGATTGCGAGGTTATAGCAATTTCTGCAATTTCTCTAGTAGACTTACCTACTTTTGAGAAGGCAATAATGGATGCCTTAAGGGGTTCTGATGCGTGTTTGTAACCTTTCATCTGGTTAGTGACTTGAGTCGCTATTTCAAACTGTTTTATACCGTATGAGACTTTCTGGAATATTCTGGAATACTCTAGATTTAATTTAAGCTCTTCTAGAACGTTGTTCTGAGTGTATTTTTAAATAGTTTTCAATATTTTGTCGAAAGCTCTTTAAATTTACCAGTTTAATCGTTAGAATGCGATATCCGAGTCACTTCTTTTGCACACTGATTTCTTTTCCCCAGTATCTCATTTATATCCACATTTATAAATTATCAATAGAATACCTTAGTGTGAATAAACTTTTTTCCTAGGTGGTCGGGAAAGGGTCTTTATATTAGTAAGATTGAAAATTATTTTAACCCCCAAAACAATAGACAAAAAGTATTTTTAGTAAAAAAAAAAATCAGGTGAGCCATTTTTATCGAACAGCACTGTAGAATAGGTTGCGTTAGAGGTACTTTTGATGAAAAACGAAAATTTCTGCACGACTAAAACGTCAACCAGAAAACTCTAGTCATGTTCTTAAATACCCTCGTCATATTTAGACTTTCATACGGATGTTAAACGTGGTCAGAAATATCTAAACTGTAATCTGCATACAAGCGCTTTCTAAATCAATGCCTAAAAATGGCGAGTTGATACTAACAGATTTAGCAAAGGTAATCCAGGTTCGACAGTGTATACTGACACTACAGAGTCACAAAGGACTGAAAAAATACCTGAAACCGCAACACTTGAGGACTACCACCAAATAAATTGGGTAGCGCATGTAATTCGAAAAGGTAATAATGACATAATTAAGATATTGGCTGTTACAGTTTTTTGGTACCACTGTATACTAGTGACCAAACCAAAATGAGCTGACTCATTTTATAGTTCGCCAATAGAAGTCAACCAATCAGAAGACTTAAAATATTTAATCCGACGTGTATAAAGGCGGCCATTTTCTTTTACTCCGAATATCCACTGCCGACCTCTGATATCGATGACCAGAAGAACTACTGAACTACGCTCTCCGAATATTCACTGGCAACCTCTGATATGGAAGACCTTAAGAATTATTGAACAGCTGCTACTAGTTATTGGTGGTGTTTCATTGAACAAATTACTTACTGCGCTGATTCTACATTCAGACCACGGTAAGCAAGTTTAACATGGACATTCCGCATTACTTCAAATAAAGGGTTAGGAAGGAAACACCCATCAACTCTGGAAGGAGCCATATATACTTGTTTGTGTCTGTAGCCTAGAAAGGATTAGTGAATGTGGAATAACCAAAAGGGAGGCGGAAAGGAAATAGTGATCTTTATGACATCAACAATATAAATACACACGAGCTGCGTGAATAGGTAAACAACTGCTAGTCGTAGACTACTTAGACAGCATATTATCCCCAATTAAAATAGTGTTCATAGGTACGGTGTATATATATATATATATATATATATATATATATATATATATATATGCATTATTCACATTGAGAAATATTTTGATGATAAAAGATATGCATTTTATATTTATGGTTTAGTCTGATGCTAAATTATTTTCTGTCTAATATGGACAATTATTTTGGTAAATACTTAGATTAAAACCGTTATTGAATTTAGCTAAAATTAGAAAACCCCGTGTTAAATCGTGTCTCCCCCACTAGCATTGTTGACTCCCTGGTGTTGTTTGATTATTCTTCTCGCAGTTCGAAAGATAACCTTTTCCACATCTCATCCATGGTGACAGGCATTGCTCAATATCAAGTGGTGGAGTATGCGTATCACAAGAATGACGTTTAAATTGGTCAAGTAACAGGACATGTAACTCCATTTGCGAATCATCACGCTTTTGAAGGCGTGCAGTAAGGAAGCGATTACGGTGAAGAATTGCATTATCATCCATAAAGATGACGTTTGAACGTTGTTGCCACCACTCATCGATGATAATCGGATCAATAATATCCCCGAGGTAAGAATGGAAAACGTGGGTTTAATCAGCAATACCCAAGTTCGTTTTCCTATTACAGATTATTCATCTGCATATCTGCATCATGTCGGTTGTACCACGATGGTTTGAAACCTTATTAGCCGCAGCGGAACTTTCACACTGCCTGCCCTTCTTGTTGCCAAGCATTGCTTGATCTAAAGTACTTTCACTTTCATCATTAAAAAAAGAACCAGTCGAACATTGTCGTAATATCTACTTCAGATGCGCTTCGATTGACTGCAGGCGTCTGTGACGACATCTGTCTGTTAAGGGGAGTGATATTGTAAATATTAATCTACAAGCAATATAGGGTGGTGAGTTGATCATTTCGCCGTATGCGTGATATATATATATATATATATATATATATATATATATATATGTATGTATATATATGTGTGTGTGTGTGTCTGTGTGATTTATATATATATGCATATATATATATATATATATATTATTTATATATATATATATATATATATATATACATATTATTTATATATATATATATATATATATACATATTATTTATATATATATATATATATATATACATATTATTTATATATATATATATATATATATATATACATATTATTTATATATATATATATATATATATATACATATTATTTATATATATATATATATATATATACATATTATTTATATATATATATATATATATATACATATTATTTATATATATATATATATATATATATATATACATATTATTTATATATATATATATATATATATATATATATACATATTATTTATATATATATATATATATATATATATATATATACATATTATTTATATATATATATATATATATATATATATATATACATATTATTTATATATATATATATATATATATATATATATATATATATATGTGCGGTACTTATGGTAAAGCGATCAATATCAGTGATAGACCTAACATACTTAGTTGTATGGATGTGAGATTGTAACCCAAGGTTTTACGCTTTTGTGATCCTCAAACTTTGTCGGAGGATCTCAAAAGCGTAGAAGCTAGGGTTACAAACTCATATTCATAGAACTAAGTATATATATATATATATATATATATATATATATATATATATGTGTGCGTGTGTGTGTGTGTGCGCGCTCGTGCGTGTACAAACACACACTCACACACACATATATATACACACACAAACTCACACACACACACACATATATATATAATATAATATAACTAGCACATTTTTATGATTTTATGTGTAGTAATCAGTAATCTTTATATAAACATGTTCTTGTAAAGTAATGTCTAAATTTACCATAGACACACTTAACTAGAACATAATTACCTTTTCCTAACATAAAATCGTAAAAATGTGCCATTTAATGACCAGTAAATTTTTATTCACCTGCGATAAAATCTATCTATCAAGATGCGAGAGCAAGCTCTAAAAGGTCAGCCAATCTCACAATCCTCACTGATGCTCTATATGTGACTTCCTTTGTAAATCACTAGCGGGTCTTAAGTGCCACTTAAGATTATCGCACAAAGTTTCATAACTGAATCAATTAAGCTGTCAGATCCTCAAACATCTCATATATAAAGAGTCCTTTATATATGTACAGAGTTGTGGACAGAATTATTCATTCCCTCTTCCCTAATTACGAATAAATTTGTATTACCTCAAGTTTTCATGGAAACATCATGCGCCTTTTTTCACAAATTAGGAAATGGTCGATTTGAAGGAATGTGCAGTGTGTCCACAAAGATGTTTTGTATTATAATGTTAAACAATAATACAAAGAAACACCAAATAACATTTAACACATGACAAAATTATTGACCCTCTTTCCTCAATAATTCTTCTTGATTATTGTCTTTAATCATTATTTATAGCTTCTTACAAGATCACTATATATACTGATGGGTATTTTGCTCCATTCTTCCTTGGCAATAGCTTCTAGTTGATCCAAATTTGAAGGACTTATTTCTCTTACATTTTTCTTCAAATATGCGCATACATTATCAATTTGGTTTAGGTTACGATTTCGTCTGGGATCAGCTAATGTATTACTTTTGCTGTCATCAAAGTATTTAGCAACAGTTCGTGCTGTGTGTTTCGGGTCTTTGCATGTTGGAACGTCCAGTGAAGCTCCAAAGGCAGATTCTGCGCACATTGTTTCATATTATTTTTAATAATAGCCGAATACTGATCTTTATCTATGATGTCCTGTACTGTCACTAGTTAACCTGGTCTAGAAGCAGCAAAACATCCCCGGAACAGAATGCTCCCACCTACGTACTTAGTTGTAGGTAGGGTATGTTTGTGAGCTTCATTTTCATTCCTCAATACATAACGGGAGTTCTCTAATAACTCTAAATAACTCTAATTTGTTTTCGTCTGACCAGAAAACAGTTCCAATATTTACTCCCACGTTCTAGATGGTTTCCTGCAAAAGTTTCTTGGGTGAGAAGCTCTAAGACATGCTTGATGAAAGCATCTGATGATACATTAAACCTTGATGTCATTACATCATTGAAAATTTCTTTTGTTGCTAACTGAGGATTCTTCTATACGTCTCTAAGAATTTTACTTTCCATTCTCTCAGAAATTAACCATTTTCTGCCAGTCTATAATGTATTATCAACACACTGAGTCTCGTTGTACTTCTTGAATTGTCAATGTAGGGACAACTTAAATGCTTGGAAAGTATTTGTAAGCATCAACTATCTTCAGTAAGAGCTTCTTGTCAAGTTCTGCCATCTTCGCTGTGATTGAAAAATGGTATTAATTATTGCGTTACGTCGTACTCACATATTTTCTTCTTCACTACCTTCGTGGATGTTATAGAATCAGGTAATATTTCATTTTCAAACGGCGTTTGCATTCAATGCCAAATTAAGAAAAAAGTAAGCATTACAATTTCCATTTATCAATATTATATATGTTCCATAAGGAGTATATATATATATATATATATATATATATATATATATATATATATATATATATATATACACTAAGTAGAGCAAATCTATGAACCTAAAGAGCCAGGAAAATCTACCTAGGTTGCACCTATGCGGATCGTCAGGTACGTTTACCTGGCTCTTTAGGTTCATAGTTAGATTTGCTCTACTTAGTGTATTAAGCACTTTGATAAGTTATTTTTACTTTACTCATGTTGGAGTTTTTTTTCTTTGGACTCTGATCTTGGATTCTGGACGATTTAATTTTTCGTGTCGGCTACTACCTGGATTTACTAAAAACAAAATAATTTCCATGCCTGAGGATGGCTGTATATACATCCGAAAGTACTAGCATATTAAAAAAAGACCTTATACAACTTGAAATTAATAAAAACAAGGATCATAACATTCATCGATTGATTGTAGGTTAATGCAACTTTCAAAATTTGTTTGCGAAGACGTTTTCGACATTTATATCATTAACTTTACTAATCTACTTTTTGTATGAATGATTCTTGATATGTATATATATATGTACATATATATATATATATATATATATATATATATATATATATGAACAATCTCTACTTATTTCTATAATTAATATATATATGATCACAGAATTTGAATTGAGATTTTTACCGAGGAACACAACCCCTCTAACTGAAAATGCTGGATCCGCCTCTGCATGCGGACTGTTGTCTTCAGCTTTATTGTGCTTATCCCAACATTTCGGCCGTTGTGCCCTCCAGGCTTCATAATTTGTATGTCGATATGAGTAATCTACAGGAAATTTCAAACTGAACTCATTTATTCTACAAAGGTAGATTGTTTTATTCTGCTGTCTATGTCAAAGAAGATCTACTTTTGTTTTTATTTAGTACTACATTGATGTTTAACGTAAAGTTGTTTTGTGTGTGTGTGTGTGTGTGTGTGTGTGTGTGTGTGCGTGCGCGTGTGGAAAGAAGATATGGTTCCATGCATTCCCAAAGTCATTAATGCAAACGAGAATGCAAGAGACGAGGCGGAAATTGCAACTCGAATCTACATTTGACGACCATAACCGTTTCCCTACTTGCCAGTTCTGAACATAACTAAATGAGTATATATATATATATATATATATATATATATATATATATATATATATATATAATATTTCGCTTTAAACTAACTAGACGATACCGCCACCATCAGATTTGAAATAGAAACCCCACCATAACCTGACATAAACTTTCCGTAGGTGACTGGTCTGTAGATAAGAAATTAACTCTTCGACCAGCTAACCAATATGGCCGCCCCCAGCCGTTTCCATAGTACTTAATGTTAATTAAGAGACCATACTTATAAACACTTGCAAAGCACAAGATAGCTTATTCCTAAATTGTCGATAGAGGATGAAACTGGACTCGACACCTTAATTCAATTTAATTTCCATAATTATATTGAGGGTTCCGGCTCTCGTTTTTGAAACATGAGAACTTTTATGTAGCGAAGGAATCATTTTTTTAAATATTATAATATACATATATATATATATATATATATATATATATATATATATATGTATATATATATATATATATATATATATATATATATGACGTTACACATTATGAAACGGACAAAGTTCGACAATTCTTTTAAGACATTTTCCTGTTTATACATTCCTTTTATAGATACAAATATTTAAGTAAATGCTCAGTTTTATAATAAACAGTATTAAACAACATTTACCTGCCTGAATATCCGAGAAATTTTCGTCTTCCGACAGGAATCGAACCTGTATCCTATACGGAACCGTCATAAAGCCTGATAAAAAGGTCTTAATATATATATATATATATATATATATATATATATATATATATATATATATGTCCTTTTAATGGGATGCAACCACGAGTAGAAATAAATTTCAACGAATAGCATAATCTAATTTGATTTAAAATGTCAAAAATGATTCAAACATCCATAGAGCAATCGGTTCTTATTTTTTAATCAACGTCCTAGTCTCGTAAGAAAAAAAAATCCATCTCTTAAAATTTCCAAATCAGCCAGAGATACGGTTCCCAACCAAAATTGTATTTGATCCCTGCTATAAGACGTAGAAGTTTGAGCTAACCAATTCATCAAAGTATTTTGATAGGCTAAAGCACTTTGGCAGACGACCTTTTGATCCTCCTAGTCTATCCGGCTGAGACCTGGCGCCAAGAGTTACAAAAAATTGATTTCAAATATACGCCTAAGATCAATCACTGCGTAGGATGGGAAACACGATGCCGTATCCTCCTTACACAAGATCAGTACAAGAAATTAACATACAATACAAATAAAATACGGAGTTGTATCCCTGTTAGCCACGTTCAGATCTTTGGTTGTGAGATTATAATAACTGCTTTTAACATTTAATATTATTAAGACCAATTTTTGACCAGTTTGTGTCGAGCAAAACATTATATTCGCTAATGTTCTTGAGAATCTAGCGATAATCAAACCGGAATTATTTGTTTGTGATAAATACTTGTGTATAAGCCGTCGTCCTAGCAGAAAGATAGGAAATTCTGAAAAGTTTTATATATGTGACGGGCATTCTTGTTATGTTTAGATATAAAACACGCGACTACTGGTTTTATTTGTCTCGTAACAATTGTGGCGAATATGAGTCCAAGTAATAAATAACACAAAACAAATAAAACAAATGGCAATGCATGTATTAACAAAATAATTACAGTATCTGTCTATATGTCTGAGATGATGTATTACGTACACTATTTACATTATTCGGACAATTGTCCCCATCTTTGTCGCCATATTTATTACAACGTTTCAGCCGTTGTGCGCTCCGACCTTCTTTAGGTGGTTGGAATGCCGAACTGAACCCTTTTGTTTCGCTCACTGGTGTAGAATGTTCTACTTCCACGTGCCATGTGTAATGTCAGTTATCAGTTATCTCTTGTTAATTCCCCTCTCCTGTTAATTTTTCCCTCTGACAGTTCTGCACTGCCTTAACCGGGTACTGAACTCACCGGGTCCTGTCAGTTGATCTAACCAACGCCTTTATCCACTGTGCCATGTGTCCTTGAAGACATCTGTGTATGAATTTCTGGGTATTACAAACCTAATGTCTCCAGCAATCATTTTTACCAGTGCTCATATTGCAATTGTTGCTGTTATCATTCATGTTTTACCAGAGCTCATATTGCAACTATATTGTTATTATCGCTTTTCTCTGGCACTCTTTATTTCTATGCTTGGTCGGCTCAGGAGATTTTTGTGACCTAGCATATGTGCTGATTCCTTAAGTTTACGAATTTTCCATTGGTCTTCCTTGTCTATGATCTCAACCTGATCCCACAGAAGGCAGTGATCTCCCTTCTCTCTCCATATGTGGT
The DNA here is from genome assembly GCA_964036315.1 of Acanthosepion esculentum. Taxonomy (NCBI): domain Eukaryota; kingdom Metazoa; phylum Mollusca; class Cephalopoda; order Sepiida; family Sepiidae; genus Acanthosepion; species Acanthosepion esculentum. The sequence goes on from OZ038488.1 coordinate 29,533,695, forward strand.
CAGCCACGTCTGATTTTTCCACTTCCTTTCGTGTTACAACTTTCTGGTGTTCTTGAAGCCTCACCTTAAGGGGGCGAGCTGTCTCTCCTTTATATTTATTTCCGCATCTGCACGGGATAGCGTACACACAGTCTTTAGTCATGTTCTCCTCTATGGGGGGTCTTACTCAGGAGAGATATCTTCGAAGTGTCGTCAAGCTTTTGAAGGTTGTCGTGTTGTTATATGGACCGCAGATCCTTTGTATTTTCTCTGATAACCCGTTCACATAAGGCAGGCAGACTGTTTTCTGAGTGTTGTTGTCCTCCTCCTCCTCTTGTACCCGCCTATCCCAGTTATTGGGGGGTGGGATGCTGTCATGTACCCAGGCTAGTTGCTACGTTGTAGGGTACTACTTTACTGACCAATTCTTTATCAAATGTCTCTGGATCGTCACTTATGACTTTTACTCGATGTTTTAAGCAGCGGACGATCCCTTTCTTTACGCTATGGATGGTGGGAGTTGAAATTGAGGTACTGTCCGTTGAATGTCGGTTTACGGTATACGGATGTCTTGAACCCATGCTCTGTTTGAGATATTAGAACATCCAGGAATAGGAGTGTGTTGTTACTCACTTTCTCCATTCTTAACTGTATCGAAGGTCTTATTGAGTTCACATGGTCCAGTAGAATCTGAACATCTTCCTGGTGTGGCCAGAGTATGAAGGTGTCATCTACGTACCTTAACCATAGAGTTGGCTTTAGAGATATAGATTCTAATGCCATTTCCTCAAAGCATTCCATGTATATATTCGCCATTGCTGGTGATAACGGCGAGCCCATTGCTAAGCCCTCATCCTGTCGATATGTGTGTGATCACATTCCGAAGTGTGTTGTTTGTGAACAGAAAGTCAACATCTCCATCAGATTATCTATTGGAATACTGGTTCGTTCTTCTAGGGATGAGTCAGAGGCCAATCTGTGTCTGACTACTGAGAGTGCCTACTCCGTGGGTACCTTGGTGAACAAACTCACCACGTCCAAGCACACTATCTGGTTGGATAGGATGGGAGCATATTTGGACGGAGTTTCGGACATATGAATGAGACTTTCCGATCAATGGGTCAATTATATCTACAAGGAAGCTACTCAGAGAGTGGCACAAAGCGCCTTGGCAACTTACAATCAGCCTGAGCGGAATACCGTCTGTGTGAGTCTTAGGGAGACCGTATATGCGAGGTAGCTTGGTAAAACGCTGCGATAACTGCCTATACGTCTTAGGTGCGAAGTGATTCTTTTCTTGATTAGTATCTGTGACAGTCTGCGTTCCGTTTTCATAGTAGGATGCATTTTACCTTGCTGTAGCTACCGTAGGGTTCAGTTCGGCATTCAAACCACCTGAAGAAGGCCGTAACGTACAACAGCCGAAACGTTGTAAAAAAATATGGCGACAAAGATTAGGACAAAAGTCCGAATAATCTAAATAATATAAATAGATCAGTTCGACATTTCAACCAATTGAAGAAGGCCGGAGCGTACAACGGCCGAAACGTTGTAATAAATATGTCGACAAAGATGAGGACAAAGAATTACAATAAACAAAATAACATTTAAAGACCAATTAGATAGGAGATATTGAAATTAAAAATATTTTTTCCATGTGTCTGAAATTTGTGTAGTTGTACGTGAAAATTTACAAAAAGTAACGGGAAAATAGTAAGACGTTGAAAATGAAGGCACGCGCAGCACGGGACATTTTTTTCCTGACGTGCGACTTCATCTTATATGCAGAGTCATAACAGAGGAAATGTGTGTGAATATAATTTCCTGCTCATAGGCTTAAGATGCGTACCCTAGCGCCGGTTTTTAGGAAAAACATTAGGATAGCCCACATCTCAAACGAACTTTACAGAATTTATGGCGGTTAAACTTAAGCGAAATTTGATATTTTTTTTGCTGTATATTCGTTTTTTATTGACTAAAAAGATTTTATATAATGTACGTTATGTTATGAAATCGTAAATTAACAGAGAAGTTTGAGCAAACGCATAGACATGTTCGCGCAAAGACGAAACAACCTTGCATCTAAAATAAGTTTACAGGAGGATAATTTAGTCTATAGATATAAAAGATTCCATTAACATGTGGTTGTATTTTATGTCAGCTTATTTCAATAAATGCTGAATCACGAGCGTACTGGACTGGATGTTAGTTTGCGGAAAGGCTACGATGGCAGGGACACAGGTTGCTTACAATTTTCCACACCAGCTGCCAGCAGCAGAGGGTTTTGGTGATACGGTCTTTCTTATAAATATCTGCATGTTTACCCATTCAGGATAGTAAATATATACTGTTTTTTGGTTTTAGGCTTTTTTTAGCCTTTGTAATGCATGAAAGGAGTATAATGGATAGCGGCACGGATTGGGGAATAGGAGAGCCGACTTCGAATTCTAGTCAAATGCATTGCATTCACTTACATGCTAATACCCTTGGGAAAGCTATGAATTCTCATTTTCTCCCCCACCAGCAGCTATGGGTAACTAGCAGGACAGACCATGTTCTATAGACTTGGATGGCAACTGGTCTACCGCAGAAAGAAATGTCAACCTACTGCAGGAAGAAAATCTGCATCGTCAGTCATGTACCAAAAGATACATGGTCGCCTAAACGTTTAACACGCATGACGCACAACTGACCGACTGCATGAAAGGAGTGGTGCATAGCGGTTCAGATTGAAGAGTTAGAGAACCGAGTTCGAATTCCAGTCGAATCTTTTACGTGCTAATACCCTTGGGAAAGGTATGTCTTCTTCTTATGGGTAATTAGCAGGGAAGACTGGATTCAATAGCCTTGGGTGGTAACTTGTCTAGGAGAATGAAAGTCTGAATTCAAATCGATCGGGAGAGAAACGCCTCTTTAAGTGCAGTGCATGTGGTACTCCGCAGAACCTAATGGATTATGAGATTTGCATGAAACAGTAAAAACCTTGTTTGGAAGCATTAATGATTGCTTCATTACCTGTTTTAAGATTTGTTCTATTTTTGATAACACATCAATATATGTAGAATGATCTGGCAAGACTATGTTTACGTTGTTTCTTTAGGTTTTTTTTAGAGGTGATTTCTCTCATTCAGCAGCGGGGTCTGGTTCCAAGGATGCCGGATTCAAGAGGTGGGACTGGGAGTTGTGTTAAAATGAATATTGCTGTCAGTGAGCAGACTAAGGGAGTGGCATTGTCACTGGAGTTAATATCAGGTATATTATGTTTCAGCATCCCGTAGGTCTGGCACTTTTTTTTTAATCGGTAGCCATTAGGTCATTGAACGGCTATGAGGGCAATGCTACATGTTGCTTACAACTTTCCGCAGCAGCCAACAGCAGCAGAGTGTTTTGGTGATACGGTTTTGTTCATTTCTTATGTATCGCTGCATATGTAACCGTTCAGTATAGTTATTAATATATTATTTGTTAGTTTTACGCTTTTTATGCAATACAGAGTCTTCTGTATTGCATGAAATAATAAAAACCTTGTTTGGAAGCATTAATCATTGTTTTATTTCAAGTTTTATGCATTGCTTTACCATTAACGCAATATACGTGTGGAATGAGCTGAAAAGTCTTTTTTTTACATAGGGTATTTTTTAGGGGTGATTTCAGTCATCCGCCATTTTCTGTAGTCCGGTAGTGGTCCTAAGAATGCCAGGTAAAGGAGGCTTGGCTGTATGGTTCATTGAGTTCGATTCTCACTGAGTACTCCTCAAGCGGCGCTATGCCAGACAAAGTTCAATTTTGTAAATAGCTACTCTGACGTATTGACATATATGAATGAATTTATTTGTGGGTAAATGTTTTCATGCGTACTTCTGCGTGTATATATTTTATGCTGGTCGCCTCCCCCCACACACCTTTTACATGCGACTGTAAGCAATTTCATGTCTATTTACAGAGGAAAGGGAAGTCTTTTTAAACTTAACGTAATTAGTTCCTCTAGAAATCCAAAGTAATTTGCTTTCTATGCTCGCTCCCAGCGCAGAAAAGAGTCATTAGTTAATTTATCAACGACTCTTATCTGTACATGAAACACTATTTAAAGCTTGGCAACATTTCCTGGTGACCCGGGAAAATTGTCTCTGCCGGTATAGTGTTTGTGTATTTTTATATATTTGGCTATTTTTATGAGGCATAGTTAGTTTTGGGCGTGCGAAAACAAAAGAAAAGAAACAGAAAGCGTGCTGATGTACCTCTTTAACTGATTGAATCGAGAATATATTCTTTAAGTGACAAACGTGTTGGTGTTTACTTAATAACAAATGTCCATGCGTTTATAGAAGTGTGGGATGGCCTAAGTGAATGAGTGCATTCGTGTATTTAAGAAGAGGAGTGTAATACAAGGAAAGAAACAAAGTAAGAATTAACGAAAGAAAGAAAGAAAGAAAGAAAGAAAGAAAGAAAGAAAGAAAGAAAGAAAGTGCATGGATGTAAGCTAAGGCGAACGCATGAATAAATAGCCTTGGAAAAGGCATGAATCCAACAATTCCCCTAACGGCTATCAGTTAAATAGCTGGGTAAACTGAACTTGCCTTGAGTAGAAGTCAGTTTAGGACAAGAACAACTCTGAAATAAAAAGAAAATACTGTAGAATAGGCAATATGAATCCAATCCATTATCATTCACAAGAAGACATGGCAATTCGCAGAGAGTAAAGGAAAAGAGTCTGTGGATTAAATTAAAAACGTCATATGTGTGCGTGTGTGTCTACGTGTGTGAGCCTGTGTACATGCGACTGTAAGCAATTTCATGTCTATTTACAGAGGAAAGGGAAGTCTTTTTAAACTTAACGTAATTAGTTCCTCTAGAAATCCAAAGTAATTTGCTTTCTATGCTCGCTCCTATTTATACATGTATACATGTCGTCTAAATTACGCAAAAATTATAAATAACACTGACATCTTATTATAACAGATATATTTAGCAAAATTACACAAAAACATCTTAAAAGAAAAAGAGTAAATGTATTCAATAAAATCGCCATCAGCTTCAACCACGGCCTTCAGACAACTTCGGGATCTCCTGCCTCTATTCTGGATGATCTCCTTGTTTAAATCGGTTAAAGTTGGCATAATCCTTGCCTTCAGTTCACCCTTTTGTATTACTAGAATTGTTATTGGCCTCTCGCTCAGCTGCGGCCCACATATACTAATAAAGGAGTTTGCAGTCTGGGGATTTAGGTTGTCAGATGTATGTGTGATGTGGTCGCAGAAATTGTCTGACAGCCATGACTGTGTTCCTCTGTTTGTGTGACATGGTGCAGAATCCTGTTGCCAGAAAATATAGCTTCCAGAAGCCACCGTCATGACCCGGGACAATATTACCTCTTCAAAGCCATCGAATCAGAGGCAGTGTGGCAAGATGAATGGAGACATAACGTCCCCATCATTAGTGATCACTTCATGCACCATGATGGTGAATGAATAAATCATCTAACTTTTCTCGAATCTTCTGCACTGTCCTCAGATTGATACCCAAACACTTTGAAATGTTCGTATTAAAGCTTCCTGGGCGAAGGCCACGCAGTAAATTATACCGTTTCCAAATTTATGGTAGAGTGAATTGCGTCATGGTGCTCTTTTTCTCACAGCCGGTGCCCACCTGGGCCTACTGTTGTGGAGACTTCCCTCTAATGAGGCTATTGTGGAATCTCCCACTTGCTATAAAGTTAGTAGAAAAAATAAGCCTCGAGGAAAGAGTGCTATAGCCTGTTCTAATGTCGAACTCTCTGCCTTGAGCAGAGAGGAACACGGACGAGGCTTTGCCGAAGGGTAAAGTTTCGTCCGGGGAAGTAGACAAACCCTGAACCCGTTTATACGGGTTCTAAGGGATTATTTTTGGCCGAGTATACGGGCTCGGAGTACCCACGGTAAACTCGGCCTTGTGCCACGTACATTCCTCTAGTGGGGTGGGGCTGTTAAATATTAACAGTGCTATAGCCTGTTCAACTGTCGAACTCTCTGTCTTTGGCAGAGAGGAACCCGAACGAGGCTTTACCGAAGGGAAAAGTTTCGTCCGGGGAGGTAGACAGGACGGACTCGTTTATGCGGGATCTACGGGAATATTTTGGCCGATCCTACAGGCTCGATGAACCCACGGTAAACTCGGCCTTGTGCCACATACATCCCTCGTGAGGGGAGGCTGTTAAATATTAACGGTGACATAGTTTGAACGCTGGTCAACCGACACACACTCCCATGTTCAATACTCTATTTATCTGCAACCTCTTGTTCTGTTATTTCTTAACCATTACTTGGCCACAACACCTACACTCCTTTACAGACAACAAAATCCAAAATAATCAAAGCGCATGTGATGTTTATTTGCTCGTATTTTCGGAAGTGGGACTGGCTGAAAATCTTTCAGCATTTCCTTATATAAATACATAGAAGAAATAAGATAATTCTTTTATTGAATAACACACTTTTAAGCCTCGAAAGTACTCAAGTTAGAAATATACAGTTGCAGTGATTATAGTCAGTGATGGCTGAAATAGAGTGGAAAAGAAGGTAGAAGGCCGTAGACATCATGAGTATTAGGAGGATATTTAACGACTGACAAGTGATTTGCTGAATTCTGTTCCACAAACTTACAGTTCTTGGGAAAACATATCTGTGGGAGAACTTCCTCTTGGCCAATATTATTGTTAACTGTCTATGGATTGAGAGAAAGTAATAAAATAAAGTTATACATTCTTATTTACTAAGGAAGCCAAGTCTTTCTTGTAGAAAATATTATTTCGAACACTACTTTGCAATATAAGGCAATGAAAGTTTTTTTTAATCATTTCGCCCCAAGCAAGGCAATAAAGCCACGAAGAAGCAAGGTGATCCTGCAATTGAAAGTGAATATAAAAACTTTTAAAGGAAACGAGAACCGAATACTAAACAGGGAACATGAGATAAAAATCTACTCCCGTAAAGAAACCGGGAAGGAGTATGAACCGAGCGTCAGGCGAACCTATCTACTCCTATTGAGAAAAAAAATCAATAGTAAATAGCATTTCAAAGTGCAGACGGAGACGTTAGACTTATTGAATTTAAACAGATTTTAAAAGGATCCAGAAGCTCAATCCTAAACAGAAAACAAGTGATAAACTTCTACCCCTGTTCAACAGACCAGAGGGGAGTATGGACCGAGTGAGGCAAACCTATCTCCTTCTATTGAATGAGTCGAATAGTTCCAACAATATCAATAACTAAAAGGGTTAACGCATGCAACTTAAAGGGAAAACAGTGACATGATTATACAGTTAACTTTGAACATTATGTTAAAAATTGCTTAGGACACCACTATTAATTCTAGAAAGGGCGATGACACTGTACTTGAGAAATCTCTGTTGTCAATGTTCGACTCAGTATTAATAGGTAACTAGTCTAGATAGTTAAGCATTATTATTTGCTTTACATCAGACTTTTACAAATCGAATAAACTATACAATGTACACGGAGTCGATTCAACCTCAAATAATCCTCACTATCTGTCTATATTTCTGAGATGAGGTATTATGTACATTATTTACATTATTCGCACTATTGTCCTCATTTTTGTCACCATATTTATTACAACGTTTCGGCTGTTGTACGTTTCGGCCTTCTTCAAGTGGTTGGAATGTCGAACTGAACCCTTTATTTCGCTCATTGGCGTCGACTGTTCTTCAAGGACACATGGCACAGTGGATGAAGGCGTTAGTTAAATCCAGTGACAGGACCCAAAGAGTGTGAGTTCAATACCCGGTTAAGGCAGAGGAGAACTTTCAGAGGGAAAATTATCAGGAGATAACTGATAACTGACATCCATTAAACATGGCACGTGGAACTAAAACAGTCTACCCCAGTGAGCGAAATAACGTGTTCAGTTCGACATTCCAACCACCTGAAGAAGGCCGGAGCGTACAACGGCCGAAACGTTGTAATAAATATGACGACATAGATGAGGACAATAGTCAGAATAATGTACATAATGCAAATAATCATCGTTCCAAATGTAAGAAGAAAGTACGACTTAGACTATTTGGGACAGACTCCTGCAGGGATGTTTCCCCAACACTAAAATGTTAACCTCCCCAATTCAAGAGTGAACGTTATCCTTATCCTCAATATCTTGACTTTCTAAAACCTCCACTGTTGTTGAGTATTACATTACCATTTCATCATTACCGCTTGAACACTAACATGAGTACATCTCGAACATTTTACTCTTTTGAATTCCAGTATTAAAATGTAAGATACCCAGCCATTAACCAGTATTTCATACCTAAGCCTACCTTAGTGTGGCACAAGGCCGAAATTATAGGGCATTCAGTGAAGTTCTTACGCACTCAGTCAGTTATGTGGCATGCGTGATACACACTTAGGCGATCATATATCTTTCGATACATGACTGACGAGGCAGATATTTTTCCCTCAGTTTTTCTTTTTGCTTTAGACCAGAAGAAGCCGGTCTGTCCTGCTATTTACCCATAGCTGGGGAGAGAAGAAGATGAATCCCAAGGTATTAGCACGAAAGTGAATGCAGTGGATTCGCCTTGAATTCGAACTCGGCTCTCCGATTCCTCAATTCGAGCCGCTATCCATTTCACCACCGTGCCTCCTCAATTCTTACTCTTACGCACTACTTACTCAATAATAATAATAATAATAATAAAGCCTAGTGACTACATT
>OZ038488.1:29549881-29597381 GCA_964036315.1 Acanthosepion esculentum
TGCCAACGTGTCCCCAGCTGTTCAATGCCCTTGCGGTAGAACTCGTGGGGTTTTGACGCAAAGCAGTCCGTGAGGGCTTTGCTCAAGTCTGCTTCATTAGTGAAGGATTTACCACGAAGATAATTATCCAGGAAGTGGAAGAGGTTGTAATCGGATGGCGCAAGGTCAGGTAAATAAGGTGGATGGCACAAAGTTGCCCACCCAAGTTGCTGTATGCTATCCCTGACCACTCGCGTGACATGCGGCCTGGCGTTGTCATGGAGGTAAAGCACACCTTTGAGATTCACCTGTGCTGGCTCCTTCTAGCGCAATGCCTGTTGCGCACGTTTCAATTGCTGCGAGTATAGGTCTCCAGTGACCGTTTGGCCCGTTGGCGGCACTTCATAATGAACCACTTGACGACCCGTCCACCAGACACAAAGCATAATTTTTCGTGCGTGCATAGGCGGTCTTGCGGTGTGAGGGACAGCATCCTGATGAGACAACCGAAGTCTGGAACGCTTGGGAGTTTCGTACAGAACCCACTTTTCATCACTTGTAAGCACTCGATTGAATAAGGATGCGGTACGGTGGCGAGAAAGCAGCGATACGCAGGCTGCCACTCGTTGTCCCTTGTGGACCTCCAACAGCGTTTGTGGAACCCAATTGCTCAGTTTGTACGTCTTACCTAGGCGGTGAAGGTGAAGTCTAACTGTTTCATCAGAAACGTTGAACTGTCTTGCAAGTTAACCACACGTTAGACTACTGTCCTCTTCAATGGCCACCTTCAGGACTCCGCCATTCAAGACCTGTGGTCGTCCACTGCGAGGCTCGTCATGGAGAGACAAATCTCCCGACTTGAATTTTCGAAACCAACGCCTTGCAGTACATTCATCCACAGCACTATCCCCAAACGCTTGACATATGCGGCGACTTGATGCAGCTGCTGATAAGCCCACTTAGAAGTCGTAAAGCAAACAGCCCGGAACGAGATCTCTAGACACTTCCATCCTTCTCTCAGCTGACCGGCTTATAACTGGTGGTCGGGCACGTGCCCATGTTTTTTTATAATGTCTGATGTTCCTACTTCCGGATGTCCGAATTTGAAAACAATTGCTACACGCATTTCGTATATATTTCAACTTCATTCAATGACTAATAAAAAAACGGACAGAACTTTTTTGGTTACCTTGTATATATATATATTATTCCAGGATCATTTTCAAACATTTTAAAAAAATGATCTTTCTAACCTTGAGTAAAAAGCTGTATCACAGGTTTCACGTACGATTTCATTTTCAAGTCTTTTTTCAGAGCTCTTTGGACTTTCATAGCTGTAACTCTTTTCTCACGTGAAAAGCGTTTTATGGATTGACTTGGATCTTTTCTAATAGACGTATTTAGCTCTAAGTTGAAACGATGATTCCTCTTCCTGTTGTTACCTCCTGATCCAGGTTTTCACGCTACTGTTCCATCTCGCTACTTATTCACCGTTCTCTTGTTGTTTCTTGAATGAAATTTGAAGCTTGAAACCACAGTATGAATGTAAATATCATCACTGAAGGCCTGAATCATCCTTTTCCTCTCACCATTGCTCATTTGGGAAGACAGTGGAACTTGTTCTCTATTTAGCTAAATAATTCAAGGGGTTTTTCAGTGGTTCTTATGAGAAATGATGTCAAGATGGCTCAATTAGTTTAGTGTTTTTTTTCTTGTTTATTTAGATATTTAACATTTTGTGGGATGTAAAATTTTGTCGTTACACGATATCGACAATTTAGCAGTTACTCCCGATATATATATATATATATAAATTATGCTCCTACATAATATATATGTGTGTGTGTGTTTATATATACACATATATATGTAGCAGCATAATGCTCAACAGTATCTTTATACTCTAGGCCAAATTCAAAATGCAGGCATACTGATACATACGTACAATAGCCCCAGAGAATCTTTTTTCTTTTCAAATTCTCCAAATATCGGTTGAGGTGTTAGTTTGGATCATGATATATGCGCATGATATATGCGTATGATATATGTGCAGCTCTTGACCAAAAGGAAATTTTCTGTGTCCGGTCATCTCCAGTCTTGTAGACTAGATGTATAATTTGAGTATCAAAATACACTTGTTATTCTTGTACCGCTTATAGACGCTAGCTGTGATTATAGACATAATTTTCTACCTTAAACCTGCTACTCTCTTGTTAAATCGAGCTGCTAATCCCTATGCAAAATGCATAGCCTACTGGAAATATTCTGAAATTGCCATTATTTATTTCTGTTTTCTATAACAGCATCCACAGAAAGCGTAATAATTCGGGTTAATTTTATCGCAGTGCGAGGAAAATATTTGATATTACAAAATATGTTCATATGTTCCACGTTTAATTTTTAAAAAATAATATCTAATATTATTATATTTTTCTAAATGAATTCTGTTATTAACTATATTATATGATATCGTTTTTTTTTATAAAACATTGATTTCTGCAGAATGTTATAATCGGTGCTATTCATAGGTTCGTAAAAAACTGGTACAAGTTTCTACCAATACAGTATTAATGCATCGTTTCAAAATGGGAAAGTTGATATTAATATCTTAATTTTAAACATTTCTATTTTTTTAATATTCCATGAAAAACAAATGTTAAATTTAAATTTCATCGTTCCCCCATCTTTAGAATTTCCCCTCGTTGCATGATTATAAATTCAGGAAGAATTTCTGTACATTTCGTCAATCCCCATGTCGGATGTTCTTTGATAAATTTACGATAAATCGGCGCTCAGAATCAGTGACTTGTTTAGCCATACGAGAAGGGCTGAACGAAAGACGAAAGTTGTCAGCAAATAACCTTTAAATGACGAGTAACAAGATCGAACAGCAATTAATCAATCAAAAAAGATCCAATCAGAGTTCAGTAATTATGCGAGGGTAGTATGACTACTCAACCTCATGAATATTCAAGAAATTTATTCAAGGTTATTCAAGGTCAAATATTCCTGAAAGATAAAACAATGAAAATGAAATATTCGCCATTTTACTGAGCACGCTGTATTAAATTCTGGCATACATCCGTAAATACATAGATAGATGTTCCCGATTGCGTTCTTACTACTTCATTTATATAGATAAATTATATAGGCATACGTCCATACATAATACATACATACTTACATATATATATATGTATATATATATATAATGTATGGACGTGTATATATATATATATATATATATATAAGTTTAATATTTTATATTAATAGGATCTACTTGGATTACTTACCCACGGATTTTTACCTATTCATATCTATCTATCTATCTAGATATATATATATATATATATATATATATATATATATATATAGAGAGAGAGAGAGAGAGAGAGAGAGAGAGAGAGAGAGAGATAGTGAGTGAGTGATATAGATATCAATGTATTTTTCATCAATCTCACAGAGCTATATCACATTAAACATTAAGGAATACTCGCATTAGATTAGATGCCCTGTTTATTTATGTAACAGCATATTTAGCAATTTTCGTCAACCTTCTTGAATTTTCAAGAAATCTTAATAAAGACCAAATTACACTCTCCGATAACATTTGCACATCCGTTACTCAGGACAGAGGAAGCTTCCGTTAAAACCAGTACCCCTTAACAAACAATGAGAGTTCGCTTGAAGGCACTAAATTTGGCCCCGGCTGCTCTTCTTGGCCAAGTTGGTTTAGGCGTACCGTAACTAGATGGATGGCCGCTTAGAGATACCAGATTCTGTAAGTTAGGATATGCTGCTGGTGTTACGAATAATACTACAGTTGGTTTCGAAATATTAAGCCATAAGCAAATAATTCTGGGAAAGTTATGAATCCACTTCTTAACCCCCAGCTATGAGGTAATTAGTTGGTCTTGTATCATAAAATCATTATTATATATCCCCAACGCCAATAAAAGCTTTTAATATCTAAAGTTATTTTCTGGTGTTTAGATAACCTGAAAAGATTCATAAACGATAAAAAAACAATTAAGTCAACCGAATTGTTAAAGATAAAAAGAAAGATGCATGCGTACAAGAACAAACACATTCATGGTCGTGATATAGATAGATATAGAGATGTTACTGCTTAATAGATAGATAGATAGATAGATAGATAGATAGATAGATAAATAGATAGAAACGCTTACTTAACATAGATATATGGAAATATGTACTTAAGATATAAAATTACATATATATATATATGTGTGTGTGTGTGTGTGTGTGTGTGTGTGTGTGAAGAAGTAATACGGCTTAATTAATATTATAAAATAGTCATTCAAAGAATAGACCAATAAAGTTAATGCAATCAATAGCGAATTCACTTCCCTAACAGATTAAGATGACATTAACTTACTGACCATGTGTATATATATATATGTATTATGAAATGGATGAATCAGGCAGTTATTTAATATATTTTCTGCTTCTTTTAATAGATATTTAATAGATACAATTTATTTAAGTAAATGCTCCGTTTTTTTTTTGTTTTTTTTTCTTTAATTAAACAGTATTAATTACATTTACCGTCCTGAATGTTCGACTCATTTCGTAGAAAATAGGGTCCCTCCGACAGGGATCGAACCTTAAACTCTAATGTAAACCGTCATTTGATCTGATATGCTATTAATCTTTCAGCCACAGAGAAGTACCTGGTTAACAAAGTCCGAATTACTGTTTATAAACACACATTATCGACAATCTTTCACTTTCACAGACACACACACAATATATATATATATATATATTCCCTGTGAAAACAGCATTAGTGTTTGTTGGGGCTCGGTGTTATTTGTCTCTAGCTCTTTGTGTTCAATTTTTTTTCCTTCTCCTTCTCATTACACATTTTCTGTTGTTTTTTATTTCAGTTAAATCTCCCGTGGAGGCCTGAAGAGCGGGAGCGAAACCGGTTGCTTCGCTTTTAACATGTCTTGCAATATAAAGCTGCACACTTTTATTTCTGATATATATATATATATATATAAAATTATTTGCGAACAATTGTCCATCTTAATAAAGAACACACACATATGTGCGGGTGAAATGTTCTTTATTAAGATACTTACGTCAACGTTCCTGATTATTTATTGATAGATATTCCTCTCTTGAATTGCCAGAGAAATGTATTAATTAATTGAAAGATGTCAAGGGTCAAACTGGGTTTATGTTAAATGATCATACTTCGAAATTTTGCACCATGCTCCCAAAATGTTAGCCGTAAATTTGGAGTTTACTTACTTTTTCATTGGTAGTGTAGTCAGCTGTCGACATGTAGAAGTTGGTTGCATCCGTCTGGAGAAATAATGAAGTTAAAAAAGTACGCGCTCCAGATTGGTGCTCCAGATGGCTGCCATATCTGTTCTTACTGAAAGGCTCAACGAATTCCCGTTAAAATATTCATCTTCTCCAATTTTGTTCAGAACTTTTACACTCAACAGTCATTGACAATGCAAGATGAGTTTGTTACCAGAATACAAAAGAAAAAGGATAGCTTTCGACGTCTCAGTTTAAATGGAATATTTAGGAGTAATAATTCTTCTCTGTGTCTCGGTAGACAGAAATGGAATAAGTTATTTACAAACAGTAAAGAAATAATTAGTTGAAATTTCTGGGATGTATATATATATATATATATATATATATATATATATATATATATATATGTTGAAACTTGACTAATGCATGGAATAATAATGCAACACAAAATGTACTTAGAACAAAATGTATTGAAACAAGAAAGTGTACACAATATTTACATATAGTCTTTTGTATATTCCTGGGAAGACCGTTCCTGGAGAATGTGTTGACTGAGTCGCAGTCGGGCAGAGTCACTGGTTGAATCTCTTGATTCGTTAATATTTATTGTACAAAGGTACAAGTGTGGCACAAGGCCGAAAAGGGGAAAGGGGGAAAGGCTGGTCTTCTTCTGACTTAGCGTTTAAACTTAGCTACCGATAATCACTGACCCAAACAAACTGACAATATTCCTTTCACCAAAACGACTCATTTTTACATTACCATTCTTACCTCAAACACCATAATACCTCAAAAACTCCATGATGTCCTAACTAGTCCCCATATATACAGCTCAATGTTTGTGTGTGGGGGGGAATAAAAAAACAATTAAAAAACCCCAATGAGTAATTACAAATGTATAAGAACTATATACAAGAAACTAAACAAAATTTTTGTTAGTAATAAAACCCCCACAAAGCAACTAAATGTAGCAGTAACATCAGTTCCCTGGACGAAATCAATGCGGGACTTGGAAAGAAATAAAACATTTGTGCATCCCAACCATTCACTCAAACACACCCTCATCCAAACACAAAAACAGTCACGAAACAACATACCCAAAACGAAAGTCGCCCCCCATCCACCAGAGAACTGACGACACTAGCCACCTAACGATGGGAGGGATGGGGAATTAAACTCCAAGAAAAACAAATAGGGACGAAAAAAATAAAAGGGGCCAATGCGTATACACAACCTAGCTAAATTTAATAACGGGAGAGAAGAAAAAAAAACAACTAAAACAACAAAACGACCTACACTAACCTATTAAGGGGTGGGTTGCCAATGTTCAACCCAGCAAAAACAATATCCTCCTAACCGGCATCAAAATGCACCTTTCACTCTGTGGAGACGCGCAAGACTCACCCAACTTTCGCCAAATTGCAATGGATGGAGTCGCCTCCTTTCCGTCCTGATCTTGACTTTAAGCTGATGCTTAAAGAACAAGATCAGTTGGGAAGAGGTAAACTTCTCGTCCCCATGGAATTCCTTCTGTCGCGTCGTCCATATCACGACTCGCATAACCCCCAGTAAGCAAAGGAACACATAGTGCTCAGCCTTAGTCAACGGCGGTACTATATTGCTACAGACGGAACTGGCCTCGAGAACAAAAAACCTTCCGCGCAGCATGCGAACCATGATGTCTTCAACAAATTTGCACAGCGGAACTACAACACTACAATGAAAGAAGGCGTGACCTAAGGTCCCCACCACCCCACTGCAGCGAACGCAGTTTGGCGACTTTGCCAAACCCGCTGAGCAAAGTCTTTTGGCGACCCAGACGGCCCTTCGAATCACCAGCCAGGTGAGTGATGCCTCAGGGTTAGTGAGACATTTCAACCCGGGCGCCCAAGCCCATATGCAGCGAGCCTCCCGCTTCGTCAGACCGAGCTATCTTGAACGTTCCCCCTAACTAACACCTGATATAATGCCTTACGGGACAACGGCTGGACGTCGGAGAGGCCACCCTTCGCCCGTAAGAGTCGCTTGAGGGCAATCCGACATTCGCGATAGAAAGAGCCCTCGCCACAAGGAGTACGAGCGGCCTCCTCCTCACACGAGCGCACATTTCTCAAGGATGGAAAATGTTTATGGCCGTCTTCCTTCCAGAATTTGCCGTTCTCATCCACTTGCATACACATCCGGTCTAGGTATGAAATGCGAAGCGTATGTTGACGAGTCTCAACGCAAGGCATCCCCAGACCGCCATCAGAGGGATGGAGGTAACAGATCTCGCGATTAACCATGGCAGTCTTGCCTCTCCACAAGAAAGAGAACAAGAGCCTTACAAACGCCAGTAAAGTGCTAGACGGGAGTGGAAGCACGGAGAGTCGGTAAAGGAGAATCGGGTAGATGTGCGTAGCACATACTTCCGCCCTCCCCTTCAAGGAAAGATTCCTCAGAGTCCACAGACGTACTGTAGACTCGGCCTTCTCCCGCACCTCCGACCAATTCATTTCCAACAGGAGGTCGGGACCGAACCAGATGCCGAGTATCTTGACTCGCCCGTCCGTCCAGAGGAAAGGTCCGGGAAGAGAAACTCCCTTCCACGAACCCAACCGCAAGCCAACAGACTTATCGCGGTTGATCTTGGCCCCTGTCACCATCTCATGACCGTTGATTTCTTTGCTGACTTCGTTAATTTCGGCCCTACTCGACACCAGAACCGAAACGTCATCAGCATAGGCGGAGTACCTGGCCGAGGTGGTAGCACCAGGTAGGGAAATTCCGCGAAGGACCGGATTTGTCTTCAACTTACGCAGGAAAGGTTCCAACGCAAGAACGTACAGCAATGGAGACAGCGGACAACCTTGACGAATAGAGCGAGACAAAATGAAAGGTTTCGATCTTACCCCATTCACTTCTACCAGCGCACCGGGGGACGCATACAGCAGCCAGATCCAAGTGCGAAAGTGCGGCCCGAAACCGGCGGCCGAAAGAACAGACTCCAGAAACCGATGGTTAACCCTATCGAAAGCCTTGGACTGATCCAAATTGATCAGCGCGGCATCACTGTCGACTTTTGTTACTTCCCTATTTGCTTTAAATGGCGAACAACTGTTGAGTGGTCGACCTCGAGTTCAACAGCAACTTCTCGTGTGGTTTTACGAGGATCGGCTTCAATTAAGGCTTTCAAATGTTCGTTATCAACCGCAGTCGGCCGGCCGCGATCGTCTTCATCTTCGAGGCTCTCGTCACCATTGCGAAATTTCTTGAACCACCGTTGTGCCACACGTTTCTTAGTGGTACCTGGGCCAAACGCATCATTGATATCACGAGCTGTCTCGGCAGCTTTTCGGACTAGTTTGAACTGGAACAAGAAAATTGTGCGGATTTGAATTTTGTCCATGCTGTCGAAAAGCCTGCAAAAAATGAATGAAGAGATTGAGAACGGTAACACGATTCGATAGAGCGAAAAATGCGCTTCAAAATGATATATAACATGGCTATATATATATATATATATCAATGAATTAATTCAGAAATCATATATAAAAGTAACATATGTGAGAAAACGACATTATTTTTGCACCAACCTAATAGCTTCACGAAGCTCATTTTTTGTTGAATATTGTTTGCCATTTCGATAAACATCTCTTGACATCCATACCCAAACATTTTCAATTGGGTTCAAGTCCGGTGTGCATGCAGGATGTCTCAAGAGATGGACCCCATTTTCTTGTAGAAAGGTCAAGGTCTGTCATGCAGCGTGGATTGCAGCATTATCCTGTTGGAATGACCATCCATCCCCACACAAGCGATGGCCCTCCGCATATAAATGTAACATATGTGAGAAAACGACATTATTTTTGCACCAACCTAATATATATATATATATATATATATATATGTGTGTGTGTGTGTGTGTGTGTGTGTGTGTGTGTGTGTGTGTGTGTATAAAAGTCTGTTTCATGCTAGTGCAATCGTCAGGCGATTGCACTAGCATGAAACAGACTGTCGCCTCTAAGTGCTGACTTCCATGTCCACTTTTATATTTACACACGCTCTATCTCTGATATTGAGCACTTTATCCCATAAATATAGCACACTTTAAGACTATATTTCTGCATATATATATATATATATATATATATATAGAGAGAGAGAGAGAGAGAGAGAGAAAGAGAGAGAGAGATAGATAGATAGATAGATAGATAGATAGATAGATAGATAGATAGATAGATAGATTGGGCTTCTACTCGAGTTCCAGGCTTCCGCGATTGTCATGCGAACAGGACGGTAGCGTGAAATTCGTATACAGGTGCAAACATACTTTTTTCTTCAGAATCGCATCGCTGCGAAACGTAATTACTCTGTCTTGGTAACTTAGACATGAAGCACTTTCTATTAGTATTTAGGTAGGTATCTGTCTTTTGTCCTTCTTTTTTAGTTTATGTTACTTTCCCTTTTATATTCTAACGTTTTTTTCTTTGTTTTATTGGCTATTGGTATTTTTCTTTTTTTAGATTTTACCACTACTTTGTTTTTTTCTAGATAGATAGATAGATAGATAGATAGATAGATAGATTGATCGATTGATCGATGGATGTTACTAACTCAGATAAGTAAAAAGGTAAATTTTGCTGTCATATCGTAAGAGAAAGAGATGAAAAATAGAAAAAGGGGCAGAAGAGATATCCTGTGGATGGCTCATTAAATTACTGAGTTACAAACAAGAGAGTCATAATTTTTAATTTTAAGAAAGCTATTTTACATTAACTACCTATCAAACACGATTCTTCACACCACCCATAGTGATAAAACCATTACTTAAAGAATGCAAGAACAAAATATTTACAGCTATGTTATTTTAACATTATTCAGCTTACGACCATATCATGTTGAAACACCGGTTCTCCTATAATCAACGAAGTTAAACAGTGTCGATCCAGATCAATACCTAGATAGGTAATCGACTGAGAATTGCAGATTTTGTAAACCTGAATGTGCAGGTGGGGTAATGGATAACAGCTCAGAATTTAAAATCGTACAGCCGAGTTCTAACTCAAGCCAGGTTAGTTATATTCACTTACACGCAAATAACTTTCGGGAAGGTATTGGTGACCCCGACGTTTGTTTGTTTTTTTTGCGGCTTTTTGAGACGCACACACCGAAAGATACACACGGAAATTATGTGTCAAAATTGCCGCCAAAGAAACAAACTTTCTTTATGAGAGATTCGGAAAAATTCATACAACAAACTTTTTCATTTAATATCTTTCATAGAAAAATCTTTTGTCTAAGTTAAATTCAACCTTTCAGTCAAAGGCAGACGACTTTTTAGAAACTGAACATTTGTGAAACAGCAAAGAACTTTTTCTCTATACTTTTGCACACATCATTACAAAGAAATTGTAAATTGTGTATATAAAATTTAATCTGTTGTTTCAAACATGTCGTTTTTGTCTTGATCGAATATTGTTACCATTTGGCCATTTCTTATAATTTATGTTTGTGGATATTGCATATTTTATTTGCAGCACAATCTTAAATATTCACGCATGCTTCTTAGATCCACTTCAAAGGTATGTTTCTTAATTTGTTTGTTTGTTTTCTGTGTATAAACTCCTTATAGGTCATGTAATGCCGGAGTTTAATTTTCTTGTTAGTTTAAGTAATTTCTTTGACAAAAAAGTAATGCTGGTATTTTTTTTAACTTACAGAAATGTATTGCTGGCAAACATTTTTTCCAAAAATGTATTGCTGTTAATTTTACTATGAAAATATATTTTTATACATTCATAGTGTTTTGATCCCAGTTTAGCTATTAACTATTTGACCATATCTGGGACCCTCACAGGTGCTGCCACCCCGGTCAAATTGAACCTGGGAACAACTGCAATTAAAAGGTGGTTCGACGCTACTCAAACAATCTCGATCAAAGGATCCACCGGATGCAATTTATCGTCATACTAAGGACTGGGAAAGATATCAGTTCATCTCTTCTTTTCCATTTTAGTAAAATTTATGCATTTCAAATATTTAACAAACAATTAAAATAAACAAGTAAACCCATTTTAATACAAACTTAAAATACGTTAAGATTTCAAAAATCATACATAGACGCTGATGCCACGAGGTATACACCTGACGTTCACACAATCGATAAAAATATGTAATGTTTAAAAATTATAGACTTAAACAAAAACGCCATAAGATATATAAGCGACGTCTACATAACCAATGAAAACAAAGCAAAATGTAATTTAAAAATTGAAATATTACTACGCATGATTAACTTCCGCGAAATGCTTATGAACCGAAAGAAATCGGGGAAAACGTTACGTTTATAAAAAATATTCTTACTTGTTCCTGATTTAAATATATTTTTATAGCAATAATAGTAATCAGTACAGTTCACATGATTTATCTATGGCTCTATCTATCTATCTATATATATATATATATATATATATATATATATATATATATATATATATATATATATATATATATATATATACATATATATATATATAGAAATATATATTAGTATTGGTAAATACTATAAAAATATATATGTATATATATAAAATATATATATAATATATATATATATATATATATATATATATATATATATATAGTATTGGTAAAACTATATACATACACACACACACACACACACATACATACATACATATATATATATATATATATATATATATATGTATGTATGTATGTATGTATGTATGTATAGATAGATAGATAGATAGATAGATCGATTGATAGATATAGAAAACGTTAAAATTTCCCTTTCTCGCTGCTGTGAAAAGAGCTACCTATGGGTAGGATCTCTGAGTGATGCCAATCGGTCAGGTTTCGATCCCGACTTGAAGCAATCGGACAAGACACGCTGTAGAGCTGGGATACAGCGAAACAACCCATCTGTGGATGTCAGTATATGTGTATGTATTTTATATATATATATATATATATATATGTATATATATATATATATATATATATATATATATATATATATTATTGTCATCCACAGACAGACTGTTTCGTTGTATCACAGCTCTTCAGTGTCGCTAGACGTCCGGTTGCCTTTAGCTAGGATCGAAACCCGACTGAATTGGCGTCAGTCTAGAATTCTACCACTAAGCCGTCGGCGCTAGGCAGGGATGAGGTGAATTTTAGCGTATTTATTTTTAGATAAACACACAGTGACCGACAGGACTCAATTCGCTTTTGCCGAAGAGTCACGCTATATTAGCCTTAATAGTCACTGAGTGAAGTCTGAAACACAATTATACAACTAATCCATTTTATAATAAATCTATACGTCATTTTTGACGATGAAAATCGTTTTAAGTTTTCTTACATTTATGGCTAAACGTGCTCTGTCTCAGGGATAGAGCGCGTGTACACTTTTATGTTTATATGTTATTTCTCACAATTACAGAGCTATATACGAAGTAACGTTTGATAATGTTTCCATAAGAATTCGAGTCATGTTCTTAAATAATCTCGTCAGATTGTTAAGTACGGTGTCAAAATAGTTGGGATATATCTAATCTGTACGAAAACCGATTTATAAAATCAGCGGTTAAAAATATGTTGGAATAAATGAAGCCTGTAGGCATTAGCGAGAAGCATCTTCCTTCGAACGTCCGGGACGCAATCACAAACAAAGGATTGTACCAAGTAACAGAAACGACAACACTCGAAGACTTTCAACAAGTGCATCATTGAAAATAGATAGGCCTTGAAAGAGGGGAAAATAACGACAGAACCAATTTGTACGCTACTTCAAACAGAAGTTTACGAAGTAAGAACCAGTCAGTATAAGAAAGTGATATAACCGCTTGTGAAGAATCTATTTTCCTGAAAAAATTGTTTTAAGAGAAAGATTTCAAATGAAATTTGGCGCTCGTTTCTCAATGAATGAATGCCTTGCCATTATCATTCTATTCCTGGGTATGATGATAAACTCGATCCTGCAGCAAATACTCTGACCGCGAGATTTGAGTTTTTTTTGGAGCATGGAACCACCACTTAACTGCCATTCTTCCCTGGCCAATCCTGACCCGTGGTGGTAGTACCAGTTTTGGCCCCATCTGTTGGAAAAAAGTGAATCCCTAAACGAAAACAAAACTCTATGAAAGTATAAAAATACATTTCGTAGTAAAATAAATACCTAGTTATCTTAAAATTACCAATGACGCTTATGTACAGTAGAATTACCAACAACAAATTTTATATTAAAATTACCAAGAATACCTATTTATAGTAAAATGACCAATACATATTAAATAGACAATGAATAACAATACATTTTATATGTGGTTGAAAGCATACAATGAAATTTAAAATATTTAGATTTCGGCTGTAATAAGCCATAAAGGTTAGTATGGTACTAAACAAAATCAGCCAACCATTATCATTCACACAGTACGGACATGATACGAATACGTAGTCATTCAGCATATTTTAAACGATCAGTCAGATCAGTACACGCTTAGGCTAAACATACATGATTTTTTTCCCGCGTTACGTTGCCATCCAAGGCACCCGATCTGTCCTGCTATTTACCTATAGCTGGGGGGAAACAAAGAGGGATTTATATCTTTGCCAAGGGTAATAGCACGTAAGTGAATGTAAATGGATTCGACTGGAATTCGAACGCAACTCTACGATTCTTCAATCCGATCCGCTATCCATTATACCACCCTACCACCACGCTTTTAAGCGATAACACCTCTAAATGATCATAATTATATTCTTCCAGTAGCGTGAGGTTTGTTGCTCAAATACTGACTAACTCAGAAATTACTGCTAACATGGTTTGGTTTTTCTTAACGATACCGTATAAAACAAACAGATAGTAAATTCTGAGAATCTCGCAAATACAAAAAAGTGTTTCGGTCAATGCGAAGAATCAATGTTGTTTTATAAATAAATAACAAAATATATGTGCAGTTATTTCCACGTCCAAGTACACACGATTACGAAGAATCCAAATGCATCCTGATCAGTACACACGAGAAAATTCGATCAGCTAGATAATTTATTGTTGCCAATTGTCTTATCTGACTGATTGTAGAGGCGAAGCATTTTTCCAGCGAGAGAGAAATTCAAGAGTTTTGATATAGAATCTACATTTAGAAATAAGAGACGGCCTTATTTTGAGAATCAGTTAATACATACTTTTTTAGACGGTGTCTCCTTATATTTTGAAGGAAACTATTTTAAAATTCCCGCATTGAAGAATGACTTAATTTGTGGGTGTCATCGCGATAATCTCCTTTACCCTTTGAGGCACGCCAAATGTAATTGTTGTTTGCTTGTTATCTTAAAAGGTCTCATACATGTGAATATAGTACATATTTTTATCCTGGAATCAAACGTATTATTTGAAATTCCTGTGAAGCAACGACTTTGTAAGAAAGAAATGACTGGTGTACAAGCTCTTCAGTTTAAAATAGTTTAGGACAAGACATAAAAAAAGTACATCGAGTAATGTAAATACAACAGAATTTTTATAAAATGCTAGAAATAATGTTCGAATTTACTGATAGCGACGTG
Organism: Acanthosepion esculentum; assembly: GCA_964036315.1. Classification (NCBI taxonomy): domain Eukaryota; kingdom Metazoa; phylum Mollusca; class Cephalopoda; order Sepiida; family Sepiidae; genus Acanthosepion; species Acanthosepion esculentum. Next base: position 29,564,732 of record OZ038488.1, read on the forward strand.
GAATAAAATGACGAAAGAAATATCAATAAAGTAACTAAAGAGATTAAAATTATTCTAAATAAAATACTATCACAAACTCTCATCCGAACTAACGTTTCTGCATGAGATCACGTATCTATTCTGATAGTCACACAGACAAATTTTTGCAAATGTCTGCAGTTATATACATGAATATTGTACTTAATGCATGACTGATATAGTTGCTTATTATACGAAATAAAATTTTTTAACAAATTTAACAAACAAAAATATTCACTCAACAGCCAGTGATTTGCAACTGAAAATGATTTTAGAAATTTCAAATTACTTTAAATTAAAATGTGTTACCAACTCTCATCCCAGGTCACGTCTTTGCGTGAAGTGATATATTTACTTCCATGGCGACACACATTCACGTATGTCTACTTTAGTACATATCTCTATGCTACGTAGCAAATTTTGCAGCAGGAGTTCTGAATAAGTAAAAACTTTCGGAGTTCATTTGCATGAAAACCAGAAATTATCATTTTAATCTATCTCAGATCACTATACTGGATTTTTGGTGCTTGATTCTGACTCATAGCGTGAATAACCTGTCCGCTTAACAGACATTTGATAAATAGAACTTATTTCGCTAAATTACAGTAGAAAGAGCTTACATTTTTTGATCACCTAAAAAGGAAAGAAATATGGAAAATGCCACAGGACATACTGAAAACAAGAGAAACAGTTGACATTTTTGGTTACATAAGGAGAAAAGATGTAGAAAATGTAACACTGACACAACATACTGAAGACAAGAGAAGCAAGTGTTGTTTCTTACAGGAATAATGAGGAAAGGAGATCTGGAAAATCTATACATATACATATTGAAGTCAAGAGAAGCAGTTGATATTTTTAGGACACATAACGAAAAAAGGAGATATGGAAAATGTAACACTGGCAGGGCATATTGAAGAAAAAAGTAACAATTGTCCTTTCTTGGACATATAACGAGAAATGCTGATATGGAAAAATTAATTCTCACAGGAAGGTTCACCCTCTACAAGACCCGGAGGCTACTCGAGGTAGATGGTTAGCCGAGGGTGTTCTTGCTAAGAGGATAGGAATATAACGATTAACCCTTGACTTGAACATGTTAAGATTGTAGTGAGTCTTGGGAGTCGATTCCACAGAAAAGTGGTTCGCAGGAAGAAGCTGTTCGAGTGAAACTTACTTTTCACCAATGGAACAGAGATGGAATGTGGGTCGTTTGGCACAATGTGGGTGGTTAGGCGGATCATCGCCGTCAGGACTTGAACTGGCAGAACAAATGAATGTAGCTCGAGCGAGCACTTTGCTTGGAAGTAGCGATGGAGAAGCGAGAGGCTTGTCACGTCCTCTCTTTGAGAGAGATATTGGAGGGTGGAAAATAATCCGTCACACGCAAGAACACAGAGACGCTTTTGGACTCTGTCACGACTGGAGAGGGCGAACTGGGCAGACACCGCCCAATTATCATAAGAGTTCTCTATTTTCGGCCTGATCAGTAAAGCAGGAAATGTCAGGTACATACTGCAGCGATACAGCGAGGCGACCATTTTTCCTGCATCTTTTGCGATGGATCGTATGTTCCACTTGAGGTCAGGTGCGACTTTAAGGCATAATAGTCTCTGAAGGCAAGGCTCGTCCCAGGGTGCGTAGAGATAGCAATTCATCGTGACAGGTGTTGGCTAGTGGTCCGATCGGCGATGATTAAATATCATTTGTGGAAGTCATAACGAGGAAATTAAACGGTGCACGTTAAAAATGTAACACAGGACGCTTTGGGGACAAATGAAACTGGATGTACCAGCGGTAAACAAGTTAAATATTTTTTTCCAGTATAGGCGGCACATCAAGAATGCAAAAGAATGACAATGGTACACTTTGAAGAAATTCGTGATCAAACATGTTCTTTCGGGACATGGTATATAGAAGAAAAAACCTTACAGTCGTCTTTTAAACCGACTACTTAACCAGGAATTTGGATTCTCCACTGAAGAATACAATGGCGATCATCGAGCTTAAAGGTGTGGTGGCGGCAGCTGAACTCTTTCCTGCCAGGTTTCTAACGCTGAACAGGTAAACAAATGGAACTGGTATCAAATTTTCGAAACTTTTCAACTGCCAGGCTCAACTGGAATTCTTAACTCGCAAATCTTTGGCCGATCAGAAAAAACAACCTCGGCTGCACTTACAACTCATGCTTTTCTTTGCCAAGACCTTTTCCAAATTCCCTAGTCTGTTTTTACATAATTCCAGACATATATGATTTCTGACTTTGCTTTATTTTCTCAATATGATCGCGACTTTATCCGGAAGCTTAAGCGGCGTCCTATTTCTTGAACTTCAAAATAATTAATCTTCACTATTCATCACAAAACGATATATTCCGTTCTTGAAAATTATTTTCACAGGATTTTTCAAATGCTAATTTGTAAACGTACTTCTAAATAAAAAAACATCATTGGAAATAATTTATATAAATCATATATACATATATATATATATATATATATATATATATATATATATATATATATAATTTATTTGCATTGATGATTCCAATACATACATGAATGGGATTCAAATATATATATATATATATATATATATATATATATATATATATATATATATATATATATATGAATGGGAAGCAACTTAATGTGCTATGTGCACGCGCTGTTTATTTGTTGGCGGTCGCGCAATCGAGAGGCGATTAAAGTGACGACAAAATCAATTCTGTAATATATATATATATATATATATATATATATATATATATATATATATATACATACACACACGCACACACACACATACACATATATATATATCTATATATATATATATATATATATATATATATATATATATATATATAAATATCCGATGTGATGAGAACGAAATAAATTACAAGTATAATAATTTTCGATTCTCACCTGTCGAAGTGCAATTGAAATGCACTGAAACGAAGTTGCATCTTTGTAGTGAGTAAAATGGTTTTGTCTATACGATACAATTATAATAAATAAATAAATAAATTATATATATATATATATATATATATATATATATATATATATATATATATATATATATATTATCAGAGTAAGTTCTATTTTTAGTGGATACCCATATTTGAGGAGATGTTCCATTCATTTATTAAACTGTATATTTATTTTCGTCTATCGGTCTGAATATTATCAAAGGAAAATACGCCCTCCGGTAGCATTCGAACATAAAAATATGTTTAAAGTGATAAAAGAATGTCGGATTAATAAATTAATAGTTATGTCTTAGCCTGTGTGTGAGAGTTAGGGAATGAAAGTGAAAGAGAGTGAATATGTGTGTGAGAGGGAGACTGAAAGAGGGAGTCAGTGCGCATGTGTGTCCTGTGTGTATTTTATGTTGAGTCATAAATGATAGCCTTTCTTTCTGATGAAATTAATTCTTCAATAAATATAGTACAGTTTATAATTTGTTCTATAAAATATTTTCCATTAATCGACATGAATTTTTACGCCTTTCAAGCAACGCTTCAACATCCTTTGAGTAAAATACCGCAGGTTTTGATGTGAAACTATTGAACTTCTTTTTCATTGAAGAAATTTTCCCCTAATACAGCGTTTAACTGCGATCAACTAAATTAATAATCGGTTGTTGCAATATCGGATGAAAATGGCTGGTAGGCTAGAAGAGACGAACCGTGTTCCAATTTTCTTCCTTTGTTATTGTTGCTCTATGCGTCATTGCAATGACGTGAAAGGGAATATTTTTCCTATTAATGGGCGCATAGCACTTTTCTTATAGAAACGTTGCGGCTACCTTTAGTGTTTCACTGCGTTTTAGGACATCTAAATAATTAATACCACGGAGACTCCACCACACGTACATGACTTTCGTCCAGAGAACTCAGTTCTTGCTATCATTTGTGGAGATTTACCTTGGTCAACTGATTGTATTTTGCGTTGAGTAATACTTTATTCACCAGCTGTTTGGTATATTTTATGAACGCCTCATTCAGATGATACAATGGTCATTACAATTGGTTCCCCAAAACGGGAATTACCCATGAATCTCCCTGATAGGACATTTGACATAGTGGATTAAAGTGAGGTTTTATGAATTTAGTGAAATCATTTGCGAGTTCAATCCCTAGGTCGGATAGTACGATTGTAATCATAGTCAGTAGAAATAAAATAAGCAATAACTGAATAAAATAAAACCGGATGTTTTTCAAGAACATAGTTGTTATTTCAAATATTATGGACAATTCACACGTAAATCTGCTTAAAACATACACGGAGATATTGTCAAGTTATCTAAAAAAATCCAGGATTTTCACATCCATAATTCTCTAAACATTAACAAGTATAAATCCCACTTTTTATTTCTTCACTATTTACATCATTCGTACTATTGTCCTTATCTCTTTCGCCATATTTATTACAACGTATCGGCCGTTGTACGCTCCGGCCTTCTTCAGTTAGTTGGAATATCGAATTAGCCCTTTATTTCGCTCACTGGGGTAGACTGTTCTAGTTCCACGTGCCAAGTTTAATGGATGTCAGTTATCAGTTATCTCCTGTTAATTCTCCTCTCCAAGTTCTCCACTTAACCGGGTATTGAACTCACACTCTTTTTGTCACTGGATCTAACCGACACATTTAACCACTGTGGTATGTGTCCTAGAGAACATGTGTGTATGAATTTCTGGATATTATATACCTAATGTTTTCAGCCTCAATTTTTACCAGTGCTCATATTTCAATTTTTGCTGTTATCAAATACATGTTTTTACCAGAGTTCATATTGCAGTTTTTGTTGCTATTATCGCTTTTCTCTGGCACTTCTTATTACTGGTTCCCATTTTTTTTTCTTAATTTTTACTTATTTTTTAGACGTAAATATTGGTATTAACCTTAATAAAATTAGGAGTATATAATACTAAATCCATAAAAGTCACGCAATTATTACTGTTGATGCGTACCTTAGAAAATCACCATGCAGACAAATTAACAAACGTTAAAGTGATTCTCCCACCAACTAGATAAAAATGGCGGGAAAATTCAACGACCATAAATGTTACAAACGAAGTGTGCAGTAACTATAAAGGCAATTATCATTGACTGAATACCAAAAAGGATCCAACCAATAGAAGCTCAGGTAACATTTCGCGGATTCAGCTTGGAAGAGGCCGGCAAGATGACCTGGAATTTATCGCTCCTGCCTAGGGCAACTGGAAGAGGTCATCTCATGATTTAGAGACCCAGGAAGTAATATTACTCATCAATGTACTCGAGGTACGGCAATGATGTTTTAGATACGAATGACTAGATGTCTCTCGACATTGAAGACTGAATAAGTGCAATGTATCACCGTCGTATAGCAAAGTCTTTTAAACGGAAATTCCATGAAGATTACCTATCTCGACAGACACCTGCAGCAAGTCAGAGTGACCAAAAGACGGAATTTTGCCACTGTAATAACGAAAAAGTTGTATTACTGAATTGGTAAATATATTTCCTTATTAATTCATATTTTAACACCTATTGATTTTTCGATTCGTTTTCTATGGGTTAACAACCCTTTGCAGATATATTTAAAGCCAGAATATATATTTTAGATTGTATGAATTTCATTTTTGGAGATAATAATAATTTACTATTTAATCCATAAGTAGGGAAATATGTGGATTAATAACTTCCCCAAGAGTATTTCCGCGTAAATGTATATAACGAATTTATTGGAATTGGAACTCTGCCTCCTGATTAACAAATCCGCACAGCCTCACATCCAAACTTGCATCACTCGTTATTCCCAACTAGGTACTGACCAGGATCGATATTGCTTAACTTCGATGATTTTTGTGCAACCAGTGTTTCAACGTTATGTATCCATAAGCTTTTGAACTCATAGTGATCACGAAAATTTCAAGAAATATTATAAGTCTCATGATCTATAGGTAGGATGTTCAGTTAATTGCAGACGAATACGCAGATCCATTTTATGTTTCTTCAACATCCAAAGATCCAAATTATGGTTTTATACTGCAACTATTTTGAGCCGACCTTTCTTGGAGGGAACACAAAACCTATTGTTACACAAAGCTGGTGTGCTTGTTATTTCTTGCTAGCCCGACAGTCGAAACCGTTTATCTAACCCTTTCTCTCTCGTGGCTTGGGTCAACTCAAGGTATGATTTTAACCCACCATTCGCCCTTGCATGGAGTATTGCTGCCATATATAGTCTGGTGCCCCTCTGTTTGCCTGGGGGTTCTTGATTGTTAAAATTTTTGTGTACCATTATATACTAATGAGCCAACCCAAATGACTTGACTCACTTTATAGTTCGCCAAAAGAAGGTTAATCAATCAGCAGACGTGAAATATTCAATCCATCGTGTATAAATACGGCCATTTTGATTACTCTCTCCGTATAACCAGTACCAACCTGCCAGGTAAAAGAACAGAAGGAAGAACTACGCTCTGCTACTTTAGGGAGATATCCACTGCTAACGTGAACTACGCTTCTCTACTGTCTTCGACATATTCACTGCCAACCTCTGGATTCTATACTCAAAGACTACCGTCATCATGAATAACATTGATAACATCCAGAGACGGATATGCAATGTAATTGGCCCTGATCCGGCATCTCGTCTGCAGACGCTATCTCACAGACGCGCCGTCGCCTCTCTCTGTCTTTTTTTACAAATACTTTCACGGTAATTGCTCCGATGACCTGCTCTCGCTGGTTCCCAGACTTCATGAATTCAAGCGTCCTACAAGGCTGGCATCCCGCTCTCACCCTTTCACTGTTGAAACTGTTAAATGTAGCCGTCTCTTCTACTCCAGTAGCTTCATATCTCGCACCTCTCGCCTGTGGAACTCCCTTCCTTATCCCTCTTTCCCTGACAACTATAATCTCCAACTATACAAATGTAATGTCAATCAAACATCTCCAGTTGCCTTGATCTATCCACTATCCTTCTCCACATCCTTTCCTCTAACACTCCTATCTGCTCTCGCTCCAAATCTTCTGTAACCCCTTGCCTTGATCTACCCACTATCCTTCTCCGTACCCTTTCCTCTATCACTCCTATCTGCTTCTGTAACGCCTTGTATGCTGGTGGCTTCCCGCTTTGCTTGGAGTGAAATGCTTAAAAAAAAACTCAAGGTACCTCTCATTGGTTTGGCCTACACAGATATTACAAGTTACAATACAACCAGATTAAGGTTGGAACCAGGACCTCATTATCGGAAGTGTAACGTTCTATCCATTTAGCTACACATCCACTTCTGGAATGGCTTTTTTTTTTTTTAAATAAAATAATACTGTTTTACTATAAATATAATAAATGATAATGAGTTCGCAGAAAAGAGATCTGGAATATAAAATGGAAATATATGCTTATCCAAGCTTAATGGCTCTTTATACAAAGACAAATCTTCTGTCCATAGATGCTGCATATATACCTGCACGCATGTATTTATTGCAGCGAATCCGTGCGCCGCTTAAATGCATTTAAGAACCACGTTTATAATTAAAAGCAATTACATGAAGAGAAAATTGCGCTAAGAAAGTGCGCTTTCTTTAGGCGAGGAAAGTAAAAATGGAAATCAATGAAAACGTTTTTAAAACATTCCTATTAAAACTGTAAAAAAATTTTTAAAAAATCGAGTTTATTTATTCCTCAAGCAAAACTATTTCTGATTTTATTTTAAAGGAAAATGCAAACGTTTATCCCTGTTCAATTGACGCGATTCTTACGAAAAACGTATTAGAATATTTCTACTTCTAAAAACCTGAATAGATTTAATTATTTGTAGTCTGCAGTCAGTTTCATTTCTTCAAATTTGATCCTAATTTGCTTGTTTGTTAAGCTTCATTAAGAAAGCCTTTCCAACGTACGTGACATTTTAAACGCATTAGCAACCTATCCATCCGTCATAGCTTTATTGAACTCTTAGCATTAAACATATATTTCCATTAATTTTTAGGTAACCATCTCAGACATCAATTACGAATTACTTATATTACAAGTGAAACAATTTAGAATATGCTACAATGGTATTTATTGAAAGAAAAATATCGATATCGCCTCGGTCTGTGAGAAAATTGGCGCAAACTCAGAACTTTTAATGTTTAGATGCGCATGCCTTGTGAATGTTGTGAGGACTTTCTCTAATTGATTAATTTCCTTCCGAGAGTCGAAGTCTTCGCCAAGCAGGCTAAATATAATTAAATCGAAATTGCCATGTACAACGACTCTCAGAAAGGTGTTTGAAAAATTCGTTATGGAATTAGAAAGTGTTTATCAGGCAGACATTTGAGAATGAATTTTCTTCATTTGCACTATTTATATTGTTCGTCGGGAGTTCAATACCTGGCTAATATGGAGTTGAACAAAAACAAAATACTAAAAAAAAAAAACTTGGAAGGTGAGGTAAAGTGAAATAACTGATACTGAGCTATCCGGAAAAGGCATAAACGAAGAAGGCCGGAGCGTACCACAGCCGAAACGTTGTGAATTTGGCAAGATGAGGACAACAGTCGTAATAATGTAAATAGTGTAAATAATTACAACTTATTATCTTAGAAATATAGACGAATCATTTCCTTCATATAAAAAATGACCAGGAAAGAAATATTAAATATAAATAAAATTCGATCTAATTGAGATATAATGATTACTTACATTATTTAGTCATAGATCACAGTTACTTCCCAATAACTAATCTCTCTAACTTCACCAATGCTGTACACTGTTATTGAATTCACATTGGGTCTAGTCACTGGATCTAAACAATGCCTTTATCCACTGGGTCATGTGTTCTCTGGCATCTGTTCTTGAATTCCTGGGACTTATAAACCTAATGTCGCAGCAACGATTTTTACCAGTGATTCAATTGTAATTTTCTGTTATTATTTTTTTACCAGAGATTACAATTATTTTGTTGTTGTTCATTGCTTTTCTCTAGCTATCCTTATTACTGGTTTCCATATTGTATTCATTTCTATGCTTGGTCGGCTATGGAGTATTTTGTGGTCTAGCATATGTGGACGGAATAAAGAAAATAAAGGTTTCGGTTCAAAATTCCAATCACCTGAAGAAGGCCGTAGCGTACAACATCCGAAAAGTTGTGAATATGGCAATGAAGATGAGGATAACAGTCCGAATAATGTAAATAATGTAAGTAATAAAAAATAAATTGTTTGCCTTGATTAGTCTGCAGGTTATTCGGACAGGTATTGTTCTATTTTATTTTGTTTCTTTTTTGGAATAGATATATTCTTTCCCGCATTTCTTTAGCGTCTTTATGTTCGGTTCGAATTATTGTTTTAAGAAAAGGAGATGAAAATTACTTTACAAGTTTAAAGAATTATCTGAGTATAATCTTTTGCAAAACACATCTGAAGCATGATAATAATCACCGATGGAATGTTATACTGAATACATCAACAAACATTATTATGCAAATCGTGAAAAAAATAATATGACTGTAATGTTATATTTAAAAATTGGGCTGGATTACCGCATAGGCAGTAGACGGTTCTGAATGAAGGCAACGTTTTGACTAAAACAGTTGACTAAATGTAGTCAATAAAACACAGTGCTGTTAATTGCGGTAGTGAAGAATGAACACGGAGAAAAATAACTAATAACTTAAATAAATGTGAAGAAATTCATTGTTGTTCAGGCGGGAAAGTAGTAGTGTACACACCTGGTATTGTTGAAATCCTTATTAAACACAAAGCTAGAAATGATCTTTTCTAACCTTTTATAGTGGAGATTCAACCAGATTGAGATTGATTGGGTTACCACTTGTTCTCTGTAATTGTTTAAATGGGGAGGAAATCTATCTCTCCCCTTTTTTTTAAATTGTCTCATGTTGGAAACTTATCAAATTGTTATACATCGCGAAAAACGTCAATCAGTGTAAAAAGCTCGTCAGATCAGTTGTCATGAAAATATTTGTTTAAACGGAAGACAAACCCACATATATACAAGTTGTCTGCGGATATGTGACCCGATATATTTGGACCGACATGTATACATGGCGTCTTCGTATTTCAACGCTCAGCAATTCGAATAACGAATGAAACCGTTACTCACAGCTGGCGCGGCCTTTAACTTTAAGGTTTTAGGAGAGAGTGCGAATTCGTCATTTTTTTTCTATTCAAAATTCGAAGGGAAATTCGATTATTTAAGGAGAGGGGGATCAATTTCGTGCATAATCGAATCTAAATAATACGATAGTATCTCGATAATTATAGAATCGTGTTAAATCATAATTCGATCAATTTTCTTGATTGTCTGTAGTATGACACAAACTTAGCCTTAAAGGACGAGCCGATAATAACATCTTCGAAACGGTTTGAAAAAATTAATTAAATCTGAACACTAATCAAAATAATTTCCAAGAATAAATTCACATAAATTGGGGTGTCACTAGAGAAGTTCAAGATTTTCAATGAAAATAGATGTCAATATGTCCATCTCAGGAAATGTCCTTTTTGTCAATGTGATTTTGTGTGTGTGTGTGTGTGAGAGAGAGAGAGAGCGAGAGAGCGTATGTGCGTGTTAGCGTATCTGTGTACATGTGTGTGTGCGTATCATAGATTTTCACAAGAAAAATTATAACATTTATCCGGATGCATTTTTTCGACGAACTGACTTCTGTTTCTGTATACGATAAAAATAAATATAAATGAATATAACCTTATGAATTCATATAAATTATGACGTCAAGTGTCCAATTTGCAATAGAATTCTACATCTGTCTTTATACAAATATATATGTGTAATTCCTGTGTATAGAAACCTAAATAAAGTTTACTTTATTGAGCTGGTTATAGCGTTATGATTTGGTGATGAGTAGGAAAACGAATTATGTTATTCATCGCATTGGAAAAGGCAACATTATATTTTCTTATCATTCAAGACTTCCATAACTTAATATTGTGCATGCTGACGAGCGAAAAAGTTATGTTACTTGCATAAAAACAGACAATGTAAGGGTTCATTTTTCCGGTGTTCTCACTTCATAAATAGAAAGAAGCCTTGCATGGAATATTGCTGTCATATATGATCTGGTGCCCCCGCTGTACGTCTCGAGGTCCCCGACAATATCCAGAGACGAATATGCAATGCGATATGTCCTGATCTGGCATCTCGTCTACAGTCGCTTTCTCACAGACTTGACGTAGAGTTCCTCTGACGCTCCTACAAGTATTTTCACGGCAACATTTCCGTCGAACAACTTCCGCTTGTTCCCAGTCTGCATGAATTTAAGCGAGCTACTAGGCTGGCATGTTGGTCCCACCCTTTCACCGTCAAAACGGTTAAATGTAACCGTCTCTTCTACTCAAACATCTTCTTCTCTCGCACTTCTCGTCTGTGAAACTCCCTTCCTCTTTCTTACTTCCCTGATAACTATAATCTTCAAATATTCAAGTGTAATGCCAATCGACATCTTCTGATACCTTGATTTTTTCCTCCTGTATTTCTCTGCATTCTTTCCTCAAACACGCCTCTTTACTCTTGTTCTCAATCCTCTGTAACCCCTTGCGTGGTAGTGGCACTCTTGCGTTGCTTGGGGTGAATTGCTTTTTAAAAAAAAGTTATGAAATCTAAAAATAAGAAACTTTCGTTGAAATTAAAGGTTATATTCATTTATATCGCATACAAATACAGAAGAAAGTTCATGGGAAAAAATGCAACAGCTTAAATGTTATAGTTTTTTTCTTGTGAAAATCCATGATACACACACACACACACACACACACACACACACACACACACACACACACACACACACACACACACACACACAGAATCACCTTTATCAACAGGACATTTCCTGAGATGGACATTTCGACATCTATATTCATTGAAAATCTTGAAAAGATTTAGTGACTTCTAACATCTTAATCAATAAGTCTGTGTGCTAATGATGAAAATAGCAATTATTTAACCATAAAACATCCCGTTTTCCTGTTAATGCACTTAATACCGAGATAAACATTAACGCAATCGATGCAGCATTACAAGGTGAATATTTGAGAACGTTATTCAGCTAAGACTGAGAATTTCGTTTTAGTTTAAAGACATATTGATCGAACCTTGAACACGCATAAACTCACACATGTATGTGTTGTCGCAATTCAATCATTTCGCCATTTATACGTATATAGATGTGTACAATTGAATGCTAAAAGTGCATACACATCTATAGCGAGTGATTAAAAGAAAGATCAGAAAGATCGCCACACACTCATACAAAAGAGGTGAACCTAAGGTTAGGCTGTTCAAATCCCCCCATTCTTAGATTTTCAAACATAAAAGAGAAATTCTACTGCTGGAAAGCATACTTAAACAATGAAGAAAAAATCGTATCTGAAGTAGAAGCTTTTTTATATAGTTTCTCTCTCTTTGACGTCTACTGACAATTTTTGGCAAGAAAGTCACTTTCCAAAATGAAAATTTAGCTTGCTTTTATGATTTAGTACGTGTACGTGACCAGAATATTTAGTGGGAATGCTTCAAATATAAATGGCAAAGAAAAACCTTTTTTTGTTTTTCATATTTGCCCCCAAAATCGTTTATGCTTTTTAAGGTTGAAAATATGGAAGTCTATTGCAGTTTCAGCAAAAATCACGGCATTGTTTCTCATAGAGACCTTAAAAAATTTGCTTAGGCGAAAAATTCATTTCGTCAAATGATTGAGTTCAGTTATTATTTACTCGAAAACACTTATAATGTAATTATTCCATTCTAATCTTTGAAATTATTCAGTAAAAACTAAATAATAATCCTTCTTCTTCATCTTCTTCTTCCTCCTCCTCGTCCTCTTGCTATTCCACTTCTTCTTCTTCTTCTTCTTCTTCTTCTTCTTCTTCTTCTTCTTCTTCTTCTTCTTCTTCTTCTTCCGTCTCCTCCTCCTGCTCTTCTTCTTTTTCAAACTCCTCCTCCTCTTCTTCTTCTTCTTTTTTTCCGTCTCCTCCCCCTTCTCCTCCTCCTCTTCTTCTTTAAACTCCTTCTCCTGCTCTTCTTCTTCTTTTTCAAACTCCTCCACCGCCGCCTCCTCCTCCTCCTCTTCTTCTTCTTCTTCTTCTTCTTCTTCTTCTTCTTCTTCTTCTTCTTCTTCTTCTTCTTCTTCTTCTTCTTCTTCTCACTTTATCCTTCATTTTTTTACCCTGCTCCTCTTTCACCCTCGACTTCTTCATTTCTACTTCTTCTCTTCAACATTCTCATCCTTATGACGCCTCCTCATTTTCTCTTTCATCATCTCCTTTGAACTCTACCCCTCGTCCTCCTTCTCCATTTTATTTTTCTGATTTCTTTTCATCCTCCTCATTTCCGTTCCTCCTCGTTTTTGTACTCTCCTCCACTTCCGTTTTCTTCTTCTTCTTCTTCTTCTTCTTCTTCTTCTTCTTCTTCTTCTTCTTCTTCTTCTTCTTCTTCTTCTTCTTCTTCTTCTTCTTCTTCTTCTTCTTTTTACTCTCCTCCTCCTATTTCTTATTATTGTTTGTTTCTCTCCCTTCTCCTCCTCCTCCTCTTTTTCATTCCCCTAAATCTACACCTCTTATTCTTTTCCTCTCCTTCTCAGGCTCCCTTCTACTTCTTTCTTTTCTTCATTTGTTTTTAGGACAATGGGAATTTAACACGCACAGGAGATATTGAAGGCAAGTGGTAGCAAATGATGGTGATGATATTTTGGGACAGTTATTCATGAATGCAGTTTTACACTGCAAAACCTAAGCAAATGCCGACTACGGGAGAGATCATGTTTCACTGAACTTATAAATTTACAGTGAAACTACAAAAACTGAAAAGTGGCAAAACACACCCCAATTACAATAGAACTGAATTCTGAGTGATCCGAATATACAGACAAAGTTAAAAGCAGGTATAGTAGATAAAATTAGAATGTAAACTCGAAGTGGGACACTTTAGCAGAATCGTTAGTGACATCAGCATACGAGATCATTCCAAAGAAAACTAGAAAAAGGTAAACGGAATATATGACAGAAGAACTTTTCGATATGATGAAAAGAAGACAAAAAAAAAGCAATGATAATTTATAGCAAAGGATATAGGACAGTGCACAAAGAAATTCGGAACAAATGCAGGCAGACTAAAGAGGAGTGGCTCAACGAAAATGCGTAGAAATGCACAGACATAGAAAGACTTAAGCACGGATAAGACAGATATGCATAAAAATAAGAGAAGTAACAGGTCAAGATGGATAAAATGCATGAACAAGATACTGGTATTAGTGAAAGAAAAATATTTCAGAGATGGGAGGAACGCAAAGGCAAAAAAGGGGGACTGGCAATATACTCCTGATCAAAAATCTAAGACCATTTGAAATTTTTTTTACAAAGACTGTTTTTCATGTAAAATTTTTAGACATTTCTTACTTAAGGTTGCTAATTTTATAATCTAAAATGTTATGTAGAGAAAAAAATATAATCTGAATATTTTCTTGAGAAATTGACATTTTTATAAAATGAGGCGTTTTACACTTGATCAAAATTATAAGACCAGAGACAAAAATTCTACGAAAAGTGTACAAAAACATTCAACAACCAAATTTAATAATGAGTCCTACCTCCACTGGTTTTAAATGACTCCAAAAATTCTTCGGGGCATGCTAGAAATTAGTACTTCCATTAAGCTGCGAGGATTATTGCTCCAGCTTTTGAAAATAGCTTCACGAAGTTCATTTTTTGTTGAATATTGTTTGCCATTTCGATAAACATCTCTTGACATCCATCCCCAAACATTTTCAATTGGGTTCAAGTCCGGTGAGCATGCAGGATGTCTCAAGAGATGGACCCCATTTTCTTGTAGAAAGGTCAAGGTCTGTCATGCAGCGTGGATTGCAGCATTATCCTGTTGGAATAACCATCCATCCCCACACAAGCGATAGCCTTCCACACCAACGATGCTTTTTGTAGCATGCTAACATAACCAGCCGCTGTCTGACGACCCTGCACCACCTGGAGCTCAATCGTCCCTCTGTAAGAAAAGGCACCCCCATACAATTAGGGACCCTCCACCACTATGACGTGTGGAGAAATAGTACTGAACTTTTACATAATGTCAGTCATCTTATATTGCAGTAAATGTTGGACAATCTCCTCACGGATGAAGTGACTTGAAGCAACATGAATGTGATTTTACAGAAGTACACCGAGAATAACATGGAACGAACATTTGAGCAACGATGAAGTTTTAGATAAAAAGGAAACGAAAAGGACATTTATACATAGACAACAGAAAAAGACATTTGAAATTTCTAGGAAACATAATGAAGAAATTGCTGATGGAAAATTTAAAACTCACAGGAAATATTGAAGGCAAGAGGTTTGATTTATTTAGTTTTACGGCACATCAATCTCAATGGTTTATTTAATGTCGACAAGATTTCTAGGATAGGTGCGTATGTATAGAATACATATTCTTAGCCCGAACTCAATTTGTATATCAGGTTTCATTGAAGTATTTTTGCAAAGAGGTTTTTTGCCGAGATTCAAATATATTGCTGGTAATTTTCTTTTCGAAAATGTATTGCTGGTATTTTTAGTATAAAATGTCTATTTTTGTACCTTCACAGTGTCTTGACCCCAGTTTGGTTGTTAACTATTTGCCCATAGCGGTGACCCTGACATAGCTACCGCCCCGAGACAGGGTGGACCTGGGAACAATAGCAATTAAGAGGTGGTTCCACCCTCCTCAAAACCTCCCGATCAGAAGCTTTGCTACCGGAAAGCAAGACGGAAGGAGGAAAACAACGTGCTTGAGTAAATGGATTGCAGACTGGGAAAGATAGCAAAAAGAGAAAAAAATTATTAAGAGCTGTAAACGACTGCAAACTCTGGAGAACCATAATCGCTAGTGACCTGAAGGGTAATGGCACTTAGAAGAAGAAAATAAGATAACATTGAGCCGATCTTTGAAGGATAATGCAAAAGAAGTCCCAGAAAGACTCGGATAATATCGATATATCACATCTACGATACAAGCGCTCGCCAGGTTTACAATCCTTTGATCAAGTATGGAATAAGTTGAGACTCATTCATTCCCTGGGGTATTGTCAGCAGATAGTTTAGATATGGAAAGCTCCTGTATAGATATATACACTAAAGATATGGAGCACATCGTAGACACCATGGCATGCAATGTAGCCTCCATTACTTTGGTAAGACTAACTTTATTTGGGAGAAGATATTTCGTTCTTACACTATATTAATTTGAGTCGTAAGTAATTTACACTTTCAGGAAGCAACTGCAATGACGAAAATATCATCTGACTTACTGATCAGTTCTGCCATTTAAGATTAAATTTGCTGGACACTAGCAAAGAGAAATCTGCGAGGCAAAAAGCAGTGGAATCAGAAAGATAAATTCCTATAATTACAATAAATGTGTGAGTCGATAAAGAAAGGTAATAGTGCGCGGGTAATGGTATCGCCCGAGTAATTAACATTTATACGGCAACCAGCTTCAACGTGGCCAAAAACGTTTGGTCGAAAATCGTTATTCTCTTTTATGACAATTCTAAGCCGCAATAAAGCAAGAATAAATTATGAAAATATTGTGGAAGTCGGCTGGTCTGTTTCGCCCACCGTATACACCTGTTCTCGCACCAGGCCGATTATTATTTTTTTCGATCTCTTCAAAAGGCATTGATGTAAAAAATTTCCCCTGAAAAAAAAAAAAAAAAAAAACTGATGCAAGATTTCGACGAAAATTTTTTCACATCAAAGAACAGCCAGAAGGTATCCATAAATTATCAAATAGCTGCCTACTAAGTGTCAACAAGCAAATTATAGTGAATATATAATATATGTAAAATATTATAAATTAACTGATTTAAATTATGGTTTCATCGCTACACAGGAATTACCATGTTTCAAAATTCGCTTGAAAATGAATCAGAACTAGGGCCTTTATTTTAATTATATAATTGAATTTGAAGTTTTCTAGTTTCGGTTTTTGAAACATGGTAATTCCTGTGTTATCGTTGGAACCATATGTTTAAATAATTTAATTTATAATATTTAAGCTCTGTACATTTGCATTGAGCACTGTTGTTTTTTAAAATAAAAATATTAATAAGATCACCAGACAATTTATCTTTTTGTCCTTTCTTTTATTATAAAGTAATATATATATATATATATATATATATATATATATATATATATATATATATATATATATATATATATACTTTTAATTATCATTAAAAAACGAAAGCGAAACACCATATCGTTACATGTATAAATCCAATCTAAGCTTTCGGCTTACATAAGCCATTATCAAAGATGACAATTTCAATATATCAACAATGATAGTCCGCTCTTGCTTCATTAAAAATTTCAAAGCAAGGAAAAACTGGTGTATACGAGACGCAGAAGCGAAAATCGCGTCGCGGTTCGTGACGTCACATATGACCACGCGAGAGTGAAAAGAAGAAGTATTAAATATGGGAAGCCGTTGGTATAAACCAGTGGCTTCTGTTATAAATTAGAGGCATTTAAGTATATTCGTGGAAATTTCATAGTATGTTATTCAATGAAACATGCATTAATATATATATATATATATATATATATATATATATATATATATATATATATATATATATATATATATATGATCGACTCTCCCGTCGAATTCGACGTATGAGGGTCAGGCATATCAGTTCCTAGAAACTGAAAGCCCGACAGCGACGCATGAGATTTGATTATAGTGGTGAAGGCTTTGTGCAGGGCCATCCACACTTTTTGGAGGGACGAATACAGGGACCTGGTGCAGCGAATGCCACAAGGTCCCCAAACGACCCTCCGCAGGTTTTTAATTCAGAGTTGTCCTTCTCCTAGACCAGTTGCCATCCAAGGCTATAGAACCCAGTCTGTCCTGCTATTTACCCATAGTTGGAGGGAGAAGAAGAGGATTCACACCTTTCCCATGTGTATATTTATATATATATATATATATATATATATATATATATATATATATATATATATATATATATATATATATTGATCGATCTTTGAATTTCAGTTCGCTCTATATTCATCCTATTAGCAGATTACAGATGTCATTCCAAAGGAATTTCACTTATTTTGTAACTGGTTTGCCTCTTCCCTTAATGGCGTCAATTTTCTTTTGGCAGAATGTGCTCAAATGCTTCCCGGACTTAACAGTTCTTAGTTATTGATTCTGATAGTGTGCCTCCCCCCTCTCTATTTTTTCTCTCTCTTTCTATCTCTCTCTCTCTCTCTCTCTCTCATACACAAAAACGCTGGTGTGCGTTCAACAACCAATGAGCCCCCCCCCGCCTACATTCTGAGCATACACTTTCTGCTAGGGAACGCATCAACTAGCATGATCAACATTTTGAACAGGATCAATGTGCATTAAACCTCAGTTACGAAGACAAGTGAGCCGTGGTAGTACATGCATCGATCTGTTCCGGAGAAACAAATTGACTCCCAATGTTTACGTCAGCCTGCGATATAACTTCCAGATACATTCCAACTCTCCCGTACGCTGTGACTCTATGTAAATATTATACAACTGAAAAAAAAACTATTATGTAAATTTTTGTAACTTTGTATAGTATTTATGCATTACACCATAATCTTTATTCGGTAAAAAATTCATTGCTAATCATGCATTACTTTTTAAGTAATACACATATTTATGTCTTTGTTGTTTCCGTTCCTTATATTATGGCCGCTACTGTATTATAATCTAATGATTATAATAGATTATAAAATATAATATTATAATTTATTATAATACAATATATTATAATAGATTATAATATAATGATTATAATAATATAATGATTAATGAATAATATGATAATATAATGATATATATTATAATGACCCAAATTCTTTTTCCTATAGAATCGAGAAAAAATTCAACTGATCGTTGTCAAGAGACTTAGATCTAACACAGTACGAGATGATATGATGTAAAATCCTAACTAAACCACTAAACGGATTCGTTTTCTTATCGTGAGGATATATCTTTTCACTTTAAAAGATATACTTCAGTTTCTTGGGTTTAGACATTCTAGGTTTTCTTTCATTTATCGAGATTAAGAAGTTTATTTCTATGTATTCCATTCTATCCACCTGTATCATTGTGGGGAAATGCATCTATCTACGTATCTCTTCGTTGTTTCATGAGTTATTAATCATTTTGTTCTTATATATCAACTTCTATCATAATCCGGGAAAGAGCAATCACGGCACAAATATAAGCTTTTAATCTTAATTCAACTTTCCAGTAGTCTGTAAAATAGAAAGATTGAGAAAACACACAAAATTAGAAAGATATGAATTAGCTGATTTTTTTACAGCTTATCAAATGTTCCAGGTTATTTAAAGGCATAAAACATTTTTAGTGTATATTTATATTTTTATAGGTGAGAAGAGGTGGGTTTGTAGATGATTTCGTACATGTTTCAAGGGAAACGTCTCATAACTTATTTACACGAATTGGCCTATAGTAACCCCCAGCTGAATTCCAATAGGAAGACTGAGTGAATTATTTGGATGTGGGCGGCTTATCAAACTTTTTTCTAAACACCTGTCATTATATAAAGTAAGAAAATATTTTCAGAAAATAAGAATATTTGGCAGATAGTAATTATTTAATGATACAAGTCGTATTAATTAACCTATAGCTGGGGGCAGAAGATTTGAGATCATACACTTCCCAAGAGTATTTTAGTGAATATAACGAACCCGATTGGTGTTGGAACTTCAAATTCCAATTCCAATTATCCATAACACCACCTGCACATCCAAGCTTACAACATCTGGTATTCGAAAGCGGTCACCCATCTAGGTAATGACATTGCATAACTTCGGTGATCATGCGAGAACCGGTGTTTCAACGTGATATGGCCTTAAGCCAAAAGATCTGTAATACGTATCAGGATCTATTATCGTCAAATATAATCTTAACAACGTAAGATATGCAGATCACTTTATGTTGACTACGAACTGAAAAGTAAAACTCTGAGCTACAAATTGGAAGCAACTGCATCATGCCGATACATAAGTTTATCTATTTGCGTCGTGTAGCAACAGGCGAAGAAAAATGTGGTACAGAAATTCAAATGCACATTGTAATAGCGGAATGTGTCTTTCAGAAACTAAACATATTATAAATAGATAAGAATATTTGGTTAGGAAAAGAGAAACGTCATGCCATGTCTATAATTCTGCATGGAAATCAGTGCTGTACAATTCCCTTGCACATGAGGAGGAGCTCGATGCGTCTTAAATGTGATTCTAGAGAGACGTACTAAGAATATCATAAACAGAAAATGTGGGTAATGACCAGTTTTTAACGTAATGGGAGCAAGAATGACTAAATAAAATACAGCAGAGGAGGCCGGAATTTTCTGCGACAGATGCAAGTTTTCTTGATCCAGTCTTTCTTATCGAATCGTGAATTGAAAGTGTTGTGAGACCAATACTTCCCTGCATCATGGACTCTCCCAGTACTATATTATTATGTGAACGGTAGTATCATGGGAGTAGTCGGACGAGTAATGCGCAGCCGCGTACGATACCAATATCGGACACCACTGGATAGTAAGCTCTGCTTACACTATTCTTTGTAACTTTTCTGTTTAATATATCTTTCTTACCTCTAACCAGTGTTTTCCTTCCGTGGCCCCCTACTTCGGGTCCGCATCAGAAAGTTATCCTGAACGGCCACTCTTCTAGATCCTCTCCTACGAACGCCTCTGTCCACCAGATTTTCGTCCTCGGTCGTACTTTGATTTTCATTTTCCTTAACAGCCAGACCGATGGCATCAGCTTTCAACTTGATATCTACGCTGATGACCCAACCATTTACTCCTATCTCGATATTAAGCCTCACTAATTCGATAATGTCAAATTGGCAACTTATGTCATAAACGGCATTCAGTCTGTTGTTAATTAGACCAAAGAGTGTCTTGTTAATTTCAACGCCTCGAAAACTTCTCTGTATTCATCATCTGAGGGAACCGGCCCTGCCTTCCATTAGCACGGCTGATACTAACCTTCAGGAGAGTGAGTCGTTGCTCTTTTTCTGGCTTACATTGTCGGCTGACATGAAGTGGAATGACTATATTGAATACATTGCTAGGTCAGGTGCTAAAAAAGTTCACTGTATCGTGTGAGACATTTTTTTCTCTCCAGATTCTGTTTAGCACATGTATACATCCATGCTTGGAATAAATTTGCTACATACTGTCTGGTACTCCTGCTTTATAATTAGAGATTCTTGATAAAATCCAAAGAAGACACAGCAATATTATTGGCACTGAACAGGTGTCTCGTTTCCTGTCTCATTCCCACAAGCGGTAAACCGTAAAATTGCTTTCAAGTGAGTTCTCTATAAATACGATACTTTATGGATTTAAGCGCAGTACTAGACTGACAAAAAGGTTGGCTAGACGTAACAGTAAGTTTTTATGCTAATATTTTCCTTTCTCATACTTCTCTCTTGTGGAACTCTCTTTTGGCTCCATAATTTCCTGTAAACTTCACTCTTCCAAAATGTTAACACAATGTCAGTCACTATCTATTATCTTCCTGTTACTCTTCTGTTGTTCCGGCTCCTTAGGAATGTTTCTGTTTTCTAATACTGCCACACCCAGTAACCCGTTGTGTGTTAGTGCTTTTACTGCCTCTCTTGGGGTTGACTCGATTAAAACAAATATGAAGAAATATAGTTTGCAAGATTTAACAAACAAAAGTCCTATTGAAAACAGGAGAGACAGAAGGAAACAGCGAGTAATATGCATCAGAGCGTGAGGATTAAGACGAATAGTTAAAAAGTTGCTTAAAGCTACAAAGAGCATGTAGTTGAGGAGAGCTTCAATCGCCTACGTCTTGATGGTATACGACAAATAAAATAAGAGGTTTTAATTCAGAAACAAAAAGGAGAAGTAATTTCATTCTGTGTGTTTCCCTTTGTCCCCAATGAAAATTTTGAAATTTTTAATGTATTTTTATGATTTATACGTATTTATCTTTGGTTTTATTATCTTCCCTCTTTTTTTCTCTACTTTTTAGATACATTGCCTCTTCGGCTATAAAAGAACCATTCCGGTTTTGTTTTAATATTTTCCAAGGATAGTCCCAATATCATGACAATTTTCTCTACTTTGGCCAGAACAGAAATTCTACGTTGAGAGAAACCTGGTCATTTGAATGTGATATGTTTAGGCAATGAAGCAGTTGGAACGTTTATCCCCCTATGATTATTGCTTTATGTTTAGTACACGAAGAATTTATCTTCAGTTGCATCATACAAATCCGTTCATTGATAGAACTGTTTTTCCGGAAAGCATATCAGCTATTGTTCCTCTCAAAACACTTTCGAAAATTTTTCAATTCATAAGGTTTAATGTTGTGATTCTACCAAAGTTTTCTACGTTTGATTTTCTTGACACCAACATGTTTTATTTTGGCAACTTCGCAAAAAACATCTCCCATCTCTGCTTGTACAAGGTAACCAAAAAAGTTCTGTCCGTTTTTTGATTAGTCATTGAATGAAGTTGAAATATATACGAAATGCGTGTAGCAATTGTTTTCAAATCCGGACAGCCGGAAGTAGGAACAACAGCCGTTATAAAACACCACACATTGTGCCCGGCCATCAGTTATAAGCCGGACAGCTGTGAGAAGGATAGAAGTGTCTAGAGATCTCGTTCGGGTTTTTTTGCTTTACGACTTCAAAGTGGGGTTATCAGAAGCTGCATCAAGTCGTCGCATATGTCAAGCGTTTGGAGATAGTGCTGTGGATGAACGTACTGCAAGGCGTTGGTTTCGAAAATTCAAGTCGGGAGATTTGTCTCTCCATGACGAGCCTCGCAGTGGACGACCACAGGTCTTGAATGGCGGAGTCCTGAAGGTGGCCATTGAAGAGGACAGTAGTCTAACGTGTGGTGAATTTGCAAGACAGTTCAACGTTTCCGATAAAACAGTTAGACTTCACCTGCACCGCCTAGGTAAGACGTACAAACTGAGCAAGTGGGTTCCGCAAACGCTGTTAGAGGTTCACAAGGGACAACGAGTGGCAGCCTGCGTATCGCTGCTTTCTCGCCACCATACTGCATCCTTATTCAATCGAGTGCTTACAAGTGATGAAAAGTGGATTCTGTACGAAACTCCCAAGCGTTCCAGACATTGGTTGTCTCATCAGGATGCTGTCCCTCACACCGCAAGACCGCCTATGCACACACGCAAGATTATGCTTTTTTCTGGTGGACAGATCATCAAGTGGTTCATTATGAACTGCTACCAACGGGCCAAACGGTCACTGAAGACATATAATCGCAGCAATTGAAATGTGTGCAACAGGCTTTGCGCCAGAAGGAGCCAGCACTGGAGAATCTCAACGGTGTGCTTTTCCTCCATGACAACGCCAGGCCGCATGTCGCGCAAGTGGTCAGGGATACCATACAGCAACTTGGGTGGGAGACTTTGTGCCATCCACCTTATTCACCTGACCTTGCGCCATCCGATTACACCTCTTCCACTCCCTGGATAATCATCTTCGTGGGAAATCCTTTACTAATGAAGCAGATTTGCGCAACGCCCTCACGGACTTCTTTGCGTCAAACACCAGGCCACCACCCCGAGTTCTACCCAAAGGGCATCGAACAGCTGGAGACACGTTGGCAGAAGGTGCTGGATGCCGATGGCGATAAATTCGAAGACTAAATATAAGTTACACATACTGTGAAGCGTTTTCTTTTTTTCCTTTAAAAACGGACAGAACTTTTTTGGTTACCTTGTATTTACTGCATTATTACTTTGAGTTTAAATTTCAAGTAATATACGTTTCAATAATTCAGGACTTCGTGACGGTTTTTCCAAGATTAAATATTACGAAGCTTCTTCTATGTGCGTTGTTATTTCAGGATGTCTCTCTAGAATTTCCTGTCGTTTGTAGCACTTAATAATTTATATGTTTTTGTTGCCGCTCCTAAACATGTTCACTTACAAAAGCTTAGGTTATGCCTTTTTTTCCACTCTCCCTCTTCAATTTGTCCTGTAGGTATCAAATATTCCACGTTTTCTTCCTTCATTATCTACCCTAGAAATTTCAACTATTTTTTCATGGTTTTAATCAATGTCTTATTTGTTTATATTTTCCCCTAAAACTTGGTCATTTCTCACGAGTTCGGACCCTGGTATTCTCAGCATCCTCCTGTAGAACTGCATATATGTTGCTTCAAGTCTCTTCTTCATATGCGAAGCGTTTTTTCAGTATACCTATGTTTTCATCAGAAAGAGACAGTTAAAATTTCAAGGATGAATAATAAGGAATGAGAGCTTGGAAAATTTGACACTCACTGGGCATATTGAAGGCAAGAGGGTCGGAAAGCAGGGGATAACATGTCATGACATGATTTTATAAAAGATTTGGCAGAGCATGTATTAAACGAGTTAGTAAAAAATCATTAAGAGCTACAACGGAGAGGACATTTTGGAGAGCCATGATCGGCTACGTGCTGAAGGAACACGGTACATCGAAGAAAAGAAAGATGCACATAATTATAGACATCTATGATTTTCAATATAATTTGTAATATATATATATATATATATATATATATATATATATATATATATATATATATATATATATATTACACAGACCCCACCACACGTATATACGTGCGTGCGAGGAAATATTATTCAGCGGAAAAATAGAGAAATGATCTGATTGTTGACATGGCTACATTCAAGAGAAAAATGGATGCACATCCCGTCATTGAAATTCAACAATCAAATGAGTATGTATATAGACAACTACACACATATACATACATATGTCAAGTCCCATACTGTCCACATATGATTATGTTTGTGTGACCCCCGGTGGTCCAGCGCGTGTGTATATGTGTATTCGTACCTCAATGAGTGTACGGTTATGCATGTATGTTTGCGTTAGCATGAGTAACATCACGACGACGATTTCCCCCACTTCCATAATAGCACTAATCTACATATATCCAAAATTTTAAAAATTAATCAGTTTGTCTGACGATCGCAAAAGCGTGAAACCCAAGGTCACAAGCTTACATCAATCCAACCAAATATATATATATATATATATATATATATATATATATATATATATATATATATATATATAATATGAATCTCCCAGATAGCGTTGGATACCCATCTATTTTCGTCAATTTATCTAGATCGGTGTTGTTTATGTGTGGTTTTGTCTACGTACGTACGCATTTGATTGTTGAATTTCAATGATGGGATGTGTACACATCTGTCTGCGTACCTCAGTGACTGTACGGGTATGCATGTATGTTTGTGTTAGCATGAGTAACATCACAACGACAATTTTTTCCCTCCAACTTCTATAATAACACCAATACACGCAACCTACATAAATCCAAAATTTTAAAAGATTAATCAGTTTGTCTGACGATCGCAAAAGCGTGAAACCCAGGGCCACAAACTCACATCAATCCAACCAAATATCTTAGCTCTATCTCTGATATTGAGCGCTTTCTAATAATTACCGCGCATATAATATATAAATAATAATATATATATAATATATTACACACACACATATATATATATATATATATATATATATATATATATATATATATATATATATATATTTATATACGCACACTTTGCATATATATATATATATATATATATATATATATATATATATATATATATACATATAAAAAGGAAAGAACAGTAAGATATAAAATCCGGTGTTTTTATAGATATTTTTATTTTTACACAATAGTGCTCTATGTAAATTTAAATTTACAGAGCATTAATATTATGAATTAATAGATTTAAAATATGGTTTTACCGCTACACAGTGATAACCATGTTTCAGAAATGGAAGCTAAAGCCCCCGAATTTAATTTTGTTACTAAACCAAAGACATTAGTTCCATTTCCTCATCAAACGAATTTTGGAGTAACTTACTTTTTAAAAACGACCGTAAATTTTAAAAAGTAAGTTACTCCAAAATTCGCTTGATGAGGAAATGGAAATAATGTCTTTGGTTTAATAACAAAATTAAATTCGGGGGCTTTAGCTTCCATTTCTGAAACATGGTTATCACTGTGTAGCGGTAATATATATATATATATATATATATATATATATATATATATATATATATATTTCTATTTCTTTATCTGAGTCTCTTCATAACGATACATGTATTTGTCTGTCGCTAGATTTTAGCTTTTGATATATAGCGTGAAACTTCCTGATTCATTAAGTAATACACTAGTCAAAAAGATGATAGACTTGAAACCAGTAGTTATATTTGAATTGAATAAAAGACCAACGCGTGCATATTAATGGTAATGATAATATTTCGTTATAAGTAATATTCGGCAAACATTGGCCGAGCAGCTACGAGTTGAAATTTATAAAATATTTCTATTCAAACAATTTTACAGGAAAATAGGTTTCTTATATCCAGTAGCTATTATCGATCGCTCCAGTACTGATGGTGCTTTCCTTCCTAAACTTTTCTTTAGTGTATTGTGGAAGTTCATTATTTTATCTCATTATTTTCTCTTCGAGTTGCGTGTGTTATCCATTTTAACAGTCTCTGCTGTTAAAAGGCTTCAAGTGATGTGGCTTCAGATATCTGTTACAGTTCTTTGTGATCCTGTAGCACTAATTCACAGATTTGTATGAAGTATGGTCTTCGCCAAGACCTACAGTCGGTTGTATGCAGCTACATATCTGGTTTCCAAAGTAAGTTGGATGTAGATATTTTCTAAGGGAACCTTAGATGTGGCACAAGTCCGAAAGTATGGTGTATCCAGTGAATACCTAGGTCACTTTTCAGTTGTATCTGAACTAGCGAGACAACCTTATAAACCATTAACATTTGGTTGAATATGCCAGAGAATTATTAGTGTTCGAACTGTACATATATCTGTCCGTAATTGTGTATGAAATATGTCGTATCAAGTAATTTTCCAGGTTATGGTGATAAACTATATTCGGCAGCAAGGCGTATGATCAGGAGGTTTTGAAGTGCGTGGTATCACCACTTAATTGCTGTTGTTCCCAGGTATGTTGTAGTAGCACCTGTTAGGGTCCCAGCTATAGGTAAACAGTTAACCCCCAAAGTGGTAAAAAATATATGAAAGTATAAAAAATAATTTTTTATAGTTAAAATACAAGCAATACTTTTTAAAAATATATTACCAGCAATACATTTAAAGAAAAAAGTATTATCAGTTATATATTTTTTTTAAATATTACCAGCAACACATTTTTTTTAATTATTCATCAGCAATATATTTAAAACAAAATGTACGAGCAATACATTTTTTATATAATATTAATAGCAACATATATATGAAAAAATTATATATTACCAAAACCTTTTTTGAAACATTATCAGGAATTCATTTTTGAAAAAAAAATGTTACCAACAATACATTTGAAAAAATATCACCAGCAATGCATTTAAAGAAAAAAGTATTACCAGCTATATATTTTTTTTTAAATATTACCGGCAACACAAAAAAAAATACGAGCAATACATTTGATGGTCGACAAAAACATACGTCAATGAAACCTGTTCTGTAAAATAATTTCTTACAAAAAATATATATTCTATTCATACGTATGTATTTTACACATCCTGTCGGCATTAAATAAGTCCCTGTTGTTGATAGGCTGTAAAACAAAATAAACTAAACCTATCATAGCATGCATATGAATCTCACTACGTGTGAAATGATTTGAGAAAATTGAAATTGACTTAATTTAGTAAGACTGCCATTGGCTTTTACTCATAGTCATGTTTAAAGGTTTAGTTTTCAGGAAGAAAATGTAATCTGGTGAAATGACGATTTGCAACCTTTGTAATGGCGTTATATAAGGGCGCGGGTAGAACGTTTCTTTGCTGATCATGAAAACAGGATTAGAATTTCACAATAGTCGATTTATCAAGGAAATGACTTCTTGAAATTATCGACCTGGAGAACCGATTCAAGCATCTGGCACCGTTGGAAAGTGCCTGAAAGCCATACCAAGCCTTCGAAGTGAAACTGTGTTGGCGCAGTTATTCGTCGATGGCTATGCTAGCACGAAGCCGCTAGTCATCGTTACCGTTGCCTTGTTCAAATTGATCACACCAAATAATGTGCTATCTCGCAGAAACTTTAATTTATATTCGCTCAACATAGTTGCAATATAAAAAAAAATAGGGGGGGTGTCTGTGGATGTCGAACGAATATGGGCCTGAGCAGTCGATTATAACAGGGAGTGACTAACTGCCATAGCAGGTAGGCATACATTGATACCAACGGCCAGCCATTATAATGGAATTATACTTTACCATCTTAAATAAGCTCGTCTTATTATAACAGATAGTCTTGCAAACATGGTAGAGAAAAATATATTTTGTCTTTTTACTTATTTTTTGTATGGCATTATACCATCGATAATCATTATGAATTATGCCTTCCAATTATCATTATATATATGTGTATATATATATATATATATATATATATATATATATATATATGTGTGTGTGTGTGTGTGTGTGTGTGTGTGTGTGTGTAAAAGTGAATATTGAAGTCAACAGTCAGAGGCGACAGGCTGTTTTATGCTAGACGCAATCGTCAGGGCGGCTTGACGATTGCGTCTAGCATGAAGCATGAAGCAGCCTGTCGCCTCCGAGTGTTGACTTCAATGTTCACTTTTATATTTATAATTACATACCCTCTATCACTGATATTGAGCACTTTACCCCGTAAATATAGCACACCTTAAAACTATATCTCTTAACACCCCCCCACACACACATATATATATATATATATATATATATATATATATATATATATATATATATATATATATATATATATATAAAAAAATGGAATCTCCTCTTTTCACTTGAAAAGATAAGTACTCCCTGAACAGACATATTTCCTTCTTTATTTCCTTTTTTATTTTAAATTTTAGAACAGAAATGATAAAAACAATGCCTTCCTATTAAGAGAAACAACTTCGTCTTTCTTTCAGTCAAAGCCCACTTCCTCTAGTAACTTCCTAAACAAAATCTTGATGCAGCAGCGTTTTGTCTCTTCAGTAATAAAAACGGGAAATTATACAGAAGAGCAAAACCTTTTGTTTTTCCACAGAAACCTCACAGTTAGCTTGCTCTCACAAAATAATATTAAAACATATCTCAGGGCGTAGTTTGCACTATGGAGAAAGAAATGCCTGGATGGATCGATTTGTTTTTACGGTTTATCAAACTTTTCCATGTTATTTAAAGCCAGAAAATATTTTTAGATTGTAAGAAATGTTTGTTAGATAATGATGGTTTTATTTACAAAGTCCTACTATTTACCCCATAAATGGAGAGAAAAGAGATTCATATTATCCCAAAGGGCATTTGAACGTAAGTTAATATAACCAGTGGAAATGGAACTCGGCACTCCAGTTTCCAATTCCGAGCCGTTATCTATTACACCACCCGTACATCCAAGCTTACAGCTCCTGATATTCCAAAGACGTCACCTATGTGGGCGGTGACCAAGCTCGACTTAACTTAACTTCGATGTTTCAATGAGATATGCCCGGAAGCCATAAATCCGTAAATCTTACAGCACCAGATATTTCAAGCGGTCACCCATCTAGGTACACACCGGGCGCAACGTTCCTTCTGTGATCGTAGGAGAAACGGTGTTTCACCGTGATATGGCCGTAAACTAGAAATGCCTGGAATATAGTGCACTCGTTTTGCCAAACGGTGGTCAATGAATTTGATGACCTTTGAGTGCTGAAACACTATGGCGTTCCATTAACATTTTTATTCATATATAAACAAAAATGCTACCTTTAACAATGGCTGTGATTAATTAATTAAATATATTACGAATGATCTTGAAGGCGCCATATCCAAGTTGCCGATAGATGAGATGATATATTTACTTCTGTCTGGGTAGAAAAGTGATTGTATTCCTCAAATGCTTACTCACTGATTCTTATCTTCAACAAAAATCAAGACATTGCGACGAGGAGACATTTCTTGCATTTTCCAAACGTTGCTCATGACATTTAGCCCATAAACAATTTATCGAATATAAAATTATTAAGCTAATTTGATACAAAACATTAGATTTAGAATTATAATGAGAGAAAAAAAAAACTATATTTTGCTTCTCTCACATAAGAATTGATAATAGAACACTCTTGTTTTTAGCATATTCAGAAATGATTGTCATTTTTAGTACTATTAATAATAGTAATTATTTCTATAAAAACGTTTCCATACAGGTTTTGTTGACTTAAAAACTTATTTGTAACCTAGAAATTATTTTAGAATAGGTTTAATGTAAACGCTACTTACAGAAAGAATAGGCTTATTATTTAATCATTGCAGGTATTTCCCTGTTGATACGATTATATTCTGTAGTTAAAAAGCTTGAATCTTTTTACTGTTTTACTCTAGGTGATTAAAAATCTCGGTGAAATTTGTCATTAACCTTTTAATAATCCGTTCAATTTTCTATTCATTGTTCTAAGCAATTGATTTATTTTTAAATAAGGAGTTTAAATCTTGTACCGAACATGGAGCTTAATTAATAAGCAGTCCATAGGAGTGAAAGTGAAAGATGTACTCCATCTACAATTTTGACAGTTCGGACTCCATTTATGATCGCGTATCAATTACAATTCAAGGAAATCTGATTCGGTAGATAATGCATTTTTGTATAGTATTTTGAATAAGACGCTTATTCTACTAAATTACTATTTTTATTCCTCTGAATATGCGATGTATTAGAAGAGCTTTTATAGAACTTGTTTACATATATATATATATATATATATATATATATATATATATTATTTATATATATATATATTTATATGTATGTATGTATTTATATATATATATATATACATACATATATATATATATATATATATATATATATATATATATAGATATATATATATATAGATATATATATATATATATATATATATATATATATATATATATATATATATATATATATATATATATATATATATATATACACGCACACACGCACCGTGATGGATAAATTGTTCTTTAAATTAAGAAAAAATGAAAATAACACTCGTATCACATTTTAACAGATATATTTATAAAATTACACAAAATTATCTTGAAATAATGACGAGTAAATTTATTCAATAATATCGCCATTGGCTTCAACCACGGCCTCCTGACGAATAGGGAAGCTCCTGTAACTTTTATGGGCGGTCTCCTTGGTTAAGTTGCCATAATCCTTGCGTTCAGTTCAGCTTTAGTGTTACAACGAGCCCACACATAATAATCAAAGTGTTTGCAGTCTAGAGAGTTAGATGACCAGTTGTAAAATGTGATGTGGTATTAGAAATTGTTTGGCAGTCATGATTGAATTCTTCTGCTTCTGTTGCATGATACATAGTTTTGTTGTCAGACATAGAGTCTTCCAGCAGTCACCCTGTTGAACCAGGACAGTACTACCTCCTCAAGGTATTTGGTGTCGGCCTCGGTCTTAAGTCTGAGGATATGTGGGAATATGAATGGAGGTATAACGCCGCGATCACTAGTGATCACGCGAAACACCATATATTCAATTGTGAAGGAAGAATAAATGAATCATAATTTCAAAGCTCCCAACAAAATTAAATTCTGGCATTAAATGACCCATAAAAGAGTTGATATGACGTTAAACAAACAGATCAATGAATTGAGTATTAAAATACATTTTAATACGAACTTCTTTCTTATTCCTGTATACTTTATATTTAGAGAGTGCACATATTTCAATTGACGTGCCTGTTATATTTAACTGAGAAATCATTCTCACCAGTCCTTGATTTCGAGAAATCCTATGAAATAAAATATGCCCCATCAGAGGAATTGAATACGCATCCCTTTTTTTTCAATGATGTAACCACTCTTGAATCGACCGTGTTCTACAAATTAGTCCACGGGAAAAGATCACCATGAAGCCCTCTTCGATTATCTACTTCAGAAATCACCATCAGTTGTTGTGGCCATTCGATATATAGTCTTGATGTTAGAAAGTGGACGTTTACAAAGAAGAGTTTCGATTAAACTCAAGTTTCGTTAACTTACCAACACACACCCTGAAAATAAGCTCTAGCGGGTAATAGGCATCTAGCTTCTCGGAATCATTTGAGTTAGAGTGCAACAATTGAACTCATTGTGATAGCCGAAGTTTTAAAGATATCGCAAGATGATAATCACATTTTTTGATAATGTAACCTTATAAACCAAGAATTATTTGTCTTATCATTTACAAACCAGTGATGTTTCCATAAGTTTGATCTGCCGAAAACTGTAAAGGTTTCATTCATGAAATGCTGTTACTTGACTCGGATTTGAAACGTTTATCTAAACATGAAGATATTAACTCCCTCATGCTCCAGGTTTATTTACCCTAAATCTGTGCGGGCATGTTTTTTTAATAACCACTGTCCACTGTTTGCAACAGCCAGACTGTGACTGCTAAGTCTGTAATCTCTTAGGTGTATCG
>OZ038488.1:29604881-29704881 GCA_964036315.1 Acanthosepion esculentum
AAAAATATCTTCCGTGTTTTAACTTTCATTGACACGCCATTTTGAAATTTAATTGAAATTGTTTATTATCTAATTAAATATATACTTAAGTCGCTCAGAAGAAAAGATGCTAGATGCAAATCTTTAATTAAAACGCAGCTTTAAAATATTCAGTTGATATTTTAATCGACGATTGAACCTGACGAATCGAGCAAAAGTGTTAATCCACAGCACCCATAACAAAAAATCACTTTATTAGCGTATTTATTTTAATGTCTACTGTTTATCATCAGATTCGTCCCAATTCTCTATATTTACGGCGATCATGACACTATACATATTTACTGTCTTTATTATACATTCATTTTTGGAAAAGATACTGGGAAGCTTTCATTTTACTTTTCTCTTTTTTTTATTATCTATTCAAATTCCATTCACGACATCGGCGATCATCCGTGTCCAAACATTTTCTTTTCTTTATTATCCCGTCATTCTTGGAAAAAGATAAAGGAATGCCTTCCTGTTACATTCTCAGCGTTTTTAAATTAAAAGTTTCCCTTCTCTTAGATTTGTTGCCGCCAAGGCCAATCTACCCTGTTATTTAATACATAACGCGAGGTGGAAAGACATGGATTCCTGCTTTGCTCAAGAGTATCAATATGAAAAGGAAATCAACACTGAAGACCTGGATTTGAACGCAGATCGCGGATTTTTCTCACTGCACCAATAGTTATCACACCATCCTCACACGCTTTATTTATTATGGCTTAATAAAAAATATTTTTCTTTGTTTTAAATTTCATCGAGATGACATTTTGAAATTTATTTTAAATTTCCTTATTATTTAATTAAAGATATACTTAATTCGCTCAAAAGGAAAGAGGCTAGATGCAAATCTTTAATAAAAAGGCAGCTTTAAAATATTCAGTTGATATTCTGCGATTTTAATCGATGATTGAACCTGACCAATCGACCAAAAGTGCTAATCCACAGCGCCCATAACGAAAAGACACTTTATTAACGTATTTATTTTAATCATTTCGCCACAAACAAGGCGATAAAGACACAAGATGTTTGTAACTATGAAAGAAACTGAGAAAAAGTTGCCACGCTAAAAATAAAAAAAAGAACGAGATTCAAGATGACGATTCAGGTTTCATTCAAATTTCTGAAGATCGTAGTTGAGAGGAAAACTAGAAGACGGAAGGGAGAAGAAAATATTAGAATAGAACTAACTGTTAATTCGACGTAATAAGAGGAAAGTGGATCAGAACAATTGCGATGAAAATATTTATTGAAAAAACACATTGAATTTACATTATACTTATAAATGGAAAAGATAAATTCGAGTGTGAAAAAACTGTGTAGAACCACACAGTGAACCAACTAAATTAGAAGAAGACTTAGCAAATAACTTTATATAATCTTTCAATTTCCTATTAGAGGGAACGCTAAAGAAGTTGTTTTATTAGATTCGTTCTGATTGGTTCATAAATCTAAGAAATGTGTTTTTCTTTTTTGCAGTTTTCACTCTTTTTCAACTGTCGGCTGAATTCTTTGAAAACCGAATTAAAAGCATTTATTTCGAACGAAGATTTTCTCATTGGCTCTTAAATAATAAACTGCTTGCTAGATCTGAATTAAGACTCTTTTCAACTTTCCAAATGTCCCTACCGTGCTAAGCGGAGGAGAGTGATATCTTTGAGACTTTGTGATTTATGACATGGTATAACTTCAAATACTGAGTGAATTAACTATTGCTCGTTTGTTTATATTTGGGGCTTATTTTCTTAAATATCTTCGATCTGATTTCAATGAATGCAGAAATTCTGAACTCGACATTATATGTAGGAAAAATCTTTACTATGCAAAATTATTTTGAGCATGTAAAGGAAACCAAAACCAAAAGGGTGCGGTTCGTCTCGCAAATTCTTTATTTCCGAACATCTTTTTTAAATTGAGCTTCACCCTGTACAAGGCCCAAGGGCCACTCGAGTTAGTATGTTACGTTAGGAGGCTGTTTATACGGATAGGAGAGGAAAATAACGGTTAACCCTAGACGTGAAAAGGTTAAGATTCTAGTGATCGGGGAAGCATCGTCAGGGGGAGTTGATCACATAAAACAGTTGCTGTTCAAGTGGAACTTACTTCTTGACGATAGAATACGGAGGGAATATGTGCGGTTTACTACAACGTAAGTTGGATGGTAGGTCCTTGCCGTGAAGGTTAGGTCTGGCGTAACCCATGAATGTAGTTCGTCCGAGCACATACCGCCTGTGAGAGAGTTTGGAGGGGTGGAAAACAATTAGTCACCCACAAGATGTCGTAGATGTTTTTGGACTATATCGAGGTCGGAAAGTGAGGTCTGAGCAGCTCCCGCCCAAATATGACAACAGTAACACATTTTGACCTGATCGAGCTCTTGTGAAGGTAAAGGATAGTACGTAGAGTCAGTTACTTACAGCAGCGTACAGGGAGAAGACAATTTTATCTGCATCTTTAGCGATGGCACGTATGTACGAGTTCCACTTAGGGTCAGTTGTGAGCTAATGGCCCAATGGTATCCGAGGAGATATCCGTTTTATCCTGACTGGCAGTAGTTCGCTATCCGATCGACGATGGTGGAATGTAACTAGTTTGGTTTTCGAGGCCTTGAATGTATCCACTCAGTTTTCCCCGCTGTGTAGTTCGTGTTAGATGGGAAGTGAGATCAGCTGCCTATCTTTGGTCCTGAAGGTTTTTACAAGTGCACTAGTATATAGTCATATCATCGGTATAGATGTTTACAAATAATCTGAGAATATTATTAGGTTGGTCATTCATGTAAAGAAGTGTGTAATTAGGTAGGGAAATGACTCCTATTATGCTAATATTTAATTTGTAGAAATATGAATCTACCACTTGTGAGTATTAAAATCGCTTTATTGCATAGATTTTCGTTGTAATATTATTATGTAAATTTTTATATATATATATATATATATATATATATATATATATATTCAACTCGGCTGGAATCGTCACACAAGCAGTGGTATAACGTCACTAAGACGTGGGGGTTACTAGTATCACATTTCTCTATCTTTCTCATTTGTCAAAACTGTAAAAAGGTGTTCTATAAAACAGAATTAATTCCCAAAAATTTGAAAAAAATTAAAGACATATTTAGAATGGTGCTATCGCCATTTCCACAATTTTTTCAGTCCTATTATTCTCTGTTTATACGTGATTTTTTATAAATATACTTTATTTAAGTACATTAGTGTTACAGGTTCGCTATCTGTCGGAGAGGGCATATTTTCTACGAAATTCCTCGAACATTCAAACCGGTAATTAATACTGTGTAATTAAAAAAAAAAGGAGCATTTACTCAAATAAATCATATCTATAAAACTTATTAACATAAAATATATTAAATAATTGTCGGACATAATATATTTCATCATATATACATATATATATATATATATATATATATATATATATATATATATATATATATATATATATATATATATATTTGAAGACATTTTTATGTTTATACATTCTTTTTATAGATACAAATATTTAAGTTAATGCTCTGTTTATAATAAACAGTACTAAAAAAAATTTACCGGCCTGAATGTCCGAGAAATTTTCATAAAAATTTCTTAAAATAATTGTCGGTCTTTATCCATTTCATAATGTGTACGTCATATATATATATATATATATATATATATATATATATATATATATATATATAAAAATAAAATAAATTAATGAGTATATTTATTAAAAAAATATTTAGCTGCGAAAGATATTATCTTTAAATTGATTAAAATTTATCTGCAGACGGATTGTAATGTAAAAATAATAACGTCTGCTTTCTTACATTTATTTCTCAGTGACGGAAAAATAGAAAAGTAAGGAAGAAGAAATAAATATAATAAACGTTGATCGATTCCTCTAGATGTACATCCCACCGAAAAAAAAAGGGATTCATGTTTATTTTGATTTTATGGGTACTCTGTCTCTTTTTATTTTACATATATTTTCGGAGGGGGCCAAGTTTAAATTTGTCTTTTCCATTAATACGCCTGAGGGAGCATGTCTCCAGCCCAAAATATAAAGAGAATGTTCTTAATTTTTTTTCTGAAAGCTATCCCAATTAATAAAAACAATAAAATTTAATCCTGTATCGCTTAGAGCGGAAAAAGACAGTGGATGAAACAGTCGAAAAAGAGAAATAATTTTCCCGGGCGAGATTCAGCCAGAATTCGATTCTTCCTTCCAACAGAAGTTTTTTTTTTTCAAATAATACGAACTATATATTCAGAAGAAAACATAATTGGTCAATCAGAACCTAATTTAGGAATGTCTAGAATTTAGATTTTCCTTTTGTTGGTGTATAAGCTTTTTTCAGATCCAATTTTTGCATTGATTAAGGTACGATATGTGCCTAATATTTGAAAATGAAATTGAAATATATGTTAAAACCTTTTTTGTAAATTTCTTGATTTTGACCATCAGTATCTAAGGGACTATTACCAATGACTTGTATAATCGCTGACTTTTCTCTGGATCTCTTTCTGGATTTCTTATATGAAGAATTGATGCTACTTACACCCAGAATATTCTATTCATGTTTCGACATTTGTACCATCCGACCATCATCAAATTATTGTTCTACGTAGACTTCAGAGAGTTTCGAAATAAAATCAGTATTTAATCTAAGGAAGTAACAGGCAGGCTAGATCTAGGCCTCCATGTTCTTCACACAGAACTGTCCCACTGGAAAATAGCATAATAAATTAAAACGTAGTAATAATCCGTTCGATCAGTGACGGGACTCAGAAGAAACCTGTGCAGTGCTCAATAAAAAAAAGATTAGTTATTCATAGATCTAAGTAGCTAATCGATAACAATCTACCCACGTAGGTTAAATAAAGGGTTCAGTTAGATATTTCTTATAGGTTACTCGGGTCGACAATCACCTGATTAAGGGCGGATGGTACAACGGCCGAAACGTCATGATAATAGCAAGAAAATCAGGACCATAGTCGCTATGTAGAATAAAAATAACTCCTCCACTCATAAATTCATGATGATGTTAGCCTTCTCGTCCCTACTTGACACTGTCTTGAGAATTTTGGAATTATTTGCAATATAAAAAAATGTAATAAATCTAAAGATTTCGCAAGCAAACGCTGGATTATACTGGAAATCCTCATAAAATCATAAACATAATTCGTACTGATAATTAGCTGCAGATTAAATAATGGGTCTATTTTAAAAGTCCATGAAGTTTACCTGACAATCCGCTGATGAAGCTAAGACGGTATAAAGCCGAAACATCGTGATAATAACACCAGAAAAGATGAAGACGATAATCGACGTTTAACTAATGTAAATAGTAACTTCTGTGAATGTTAGAACAATATCAACGAAAGCTTCATGCCATTACATACGGTGGAGTAATGGATAGCGGCTCCGATTGAGGAGAGCCGACTTCGAATTTCAGTGGAACGCATTATATTCATTTACGTGCTAATACCCTTGGGAAAGGTATGGGGAAGCAGGACAGACCGAGTTATATAGCCTTGGATGGTCTAATGCAGAAAGAAATGATAACCTACTGCACGAAAAAAAAAACTGCCTCGTCAGTCATGTATCGAAAGGTCAATTCATGATGCGATTCTATGATGTCGTACCTCGTAAGAGACCACAATATAAACAACAGATCCTTATGTCTAGATTCAATGTGATGTGACTAGTTTAAAATGGGAGCCGAAAGCTTAGATCGAGGAACAGTTTTAAAAAATAATCTCCAAATGTTGGAAAATTTTTGTCTTTATTTTCACCCGCAATTAAAGCAAACATACAAAGTTTAGAACGGTTCATGATCAAATATAATACACATTCATTGTCTGTTATATTTAACTATATATGTTTAAATAATGATCTGCTGCCCTAATACACTATATATATCATTACTTAGATGGGTGACTGCTTGGGAATATCTGTAAGCTTAGATGTGCGGGTGGTGTAATCGATAATAACCTAGAATTGTTAATCGGAGAGGTGAGTTCCAATTCTAGTAAGGTTCATTATATTCCCTTTTGCGTAGATACCGTTGAGAAAGGAATCAATCGACATCTTCACCATCCAGATATATGTGAATTAGTAAGACTTTTATAACTAAACCATTACTATCTTCAAAAAGGTTTTATGACGGGAAATATTTTATGGCCTTATGCCCGAATGGTTGATAAGCCGTAAAAAATGAGACAGTCAATCAATAAATTAACCAGAAAAAAAGGTAACAGTAGCACATAATTTCCACCATGTAATTTCCAAGAAAACATTTGTCATATTTTTGCGTATTATATCACAGATGACAATGTGAATTGCACACGACCAGAGCAGCAAATCTATATACGACCGTTATTCAATAAATAAGGTGAATTTTTCGGTATAAGGACTTCTAATACAGATAGAAGCTTACGTTTTTTTATTTTTATTTTTTTGTTTTACTTCTTTTTCACATGGATTTAATTTCTTCTGCAGATTAAAAAAAACCTTGAGAGTTTTGGCGATTAACAAAGATGGCCAACCAAGAAGCATGCTCCAGGATTGAACAGCGGTCAGTTATCAGGTTTTTGTTTGCTGAAGTGTGCAAACCAGTTGAAATTCATTGGAGAATCTCAACTGTGTATAGTGCCACATGTTTCAGCAAAAAAATGTCTACAAATGGGCTAAATTGTTTAAAGAAGGACGGAGCAGTATTGAGGATGAAGACAGGCCTGGGAGGCCTACAGAAGTGAGGTCTCCTGAGGTGATCAAATAAGTCAATGACCTCATTCCGTCTGACAGAAGGATGATAGTGGATGACATTGCAAGGACAAACGCAGGGGTCATCGGTCAGAATGGGTCATTTTGCATCATGACAATGCAAGGCCTCACACAGCAGCCCAAACGGTGCAGACCATCAACGAGCTGGGCTGGGAACTGCTCCCTCATCCACCTTACAGCCCAGACATTTCCCCTTCAGACTTTCACGTGTTTGGTCCCTTGAAAGCGTTCACGAGAGGCACGAAGTTTAAAAGTGACGATGAAGTCAAAAGTGTTGTGAGCGACTGGCTGAGACATCAGTCCAAAGATTTTTATGCTGAGGGAATACGGAAGCTTGTGCACAGATGGGAAAAGTGTGTGACAGTGCTGGGAGACTACGTTGAAAACAAAATTAGCTTCTATCTGGATTAAAAATCCTTATACCGAAAAATTCACCTAATAATGAAAGTGAACACACAGTCAAAAATCACATACACATTTATTACAAAAACCAAATGCATAAGAATTACAAACAAGACGAATCCCCACTAAGACATATACGTTAAGTCTATTACTCAAAGACAAGTGAAATAAATTAATTGATCTTGTGTGAGATAAATGAATGTTTATCAGTACGACCAAACAAATTTCTTATATTTGGCAAGATGTGGGCAAGAGGACCAAGCTGAGATCTTTTCAGCACCCTATTTATGTTACATGTCCCATATTACACTACTTTTGTACATTTAAGTAAACAGTTGCACACGCAGGGATGCCGCCTCGGTTGGAAACTCGGAGCCAAAAACGAGACAGTTTTGGCTAACACAAATCATGGCGAGAATTATCGTCTGCATTTTAGTGTCTCTCGTAAGAAAGCAATGAATAAATAAATACGCGATATGCTCTGATATGTATGACCATGGGGTATTATCAGGCGACAACAGCGAGTCATATATGAAACTCGTTTATCACCGAGAATTTCTGACATTGATAAGCTTACAAACATTTATCTATATTTATATATAATCGATAATCCTGACATCTATCCTTACACACACACACACACACACACACACACACATACACACACACACACACACACACACAAACACACACACACATATATATATATATATATATATATATATATATATATATATAATCCATATATATGTGTGTGTGTGTGTGTGGAAATTATATATATATATATATATATATATATATATATATATATATAATATCCACATATATATATATAAT
Source organism: Acanthosepion esculentum (assembly GCA_964036315.1). NCBI lineage: Eukaryota > Metazoa > Mollusca > Cephalopoda > Sepiida > Sepiidae > Acanthosepion > Acanthosepion esculentum. The sequence continues at coordinate 29,612,934 of OZ038488.1, forward strand.
TTCCACATATATATATATATATATATATATATATATATATATATATATATATATATATATATATATATATATATATATCATTGGCAGACACATCCTTAGTGCGACTGGACAACCGAATGCTTAAATCCCGGATCGAAACCCAACCAATTTGGTGTCAATCAGAGATTCTACCACTGACACCTCTTCACTCAACAGAACGAGTCAGCCAAATCTAGCCTATTGTTTCTACAAACGTAAACAAATGCCCAAGTAGCCATAGTGCTCCATTGATTTTACTGAAGAGCATCGCATTTACGCTATATATGTTATGAAAAAAAACTAAGCCCGACAATTATTTTAATATTTTTTTTGTTTATACGTTATTTTTATGGAAACAAATATTTAAGCATTATTAGACCGTTAAATGTAGTTAATACTGCTTATTATAAACAGAGAATTTGCAGTATGTTTAGGATTATTGCCTTGTTGAAAGACCCAGCCTGATTTTAAGCCCAGAGAATGTGCTCTCTGACGTAAATATATCTCCAAAACATGCCTATAATATGCTCCATTCATCCTCCCTTTTATTATGTCAATGTTCTCTACACTTTGGGTACTAAAGCAATCCCATATCATGATTGATGCCTCCAAATTTTACTGTTGGGATAGTATTCTTCGCTAAATATTGAGTATCCTTCTTTCTCCAGACCTTTGGCACAGAATTTCTACCAAAAATGTCAATTTTCTTTTCGTCTAGCCATAGTACATTTTCCCAAAATGTTGCAAGTTTGATAAAGTGCTCGTTTGCAAAATCCAGTTTATCAAGAACGTGTTTTCGCTTAAGAAGTGTTTTTTTTTTTCTTGGAGTCCTCGAAAAGATGTCATATCGACGAAATGAACGACTAATTGTTTCCGTACTCACTTTTACTCCACTTATCTCCATGAAGATCTTTAAACATAACTTGAGGGCTCGTTGCCAACTTTTCTCGCCAATAATCCTGCCGTACGTTCCATTACTATTCTAGGACAAACAAGTCTCTTTTTTTTTTTGGACGAATGGAATGACACGTCTTCCAGTGACGAACTATCGTATCAACAGACCTCAATGGCACATTTAACTGACTAGATATCTTTCTATAACCAGGGCCATTTGTATGAAGGTCAAAAATGCGTTTAAGGAGGTCTTGATCAATTATTTTACTTTTCCCCATTTTGTCAATGTTTAAAAGACGGTTGACAGAAAAAGAATGATGCAATACTTTTAATTATTCCTAAAAGTAATCAAAAAATACATCTGAAGCGTTCAAAAAACAACCCGTTCCTAATTTGCAACATTCTAGTAAAATCTGTACACTTTTATAAAAAAAAAAAAGCTGTTGTAAATAAAACAAAAATTGTGTTGTAAACTTTTGACTAACTTTTTTGAGTAACTCAATATCGATTCTTCATCGTGGGATGCTTTATTGAAGTTCCTTTTTTTTTAATCGGATTCTTTGACTGAATACCTAAGTATATGTTCTACGAGCACTAAAAGTTTAATTAATATAACAGTATGAGAAATAACTCGAAAATATTTTTAATGTGTTGTAAACTTTTTCGTGGCACTATATATACATATATATATATATATATATATATATATATATATATATATATATATATATATATATATATATGTATATATATATATACATATATATATATGTATATATATAAGTATATATATACATATATATATGTATATATATATATACATATATATAAGTATATACATACATATATATATGTATATATATATATATATATATATATATATATATGTGTGTGTGTGTGTATATTGTGTATTTAGACAGAAATTTTTCTTTCATGCAAGCTTCATTAAATATGTCAGAAATGTTATAAAAACGTAATCCAAAAACTGACTGTTATATTTAATGACGCTTGAATATATATATATATATATATATTTATATATATATATATATATATATATATATATATATATATATATATATATATATATATATATATGCACTTCTCATTGAGGCAAGGTTGATATATATTTTCCCTCATATATATATATATATATATACACACACATACACACACACAGATACATATATATATATATGTGTGTGTGTGTGTCTGTGCGTGGCTCAGTGTGTGTTATATTAATAATAATAACCCTATACGGAACCGTCATATAGCGTGACGTGCCTTAACCGTTCCGTATAGGATAAAGGTTCGAATCCTGTCGGAAGATGAATGCTAAACATAATTATATTTATATAATTGTAAATAAATTTGTCCATTTTATAATATATATATATATATATATATATATATATATATATATATATATATATATATATATATATATATATATATATATATATATTTGTCATCCACAGACTGTTTCGCTGTTTCACAGCTCATCAGTGTGGCTAGACGTCCGGTTGCCTCTAGCTAGGATCGAAACCCGACTGAATTTGCGTCAGTCGGAACTTCTCCCACTAAGCCATCGGCGCATGGCAGGGATGAAGGTGAATTTTAGCGTGTTTATTTTTAGATTTAGATAAACACACAGTGACTGACAGTGACTCAATTCTGCCGAAGAGTCGTGCAATATTAGCTTAAATAGTCACTGTTTACAAACTCACACCTCAAACCAAAGAGCTAAACCGAAATTAATTTTTCAGGAATGTATTGGAATATAGGCATAAATAAATGAATTGACGGTAAAATGCCATTTATCTGAATAAATAGCAGTCAGGCAATACATTAAAAAACATCATAAAACCATAATAATATTAGAAGTCTCCTGTATAAAATAATTCAATAATACAAATGACTTTATTTTTCTTTATTACTGCAAATCCTATAAATAAAAATAACTCTTTTCTAAGAAACGTTTTTTTTTTATTATTTTTGAATGCGTCAAAAAATATACCTCATTGCTCGTTGCTGTTGCATGTTGACCAAACACATCGTTGACATTATTTACTGGACGAAATTTTGATTTCGACAAAAAACCAACAACAAAAAAAAACAACTACACTTTTAAAATAATGCGAAACTTAAAATACATCTCATTTTACTTCATTCTCCTTACTTTCTTTCATCTCTGACGATGACGCATGTAGGTCGAAAGATGGAATCTATTTCACAATATGACTATTTTCCACATCTGCAACATCCATATCTACGACAAAGTTATTTGCATATATAAAAACGCATTTACATGTCGAATATTCATATGATGCTTATTTTATTTTTTAATAAGACTTGTTTGCAAGAATATCTGCTGACAAAATTTATTAAATTGAATATATTAATATTCTCATATTTAAAAAAATACTATAAATTATCTCTGAAGACACTGAGCAACAATTCTTTTCTGGTAACCTCACATATGATGCTATGGTAAGCTAGATCAAGTAAAATCAGTTCGAATATTTAATCAAAATTGGCATAGAAAGATTAACATTTCAAGTATACGCATATCAAATGTATATTCTAGATCGTATCTATGTGCCATTTCCCTTCGAGGTGAGAGAGAGCATGGCACTCTACAATTTCTCATCCTTTGGAACACTAATAAATAGTTGTTTCCTTACTTTCTCAATTTTACCTTCGATTCACTTATACTTGTTAGATTTACTCGATATTTTCCTCTGTTACACATGCCCAACATATTTCCTGTGTGTGTCAAAATTTCCAGACCCCATTTTTCTCATGCTGTGTCCTAGAAATAGCAACTTTCTTTCTGATCCTAATCATAAGTATCTTTTCTGTGTCCTGACTCATTAAAACGTCCATGTTATTCAAAGTATTCTTCTGAATAAATATCTCTGTTGCATCAAATTTCCTCTTCATCCAATGTTCACTACCATATTGGGGGACGGATATAACATAACATTCGAGCGCTATAATCTTTGCAATGAAATATTCCTGTTTCTTGATGTCTTGTTTAATTTCTGGAAGGCATGATTCTCTATTCCAGTCTGCCTTCGGATTTCTGTTTTAACACTTGCGTATTAGTGAAATTTTTGTACTTGTTTTATGCTGGTATTTACAGTTAACTTCTTGTACTCTTCTTGCTAACGGTCATAAATTGTCTTCTTAGATGTAATAGCTATTACTTTCTTCTTGCTTTCATTTACTATATTGTCTAGAAGTAACTGTAGTTTTTTCTGTACCTGTCATCAATACGATGCTCTCTCCTATCGTATGTTGTCCTGGTTGCACTCACCTGCAACCAGGTAGAACCTCCAGTTCTTCTAAGGTATCCTGAATGTATAAGTTAAATAATTCCGCTGATATGACGCATCCTTGTCTTCCGGCCGTTTATACTTTGTGCCCTTGCATAATTTATTATCCATCTCTCTGCAGCCGGTTTGATCTTAGTAAAGGCTGTGCATCATCCTAACATTTTCCCGAATAAATCAAGTTATATTTAAGACTCTACAAAGACAGGTTTGTCCTATATTTTGAAATGCTATTGCCTAGTCTATGTAATATACGTTTTGGCATTTCTGTATGTTATCTCATACCACTGACAGCATAAAAATTGCATTTAATTTTCCAGTGTCTTTAACGAAGACACGCTAATCTGTCGTATTTCCCTTTGACTATACTCAGCTCTGTATTCATCACATTTGTGATGATGATGTGCACATTAACTGATGTGGCACATTAACTTGCTAATCCGATGGACCTAGCATCCATGTCCGCCTGCATTCTTACAGAGCGCCATGAAAATAGGTTTACAAAGTTCTTCCAGTATCTCACCACTATTGTATATTTCATATATTATTTCCGTATTCTTATTGACATCCAACTCGTCTAATGCTGACAGCATTTCTTGCAACCATAACTGTGCTTTCGGGTTTGTTAGTTTTAACTTTTCTGTACTATTAAGTCTAATTTAATATTTCAGGACCTTCTATGTTTTTGTGTAATGCGGATTTACATTAAACATCGTGGAAGAATTCTCCAATATATTGGTTCTAAATTCAAATTACTTTACTCTCTCTCTCTCTCTCTTATGAGTGTTCACTTTTCCAATCTTAATCGTCCCGTCGAGGAGCACATCGTGAAGATAAAGGGCTCATAGTAATCATTATGTTAATAGCTTATTTCCTGTGTATGTTCTATATAGTGCATTTTCAAGTAGTACATTTCTTTTGAAGGAAAAGTTTGATGACGATTAAGAATAGACTATAATACTATAACATACACAAATATAGATATGTTCAGAAATGTTTGAGATGTTTCCGCTCGTGGATTGATGTGGTCTTTCAATGTTTAAGTCAGCTATGTTAACTGATGAACACGGCTATGGTGTAGTGGAAGATCCTCAGCTGGATCAATCCTTACGATACCAAGAAAAATGTTTTAGAAAGTAGCTGATATGCAAATTATGTTGATTATTAAAACAGTAATAAGCACCTGAAGACGTTAGAGGAATGTATACATACAACGAGTTTAAATAGATACTTGTATAATATGAATGAAATATTTAGCTTGATGGGATATGCATATCTCGAAAACCTCTCCTAGTTGAACAAAACTGATGCAAGTTTGGAAAACGGCTTACAAGATTTGGTCTTGTACATGTATGTTGTTGCGTGTACCAAATAAGTTTTTCTTTTTACTGGGTGTAATTAATAATTTTGTCAGGACATTCTAAGAGTTCTACTGGTTTGATGTAACGTCTTGTAAATTTTAAAGCTTCCAAAACGAAACTGCTTTATTTTAGCCTCTAAAGAGAAGCTTTTCTCTCTGTCATGAGCATGACTGACACTAGACTCAAGGAGAGCGGCACATTGAGTCTTCTGCGGCTCAGATTTTCCACTGACTTGAAGTGGAACGACTAGATTGGATTAATAGCTGCATATGATGCAAGGAAATTTAGGCCACTTTGTCAAAATCCATCTAGCACATTTATAAAACTACCATCCCTTGTGTATTGAATAATGTTACCATATCTAGTCTGGTGCTCCTCTTGTATATCTTGAGATTCTTGAATTTGTTTTTTAAATTGATCTGTAATTTAATCAATTCTAATCACTCATTTTCTTACCAATAATATGTGGCTTCACTCTGTCTTTTCTACAAATATTTTCATGTCAACTGCATTGGTGTCTGAATTTAAGCGTTATAATAGATTGGCATCGAAGTTCCACCCTTTTATTGTTGACATAGTTAAATAATTCCACTCCAATATTGTCTTTTATCTCACTTTCTACATGTGGAACACACACACACACCCACACTCACTTATATATATATATATATATATATATATATATATATATATATAGCATAATGAGAAGCCACGTATACTTTCTTGATTCATTATTCCCCCATAGCTGAACACTTTAATCAATCAAGACACTCAGTAGACAACTGTAAATTTATATTGATAGAATCAGGTTTTAGTTCAACATACACACGGAGAAAAAAAGACAAAATACTGGATTTTAAAATCAGACACATATAAACTAGGCTTATACAAAGACTTGGGAATTTTAAATCTGTATAATTATTTCAATAGTTAAAACATTTCTTTAGATATAGTTAAAAAAACCTTTTTAAACAACATCTAAAATACTATGGTTAGATTTACGTTAGAAAATTCAAACACAGTTGCATTTCACATCACGTGAACTCCGCGTCTCACGACGGACGCTACTTGTAAACAAACTCCCAAATACAGTTATTCAATTAATTTCTGAGGAAGGACCGAGGTGGTCTGAAATATCAAATATATAAAAACATATAAATAAATACTTTCACAAAAAAACACCCATTTTTTTTCTTTTAATTTGCAACTTTTCAGTTGTTTTATCCATATATATATATATATATATATATATATATATATATATATATATATATATATATATATATATATGTCGAGAAATGCATGACCGTGCCCACGTAAGCACGCGCGCACGCACACACTATAAAGGGAAAAAAAACAACCTTGTACCAAGGATAAGTGCATAAATATATATATGTGTGTGTTTGTGTGTGTGTGTGTGTGTGTGTGTATGTGTGTAGGCTAAAAAAACATGAAATAATCTCAGTACGGTTGGGCCCATGGTGGCTAAACCGGTTCACCACACCATACATTTCTGGCGAGGAGGGTTGCTAAATATCCTACCTTTAAATAAGCCAATCATTCTTATGTGTATGATGGAGTACATTTTGTTTGATCCGTTTTCAACGTCTTATCAATGTTTTGAAGCCAAAAAATAATTTAAGATTATAAGGAAACAGCTAAATCAAAACCTTCTCTTATTTTAATAGATAAATACACAAATTCATTAAACCAAAATAAAATAATACATAATAATTGCATGAAATAAAATTTCAACAAAAACAACAAATTTCCGTTCGATCTCTTTCTTCCCCAGAACAACTGCTTTGAAAACTAATTTCCAAGAGTATGATTCCTCATCATTACAACTTTGGTCTGTTCAAGTCTAGGATCAGTTGTTATCTTTCCACATATCACCAAAACAATCTACCTTGAGTGGTTCTTGGGCTTTGTACAGGGTGAACATAACTGTCAGAAATATAACTTTCGTTAGTTTAACTTGATATTGACAGTTAACCTGAATAATATTTATGTACGTTTTTACGTTTAAAACGATATTTTTTACTTATGTTTATAAATACTTATAATAACTGTATAAAATAATAATCCTTACATTTGTCTTGAGAAAATCCATGACGTTGGTAAAGAATAGTTTTCTTTTTGTCTTTATTCATATTGCCTTGTTACAGATATATTTTTTTATTTATATCTGAATTTTTACACACATATATATGCTGTCAGTGAGGTCAACAACGAGCAGCGACAATATGTTTCATGCTTAAAAGCAATCTTCAGGCCATGTGCGTTGCGTTCAGGCACGTCGATTTATATATGCTTGCCAGTCGTGCATTATGGGAAGGTGTTATGGGAACTTACACATAATATTATTAGAATGTTCCGTACATCATAAATACTGCTCCTCAAGAGGAATCAGCAGAGTGTGAGTCAGTCAGTCAGTCAGTCAGTCAGTCAGAGACAGAGTCGCGTCAGACGATTACTGTAAGACATTGGAATAGTGATACTGGTCGAGACAACATCGTTCTCTCTAACCTAACCTGATTGTTATTACTAACACTTCTACTTCTGTTGTACATATTCTGTTTGTAATATATCTGTGTTATTCCATACCTGTGTTCGAGTTATTCTCCATTGGTTCTACCTTGGACCATAACAGTGGTACAAGGAACCAGGACCATAACAGGAGATATATTGTATTATTCTAACATTGTTTACTCATAGTTTATTAGTGATTGCTTCATTATTTGTAGATGATTGTCATTATTATGTGTGTTTGTGTTTAATTCATACATCGTTACTTCATTTATTATTTAATTAATTTGCTTATTTATTGAATCGAGCTATTTAATTTCGCTTATATATGTACAGGATTCGATGAGTAAATTTTCGCCATTTTTATATTTGTAATTTTGCGCACGGTTATATTTGATTTTGTCTACTGCCCATTATAGTAGGGTCAGTTGGGCACCGTCTGTGAGAAACAGAGCACCATGGCGTATTTCACTTCGCCAGAAATTTGGAAAAAGAACACGGAAAACTAAAGACAGTGCAGAGGATTCAGAAAGAGTTGGATGAGTCTAATGTTGATCCTGGAGATGTTTGGAGTGATTTCTAGTGATGGCGAAGGTATGCCTTCGTTCATCTTCCCACTGACTCAACACCAAGACATATATAAATTGCCTTGAGGACGTAATGCTGCCCTGGGTCCCGTTGCTTGACATAGGGTCGTCGGGAAGAACCCTATGTCAAGCAACGGGACTCTGCACCATGCCACAACCTCGACCGAATCAACTCTTACATCTGGACGCCTAAATCGCCAGACTACAACCCTTTCATTATTATGTGTGTGGCACAGTTGGACGAGGGACTAACAAAACTCCTTGTAAAACCAAAGAAGAACTGAAGACAAAGATTATGGCAACATTCACCAACATAAACTAGGAATGAGATTCACAGATTCCGAAATCGTTTAGGGGTCGTGTTTGAAGCCAATGTCGATTTTATTAAATAAATTTACTCTTTATTATCTCAAGATATTTTACTGTAATTTTGATAAATATGTCTCTTAAAATGAGATGTCAGTGTTATTTTCAGTTTTTGGTAATTTAGACGACAATTCATCAATCGCACCACGTATATGTATGCATCTATGTATATTCTGTGGGGCGTACGTGATTATATGTGTTTCAAAACGGACATTTTAAACAGTTTCCTACATATATATATATATATATATATATATATATATATATATATATATATATATATATATATATATATATATATATATATATACACACATATATATATACATATACATATATATATATATATATATATATATATATATATATATTCAAAATATGTATAAAATATTGTCATCATCTGCAAAATAATCGAAAGATATTTCGATCTATTCTCTGACGACTTCTAAATTTGAAGGAAGAGGAAGGAAACATTTTTAAAAAATACCACTTTAATAGAAAATAATTTGTTTGTTCACAGATTTCCATTTAATATAAAGCGTTTGTTTTGAAAATCTGGTTAAAAAAAAATGAAACCCTCTTTCATTGTCTGTTACTACAAGCAGAAACACAAATGAAAACGTGCTTGATACACACACATACACATATATACATATACTTATAATGATGCATATATATATATATATATACATATATATATATATATATATATTCAAATATTGAAATATATATATATATATATACATATATATATTCTAATATTGATATATATATATATATATATATATATATATATATATGTATATATATATATATATATATATATATATATATATATATATATATATATATATTCTAATAATGACACATGCATTGTCGTAATCACATACCCACTCATACAGTAAATATTACAGAATATTCATTATTAAAGGTGTAAAGATCACTCTCATTGCTTTGATCTTCATGCAAGTGCTGTTCATACGGCACAGATCAATCGATACTCTGCTTTTTTAATACCGCCATTATTTAGTTGATCCATTTGTCGGCTCTCTCAGATATCAAACTGAAGGAAATACATGGTTTTATCTTATTTTGTTTTCCACACAATGCCAAACATTGTTGCCAGAATAAAATCAAATCAACGGATGTATTTAGTAGCCCGAATAACTCTGGAAATTATAATGACTCTTTTTAAGACTATACACATTGATGAAATAATAAGAAGTCAGCACCTTTATTCTCAATGGACCAAACTAATCATCATATCGCCTACATAGTTTACGTTAACTCCAGCCTTGTTTTTTCGTATATTGATGTCTGCTTTTAACGAAAAGGTCGCCATTTCGAGAAAAACTAGATAATAATTCCAATAATTATACAAATTGACAAGAATTTAGAGAAATTTATGATAGCCATCAACAGGCTTGGAACGAATTAACTGCACACAATATTGGCAATGCTTTGTACATATGAGATTATTTATTGGACATATGAATTGTCTTCTCGCTACAAAAATATTAATGTTCTAATTTTATATTTGCCAGTAATCCAGCAGATGATACCGTTAAAAAATCAACCGATACCCTATCGTATGAACATACGAAAATATTGTTCTTAACTTCAGGTAGTGACTGAATGGAAAGCTCTCCGTTTAATGGCGACATCAGACGTCTGCAGAAAGATGATCAAAATATATATATACATATATATATATATATATATATATATATATATATATATATATATATATATATATATAAAATGAATAGCATATATATATATATATATATATATATATATATATATATAATAAATAGCATATATATATATATATATATATATATATATATATATATATATATATATATATATATATATATATATAAATAAAAGCACTCGTGGCTTTGTGGGCACTGTTTCGCGGTTATCCTTATAATTAGATGAGTATCTCTGCGGAACTGAGTGACTAGCAGCGCTATATCCAGTCTAATTTGTGTCTTCTTCGTCACCGAGGGCCGCGGCGGAATTGGTACGACGTTTGCGTTATATCGAAACGGCCCGTGTTCGATTATCAGTAATGGATGCGCACTGCTGATGAGTCCCAGATAAGACGAAACGTTCGTCCAGTGCTTTCTACATTCTGTTGAGAATTATTCTAGGCTCGATGAATTACTATATGATTTATATACAGGGTATCCATAAAGTTCGTGTGCACTTGAAAAACTTTATACCTTTATTTGTATTTGCGATAGAAATAATCTGTAAAAATGTCGTAAAATTTAATGTACCTAGTTTTAAGTATAGCTAAAATAACTAATGTGATTTCAGGCATTACTGTAAATCTGTTGGCAAATGTTTTCCGAGAACTACAAAATCGTATAACCCTTTGCATTGCTAATGATGGAGGACATATGGAAACTTAAATAAAATGATTTAATAAAAGATTTGCTTCTTTCTAATCCTTTTTACAAATAATTTCTATCTCAAATAGAAATAAAGTTATAATTTTTTAAAATGTGCACACGAACTTTATGGACACCCTGTATATATATATATATATATATATATATATATATATATATATATATATATATATATATATATATATATATATATATATATATTCGATTGGCAGGTGCGAACTGTGAAAATTCGTGATACGATTAATATTGATACTCTTCATCCACCTATTTTCCTTCGCATTTACAAAATCTGCTTCTACTTCTGTCTGCCGTGTAAATGCAGGACGTTTTTGGTCATGCCTCTCAACAATTTCCAGTCTTCTATAGCTCTTAATACATACCGTTTTATTAACTTTCCTAATCCTTCCTCCGCCATCCATTTACGCAACGTCGCTAGGTAGGTCATGGGTTCTTTTCCTCCTCACCTATGGCTTCAATCGTTCCTGTGAATATTACATTTTCCAAGTCTTCTCTCCGCCTTATTTGCCGTAGAATGTTCAATTATTTCTCCCTGGTGTCACGTATAAGTTTCCATTGTGTTTCCATTTTCCCTAAATCTCCATCATTGCTCCCGTGTTCGATTTATGATATTTCCTTCATTCTTTTGTATAACCACAGTTTTGTCACTTAAAGTCTCTTCTTCATCTGAGAGGAGATTGCCCAGCATTCACTGTCGTATAGGACGGCTGATAATACGTAACAATTCCGTACACGAGTCTTTGTTTTTTAACGAAAGTTTTATGTTTCTTAGTACTTTGCTTAGCTTTTGGATGGCCTCTTTTGCTATCCTAATCTTTCTTCGGATTTCAGAGTCGCACTTGCACAGATATATAGAAGGTATCCTTTTATCTCACGAGAGTTTGTTAGCGCCATGTCTCAGTACTTTTGCGTCTGGTGGTCTTACTATTCCGATCATTGCAAGACAGTTTCTTCTGCATATATGGCAGACAAAGCTGAAGCGTAAATGAAAGCCTGAAGTTGATTCCTCTGCTTGTTGCTGTATTGTCTGAACTTCAGCTGTAAGTGTAGCTTTTTCGAGTCCTTCATTACCCCCCCCCAAGAAACAGCATGGATCCAGACGTTGAGATCGTATGCTAACTGTTCCTGGGTTGATGTATCTGCGCATCAGGCACCTCTTGCAGACGTCCCTGAAACGTACATCAAGGCGGCCTGCCGGACGGTATCACAGACAACTCGCCGTGCATAATGGTTTTGGCTATAGAACCATCATTCATTCACGGAATCATCGAAGACGACGTCGATAGGAGTGGTCGGCTTCACACAGCACGGCATTGTTGGTAAAACAGCGATGAGATGGGGCATTTCAGGTGTAGCTGCCTGGTATAACACACACCTCTACGATCTGTACTCCTCAAAATGAATGACAGTAATCTTTAACGTTAAGAGATTATCCCTTTCTGAAAATTCGGAATTAAAAGTGTCACCCTTTTTTAAATGAAAACCTACCTCGTCGAATTAACATAGATTATATTGAACATTATATTTAATCAGAAGATAACTAGAATATTCTTTAACTTTGAGAGATAAGTGTTTTGCTCTTTTAAGTTGAATTAATTTGTGTAACCTCTCTAAAGCTGGAACTGTGAAATTGGAAAATAATGATTATGGAAATGTTTAGCGAATGAAATCAAACACTATTTCTGTTATAAAGTGATTAGTTACACGCGAAAAAGATCAAAGACGATAGCTGTTAATAAAGTCCAGACCAAAAGACATGAAACGGAAAAATGTGATCAAAGCGAATCGAATGGTGAGAATAAAGAAGACATAAAGCTTTAAAAATAGAAGAAATACAAAGATTTTTAAAAATCTGAATCAATGAAGCCACTAAGACACAAGGGGTTACAGGGTTTGAATGAATTAAGAACAGAAGCATTAATAATGAGCGGGAAGGGGAAAGAGTAATTAGGATGCCAGTAGATAGCGATTGACATTGTATTTAAATTTTTGGAGATGAAAGTTGACAGGATTCATATTTTCGAAATAGTCCCAGGCTTTGTTTAACAGTCAAAATGAAAGCAAGAACAAAAAATAAGGACATCAATACAAGACCATTTTAATACATATAATATGTATTTTCCGTCTTGTTGGTTTTTGTTAATGTATACACACACACATACACATGCACATGCACACACATACACATGCACATACATGCACACATATATATATGTATATATATATATATATATATATATATATATATATATATATATATATATATGAAACATTTCTCAGAGTTAACGTGTAGAAAAAGAAAATATTTATAAATGTAAAAGACAATAGGAAAAGAAACCTCACAAAAATCAATTTAGCTAATGCACTAGCCATACATAGAAATACATTCAACCACAATTTTGATTTTAAAAATGCTACACTCATAAGAAAAGAAAATAACTCACTCAGAAGGAAAATCCTCGAGAGTGCCGCCATTGAATATTACCCAAATATTAATCTACGCCCAGGCCTTTTCCCTATTTCACCTTTCTTAACAGAATGACTACTGTCCCAAACAAACGTACAGAACAGTATCAAGAAATCAAAAGAAAATGGTTGAATCCGTCAACACAGCAATAAAAACAATATCTCCACACGTGACAGTAATTGATGTAATTTTCAGTTAACAGTATGAAAATAGCGTTCTCTAAATTCTTCCAGTTGCTAAGGACATTTTGTTTTGTTATTATTAGTTACTTTGTTTAATAAATTCATTTCGTTTTTTCCTTGAAAAAGTCCATGTCGGACGAAACGCTTCGGCAACTATTACAGTTTCCCTATTGTCTTTTACACACACACACACACACACACACACACACACACACACACACATATATATATATATATATATATATATATATATAAAACAAAAAAAACCTGATTGATTATTTTCGAACAACACGGATGTCTTTGGTCAATATATATTTATTTACAAATTTTATTATCCGAGTTCTTTTTTTCACACCGCCCGTGTATAATTATTTAAAATGATGAATAATAATATGTACAAACACACACACACACACGCACACACACACACACACACACGCACACATATATATATATAATTATTTATTTAAAAATTATAACATAAATATGTTATAAAATCACTACAAAAATAGCCATTTTGTTTCAACACCTCCAGTGTCTTGTCAAGTGATGTATTCAACATCATTACTTGATAAGACACCGAAGGTGTTGAAACAAAACGGTTATTTTTGTGGTGATTTTATAACATATTTATGTTATAATTTTTAAATAAATAATTATATCTGCTCTACTCTGTATTGGGCACTCTTTTAAGAATAGTAATTGTTGGTTATTGGAATTTATTCCGTATGCACCAATCCTATAATTGTATATATATATATATATATATATATATATATATATATATATATATATATATATATATATATATATGTGTGTGTGTGTGTGTGTGTGTGTGTGTGTGTGTGTGTGTGTGTATGTGTGTGTGTGTGTGTGTGTGTTAATCGGTATCACCGCATGCAAGGCATTAAACCCATAAAGGCACAAGGGGTTACATGGTGTGAATGAATTAGAAACAGAAACATTAATGATGAGGAGTAATCAGGAGTGTAGCAGATAGCGATTGACATTGCACTTACATTTTTGCAGATTAAATCTAGCTGTCAAGCATGGATCCGGAAGCGAGTTCCACGGGCAAGAAGTGCGAGAAAAGAAACTGTTAGCGTAGAATCTACAATTACCTCTAGCCCACTCAACTTTAATTTGGTGTGATCTCGACGACAGTCTAGTAGTGCGCTGAAATTCAAAAATTCTTCGTTCCAGAGCGAAGAGCTCATCTGAAGAATTACTATGAACGTATTTATTGAAAAGGCATAAAAAGGCAAGATTACAGGGGTGATAAAGTGACTGAAACCGAGCCGCCAGATCAGGACCAATAATATTGCAGATTCTTCTTTGGATTGTAAGTGAAATTGGTTGAAAAACACCACCAAAGTTAATATGTTGCTAAAATATGGAATTAAACATGAAGGACGAAGGCAGTAAAGACAGAATTGAAGGAGAATCTTTAGAGGAATAGTTAAAGCAAGAATCCCAAAGAGTATATAACTACGGAAAATCATTGAGTAAATAAAAAAAAAGAAAGCGTTGTTGATGATGGTCTATATAACAAAAGCTACATTTACGGCCAAAATGTTCAGAACGGCATTGTTTTCGTCAGAAAAGTAGGTATAATTTTTTATCAAAGTTGTTGTATAGTCTATAATCTTCACAGACAATAAATATGATATTATTTGTTATTGTCTGAGATTTTGGTGTCATTTGAGAGGTTAATACAAAAGTTATGGATGATTTAGTGATTTAATGCAAAATCCATGGCGGCCAAAATGATCAGAACGGTTGCTTTTACTCCGTGTTTTAGTATATTTAACCGGCGAACTCTATTTTTTTTTAATTTGTTTACGTGACGGTTCGTTTACTAAACATTAGTAAGAATATCTGCAGTGTACTTTGTTAATATAATGCCACTTACTCCGTTAACAATTCGTCAGCAGATTGTTAAGCTTCGAAAGAAGTATAATTTAAGTATTGGGTCTATTGCAAAGATTGTTAACAAGTCAAAAACTGTTGTTCACGATATTTTTAAGGTCTACGATGATTGTGGTTCGTGTGAAGCAAGAAAGTCTACAGGTAGGCCAAGAAAAACGACCAAGAGAGAAGATCGTGCTATGGTAAAGTTGGTTAAAAAGGACAGATTTAAAACTGCTGCTGCTGTTTCTCGGGAAATGAGCATTGTACTGAAGAAAACTTTATCTCGAAAACTGTGTTTCGTCGTTTAGTTGAACATGACCTACAAGCAAGAGCACCTGCAGTGAAGCCACTGATCAGCTCCAAGAATAAAAAGTGTCGTCTTACCTTTGCAACCGAACATGTGTTGTGGTCTCAAGAAAAATAGCAAACGGTGCATTTCAGTGATGAATCTAAGTTTATGTTATATGGCTCAGATAGAAAAAGGTACGTTCTCTCTCCTCTCTCTCTATCACTGTGTTTTCCTTTCTCTCTCTATCTATCTATATCTATATATATATATATATATATATGTACATATATATATATACATATATATATACATATATATATATAGATATATAAACACACATATATATACATATATCTATATATATTTATATATATATGTGTGTGTGCGCGCGCGCCTCCATCTCTCTCCTCTTTCTCTATCCCTGTGTTTTCCTTTCTCTCTCTCTCTCTCCCTATATATATATATATATATATATATATATATATATATGTATGTACATATATATATATATATATATATATATATATATACATATATATATACATATATATATATACATATATATATATACATATATATATACATATATAAACACACATATATATACATATATCTCTATCTCCTCTCTCTCTCTCTATCCCTGTGTTTTCCTCTCTCTCTCTCTCTCTCTCTCTCTCTCTGTCTCTCGTTCGTCGAAAAGTAGGTGAAAAATTGTCACCTAAATGCCTTAAGACTAGTGTTAAATTCACTGGAGGAAGTGTCATGGTTTGGGGATGATATCTGGAGATGGTGTGGGCGATTACATGGAAAGGTAAATGCAGGAGTTTATAAACTCCTTGTAAAAGATCATGCCTTGCCTGTGCTGAGAAATTCAACTAAGCGACCACCCATATTCATGCAGGACAATGCCCCATGTCACAAGGCTAAGGTGGTCATGAACTCATCAAGGCTGAAAAGGTTATTGTTATGGATTGGCCTGCTCAAAGCCCAGATCTCAATCCTATTGGAAATGTGTGGAATATTCTAGGAGAACGTTCGAAAGCCAGAAATCCTAAAACAACCGAGCAATTATGGAATGCCTTTCAGGAAAAATAGAATAAGATCACCCAGCAATAAATTGTAAATTAAAATTCCTCATGCAGTCGAAGATGTCAAAGTGTGATTGAAGCTAAAGGGCTTCATTCTAAATATGAAATAATTCCAGTATTCTCTGTCATTTTTGATTATTTTGTTATTTTGTCAACCGTTCTGATCATTTTGGCCCCCATGGGTTATGCAGTAAATCACTAAATCATCCATAACTTTTATATTATCCTCTCAAATTACATCAAAATCTTAGACAATAACAAATAATATCGTATTTATTATCTGTGAAAGATATAGACTATACAACAACTTTGATAAAAAAATATATCTACTTTTCTGACGAAAACAATGCCGTTCTGAACAATTTGGCCGCAACAGTATATACTTGAGAGATTAGTCTTCGAACAAAGGTATCAATGCTCAGGAAGTAAAAAATAGACAAATAAACGTAACGAGAATATAAATAAAGAAATAGGCCTATACGTTAGTGAGATAAATGCTAAAAAAAATGAATAGCGACAGAAAACGCAATGATTCTTTTTCAATTCGGTGTTGAAAGAGAAAAGGTCAATGATTCTCAATAACATATAAGTTGATAGGTGATCTTCAATTCTGCTTGTAATAGATCCATTCTTAAGCTAATTCCAGAATCGTCAGTGTATAAGATCGAGAAATCATTTTTCGGACTTTCATCGTGGATAAAAGGAAAATACAATCCGTCTGCATCAGTTTTAGCCGCAATATCAGGTTCCCTTTGTATTGTCTGATTGTTTTATTATAAAGCATAATTTCTTTCTTCTAGAGTGTTTTATTATCCCTCGTTAACTTCTATCCGTTTAATTCCGTCTTTTCTCTCGATTTTCTCATTTTTATGATCTCATTTGTGTAGTTTCCCCTTTTCTGTTTCTCCCCTATATAAAACTACATATTTTATATATATATATGTGTCTGTGTGTGTGTGTGTGTGTGTGTGTGTGTGTGTGCGCGTGCGCGCGTCTCCATCTCTCTCCTCACTCTCTATCACTGTGTTTTCCTTTCTCTCTCTCTTTCTCTCTCTCTCTCTATATATATATACATATATAAACAGACATATATATACATATATCTATATATATTTATATATATATATATATATGTATATGTGGGTGCGCGCGCCTCCATCTCTCTCTCTTCTCTCTCTATCCCTGTTTTCCTTTCTCTCTCTCTCTCACTCACTCTCTCGCACTCTCTCTATATATATGTACATATATATATATATATATATATATATATACACATATATAAACACACATATATATATACATATATTTATATATATTTATATATATGTGTGTGTGTGTGCGCGCGCCTCCATCTCCTTCTCCTCTCTCTCTCTGTCCCTGTGTTTTCCTTTCTCTCTCATCTCTCTCCCTATATATATATATATACATACATATATAAATATATATATATATATATATATATATATATATATATACATACATATATATAAATATATATATATACATATATAAACACACATATATATACTTATATTTATATATATTTATATATATATACATATATATATATATATATATATATATATATATATATATATGTCCCTGCGCGCGCCTCCATCTCTATCTCCTCTCTCTCTCTATCTCTGTGTTTTCCTTTCTCTCTCTCTCTCTCTCTCTCTCTCTCTCTCTCTATATATATATATATATATATATATATATATATATATATATATATATATATGACTTACTATTTTATAATTACTTATTATTTATTTGTATATATAGTGTCGATTAATTAATTGGCTTTCTTGTCAAGGCTTGCAATATGATTACTTCCTGGGTTGATAGAGTTGGTTATTGGATACGCAAGTATGAAGTAACTTGATGTACCAGTTACGACGCATTGCTTGGAATGTACAGGGTAGTCCGAAATTCTTGTCACTCTCCATCTCTCCTTCCTTTGTCCATAACTTGAACCATAACAGGTGCTACCATCCCGGGTTAGGATTGACCTGGGAACAACAACAACTAAAAGATTTTTCAACACTCCTCAAAACATCCTGATCAGAGACCTTGTTACTGGAAGTAGTCTATCGTCATAACAAAGGTGAAAATAGATATATAGATGTGAACAGGCAAAGATAGGTGGAAAAATACATCGTTAAATCACATTTTACAATATCTCCATTAAAAAATTCTAGCGTTTAAAAAAAACACCGCATATTTAGATTTTAAGACAGTTTTATGTTTATACATTCTTTCTATAGATACAAGTATTTAAGTAAATCCTCGGTGTTATAATAAACACTATTAAACAACAATTACCGGCCTGAATGTCCGAGAAATTTTCGTAGAAAATATTCGTCCTTAGAGAGGAATTGAACCTGTATCCTATATGGAACCATCATATAGCCTGACATGCCTTAACCGTTTCGGCCACAGAGGAGTGTTCGGTTAGCAACGTCGATTTTACTATCTTTAAGCTTTAATCTTCCATGAATAGCTCACGTACAGTCATATCTGCTCAAAGCGTATCAAATGTAAACAAATGACGTCACACGTTATGAAATGGACAAAGTCCGACAATTATTTTAAGACATTTTTATGTTTATACATTCTTTTTATAGATACAAATATTTATGTAAATGCTCGGTTTTATAATAAACAGTATTAAGTTTTATAATAAACAGTGTAATTTCTCGGACTGTTGTTTAATAATTTCTCAATGTGTGACGTCATATATTTAGATATATACATAATTTTAAAGCCTGGTTTAAATTATTCCTTCCGAAGATGAGAATTCTCAATCCGAGACACTCCACAAAATTTGACCGGATAAACAAACATCAGAATTGTATATTTCGACCTCGTCGAACTGATTAGCCTTACGATCGATGCAGGAGTAAATGGTAGTGTCGTCGGCGTAGATGCCAAGTTGAGACCTGATGTCATCGGGAAGGTCATTAATGAAAATTAAAAAGATCGTAGGACTAAATATGGAGCCCTGGGAGACATCCGCGTTAGTACGAAAGGATGTAGACGAGGGGCCATTTAGATCAACTTTTAATTCACCATTTGATAGGAACGAATGGATATGGAAAAATAAACACTATAAAAAAAACGCTATATTAATCATTTCTTTAAGAGTTACCTGGTGTAGCTGAGAACTTTCCAATATTCTTGTATATTCTTTCCAATTTTGTTTTAAAACTAAAGTTTTATAAAGCAATATTTTATTTGTAAGAATATACGTAAATACATACGCACATATAAATATACGTACATATATATGTGTGTCTGCTTGTGTATGCGTGTGTGAGTGTGTGTGTGTGTGTATTCGTTCAAATATTTCTTTAAATGCAAATTGTTTTATTTACATAAAATGTTTTCGATACTAGTTTCTACCTATTTTTACTCTTTTTCCATTTTACCGGTTTACTGTATTCTAAATACCAAACTTCTTTTGGGGATATAAGTCTCCCCCACCTTCATTTTTCTGTCGTTCTTCTGTATATTTTTCTTCTATTACTTTTGCTTCTCATATGCAACCATTTTTTTTTTGTTTTTGTTTTTTACTTTCAGAATTCTCTTCGAATTTTCCTTTCTTCCTACTTGTTAAATTACTTTTTGTAGCTTTCTCTATGTTGCCGTTCCTTTTATTTTCTTTTGATCAATTGCTATTGTTAGTTTCTTCTGTTCTTTACCATTAATGCTATTTCATTTGTGTTCACTTTGGAAATCATGCGTTTACTTTTATCCCTTCATTCTTTCAAACTTATTTTTTCTCTATTTACTTTCGTTTCTGTTGCCTTTATTTCGTCCGTATCTTCTATCGTTACTTTGATTTCAAACAATATCGGAAATTCATGTTGTCACAATAGAACAATCAAATATATGAAATGCTTTGACACATACAATTTAGAGACAATACATTGAAGGTAATTCTTCGACCTTAAGTTCGTTTTCCTACACTACAATCCCTGCTTTTTGCAGTAAACCCGTGTATGAAACGACTTTAGGTTCTCGCGTAAGTTCTCAACTAAACTTCTCGATTTACTGGAAGTAATTCTCTGAAAACCAACACCGTCTGTGTTTACCGAACGTAAAATATGAGGCGTCCTATCAATCACTTTTCTGTCAGAGTCGTGCGAAACCAATGGAAATGTTGTTTTATTAGGGCTGTCTTTTTGTTCATTTATGAGATCATCTGATATTATCCGTTACTTAACACGGTCCTTAGAGATAAGTTAATACACTTGGAGAACAATTCATGGTATTACATTTGAAGATCTGATCAATGACAAGAAAAGGCTAAATTGAAATAATTGGAACAGAACATAATACAAATGATATATTGTATACACTCGTGTATAAGTCTACTTTATGTATAGTGCGCCCCCTATTTTGTTTTTAAACTCGATTTTTTAATATAGTTCGTGTACAATGCGAACCCATCTTCCAAGCAATACTGCCGAAGTCAACTACTGCATTACTGGGCTTCCTCCTTGTTAGTAGATGCGAACTGATTCTCCCTATAAAAGACGATAACTCAAAATACAATTGAGTTACTTCCTTTCTCCGCTAGTGTGAGCGCGGCACTTCTGAATTCAACATGCTGACAGGCTGACCCGCACGGGGAACTCATGGTTTCAATCTAAACAATCTGTACTGTTCTCAGACAGTAAATGAATAAAAGTTTATTTTATAAAGTGTTAAAATACACTTGTCTTTTATTTTCATTCGTTTTTGTTCATCCCAACAACCTGGCATATAATTCTCCTGGATATATTTTATACCAAATAAATGATCTTCGTTCTTTTTAGTACAAACCTACCCCAAAATGGCGAGAAGAAATACTGTAAATTTAAACGACCTTATTTCTAGCAGAAAAAAGGCAAAAAATTACATATGTATATAGAGAACTTTTTTAACCGGAATGCATCGAATTATTATATTCTGAAATATATGCCTCAATCCTTCGCTTCTACGAAGTTTGTCTGAAAATGGAAAAATACAGGCGTATTAATACATACAACATCAAGGTGCTTGTGGACTACCAGGTAGATTAGAGTCAGCGAACATACATTAATTTGAATCCAAATCAGATTAATTATACTTTAAATCAGCTACTATTCCTCAAATAAAGTCTCAGGAAACTATAATTTATTTTGGTCCATCTTTTACCAAGAAAATTCCATTGCTATAAAAGACAACTAATTGGAGCTAATTAACTATATTATAAAAAACAATTTCCAGTGAATTTAAATTAGTTTTTGAAATAAAGCAATGTATTTTGCATGTGGGAAATATTAATTTAGATATATTAGCTTGAAATTAAAATTAAAGTAAAAGCTTCAATATAGGGTTTTCATTTTAGAAATTAATTTTAAACCTTAGGTATCACGTTTATGTGAAGGCCCCTAAATAAAATAAATAGTACGTTTGAATATAGTTTGTGCTGACATAAAGTATTAATTTAATATATATATTTAACAGGAATTGCTAAACAGAGCCTCGCCCGAAGGCTAAGAAAGTAGATTTATCATAATGCTTAATACAGAATGAATAATTCTTCACCCATTTATAACGAATTAAAAATAATTGAAAGTAGTTTTTTCATCCATGTATGATATCTCGTGCATGATATCACCTGCGTGATATCTCGTGCGAACGTGGGCGATGATGGCACACATCTTCGTAAACCTAAATTGATGAAAAATTGTTTTAACAAAAATATTTTTTAAACAGCTGCAGTTGGTACTCGCTCAATGAATGTCGAATATTTCCTTCTGCGGATATATCTAATATTTCTACTACCATTACTAAGCAACTTTTGTCTCCTTGAATTCTTCACGATCTATCTAGAGCCATCCGTTTATACAGGGTGTCCATAAAGTTCGTGTACACTTTAAAAAGATTATAACTTTATTTGTATTTGTGATAGAAATAATCTTTAAAAAATGTTATAAAGTTTAATGTAGCTTGTTTTAAGTATAGCTAAAATAACTAATGTGATTTCAGGCATTACTGTAAATCAGTTGGCAAATGTTTTCCGTGAACTGCAAAATCGTATTACCTTTTATATTGCTAATGATGGAGGACGTGTGGATACTTAAATAAAATGTCAATAAAACCTTAAAAATATAGATTTACTTCTTTCTAATCCTTTTTACAAATTATTTCTATACATATATGTGCAGGGTGTCCATAAAGTTTGTGTGCACTTTAAAAAATTAGACGATTAGCTTTGATTCGCTCAACGCCTTTTTTATCATCATTTATCTTAGAAAGCGATTGCATACAGCTGACAGTCTAGGTATTTCTGAACGGATTGCGTGCTATCCGTATTTATGATGAGTCCGTGTTTTCCTTCTATTCTTCTTATTTCACATTTCCTGTATATCATCTCATTTTTCTTCAAATTTCCCTCCATTTTTTTCTCTCGGTTCCTTTTTCCTTACATACCCTCTCTCCTATTCCTGCAACTCTTTTACATCTTCTTTCTTTCTTTTATTTTTAAAACATTTTTCTCATGATCTGTTAGCTTCTATGCTTCCTTCTTCTTCCTCTTCTTTTCATTTTCTTTTCTTCTATTCCTCTTCCTCCTCATTTATTATTATTCATTATCTTTCTTCTTTCTCATTTTTTTTCTTCTACTCCCTTTTCCTCTCCTACCTCGTTTTTTAGCCCAGTCTGAGAAAAAAAAATATTGTTTACGATTTGCTCAGAAGTAATAAGCTCGATATTATATAAATGCCTTTGAAAGCTTTTAACACAAGAAAAAGCGCTTCCTTTAAAATTATAAATAAAATATATCAATTTAAAAATTAAATATAATCCTGAAGAATCAACCAAAATTTACTGATATGTTTAATTCAGTCTTGACGAGACAACCATAAATGCACAAAATCTTGCAGCTATATCCTCGAATGATGGCTATTTGCAGTTATATAGCTCGTTAATATGAGAAAATTAAAACGGCTTGCTATTACAATCAGTAGTACGAGTAAAATAATACATATTATAGACCCATTTTCTTTAAAGAAAATCTTTGCAATAAGTCAGATTAGTGTTATGGTCCATGTTAGGATCAAGGAAGAACAACCCGAACACAAGAGTAGAAATAACGAAGATATATTACACGGAATAATATTACAAGATGTGGAAGGTGTTAGTATGACTGTCAGTCTGGTTTGGAGTGAACTACTATCGGCTCGACTCGATTCGTCTCTCTCTCTCTCTCTCTCTCTCTCTCTCTCTCTCTCTTGAGAGGCGTAGTATACATAGTGTTAGAAAGAGTTCATTCTGTAGTTATAGGTAAGGACCCATAACAATAATCCTTCCTGATATTCATTGAAAACAAAACAGTTTGAAAGCAGCTAACGAAAAATTAAGTCAGAAAATGTAAAATACAGGCAAATATAGAAGATTTTGGACCCTGAAAATGTGACCCTGAAATCTGAACGCCTATTGGAATATTTCCAAAACCTAAGCAAAGTATAAAGATACAGAAACTTTTGTAAGAAACTAAAAAAAAAGTTCTGTACTGCTATGTACTATTCGTTTTTTTGATAATGGCAGCTTTGGCGAAACAGTTTTCTCCCAGATGAAGAGGAGACGGAAGGTAGCGAAAATATGATTCTACAAAAGGATGCTGCGCAAACCATGAAAGATTCGTATAAGCAAAGAGGAAATATAAAGGAAAATAGAAAAGAAAACAACGTTTATAGTTAGAATCAGAAAGAGACGGTTGAAAATTATTGAACCACGAGTTGGATGCGAATGAATAACAGAACGTTGAGTGAGATGGATGATTAAACCAAACATTACTAAGAGCTTCACAGGAAAGGGTGCTGAAGAAATACAACCCTTCCACTCTCAAATTAAATCTTCGAATTGAGATTCGTTGTCTAGAACATATCTATCTTCTTATGTTATTGTTAACTCATTCTTAATTAGAGTTCGAAATTTTAATTGCAACGATGTCATTAAAGTGTACGAGGTGGGGCTGAAATGTTCATAGGCTCTCTATAGGAATGATGCTAGAACTGTGAAATCTTGCATGCATTAATTTCAACTTTTCCATTTAATAACTGCATTTCTTTCTCTCTTTCTTTATTTCTAGGGAAACTGATATCTCAGTGTTCAAAGTAGATTTCGAAAGTATCAAGAAGCAACTTCTCTTGAAAATGGAGTACATTTGGTGTTGTTATCAAATACCTGCCGAAAAAGGCTTTAGCTCACAAGTACCTTCATGCTGACTGGCATGGTTGCTGCATAAGAGTGTGCAACTGAATTTAGGAGGTGAAGGAAGAGTCATGTAGATGCTCCGTGGACTGGAGGTTCTGTAACAGCCATCATCGAGGAAAACATTGATCGTGCTAATCACATAGTGGTGAATGACAGGCGATTGACTATAAATTAACTACACCTTGCTATTAGCATATCCCGTGGAAAAGTTGAGAATATTCTACACAATGAACTTGGTGTGATGAAGGTTTGACTCTGTTTTATGCTACGTCTTCTAACACCTGATCAAAAGCGCAACAGGCTGAGCACATCACAGGAAAATCTGATATTTACTGATGCGGTTCCAGCTAGTTTCCTTGAACGGATCCTATCCCAAGGTAAGTGTTGGATCAATTACATTCAGTCAGAGATAAAGAGATATTTAATGCAGAGGAAACTCCCCTTACGCACCTGCTCCAAAAAAGGCCAATTTTGTTTCATCTGCAGAGAACGCGATTGTTACAATTTGTGTGTACCCTTGTGTAACTGGTGAGCCAACCCAAATGACTTGACTCACTTCATAGTTCCCCAATGGAAAGTTAACCAATCAGGAGACGTAAAATATTCAATCCGTCGTGTATAAAGGCGGCCATTTTGTTTACTCTCTCCGAATGTCCAATGCCAACTTGTCAAGAGAATGAACAGAAGGAAAAACTACTGAACTACGCTCTGCTACTTTATCGGGATATCCACTGCTAACCTACTGTCTTCGAAATATTCACTGCCAATCTCTGGATTCTATACTCAAAGACTACCGTCATCATGAACAACAGCGATGACTTCAGTTTTTTTTTGGGGGGGGGGGTGCGAAGGACAATTTTTATTGACAGTTTTCAAAAGGGCCATACCATCAATGTATAGTAATATGCCAAATTACTGAAGCAGTTACGAATTACTGTCAAGAAAAAACAAAACAAGGAAAACTAAGGAAGCGGGTCTTGTTTCATCAGGAAATTACTCAAGTACAAGTCCTTGGATTCTATGACCTCCAAGCATTACTGGCTTTGAACTGGTTGATCACACTCCCTATTCTCCTGAACCAGTATCGTAGTTAACGACCGTCTTGAGGTCGTTTGGTACATCAGCTGCTATTTTGACCTTGTCGGACTGATTAGCCTTACGATCGAGGCAGGAGTAAATGGTAATGTCGTCAGCGTAGATGACAAGTTGGGATCTGATGTCATCGGAGAGGTCGTTAATGATAATTAAAAACATCGTAGGACGAAATATGGAACCCTGGAAGACATCCGCGTTAGTAGGAAAGTATCTAGACGAGTGGCAGTTCAGGTCAACTTACCCTTCAAAATTTGATAGGAACGAATGGATTTGGAAAAATACTTTGACAAAAACGCTATATTAATAATTTGTTTGATTTAATTTGATTTCATAGGACTTCAATATTTTTTAGAATATTCCTTTTTCCTGCTTAACAATGAATAATAACTTCTTATGATTTCTTACTCTTGAGCATGCAACATACAACAGGCCATGCGAACTGGTAATTGGATTCATGACTATAAAAAATATTGCATTTTTATTAAATCAGTATTAGTTTAATCATTAAATTGTTTTTACAATAGTGATAATGTTTTGCATGTTAAATAATAATAAATTTTTTTTTTCCAATGAAATAATGGAAATTTATTGTACTAAGCTACGCACCCTAGTAAAACTAAGTGTTTTTTGTACCACCTTACATGTTTGTATTTTTCTTTAAATTTGTTTTCGATCGGAAAATGTATGGCTATTTTAGATGATGTGACAGACGGACTAACGGAAGTCACATATTTTTTATATATAGATAGATAAACCTAGGCAGAAAATGTATTAAATAAACGAAGACGAATGTTATAATCGCATATATTAATTACTATGGGAATCGTTATCTTAAAATATTTTATAGAGAATATTTCCACAAGTTTGGAAACATATTCATTTGACACTGTAATTATACTTACGTCTATTTCCCTCAATATGCTGAAATATGAGCTATTTACTTGATATCAATAAAGCTTATTACTTTTCACATACTATCTCCTTTCAGAAAGTTGGCAGCGTGACTCTCCATTTCTTGCATTTCTTTAGCATCTGCCAATTGTCAATTCTACTGCATCACCCTTCCAAATAAGAATGATCTATCTATCTATCCATCTATCTATCTATCTACGCACACACATCTCTCTCTCTCTCTCTCTCTCTCTATATATATATATATATATATATATATATATATAGAGAGAGAGAGAGAGAGAGAGAGAGAGAGGGAGAGAGAGAGAGGGAGAGAGACAGACAGACAGACAGAGTTTACAAACATTGGTAGCGCATTCCTCACACCAAAACAAGAGTGAAAGTCCCATGAAATATGTCTAAGCATAGGAGGACCGGTTCCATGGCCGGCATGTTACCCCAATCTTAATCCTTTGATTGTTTTTAACTGTGTGGCCAACTAAAACAACTGGTTAATGCAGCAGACATTTTGGATGTATTTGACAGGGTGCGCCAGTCAATGATCTGACGGGTTCATGCTTGTGTAAATGCAATCGAAGTCCCTTTGGAACATTTTTTGTCAGTTGCCGTGTTGAAATATAATGATGGCTTATTGGACATGTGTTTATATGGATATTTTACTTGGTTTGGGTGTCAGGAACCCCCCCCTCCAAGTTTATTTTCGGATTGTGCTCTTGGATTGACATTTAACAGCGTTTACCGTAAATTTTAAATTTAATAAATCCAAAATGAAGGATTTGTGGATATATGTTTATATGGACTTATATCCGCAAATCCGTCATTTTTATATGGACTTTTGTCCTTGTTTTAATGTGTGGAATTCGCCCCCAATATTCGTAAACATATTTTTGATACACCAGGTATATATATATTGATTTTCCAAGCGTAGCTTAGATGGGGCACAAGGCCAAAAGTAGAGGGCACCCAGTGAGGATCGAACTCGCTACTCAGTCGTAATTTCCTAGCGAGACAAGCTTGCTAAACATTACACCGCATAGAGGTGCCTAGACCCCAGTCTATATAATCAGCATACTGAATACTCGTTTTATCAGGTCTTAAATACGGAATCACAGTGCTGGTGGAAGTTATTGAAATATTTTGGAGTAGAAGAAAGCGAGAGATAAGACTTCTGTTTAAATCGGTTTATAACAAGAGAAAATCGGGGCATTTCGACATTGTTTAAACTTTAACAATATTGTCTCGTTAGATCATTTACGACTGAGTTGGGTACTCTCTGGGCGCTCTCTACTTCCGACCTTGTGTCACATCTAAGCTATGCTTAATAAATCGCATCAAAAGCTGATCATTTCAAGGGGCCATATCCGAAGATATTTTGATGCATCTTACTCGTTGCTCTTAGTAACACAATATAATATTTAGATTTCGACATTAACGATTTCTAAATCATTATATTTCTCCGGTTATTATATTCTGCATATTCCTTTCTTTTAAATAAATTTCAACTACTTTTTTCTTTCTTTCTTTTTTTTCTTTCTTTCTTTCTTTCTTTTTTCTTTCTTTCTTTCTTTCTTTTTTCTTTCTTTCTTTCTTTTTTCTTTCTTTCTTTCTTTCTTTTTTCTTTCTTTTTTCTTTTTTTCTTTCTTTCTTTCTTTTTCTTTCTTTCTTTCTTTTTCTTTCTTTCTTTCTTTCTTTTTTCTTTCTTTCTTTTTCTTTTTTTTTCTTTCTTTCTTTCTTTCTTTCGTTCTTTTTTCTTTCTTTCTTTTTTCTTTCTTTCTTTTTTCTTTCTTTCTTTCTTTTTTCTTTCTTTCTTTTTTCTTTCTTTTTTCTTTTTTTCTTTCTTTCTTTCATTTTCTTTCTTTCTTTCTTTTTCTTTCTTTCTTTCTTTCTTTTTTCTTTCTTTCTTTTTCTTTCTTTTTTCTTTCTTTCTTTCTTTCTTTCGTTCTTTTTTCTTTCTTTCTTTTTTCTTTCTTTCTTTTTTCTTTCTTTCTTTCTTTTTTTCTTTCTTTCTTTTTCTTTTTTTCTTAATCTTACCATCTTCTTTTTTACGTATTTCTACACCGCTTTTTATCCTCCTTTTCTTTTTCTTCCAATGTATGTTTCTTTACTTACTTTCCCGATATAATAGTAACAATGAATGAAATGAGGTAATTAAAAAGAAAAAAAGTAAAAGAAGGAACGTTTGTCAGGACGCTCGTTACGATGTGAAGAAGAAAAAAATTATTTAAAAAATTTCCAATAGATTTTTATGTATAAAAATAATTACACATGTCAACATAGTGTTTTGTACACTTCA
Source organism: Acanthosepion esculentum (assembly GCA_964036315.1). NCBI lineage: Eukaryota > Metazoa > Mollusca > Cephalopoda > Sepiida > Sepiidae > Acanthosepion > Acanthosepion esculentum. The sequence goes on from OZ038488.1 coordinate 29,642,952, forward strand.
AAAAATTAATATTAAACCTTAAATTAAAACTTAGTCTAATCTAATAAAATTGATACCAAAATAAATTAATTGTACAAATTTATTATTTACTAAGACCTGTAATACTAAATTAAAATAAACTTGTGATTAATTTTCGTGTCCTTTAGGCAATTCCTTTGAAATAAATATAAGTAATTCGATACTCATACATCCACATTTCTGTCCTGGGTATAACGATAAACTACATCCGCGTCCGGGGTAAGACGATAAACTACCTCCGCGTCCTGGGTATGACGATACCTCTGATCAGGAGGTTTTGAGGAGCATGGGACCACTTCTTAATTTCTGGTGTTCCCAGGTCCACCCTGACCCGGGGTGGTAGCACCTGTTAGGGTCCCAGCTATGGGCAAAAAGTTAACCCTGAAACTGGGGCAAAACACTATGAAAGTGTAAAAATAGGTTTTAATACCAGAAATACTTTGTAAAAAATTATTATCAGCAATACTTTTTTTGAAGAAAAAAACTATTACCAGCGATACATTTTTGAAAAAAAATATTTCCAAATATACTTTTTTGAAAAAAAAAATTATCAGCAAACAGTGAAACATACTGTATTGGAGTGTGTAGATTTTGATCTAGTGCGAATAAAATATTACCAAGTGAGTAATTTAAAAATAACTTTTTACGAAAATAAAACCATCCAAGTTTGTAAATTTCCTAATAGAAGTTGCATTGTACTAAAAAATATCAGTAATTGAAAAAAATGTTTCAAATATATATGTATACATACACGCTCTTTTTTTTACCAAGCTATCGCTATGAATCTATTTCAAAATTGTGTTGCCATTAAAAGGCCCACTGACGTTGATATGCCCTAAAACAAAATAACAGCAAACAACCAACAGCCACATTTACACAAATCATTATACATAAATTATATGATTCTGATTATTCATTTCTATGACGTTGCCAAAAAAGTGTTTATATATACCTTACAAATTCTCTTTCAAATATTTGTCTTATTTTGTGCTAACACATATCTCTGATCCGATACAACCGGAAATAGTAATCTAGACTTTCTTAATTTAAGTTCCTAATCAACTGGATATGTTTTCTTCTGAGTATATAGTTCGTTAGGGGAAACAATCGTATTCTGACTAAATCGTGTTTACCTTTTCAAAGTCGGGAAGAAAATTTCTCGTAAGAAATTCGTCTAGGTTTTACGCTGTCTTCATTTCGTTCTAAGGGATACAGCTACATGAAATGTTCTTCTCCCTTCATGAATCCGGCTGGCTTGTAGAAAAAACAAAAATATATAGGAAATGTATCTTGTTATTTTTCAGCATTGACTCTCACTTTTTTCTGCGCCACAGTCAATCTTTCAAATCTATAAATGAACCATTCACCCTTGCATGGAATACTGCTGCCATATATGGTCTGGTGACCCCGCTGTTCGTCTTAAGGTTCTCGACAAAATCCAGAGATGGATGTGCTATACGATTGGCCCTGATCCGGAATCTCGTCTGCAGTCGCTCTCTCACAGACGTGCCATCGCCTAACTCTGTCTTTTCTACAAATACTATCACGCTAACTGCACCGACGATCTACTTCCCAGACTACATGAATTTAAGCGTGCTAATATGCCGGCATCACGGTCCCACCCTTTCACTGTCGAAACGGTTAAATGTAGCCGTCTCTTCTACTCCAATAGCTTCATGTCTCGCGCTTCCCGTCTGTGGAATTCTTCTATTACTTGTTTCCCTGATAGATATAATCTCCAACTATTCAAATGTAATGTCAATCGACATCTCCAGATGTCTTTAATCAATTCCCTGTCCATCTCTTCATCCTTTCCTTTATGACGCCTCTGTATTCTCTCTCTCTCTCTCTCTCTCTCTCAGTAAGCCCTTGCGTGCTAGTGGCATCCCGCCTTGCTTGGGGAGAAATGCTTAAAAAAAAAAGAAAAAATCTTTCTTAATTCGTTTTCCTCTTCAACTTTCTTTCTTTCTTTCTTTCTTTCTTTCTTTCCCTTTCCCTTACTTTTTTCATATGTACCTTCCCTCGTTCTAACTCTCTGATATCTCATTATCCTTAAATTTAATTATTCATGACTTTTGCCCTAATTTTTTCCACCATTCTTTTCATTCGTTTTTTTTTATTTCTTTGACAATTCCTTATATTTAGCGTACCATTGGTTCTCGATATTTTCTTATTCACACACATTTGGGTCACTCATATATATATATATATATATATATATATATATATATATATATATATATATATATATATATATATATATATATATATAACCTTTAAGCTGCATAGAGACGTTTTATTCACTTGACTGATTTTTGTTACACACACACACACACACACATATACACACATATATAAATATGTGTGTGTATATATATATATATATGTGTATACATATATATATATATATCTGTGTATACATATGTATAAACACACACATATATATATATATATATATATATATATATATATATATATATATATATGTGTGTGTGTGTGTGTGTGTGTGTATATAACCTCTACGCTCCGCAGAGACGTTTTATTAACTTGACAGATTCTTGTTAATAGAATCTCAATCGATTTTGTGTCATAGGCTATAAGAATCTAGTTCAGCTTCCCTACACAACCCAAACATCTTACTTCTTTCAGACCAGAAATCCAAAACTCCCGAAAAGACCATGTGCCAGTTTTTTCACCGCATTACGATGATTGATAAAACGTGAAAACCCAATCAGATATCAGGAATCGACTATTTACGGCCTGTAAAAATGACGATTTTGTCACATACTGACAATCTACTGTCAAGTGAATGTTGAATTTAGTTAATCAGTGGCAATGATATAAATATAATACAAACATTAACCGATGGAACTGAATATCACGGCTATTATCTAGAGAAACAGTAGCCATCCTTCAGTTTCCAGAGACTATGGAATGGCGAGAATTATCATTTTACCGACGCCCGCTTAGGTATATAGTGTATTTCTTCGAAACCAACTGTTAACGTGTGGTTTAATCTGCAACCAGGTTAAGAAAATCTAAAGGTTATTAGAGAGCTTAAACTGAAAGCAGTTATGATCCCTACTCTGGAATGGAACATAAAATAAACTGGATGTAATTACTAAACACTACAAATAAGTCGATGTATATATCAGTTATAAAAACATTAGGATGAGAGAAAAGGAAATTGAACATAGAAGGGTGTTAAGAGAATCTATTTTTTTATTAATTAAACTTCTGGGAATTCTGGGTCGTTTGATTTGGTAGAATGAGATTACAATGTGGAGGTCTTTAATCCGGGTATTAATATTTAATGGTTGGCGCCAAAATTAAGCGATTTGGCGCGCTGAACAGTCCCCGAAGATATCTGCTACAGAGCAATCTGTTTAATACTATTCGCTGACATGATAGTTAAACTATACCACGTGACATCGACCTTGTGAAACATCTAAGCTACGCTTGGAAAATCACTATACCACGTGTCAAATCCCGGCAACTCTCGATTAAGTCATTTTGAAGTATTTGTAACTTCTCGCAGGTAAACATTTATTTTCACTTTTTAGACTACTGACCAAATGACTAAAATTAAAATACTATCTTTTTTGTCTATTATAAAACTTGTTTATCTGTCGTTCTTGTTGGGGACGAGTAGAATGTAATAAGTTTCTTTAACTAGAGTGTTGGAAATTATCAGAAGGATTTGGTTGTTTGGCTGGTGTGTTCTAAACATTCATCCTCAACAATAAAAATGTTTAACATATGAAACGCAACAAGGCAATAATTCAATTCAAATAATACGCACATTTGTATACAATTAAACAATATTTACAATGATGTTTTTTGTGTTATCAAAAGTTGGTGTGTTAATTATGTTTTGTATTATGATATCCGGATTGTTCGAGTGTTCCAATATATTCGTGTAATATTACAAAGTTATGGTAGAATGAGTTTTCTTGGTAAATTAAATGTTCATTTATAATTCAACATGAATGTGTATGCAATTATTTACGTACTGTTTTTTGGTTAAGTCATTTGAAGTTGCGTACCCTTAACTGTAGTTAAGGTTTTAGTTCGATCGTAACTTTTTACTTAAATAGTAGTGAATATTTTCTTGTTCACTTTAGGTAATCAAAGTTTGTTTAAAGTTCAAAAATCTTTCTCGGTCACAGAGGATTATTCGAGCCAGTTGTCGTTGAGTCAGTGATGTTCTTTTTGCGCGGGAAAGTTATTGTTTTGAGTAGCGTTGTTTTGTTTGGCATCTCTCTGTGTTCGATCCGCTGACTGACTTGGTCAGTCCAAAATTTTCCTTTTATAAGTTCTCGGATATCAAAATAGGCTCACAGAGTTTTGGCACAATTTACTTCCTTTCACGTGAGCTTTCGAATTTTCAAACTGTAAACCAATAGAATTCTCAAATCGGAAATATGAAATTTTCATTGGATAAGCTAATTTTACGTGGGTGTAAAGAATAGATTGTTACCACAGCAGGGGTGTTAAAATAACATGGACGATACCACATTCTCTTTACTTAACTTTATCTATTTCTTTTATTGCACACTTGATAAAAGGTATCTCACGGCGTAGTTTTGTCTAACACCGTAAATTGCTATAAAATCAAAACATTATGAAGCAGGAAGTACTGTCAAGCATCCGTTCAGTTTAATGTTCTGGGGATGCTTTTCTTTTCATGGAACTGGTTTCTTAAAACCTATTGAAAAGACCCTCAGGAGTGGGCAGTATAAGAGAATTTTAGTGTCTTGTCTGCTCCCTTCTGCTAAAAGGGTGCAAATCGACCCCCACCAACCTCATTTTTATGCAGGATAATGCTCCCTGTCACAAATCAAAATTGATGAAAGAATACTTTGATTAGAAGCAGGTGAGTGTTATGACATGGCCACCCCAATCTCCGGACCTCAACCCCATAGAAAACTTATGGAGCATTATAAAGTACAGGCTCTCGACAGAGCATTTGACCAACAAAGATAATTTGATTGTGATTTTCATATCCGAATGGAATTCAATGGTTGGAGATGAGATTTGCCAGAACCTAATCAAGTAAATGCCAAAAAGGGTTGAAAAGGTTATTCAAAATAAAGGAGAACCCATAGATTATTAAATATTTCGAACTATATTACCTATTATAAATAAATTATACCTCTATTATTCTTTATTTAAAGCTGTTCGGTTATGTTTCTATTGATTACTAGTTGCAGGAAATAAGTGAGTCACTTTTTTTGCACAGAGTTTTTCCCTAAATCTCATTTATATCCAAAATTATAATTATCAATAGAATACCTTAGGGTGAGTAAACTTTTTTACTAGGTGGTCGGGAAGGGGTCTTTATATTAGTAAGATTAAAAATTAGTTTGACCCCTAAAACAATAGACAAAATGTATTTTTAGTAAAAAAAAAATCAGGTGAGCCACTTTTATCGAACAGCGCTGTAGATGTCATGCATGGCGTCAAACCCATTCAGAAATATCTAATCTGCCATCTGCACACAACGACATTCTCAGATCGATGGTTAAATGAGCTTTGAGCGAGTGAAGCCTCTGGGTCCTCACGAAGACCATGGTTTGGTTTATTTTGCAGTATATCAACCTCAATAGGTTATTTAATGCCGACAAGATTTTTATTGCTGGTATTATTTTTTCTTTCAAAAAGCTAATACTGTGTTGTGGTAGGATCCACCTAATTTGCATAGCGGAGTACCGACGATATAAATATGGTTGGTACCGGAAGACAGGGAGGCAAATCAAGAGATCCAACTAGAGACTCTGCCCGACTGCGACTTAGTCAACACATTCTCCAGGAACGGTCTTCCCAGGAATATACAAAAGACTATATGTAAATATTGTGTACACTTTCTTGTTTCAATACATTTTATTCTAACTACATTTTGTGTTTGCATTATTATTCCATGCATTAGTCAAGTTTCAACATACTGGTAATAATTTTTCTTCAAAAAGGTATCGCTTGTAATGTTTTTTTTTTTTTTCAAAAAAGTATAGCTGGTAATATCTTTTTTCAAATATGCATTGCTGGTAATAATTTTCTTCAGAAACTTATTGCTGGTAAAAAATTTTACAAAGTATTTCTAGTATTGTTGTGTAGGATCTACCTAATCTGCATAGGTGACTACCAACTATATAAATAATGGTTGGTACCGGAAGACGAGAGAAGGGAAAGGAATCACGAAATCCAACTAGAGACTCTGATCGACTGCGACTAGTCAACACATTCTCCAGGAACGTCTTCCCAGAAATATACAGAAATACTATATGTACTTATTGTGTACACTTTCTTGTTATAATACATTCTTGTTCCAAGTACATTTTGTGTTGCATTATTATTCCATGCAATAGGCGAGATTCAACATTGAGTCAAGACTCAACAAGTATTAAAACCTATTTTTAGACTTTCGTAGTCTTTTGACCAGAGTTTGGGGATTAACTATTTGCCCATAGCTGGGACCCTAACAGTTGCTATCACCCGGGGTCAGGGTGAACCTGGGAACACCAGCAATGAAGAGGTGGTTCCACGCTCCTCAAAACCTCCTAATCAGAGGCCTTGCTGTTGGACGTAGTTTATCGTCTTACCCAGGACGCTGATGTAGTTTATTGTCATACCCAGGACGGACGAAGACCATGCTTCTTCAAACTATTTGAACTGGCGCTAAGGAACCAAAAACAAAGAACTGTACCAGATAACAGAAACCACGTAACCCGCGAAAACTAAAGTGGCATTCTGTGTCGTAATAATTCGGGTGATTGCTGGCCGAACAACCAATCTTGAGCAAAAGTTAGTTCTCAAGAGCAGTAGATAAATCATAAGTTCTTGGTTTGCTCGTCAGCAGTGTCCTTCAAAGCGCATTCTGCGTTCACGAAACACTGTTGAAATATCAGGGATATCTAAATAGAAATGTAATCATCATGTCGCCTCCAAGAAATGTTAACTGTAGCACTCAGCCTCCGAGTTTAGGTTCAATCAAGATTTGTGGGGATTTAGTTAATCTAAAGCAGGGTAGCATATATTAAAACAGCCTCCACAGTAGTGCGAAAAAATCTCCGTCAGAGGTTGTCTGGTAGATAAGAATTTCAGATTACATTCATTTAATTCAATGCGGCCCATGTTTTGGCTATGCGCATATTCACACTCTTTCGATAGAGTTTATTTCGCTTCCTAGGTATGTAAAATATTAGGCATATTTTATCGATTCACCTGAGAGAATGTTTTGCTGGTTGAAGCTTATGATTTCAGTTTCAGACGCATTGATATAGAATCCAGCATTGTTAGCAACATTTTATAACCGTTATTAATGCCACAGCTCTCCGAAATCATCTAAGAAATGCTTCTAACGAAAATAAATCCTAACACAACTAACACAAATTTAACTAAAGATGGGTAACTATAATAGCAAGTATCTAAAATGCCTGTAATAGAATTTATGTAGCACTGCTTCACTCAGCATGGAATTCCCGACTTCAGCGGAAAATATGAAAAAACTAGTAGTATTTGTTTTATTTACTCTGGTTCGGAAATGACATTTCTTTCTTTAAGCGATTTTCACGCTTTCAGCTTAAACATGTCTCGCAAACCTAATTCGATTGATTTTTTTTTTAAATTTGAATTTATAACATATAAAATGTAGCTTAGTCACTGTTTCATTTACTGCTCAAGGGTGTTCAAGGATTGCAAAATCTTTCCGAAATAAAACAATAAATTATCTTTTGGAATTAAACTTCTTTTTTTTTTTAAACTGCAGGTTCTTTGTATTTTATCAAGAATTTCTAAATATATATCAGGAGCACCAGACTAGATGTGGCAACAATATTCAAAGCATAGACGAATGGTAAGATCCTAGCTGCAGATTTAGAAATAGATTCAATATATTCTTTCCACTTCATATCATTCAACCGTATCACCCAATCAAATCCAGGCATCCAGATTGAGCCCTGGTAAAAAAATAGGAAAAAAATGTCAGATTTAAAATGTTGCTGATCACAAACGAAAACTGAAAAGGAGAAATATCCTGCTGTTGTTAAAGGATTGCCAAAAAAAAAAAAAGGTCATTTCCAAATCAGAGTAGAAAAAAATTCTACTTTTAGATTTTTTCGTATTTTCCGAAATTATAATAGCACGTACCGAAAATGTCTGTAATAGAATTGATGCAGCACAGCTTCACCCAGCATGGAATTCCCTACTTCAACGGAAAATACGATCAAACTAAGAATAAGTTTTTTTATCTACTCTGGTTTGGAAAGGACATTTCTTTCTTTCTTTAAGCAATTCTCACGCTTTCAGATTACGCATGTCTCGCGAACTTAATTCGATCGATTTTTTTCTTTGTTAATTTGAATTTATAACATATACAATGTAGCTTAGTGATTGTTTCATTTATTTCTCAAGTGTGATCAAGGATTTCAAAAGCTTTCCGAAGTATATCTGATCTAACAATAATTTACCCGTTAGAATTACAAGTTTTTATTCTTGATTCAACTTCACCAATGGAATCAAGCGTTATTACGAAAATAAATCCTGTTTATAAAATAAATTCAGCGTCTATTCAAATACGGGCATCCACTGAATATAACATTTAAAGTGATACGAATATGTATGATTAATAAATAAAGCGATTAGAATATATACGATTAATAAGTAAATATCTGTTGCCTCTTCAGAAAAAGTGAGATAATATATATATGCTCACTTCATTACAATTCAGTCAGTTATGTGCCATGCGTGATACACGCTTAGGCGATCATTTATCTTTCAATAAATGACTGACCAGGCAGATTTTTTTCCCTGCAGTAGGTTGCCAATTCTTTCTGCGGTAGACCAGTTGCCATCCGAGGCTATAGAACCCGGTCTGTCCTGCATGGCTGGGAAGAGAAGAAGAGGATTCATACCTTCCCCAAGGGTATTAGTAGCACGTATGTAAATGTAGTGCATTCGACTGCAATTTGATTCCTCAAACCAAGCCGCTATCCATTACTCCACCGTGCCTCGGTACAATTAGTTAATCGAAAATAACCTAATGCAATACTATTTGACGATGTTAGTGCCAGCCCCATAAAATGATAATCCTAGGCGAATAGGTTTGATTAGGTCCTTGTTCTTTAAAATTTTTTATTGGCAACTTAATATTTATTGGTGTGTCAGTAAACTGACTCAGGACGAGATTCACAACAATTCTCGCGAAGAGATAAACACCGTACAAGTAATGGATTTTGTAATAACGTAATCACCAACACTCTTCGTCAAAAATGCAATAGCTTCGGAGAACATGATTTATGCTAATACTTATATACGTGTGTGGGGTATATTTTAGTAGCTTGCTTCAATATTATCTCTTCTTTCTTCAGTATTAGTTTCATTTCATTAAGAATCAGACAGCAGGGACACAATTTCTTTTACCCTATCTACCACATACACCGCTATAAAGTACTATAATTTTAACAAATAAATGAAATGTAACAATGGTTGCCATGTCTGTCTGTGCCAAATTAAAATAATGGCAATTTGCCATCCTTCATATTTTGTCTGCATTCTTGACACTTTCGCATCCGTTGTCCCTTGTGAGTGATTCGTAACACTTTAAATCTGCTTTCGAGAACTTTACTCCGTTTTTTTTTTAATTGCAAGATTCCCTGTGGGATACATCTTTTCCTAAAATTATAAACACCCAAGCCAAAATAATTAAGACTTAAGACTTTAATTAGCAATTCATTAACTGGTCCACTCTTGTGTTCCCGCCATGTCTCAATATATCTATCTCGAGAAATTCCAGAATTTACAGAAATGTTACCTGATGTGTTTTAAACAAAATATTACAGCGTTGAACTGTGCGTTTTATAGCTAACTTCCATCGTGTAGTTCGCGTATGAACGTGTCTTTTAGCGATCGATATTTGATGTCTGTTTTATTCAAAATTATTGACAAATACGGCGTACAAAACAATTGAAACATTTAAAATTTTGTTGGATTTCTTTCCCCGCAATTGACAGTTATGGTGTAGTTCGGACCACTTATACCAAGAAAATGGCAGCTACGCTCAAAAGAAATTCAGAAAACAAAAAAACGAAAGAATAAGAATAAGACGAAAACAGCATTTTTTCTTCAGAAGTTTGCTTGTAGATGAAACTAATTCAGATAATAGTTTCAACTGGCATTTTTTCAAGGAGGAATAAGGAATAGACGTGAAATAAAGAAGGAAATATTTAAATCAATACCAAAAATGAGACAAAGTAATCTAAAATTTGAAATTACACAACATTTATTGAACGGATAAGTGATTGCTCAGAATTTAGATTTCCAGTATATTTTACTAATTGTCATTTTCAGACAGAAAGAAACTCGGAGACCGCTCATGGTTGCGAGTTGCACTCAAACTTGTAATCAGGACTGAGGAGTATTACATGGATGAAACGGAAGGTGGTAGGAAGTGAGGATCATGTGGAAAAGAAGAAGTTATAGAGATTTAAACATGTTATCGTTGTAATCTTCAAGGAAGAAACATCACGGGCATCTTTTTCACAAAGTGATATTTCTTGTGAAAATAGTTATAACTTTATGTTTACAGTTGAATCCCAGATATGAGAGTGTTTCGAATGTGTAGAAACAGTATGACATGTCATACATGTAAACTGGTTGAACTAAAGAACAGAGATATACCAAAAGGGATCCAGCTATAGGCAAATATTTAACACCCAAACTTGTGAAAAAATAGGTTTTAATACCAGAAATACTTCGTAACAAAAAATATATATATATTACCAGCAATAATTTTTTAAGGAAAAATTATTATCAGCATATTATTAAATAGCTTTGTATGGTAACTGGTCTACCGCAGAAAGAATTGGTAACCTACTGCGGGGAAAAAATCTGCCTCGTTGAAAGATACATGATCGCCGAAGCGTCTTTCATGCATGGCAGCTAACTGACTGATTAGCATTTAATTTCAGAATTAATTATACTGAGGCACAGTAGAGTAATGGAATTTACAGACCATAAATATTATAAATTAACTGTTATGAAAATATGGTTCCATCGCTACACAGGAATTACCGTGTTTCATTAAATTAAAGGCACTAGTTCTGTTTCATTTGAAAATGAAACATAACTAGGGCTTCTAATTTAATTATATAATTGAATTTGAATTTTTAGTTTCTGTTTTAGAAACATGGTAATTCCCGTGTAGCGATGGAAGCATATTTTCATATCAGTTAATTTATAATATTTATGCTCTGTAAATTTGCATTGAACACTGTTTTGTAAAAATAACAATATTGATAAGAACACCGGATTATATATCTTACTGTTCTTTCTTTTATTATAATATATATATATATATATATATATATATATATATATATATATGTGTGTGTGTGTGTGTGTGTGTGTGTGTGTATATATATATATATATATATATATGTGTGTGTGTGTGTGTGTGTGTGTGTGTGTGTGTGTGTGTGTGTGTGTGATAGATAGATAGATAGATAGATAGATAGATAGATAGATAGATAGATAGATATTGAACAATTGTAGTTTTCCTACGCATTATTCCAACATTCTGGTGCTAGCGTACCGCCTTAGATTTAATAAAGTGTTTACTTTGATTACTCTGTCTTTTACACGGATTAACAAGTAACTGATGAAGATCAAATTCAAGGACATAAAGGCCAAAACGTTGTGCTAACAACAGCGATGATGAGGAGACTATATGTTTTGTTAATAATATAAATAAATAGCGAACCATCTTTAATTGATAGACATTTCCTATTCGTTTCGTATTTATTCATAGGTAGCAAGATTTTGCCTTGGTTAGTTGGGAATGTAGATATGAAAAGGTTGGAATTACGTTTTGAGCTGACCAGCATGATACATATAAACTGACAGGAAGATAGATCGATCGATCGATAAATAGTTATTTTCCTTTCGTGCAGAGCAAACATGAACTCTATATCAATGTAGAAGTTTGATGAATTGAGTGCGAAACACTTATCTATTAAGTCAACATGAGTCCACCACAACTTGAACGCCAGCCACTGGTAAGCGTTATGGAATTTCATTCAATGCCTTGGTAAGTCCAACAGAGCAAGTCCATTGAAACAAATTATACATGGCTGGCATCTTCTTTTCACGTTCGCCTTCCGTTTTTTCCTCATTTATACATTATTACTTCCAACCTTTTTCATGAAACAGCCGTGTAAAGAACGACAGTAATTATATTGTGTTGCTAGAAATTAAATATAGCAGTGGGACTATTTAAAAAGAAATATTGGCTTCGTACCAGTCATTCAATGATTTCAGTATAAAAAACGGAAATATATGGGCTTATTGCCATAATATTATTTCGTAAGGTTCTAAATATATTCGTTTTTTACCTCGTTTTTATTGACTTATACAGAACGACCTATTTCTTTATGAGATATTTTTTATCCAACTTATTTTATGTCATTTCCATTCAGTCCATGGACCTTCATGGACCGCTATAATTTCCTCTATTTTCTTAATTTAAGCATTTTTTGATTCATAAGCCATATCGCTTAGTGTTATTTTTGCCTTTCTCACAAACACAATTATGTTACTTTCTCTTTGTTCCTCTTACCTTCAATAAATCTTGTCAGTGTTAATTTTTCTTAACCTAATTTCCTCATTATATGTCCCGAATTTCCAATTCATTTTCTGATCGCAATATATATTTATTTGCAGTTTCCTTAAAACCTGTTCTGTTCAAGTTATTTTTGGCATTTATCGCTATATCTCCCTCTCACTTTAAGCCTGTACTTTATCAATGAGGTGAATGTCCAGCATTGATGCGCAAGCGATTAGATAACGCATATTATTTCAGTACTGTTTTCGTTGTTTCTAACGACATTCTCGTATATTTTTAGCCTTTCTTCCGGGGAGGGAAAGCGAGCTTTTCGGATCTGACCTCGGATATATTTGTAACATTTTCTTTCGTCAATGACGATCCTAGACAGAAAATGAGATTTCTCTTCATGCTATCCTTTTTTCGCGCATGGATCCCTGTTCTGGTTGTCTCTTTTGCTGACAATGGTGATTTTTCCATCGATAGGAGAGACTAATTTACAATATAAAATTAAATAGTGAACATTTATACTACTTGCATCGTCCGGACTGTTCTCTTTATCTTTGTTGCCATATTCACGACGTTTTTGTCGTTGTACCCTCTGGTAATTGGAATGTCAACAGATGTTAAACAATGAAAGATATTGTAATTTTCTATAGTTGGAAATAAGTTATTTTCATAATCAATTCTTATTTATTCGGGGCTCGGGTAATTTTTATTCCCAGCCCTGGTGTACGCGACTCGGCCTATACCACATTAAACAGACTTTGTGTCGTAACCTGACCCGTGGGTGGGGGGTGTAATGCAAGTTACTCTCTTGAGTACTTTATAACACATTATTTATCTTCTCTCAATTGCGTTTCTATCTTTGGGCAGAGTTCTCTCAGTGACGACTCTGTCAAAGAACAGAGTCGCAATTGAGGACAATTATGCCGAGAGGTGTCCAGACCTGGAGAACGGCTGCCCAAGGCCGCGTCCTCTCATTACAACAGAGAGAGGGATCGGTTGCGGAGACTCGATCTATTTTTGTTCCTAGCCCGGGTGTACGCTCTAGGGTTCCCCGCATTATACCGACCTTGTGTCACAACGTGACCTCGTGGAGGGGTTAAGTAAATACAAATTACTATAAAGTAGAGCTGGGTCTTTTACTTTCAGAATTCGTGGGTAAAGTGTAATCCAATTTCGCATATATTCATATAGATTCCACAATATAGATTTTACTTAATTAGCTATTATATTTCTCTAACTCTTCAAATGTTGAATTTATAACTAATTCTGTTTTCCCATCTTTACACTATATTAATTTTATCTTATAAATTGTCTCCTGCTCTGTCACCCATGAAATAAAAATAATTGTTTGTACGGAAAATAAGGATCTACGTACATCAAAGCGTCTTTAAATTAAGTGGCAGCAGAAGAATTATCGTTGAACTTGTAAAAGGTAAGCTTAAACATTAATTTAATACTTAAACGCAGCGATCAGTTTTGAGTTCTTCAGTAGTTTATTGATGCCCATCCCATCGACTCCCCTCTAGCTACTGTGATGATGACCCAACCAAGATTCCTCCACAGGAGCTCGCTTAACTGCCTGTCGATAGGGCGGCTTTTAACCTATTTATAATAAAACGTGCCCTGCAATTTTGGATACGAAAGGAAAATAAGAGTTACTCCCCGTGAACCATGAAAGCAATGATAACGGCTAGTGTAATATATTAATATATATATTTTATAACCTCGCATCATCTGGTAAGCCTGAATCTGAGATCAACAAAAATCTTTGCATGCGCTTAACTTTTCCAGTGCATTTGAATGGGCTATGAAACATTGAAATCGGACCAGTAGCAGCGGAAGTGTTGCTTGGAGACACACACGTACAAACACATACGCATACTTTATATATAAGATTTCATCCAATACAATTCCAAAGATCACTGAAGATAGATGCTTACTTTATGGTGATGTATGGGCGTAGCAGAAAGCTAGAAGCGCTGTTTATATGGTTGGAGTGATAACGGTTTAACTTAGATTCAGATTTTTGTGACGGGGAAAACTTCTTTTCAGGTGTCAATTCCACGAAACAGAGATTCTTGGAATGAAGCCATCCGAGTGAAACATTCTAGTATAATAATTGAATTTGAAGGGATTTGGGATGAGTCACCCCACCATACTCTGTATGTTGGGTCCCATTGCAAAGTTTAGTACTAGAGGAACCTGAGAATTTAGCTCGTCAGAACATTTGCCATATAAATAGCTATAGACTATCGAGAAACTTGCGTAAATTTGCGAAGTGATTGTCTGCTGGAAAATTATCGCCTAAAATGCCGCTTAAAAGCTGTTGAATATGAATACAGGCATGTGACAACTGCAGTACTCCATTTTTGGTCTGATTTGGTGCTTGTAAAATAGCAGGAAGAGACAAGGTGCGATGGATAAATTGTCGTTTAAATTACGCAAAAAGTAAAATAACACTGTTAAAATGAAGTAAATTTTGCGTAGTTAATTTTACTTAACAAAATTACCCCAAAACATCTGGAAATACTAAAGAGTAATTTTATTCAATAAAATCACCATTGGCTGCATCCAAGGACTCAGACTACTTTGGAATCTCCTGTATCTCTTCTGGACAATCTCATTGTTTAAAATGGTGAGAGCTGCCATAATCCTTGCTCTCAGTTCATGTTTGGTGTTACAAGGAGTTTTGTTTGTCTCTCGCTTAACTGCTCAGCACACATGATAATCAAGGGGGTTGCAGTCTTGGGAGTTAGGTGGCAAGTTGTAATGGGTGATCGCAGTGTGGTAGCAGAAATTGTCTGACAGCGATGACTGGGTTCTCCTGCTTGTGTGACATGGTGCAGAGTCCTGTTGTCAGAAATAGGGGTATCAGCAGCTATTCTCTTGGACCAGGGCATAACTACTTCCTCAAGGCTCTTTATGCAGTCCTCTATGTTGAGTCTGAGACTTTCACCAACAAATTCGGGAGTAAGTTTTCCAAGCTGCCCAACCTTTGTAATCACCATTAGACTCGTCTAACTCTTTCCGAATCCTTTTCACTATAATCAGATTGACACCCAACATCTCTGAAAGTTTTTTGTTGGAGCTTCCGGCGCGAATGCCAAAGAGTACAGCAGGCCGTTTCTAAATTTCTGGTGAAGTGAATTGCTTCCTGGTGCTCTTTTTCTTCGAGGCGGTGCCCATTTCACCCAACTATACTGAGCAGGCGACAAAATAAAAAAAACAACGCTCATCCGCGAAATTAAAAATATAATATGGCGACAATATTTCCATCGCACCCAGTACTTACTGAAGCGGCACAAGCAATCGACTATTTTCCTGTATCCTAGCAACAGATGTATGTATGAGCCCGATTTGATGTCTAGTGTGAATCCCAGTATCTATTTTCGACATATGTTTGAGGGTAATAAGCATGAAAAATATATCTATAAAAGTTCAACATTAATCTATGGAACCGTATTTAATCGTAAGAATTTAACGAATATTTAAAAAAAGACTGATACAATTAGTAATAAGAGAAAATGTCGGCTGATCATATTCCTGCTGACTACAAATCAAAATATATGGATTCCATAGCGTGTAATCTTTTCGCAGCGACCAAATATTGCAAGTTTCCTGCTAATCCATCGCTATTTCCATGCAAATTATCAAAGACGGCTATATTCCTTAGTTCCATCAATTCTAACCGTTGCTGCTGAGAACTGCCAAGCCACGTACCCTGAGTGCAAGCACCCTCATCACTTTAGTATTCCATTAGCACGAAGTAATTTCCATTCAAAAAACTGCTACATTTTCGAAATGTTTCATAAGAGGGTGCTTTATCCGAACACAAAAATTTTAAACTCTTCAAGTCTAGGTTCAACGGTTCTCATTCTCTCATGTCTTAAGAAATGCCCCACTTGCGCTTACACTTAACGTTGTCATAACAAACGTTTTCAGTTAGCGTTTCAGTATCTGTCTATATTTCTGAGATGAGGTATTATGTACACTATTCGGACAAAGTCCCCATCTTTGTTGTCATATTTGTTACAACATTACGGCTTTTCAGTATTTGTCTATATTTCTGAGATGAGGTATTATGTACACTATTTATATTATTCGGACTATTGTCCTCATCTTTGTCGCCATATTTATTACAATGTTTCGGCCTTTGAGTATCTGTCTATATTTCTGAAATGAGGTATTATGTACACTATTTACATTATTCGGACTATTGTCCTCATCTTTGTCGCCATATTTATTACAAAGTTTCGGCTTTTCAGTATCTGTCTATATTTCTGTGATGAGGTATTATCTACACTATTTACATTATTCGGACTATTGTCCTCATCTTTGTCGCTATATTTATTACAACGTTTAGGCCGTTGTAGGCTCCGGTCTTCTTCAGGTGGTTGGAATGTCGACATTCCAATCAACTGAATAAGACCGAAGCGGACAACGGCCGAAACGTTGTAATAAATATGGCGACAAAGATGAAGACAATAGTCCGAATAATGTAAATAGTGCGCTTAGCGTCAGTGTCTCATTGGCTTTGCTTAATATGAACATTATTAAAATATATTTATGAAACAGAAAATCAAATACGGACATTCGAAATCAAATTATTGCTATTTCCAGTTTTTAACCTTTTGAACAGCCGGAACTAGTTCTGAATTATATCTATTTGGATGTTTCACCCACAAATTCCTCGTGGAATCGAAACTCTTTGTCATGAGGGATTATAGTGTAGCAGTCGAATATTAGAAACCATGATTTCTGAATTTTCCACGATCAAATTCTTGCTCGTGCCTAAAAGGCTACTTTGCCGACGGAAATACTGGATGCAAGAAGTAGATTAGGAAAGAAGAATTGATGCACTAAACCATAACGGATTAATTCAATTAGGTGAAACGGTCAGAGAAAAGGAAGGAAATAAATGAACACGGGGAAGGCGAACATCACCGGGAACAGATGAAACAATGAGAATGAGAAAACTCTGTACGAAATACAAGGAACAGAATGCAATGTCTTCAGAGGAAGGAAGAGAAGGGAAAGTCCGACAAAATATTTTGGGAACGGTCACGATCAAAGTAAAGGAAAACTTTACGAAGAAAGACTAAAAAATCAGCCAACAAAAGGACGTAATGGAAGAAGGAGATGGAAAGATGAATAGACAAAATTACACAAATGTCTACGTCATAGAAAATCGTGTAAAATGCTGGAAATCATATTGAAATGAATGAAAGGAAGCAAGATACTTAGGCAGAAAATAAACACATAAATAAACGTGAATAGACAAGCATGAAAAGAAAAGAAACGAGTAAAAAGTAACAAGAAAGAAAGAATAATTCTTTCTTTCTTTCTTTAGAAAGAAATGAAGAAAGGAAAGAAACAGAGAAACAGTAATTATAAGAAATCTAAACTAAAGAAAGAAAAATAGACAGAAAATATAGCTAAGGGAAAACGGGGAAAAAGAGAGAACACAGTGACGATAAGAAAGAAAGAAAGAAAGAAAGAAAGAAAGAAAGAAAGAAAGAAAGATAGAAAGAAAGATTAATTCTTTCTTTCCTTCTTTCTTTAGAAATAGAAAATGAAGAAAGAAAAGGAAGACAGAAACTAATGATAAGAAAACAAAACTAAAGAAAGAAAGAAAGATAGAAAAAATAGCCAAGGAAAAAAAAAGAGAGAACACGGTAACGGTGAGAAAGAAAGAAAGAAAAGAAAGAAAGAAAGAAAGAAAGAAAGAATAATTCTTTCTTTAGATAGAAATGAAGAAAGGAAAGAAAGAGAGAAACAGTAATGATAAGAAATCTAAACTACACAACAAAAAATAGACAGACATATAGCTAAGGGGAAAAAAGAAAAAAAAGAGAACACGGTAACGGTGAGAAAGAAAGAAAGAGAGAAAGAAGTAAATAGACATGGACGTAATTGAGGGTGAAATTGATAAAATACCAAAAGAATCCTCGATATTATTGGTCCTGACCTTGTATCTCAGCTTCACTCATTTTCCTTCCCCTGTCTGATAGCGTCCCTTGCCTTTTCTATAAATATTTCCATGGTAATTATTCTTATGACGCTTTACTCTTGGGTAATCTAGACTTTAAGAATTTAATGTATTACGAGATTGGTATTAAAATCTGATAATTTTACAGTTGAAATATCTAGATGTAGCCGTAGGTTCTCTGCTGACAGTTTCTTCACCTTTACTTATCGCTTATGGAAATCTTTTCCTGCTTCTCATATATTTAAATGCTATTCCATCGTTATCGTCTTAGTACCTGTTCTTTTATAGTTTTCTCTCCTTCATAATGTTTCTCATATTTTCTTTTATTTTCACACACTCATAACCCGTCACGTCTCTGTGGCATTATTGGCTTGCTTGGGGAGAAATGATTGAAAAAAAAGTGATTCTTTCCGCAAACATAAATTGGAATATACACAAGAGTATTGTAGCTTAAATTTTTTTCATTAAGTCATGAATAATTTTCTTTTTTTGTTTATCAAAATTTATTCTTCAAAATATTAAGTACAATTACATTTTATTCAATCATATTGTCGTCATTATTTGCAATGACTTGTTCATATTTATCAGGCACCATTTCGATACATTTTCAGTAACATTCGGCAGGTTCAGAAAGTTTCTGGAAGTGCGCTCTGAATACTTGAATCTGATTATTGTAGAGAAACGTTCTCCAACAAAGCGTCGTGCTGCGATTGAAAAAGAGAGCTTTTTCGAACGCATCTATGGACACGTTGTAAGTGCTGGACATATAAAGTGATTTTAGTGTTACAGCCAGTGTCAAGAACTCTAAATTAATAATACCGCGACGATGACACAACACGCACAACATTACAAGACTACCACAGGAGTTTAGCTGTAAAGGTTTATCCTTGTCAATTCACTGACTTCTGCGTTAGACATTGTCATATGTTACCTATTTTTCATAAGCACACACACATATATATATATATATATATATATATATATATATATATATATATATATATATTATGGTGCGAGAATAAAATGTATAAATTGCGCAAAAATGAAGTTGTAACAAATTTTATGTTGAGTTTAGATAAATTCTTTTCAGTTGTAGTTGTGATAGACTTAGTTGATAGAATAATATAATTTTGATTCATTAGGTTTGTCAGGAAGGACTGCTCTTCAATTTTGGAATATTATATGAGCTTCTTGTTTCTTTTCTTATTATATATATATATATATATATATATATATATATATATATATATATATATATATATAAAATGTATTTAAATTTTTTTTATGAAGAGTTTCATCCGTTACGATTTAATCGGACTGGGCTTGTTGATGTTGCCACGTCCATACATGCGCACGAAACAGGAAACGCAGGTAGATTCAAAATTATTGAAAGATTATTTTTGAGAGAATATTTTTTTCAATCTAGTCGGAATCATCTAGATTCCTTTTCTTGTTCTTTTCTTTCCATCACCTTTGTCCCTGACAATGCAACGCTGTGATAATGTAAAATCTGCCAAGTATGGTGATATATAGTAAGAGCCGAGACTCAAATTTATTGTGGAGGAACAAGCGATCGAGGCATTTTCCAGACATTTTCGTCTCAGTGGATCATTTTCTCTTTTAATCAAACTAGCATTTCCTATGTCAAAATTGTGGTCCGACTTGTCACTGAGAATAATCAATGCATTTTGTGTGTTTTTATTTAAAATGTCCCTTTTGTGTTCATATAGTCTCTTGTTTAAACTTCTTGAGGTTTCTCCAATGTATTAATTCTGGTAATTTCTGCATTTGATAGAGTAAATTCCTCCTTAAAGTTTTGGCTTTTTTTTTTATTGATAAAATATTTGATTGTTTTGGATGTAGTTGTATCAAATGTTTTGTTGAGTTTAGATAAATTCTTTTCGGTTGCAATTGTGATAGAGTTAGTTGGTAGAATAATATACTTTTTGATTTCTTAGGTTTGTCAGGAATTATAGCTCTTCAATTTTGAAATATTTAATGAGCCTTTTGCTTAGCATTGACAATGATGTTGTTAGGATATTGAAGGTTCTTGAATGTATTTTCAATATATTTCTCCTTTTCTGATATATATATATATATATATATATATATATATATATATATATATATATATATATGGTACGATGGATAAATTGTCGTATAAATTGCGCAAAAATGAAAATAACACTGGCATCTCATTTTAACAGATATCTTGAATTACGAACGAGTAAATTTATTCAATAAAACCATTCGTTTCAACCACTAACCCCCAGACAACTTTGGATCCTCCTGCAACTCTTCTGGACGGTCTCCTTGTTAATGTCGGTGTATGCTACCATAATCTTTGCCTTTAGTTCAAGTTTGGTGTTATAAAGTGTTTTGTTGATCTCTCGTTCAACTGCGTCCTACATATAATGATCAAGGGGGTTTCAGTATTGGGAGTTAGGTGGACTGATGTAAAGGAGGATGTGGTCACAGAAATTGTCTCACAGCAATGAATGGTTTCTTCTGCATGTGTGACATTGTAGAGATATAGGGTCTTCCAGCAGCCATCCTCTTGACCCAAGGCAGCACTACCTCCTCTATGCGCCAGATGTATGACTCCGTGTTGAATCTGAATCCCTGTGGGAAGATGAATGGATGCATAACGTCGCCATCATTAGTGATCACGATCGCAATCGCAATCACGATCGCAATCACCATTAGACTCATCCAACTCCGAATCCTCTGCACTGTTTAAAGATTGACATCGAAACACTCTGAAATGTTCGTATTGGATCTTCCGGTGCGAATGCCAAGCAGTACAGCCTGCCGTTTGCAAATTTTTGGCGGAGTGAATTTCAGCATGGTACTCTTTATTCTCAGAGACAGTGCCTAGCTGAACGTCCTCCACTGTGCAGTCGAAAAATCAAAACCAAACAATGCACACGCACGAAATTAAATTATACTATGGCGACAATTTACCCATCGCACCATGCATATATGTGGAAGACTCATTCAGTATGGTGCATTCGAATTACGTCCGGTTTTTTAAAATTGAAATTCTTTTTTTTTAATCATTTGACCCCAAATAAGGTGATAATGCCACTAAGACGCAAGGGAGCTAGTGGAACTGAAAGCGAACGAAAATAATTTAAGAGAAAGAACTAAAAACCTAATTCTGAACAAGGAACAAGGAGTAAATATTTACTCCTGATCAAAAGACGGAGAAGAATCGAAAATATATATATATATATATGATAGAAATTGTTAGGAGGATTTGATAATTATAATTAAGTAATTTATTCAGTCTGAAAGAAACGTCGACAGAATGCAGACTCAATGAAATACTTAATTATAATTATCAAATCCTCCTAACAATTTCTATCAGGTGTATATCATTGCTTCATCCGGCTTCTAATGCTTTAGGTTGAGCGACTTGGTGATAGTAGTCGTGGCTCCTGGGGGCACAGTCCTATGGTTACAGAGAATTTCAGTTGAGTTCCACCACGGAATATCTAAGCGAGCGGCGCTATATTGAATCTGATTTGCTATTTGATCTGATTTGCTCATTGTCACCGACGCCAGTTGGTATGACGTTTGCTTGATAACTCAACTGTCATGGTTTCAATTCTCGGTAGTGGATGCGCACTGCTGATGAGTCCCAAATATAGGTCGAGACGGCCGTCCAGTGCTTTCTGCATTCTGTTGATGTTTCTTTCAGACTCAATGAATTACTTAATTATATATATATATATATATATATATATATATATATATATATATATATATATATACAGGTAATAATCCGTAGATATATAATCGAATTGAATCCTAATAATAAAAAAATATTAAAACTAATCCACAAAGAGAGCTCAATACATTTATTATAACAGAGCATATATAAATAAATGACATAGAAAGAAATTCAAAATGACCCCATTTGTATAGCTATTTCACACTACAAGAAAAAAAATGAGATAACAACATCAAAGATGAGGAGGATAGTGATAGCTCCTCATCCCAGAAATACATGGAGGAATTTAAAATTCTAAGATAAGTGTACTTCGATCTTTTCTGACCTTGTGTTAGACAAGATTTACTTTTGAGTGAAAAGCTACAATAAAAAGAAGGCAACGAATACAGGAAAATTTAATCACTTAAACTTCGGCTTCATTCCAATTTCCGGGTAAGTAACGCGCATGGTGCTTGATCGATAGTTTTATTTGTTTGTCTGAACAGACTGACAATAAAAGATCGGACAAGCACAAGTTTGCTTAAGAGAGACAACGTTTCAACGTTACGAGAAAATTAGATTGTTTTGTATTCCCCGAAATGAATGCTGCAAAATTCGATCTATACTTTTTGGATAGGAAGACACGCGTAAATGCTAGAAACGCTCCTTCCATTTTCGACTGATCGATTACGTCATCCAATGATTTGTTTAATTGGATGATTCTTTTTTTACGGCTTATCAACCCTTTGCGTGTTATTTAAAGCCAGAAAATAGTTATAGATTGTATTTTTTTTTAGATATTAATGAATTAGTGATACAAGTCTTGCGAATTAACTGTGAGCGGTGACAAGAGGTGGATTCCTACTTTCTCCAAGAGTACTGGCAGGTAAGTGAATATAAGGAACACAACTAGAAATGGAACTCAATATTCCGATTGAAAATTGCGAGACATTATCCGTAACACCACACGCACATCCAAGTTTACAGCACCTGATATTTCCAAGCAGTCACCCATTTAGGTAATGCCCAAGCTGGACGTTGCTTAACTTCGGTGATCGTACTGGAAACAGTGTTTCAATGTGTTCTGCCTGTAAGCCACAGTTAACACGAAAAGTCTACTATGGAACCTTTTTTTTTTCATTTATAATTCTCTATTTTCTCTGTTACTTGGAATTAATCGGCAATAGATGCTTAACTATAAGTTTTCATTTCTACCCCCTTTTATTAATTAAAGGTTTAACATTTTGTCATGTCATTTCACCCCAAGGAAGGCGATAATAAACTAAGATGCAAGGATTTAGTGAGAGTGAAGGAAAACAAAGAGGGCAATTCAACGAACAGGATCCAAGGAGAGAGAAGAAGATAACAATTGACATTGCATTTAAACCTTTGGGCAGCAATTTTGGAAAGCATAAACCCGGAAAAGAGTTACACAGGCGAGAAGAGCGGAAGAAGTAATTGATAGCATAAAACTATACATCTATCCAATTCAACCGTGAAATGATGAGACTTAACTGCCAATCTATTATTGCACTTAAATTCCTAAAGTCAAAGTATCAAAGAAGGAAAACATTGTCTTGACAATATTTATAGAAAAGGCACTACGACCGTAGGATAATGAGTGAAGCCGTGATGCCAGGCATGGACTGCTAACCTTGCAGATTCAACTTTGGATTCTCTCTAAATATACAGCAGACACACGGAACCTGAGACGACAGCAATATTCAAAGGATGAAGGAATGGTGTACTTAGTAAGGTTATATGGCCCTTCTTAGCCTTTTGTTTAAGGTAGTGTGAAACGTTAACATATATTATTATTTTCCTTCTTGTTATAAATGTTCGCTATTTTAGTTCTTGTTGCTGTTGGAAGTCTTAGATACGTTCATTTTTTTGTTTGTTTTGTTTTTGGGGGTTTGTTTTTTGTTGTTTTTATTTTTTTGGTGAACCTTTATGTCTATGATTTTGTGACGTCGTTCTGATGAAGAACCGTTTTCTTTGCGACCTCAAAGATTTATTCACTTAAAGCAATCTAAAAAAATGGAAAATGATTGTACATTATTTACATTATTCGGACTATTTTCCTCATCTTTGTCGCCATATTTATTATTACGTTTCGGCCCTTGTACGCTCTGCCCTTCTTCAGGTGGTTGTAACGTCGAAATAACCCTTTATTTCGCTCACTGGGTTAGACTGTTCTAGTTCCACGTGCCATGTTTAATGGATATCAGTTATCTCCTGTTAATTTTCCCTCTGAAAGTTCTCCACTGCCTTAACCGGGTATTGAACTGACACTCTTTGGGTCCTGTCACTGGATCTAACCAACGCCTTTATCCACTGTGCATGTGTCCTTGAGGACATCTGTGTATGAATTTCTGGGTATTATAAACCTAATGTCTTCAGCAACCATGGCTCAGTGGATAAAAACGTTGGTTAGATCCAGTGATAAAATAAAAAATAATACCTTTAAATTCGTAAAAAACTTTTGTTAATTCAAAAATGTCAAATTCAATGTCAAACCCTTTTTATTTATTTATTTTTTTTTTTTTGCTAACTTTCCAAAAGTTATATTATTTACCCTTTAGTTTCTGGTGCATATTGTATTTTTCTAACATCTTTAGATAGACGTGATGAGGTTAGTACTTGATTGAAATTGTTTTGTAAGACCGGGACATTTCTTCTGTCTTGCCTTTGCATGATATTATATATATATATATATATATATATTTATGCTTTACTTCACGTTTTGTTCTATTGATTTGGTTAGGATTCTTTTTTGGAAGCTGTTAATATATATTTCCATTTTTTTAATTCTATCCTGTTTCTCTCTTTCTGCTATAAATCGTTTCAACTCTGAATTGTTATCCCACTGAGAGATCATTTCTTTCTTGTTCTTTTGGAATGGGTGTTAGATTTAAGCATCTGTTTGGATTTACGTATTCGGATACAAAGCATTTTGGGGTTTTTTGATGTTTTATTTTCGGGATTAGTTCTCTGTGAGCTGAATCAAGGTATGAATTATAAACTCGAACATCTGACACAAATTTCCTGAGTCAGCCATCTGAGATGATGAAATCAATAACACTTTGGTTATTTTATTTTTGACATGCAAATTTGTTCGATTCTGCCAACGGTGATCAAACCATGTATTTAGGATTGGGAACCTTTTCGGATAACAGATATGTAATACGATTTCTGTATTGCTGTTTGATTTGTTAGTTTCAAAGTGGGACGTTTTCTTTCCATCAAAGGAAGAGAACCGTTCCGTAACACTTGTGGCAATATTGAAATCTCCATTTATACAAAGTTCCTATTGATTTAGACTGCACAAAATAAAATTTTGTTAATCTCTTATAAAGTTATCTCTGTAGGATGTAACATTTTTCTTCCATTTGGAGCATAGGCTATCAATCGAATTTTACAAACACACACGTATACATCTGCTACTATAATTTGAATAAATGTGAAAGACTTGTGTAAGTGGTTTTCCATTATTATATCAAAAGAATGACGTATTGCAATTTCCGCTCAATGTTTTTTTGTTTGTTTTTTTTTCTACAGTGGACCGATTCAACAGAAATTGTACCCGGAATTAGTGAGAGCACCACCGACGTCTTACATACAAAAAACACCAAGGTTGGCATCCTTGCAGAGCTCTATGCATTGGGAACTATGGGAACTTAGAAATTGAACCCTAAACCCGCATTTATTCATTTCCGAAAATTTCTCTATAGGAACTTAGCGGAACATTTTCAATTGATATAGATTTTCCTAAACTCTCCTACGTTAATTCCATATGCAGATACACACAGACGCGAGTGTGTGTTTGTGTGTGGAATTTATAATCGAATTCACTCAATACAAGGAAGTATAGCCACTAAAACACAAGAGTTTATTAGAGTATGAAAGAATTATTATATAAAAGTTCAACAGAAGCATTATTGAGAGCGAGAACAATAGAAGAGTAATCAGGAACACAGGAGATAACGATTGACATTGCATTTAAATTTTTGAAGATCAAAGTTGACTGGGAAGCAAGAAGTTAGAAAAGAGTTCCACAAACGAGAAGTATGTGAGAAGAAATCGTTAGCATAGAACTTACGGTTACATCTAGCCAATTCAACTGGAAATTTATGAGACATTGTTGCTAATCTATTACTGCGCTGAGATGAATGTACGTATCATAGCAAGGACAATTATATTAAGAAACAAAATCAAATATCCACATCTTATCCTAACTCTGTGTTTTGTGTAAATTATATCCACTAAGACAACACTTAAATTATTTGTTAGTATTATTGATATTATTCATATTTATAGGCTGCTTGGCTAAAAGACGTTGTATCTCCATAATAATTCAATGTGCTTTATTCTGTCAAAACCCAATCTTCGTTATATATATATATATATATATATATATATATATATATATATATATATATATATATATATATATATATATATATGTATGTATTTGTGTGTATATATATATATATATATATATATATATATATATATATATATATATATATATATATACTGGTTTTGTATGATTTATCCTTTATCGAAAATGCGAAAACCTTAAAAAAAATTTTCAGTTTCTCAAATAACTTGACACAAATGCAAAATTTAAGAAATCACATGGAAGTTTTCTGGGTGTTGGATGTCTGTTTTACTGTCAAGGACATCATTTTCCCTGGTTAGGATGCCCCCAGCCCAGCTACACAGCCTACGTTAGCGCCGGTTTTTTTTTTAGGGCGATCGTCACAGTAAAGCATTCATTCGGGAATTACTTACAAGGTGTCTCGTATACAACAGAGATATTATTCAAACGGTCAAATGTAGGGATTTATATATTTTTGTGAGAGAAGATCATGTTTTTTTCACAGGTTAGGAAAGTACAAAACATTATGTTTACGGGAATTGTTATTTTCACTAATTAAAAATCACTGTGAGGTGACTTGTTTCATTACATCGATATGTATAGAAGCAATGTTTATTGAATTTTATATAATACTACTTTCAGTATATATGTATAAGTTGTGTTATGAAATGTAAAGGGATATCATATTTATGTTTGAGTTCCATTCCTAACAAACCCCTTTTACAGTAGCAATATACAAGTGTTAAACAGTCTGTATTTGAAATAGCCTGTATTCGAAAATATGAAAAACCTGAAAGGCGAAATACTTCCACTCTTAATTGGATAAAGGATTTCCAACCTATATATATATATATATATATATATATATATATATATATATATATATATAAGTATTTGTGTGTGTGTGGGTGTGTGTGGGTGTCTGTGTGTACGTGTGTTTGTGTGTGTGTGTGCAATCGATCCTGACGTGATATCCTGATTTCCATCACTTTCTCACCAATGTGACGTGGCTTACCTCTCTTTGTTCAACACACATTTTCATGGAAGTTGATCTGGTGAGCTTCCCTTCTTGGTATCTCGCATTATTGAATTTGCACGTGGTACTGTATTGGCAACTAGGTCCCGCCGTTTTACTGTTGATCAAGCAAGATGCATCCAGATTTTCAATTATAATAGTTTCTATTCTCCATTCACTGCCACTAACACTCATGAAAAATTTAAACGCGACACCAGTCACCAATGTCTTCCCGAACCTGTTTTTTTTATTGCTCTTTCTTCTAACTAAAATCTTATCTTTCTCATTCACGCTCAGTAATCTTTTGCGTCATAGTGGCATTATCACCTTAGTGGTGTTGATATATATATATATATATATATATATATATATATATATATATATTGATGGAATATTCCATACACAACTCTCACCCCTCCGGGATAATGTACTTTTTACGCATAATCACCTCTTAAGCAATCAGCATCTTAGTTTCAGCAAACTAGGCTTTTCATTGGCTGAGACATTAAAACTGTAGCAAGTTTTAGCACAAATACGTTTTGCCGCGCCCCGCTTTGGAGCCGGTTTTGAGACCGCGAACTCAATAAATATAGGCGTTTCGATTCGAACAGTCAGAACTTCAACCCTGGAGAGATGCTAAATGAATCCACGCCAGTCAAAACTTTGACCTAACTACACTTTTCGCGCGATAATTCTTCTGACTCAACAAACAGCACTTCGCTCTCTCAGGAACATTGCTTACAACATACTAAAGAAAGTGAATGAACCCACTACTAAAACAGTATTTGTAAATTTCACCTAAACATCAAAACGACAGCTAAAGGTACACAACTCTTACAAACTTTGAACAGTAACTTTAACAAACGCACACATACACACTAGTGACTGAACACCCACAAAAGACGTTTTGTAATTCGATAAAACAATTTGTTTAATTTCATACACAAATTTTAACCACAAGTGTACACAAATTGAAACTCAGCATAATCCTTCTACATATTTCATTACAACTGGTCGTACTTGATCACCAAGATCTATCTTGATTGTGTATGTTCAATTGATATAAATAAATGTTATTTGTTAAACCTTTAAAAACGTTGTCCTCATTTTCTATTTCTCCTAAAATATTTTACCTTCAAAGTTCTTATTTTTATATTTGTTCTGGATGAATGTCCTGTGAACACCTACATTTCTAAGCCTTCTGATAACCTAACCTTCTGATACGCAAAATACACTTTCCAATCTGCAACAATATATATATATATATATATATATATATATATATATATATATATATATATATACATATATACATATATAGTTGATAGATAAATAGATATATAGATAGATAATGGGAAAATTAAAGAATAACATCAAAGTTAGTGGGTCATGTGCATGCCTCGAGTACATTAATTTAAGCGTGCTACACGTTTGCTGTTGAAATAGATTCAACCAATGATTTCTTCTACTTTTTATATCGTTGAGGACACATGAAACAGTAGATAAAAGCGTCGGTTGAATCTAGTGCCTTGACTCAGTTCGTTGTGAGTTCAATAACTTGCTACAGCATACCTAAACGAAAATTGGGGAGTTGAGTCAAAAGTGAGATAACCGAAACTGAGACATCCGGAATAGGCATGATACGGGAACTAGAACAATCTACTCCGGTGTGAGAAATAAAGGCTTAAGTCGAAATTCTAATGGCCGGAAAGGGGACGGAGGGTATCACGGCTGAGACCTTGTGAATTTAGCCACGAAGACGAGGACAACAGTCTGAACGATGTAAATAGTCATATTATTTTCATTGATTTTATGACGAAAGATTTTGACTTGATAATTAAAAATAAAGACATGTTAAAAATAATAATGGTTGACAAACATTCATCTAATAAAAATTGACATTACTAATGGGTGTTGAAATAGTTTCCTGGCTTGAGGAATAAAAATTATAAGCGTTTTTGACAGTGAAGTGTAGAAATATATTAATGTTCATACAATATATGTCCCAAGAGCCACTTACGATAGAGTGTTACTGAATAAGATGTGTTGTAAGTGGGTGAAAGGAAGAGGAAGTGTATATTATGAGGCTATGTAAGCTCGATAACGGTTGAACATAGACTTGAAAGTTTAAGATTCTAGTGGTCGCAGATTCTATTACAGAAAGTGTCATGTGTGAAGAAGAAACTCTTCGAGTGGAACTTCTTCCTTACAAAAGTAATACGAACGGGATGAAAAGAAGTTGATGCTCTATACAGCTTATGGTGGGTCCAAGCTTTGACGTTCGGAAGAGGTGAAACAATGGAATATATTTCATCTGAACATTTGCGACTGAAATAGCGATAGATAGACGATGGGCTAGCAATGTTTCGCCTGATTTTTCTTTTATCATTATTTCTTACGAGTAAAATATATTAGCCAGTTGAACCTCACAAGTCACTCTGGTAGTGTAGAGTGTAACATCGATGTGTTTGTATCAAAACAGCAGATATTCTACGACAGATGAACATATTTGATATACATTTGTGAACAAAAAATGCGAAGCCGTTACAGGTTTTATCTTCAGTTAGTATTATTAGATGAAGCTCTGTCAATTATTGCCAACTTTCAACTTAACTTATTTGACCATTCTAAAGCGGTTCATAAAATACGCATCGCCCAAATGGCAGGAAGGATTAAAAATTCTATTTTCATAAACGGCATGTCTGCTGATTTTGCTAACCATGTATAATTAATTATGAATTATCGCCATTATATTAACCATGCCTGATTTTATAAGCCACTTTTATTCTTGAATGAATGTATTTAAACAGTGACTAAATCAATTCAAAGAAACAATCTATATATACATATATATATATATATATATATATATATATATATATATATATATATATATATATTAAATTGATTAGATTAAATTAGATTGGATTAAAAAAAAAAGTATGTATCAATATTGTGATTTTCTTTCATTATTTAATGATAATGTTATTAAGATTATCAGACTATATGAAAAAAACTTACATAAAATATATAGACAACACTTATCTATATTATTTAATGAAACATGTATTAATATATATATATATATATATATCATTCAACGAGTGCCTAAAGTTATTTATACTTTTACTATAAACCCTAAAGTTTTGAACGCCAAGAAGTTTTTTTAATGCGGTTTTTGCATCTTTGCATCAGAAAGTCTTTTGGAATGAGGAATTGTCAAATCGGTGTGGAAGAGATCAGAGTAATACGTTAAATGTAGCAAAGTCTCGGATCCCTAGTCGGCAAGATTCTGCAGTGCCATTCCGCTAACATCAAATCTAGCATCCTCATGAAACAAAATTGAAACTCGTCGATCAAACAATGGTTGTTACATTCTATATAAGTGAATGGGCATTACATCCAGTTTCTGGCAATAAACTTCAGCAGTGGTGATCTGTCTAGATTCCAGAAAGCTGTAATACATAGCACAGCAAAGCGAACCAATAAACAGTCACCATAAATATCTACTGTTTCAATTTCGGTTTTAGAAATTGTTTGGGTGTTTGGGTGTCACTGAGTCGATCGTTCACGCCAGTCATAAATGACCCCGTTCTCATTACAAGTCACTATTCGATCAAGAAATGGATCATTCGAGTTTCGCAGATACAGCATCGGGCATATTTCAAAAAGTCGAATTCTTTGATTTAACGTGGAAACCGCTTATCAAGTTTCTGCTCCCTGCCATTTGTTTTAGGATGGTCCGATAATGTTAAAATGATGACACCCATTATATGAGACATTTATTTCACACTATTTGGTCTCGTGTTTCCGGGACTCGTG
This sequence comes from Acanthosepion esculentum, assembly GCA_964036315.1. Classification (NCBI taxonomy): domain Eukaryota; kingdom Metazoa; phylum Mollusca; class Cephalopoda; order Sepiida; family Sepiidae; genus Acanthosepion; species Acanthosepion esculentum. Next base: position 29,674,496 of record OZ038488.1, read on the forward strand.
TTCCCATGTGGTGATTGTTAATTGCAGATAGACATCCTCTACAACGTTGATCTTCAAGACTCGTATCCCCAGTGTGTAACTTCAGAAACTAGCATCTTATTCCTCGATCTCAAGTTGATCCGACACTCCGTGTTCAGTTAATGTTAGCAAAAATAGTAAACGCATTTCTTTTTTTTATATTCAAGATGAGAGGAATATCATTTTTTAAGTGACTGATATAAAATTAACAGAGAGTAGACTTTAATATTTATAAATGTAAAAGATATTTCTACAGGTTAACTCTGATAATTTTTTTCATATTCAAAGAATATGTTTTTACTCAGTTATTATAATATATTAGAAAAGGTTTATTCTAAAGTCTCAGATTATTTTCAGAACAAACTAGTAGTGTTTTGGCGACCTCTTATGGTCTCATCTGAAAGGTAATGCAACTCTTGGGGAATCTCTCTAAAATTGTTATTAAATTAATTAGAAAATAAAGCTGTGTCGGATAAAGATGATTTACGGAAACTACAACATCATGACATTTTTTTCCGAATCAGAATCATTTAGATCTTATTATTTAAATTAACCGTTTAGCTAATCAATTTATTAATGGTACAAAATCTAAATATAACTTAAATTAATGAAAACATTTCGAAAATTAACTGTCAAAAGCAAACGTTTGGTATACTTCCTCTAAAGTGGACAGCGTTTTGATGAAGCATTCTCAAACAGGACTGTTGATAAGTTTAGAATTATAAATTATAAAACAATAATATCAATAAAATTGAGAGGAAATGTTTTAAAAGTAGACATTATCCGTCATCTCCTAGTAAAAAATAAAATGAATTTAAACATTATTTATCTAGTAGATATCTGTTAAAAAATTGTCAATTTTTGATTTCAATATGAAGTTTTTCTTCATAGCATCATAGAAATTAGTGCATTGAAGTGACTTTAAGCTCAGATAAATTTCCTATTTCCGACTGATATTTTGTTGTGGGGAACGATTTCGACAAAAAATATGCGCACGAATTGTCATACAGTAAATAAATAGAATGAAAAAGAAGGATAAATAAAATCAGATATCTTCTAGTCGTCACATGGAGCAGTAGCCGGTGTTTCAATGTAATGGTATTGCTTACTTAAACGCAAGGTTTACTTTTAAAACCATGAACGATAGCTGTGTTTAATACACAAGTATATTGGATGAAAATCTAGGAGAAGTGGCAATAGAAAATTCGCCAGCCACGTATAATGAGGCTTCAGTGGTTGTTTCAATTGACTCACTCTGTTGTGCATCGTAACGCATTGAACAATTGAGCGACGATTCAGTTTTGGCAATGATTCAAGTTGGAAATGATACGGGTGAATACTCGTGTTTATTACCAAGTTTTGCGCATAGAAAATGTTGGTTGAAAATAAGTAAAACGTAAATCACACAATCATAACCTGTCTATCAACGTCGCACAGACAAACGAACATATTTCACACGCTCTCTCTCACTGGATCTCTCTCTCTCTCTCTCTCTCTCTCTCTCTCTCTATATATATATATATATATATATATATATATATATATATATATATATATATATATATATATATCTGTATCAGTAAAGATATATGTGGACGGAGTGAAATAGATAGATTGATAGATAGATAGATAGATAGATAGATAGATAGATAGATAGATGCAATACACATAAACAGAACTGCCCATGTATTCACCCAACTTGAACGTTTCACACTTAGTTACGTTACAAGCACATATTTAAATGTACATTATTGGGGTTTTATGTAATTAATCAACGCAAAATAATTTCATATTTTTCAAGTTAGGTGGAAATATTACATGGTTTAAAAAATTATTTAGAAATGCAAATCTGAAAAAAATTGAGCACATATGTATTTCCCCAGTTTACTGAGAAAACCATGGTAAAAATTCAATGCAACCAGTTACTTTCAAAAGTAACATTATTAATAGAAGAAAAATGACAATAGGAAAAACCATCTTAGTGTTTACCGACGCGTTTCGTCTTCCGATTTTCTCAAGGCAAAATTGAAGCGAAATGTTTTTTTGTTTTCATCGTTACATTAATTTAAAAAGAAACGCTTTTGTGTAAGCCTCCTTCTGGTTAATGTTAACTTACTTTATACTAAGTGTTTTTTCCATGTCGACAATATAATAAAATTCCCAGAGTAATTCTGTGATTAAGACAAATTAGTAACATACTTATAATTTCCTTTGAGTAACGGAAAAAATAGAAAAAGAGTTACGGTTCTTGATTCTGTCCTCTCCAGTTAAATACACGTGATCTGTGAAGGCATCTAAAGTTTCTTCTTACCAAACATACAGCAACATGAAGACCAAGGTGTTCACCAGACCGGGATCAAGTTCTGGAGAAGTATAAATCATGGTTAGATTATAAAAATATGCCATATTTGAGCATCTCAAGGAGCATTATTACATCCATCATCCGAAAACTGAAAGAGTGCGATATAACCCTATGTCTACCAAGAGAAGGCTGCCCCCTAAACTGAGAGGTCCGGCAAGAAGATCATTTATCTGAGAAGCATCGAAGAGGAAGGACCATAGTAAGTCTAGAGGATTTTTAAAAATCCATAGCTTAGGTTGGGGAATCTGTCCACAGAAAAACTATTAGTCATAAACTCCACAATTCTGGCCTTTAAGAATGAGTGGTAAGAAGAAAGATATTGTTGAAAGAAAGCCGTGAGAATTTTGTTTGCAGTGTGCCACAGACCATATGGGAGACACAAAAATATGTGGAAGAAAGTTCTCTGTCAGATGCAAACAAAATTGAATATTTTGGCATTATGGCAAAACGCTATGTGTGGCAGAATTCTAACGCTGCGCATCACCATGAGAACAGCATTCCAACCGGGAAACAGGGTTGTGACAGCATTATGCTACAGAGAAAAAAAATATATTTTCTTCATAAGAAACAGCGAAGCTGGTCAGAGTCAATAAAAGTACAAATAGATCCAAATACCGGGCAATCCTCGAAGAAAACCTGTTACAGATTTCAAAACGGTCACCTTCCAACAGAACAACGTCGCTAATATGTAGTTACAATGGTATGGTTACAAATGCAACAAATTATTTACATCAGAACATACTAATTTGTTAGAATGACACTGTCAGCATCAGTAGGTATATGCGTGTGGTAGTCTAGTTCGCATACAAAAAAATATATTCAATAAATAATCACAGAGACTGGATAGAATTATCATACACTTTAGTTACTTTGGATGTACTGCAGAAATGCTTTTGGAAAGCCAGGAACTTATATCGCTTCGTCTTCGCTCAACAATCTTTTACATTCCTGCGTAGACGGGTCTAGTTCGCTTTGAGGGAAACCAAAGAGAACCTCTTTCTCTACCATATACAAGAAACCATAGTAATTCCGAAATATGGTGGAGAGTTGGTATTGAGTATGTACTAAAGGGATATGAAATTCAAAAGCTTGATGCTGGTTACTTCATCTCTCAAAATCGATTTCTCTTTTCCACATAGAGTATTGGAGATACTAACCTTAAACAAGTGCAAAGAATTAAATTTCTCGGGAGCGTTTTAACAGCGGACGCAATGTAAGACATCGAAATGCGAAGGTGACTTGGGATGGCGAGGGATGCCCTCCAAAATTTAAAGATAATTTTAATGGAAAGCAAAGAAATAGCACTGAACAGTTATTTGGTTTACGGCCACATCACGTTGAAACACCAGTTCCCGTAGCATCATTGAAGTTAAACAACGTCGAGCCTGGTCAGTACGTAGATGGGTATCCACTCGGGAATAACAGGTGTTGTAAGGTTTGTATATTTTAGTGGTGTAATGCATACTGGTTCAAAATTGTTAGAGACGTGAGTTTCAATACAAGTTGGGTAAGTTATATTCAATTACGCGCAAATAACTGATGTGGTGTCTTCCCTCTAATGAGGATAATTTTGAACACTTCCACTTAATATAAAGTAGTAGGAATGTAAGCCTCGGGGAAAAGTAAGCCTCGGCTGTCAAACTCTCTGCCTCGGAAGAGAAGAAGCCGGACGAGGCTTGGCAGAAGGGCAACATTTCGTCCGGGAAGGTAGACAGGCTGTGAACCCGTTTGTACGGTTTCTATGGGAATATTTTTGGTCGAGCCTACGGGCTCAGAGAAGCCACGATAAACTCGGCTTTGTGCCACATAGGACCCACGTTGGGAGCCGGTAAATATAACGGTGCCACAGCCCGTTCTGCTGTCAAACTCTCCGCCGAGACGGAGAGGAACCCGGACTAGGCTTTGCCGCAGGGTAAAATTTCGTCTGGGGAGGTAGACAGGCCCTGAATCCGTTTATACAGGTTCGAAGGGAATATTTTTGGCCGAGACTACGGGCTCGGAGTGCCCACGGTAAACTCGGCCTTGTGCCACATACTACCCACGTGGGGTGGCGGGCGTTAATTATAACAGTGACATCGACTGAACGTTGGTCAACCGATACACACTCCCAAGTCGTGTAACACACTTCTGTTGTATTTAATGTTCAATACACTATTTATCTGCAACCTCTTGTTTTGTTATTTCTTAACCATTACTTGGTCACAACACTAACCTTGGAAAAGATATGAATCCATCTAGTCTCTCCCCAGATATGGGTTAATTACTAAGGCTTGTATCAGTAATTCATTATTACCTTTTACAAAATCTTACAATGTAAAAATGTTTTCTATTTTTAAATAACACGCAAATGGTTGACAAGTCGTGCAAAAATAATCAAGTAACTAATGGACCCCAGTGTAATATCGGTACTGCTCTCTGGCAGTAAATGGTGGAGTATCTGATGACAGATGGAAAAAGGAGTCGAAACAACAGAAATGTGGTTCAACAGAATGAAGCTGAAAATACTATGAACTGAAAACCTGAGCAACAATCAAGTTTTATTGAAAAAGGAAACAAAAAAGACGATTGCAGTTTCCAGGGCACATAATGAGGAAAGAGTGTTTGGAAATTTTGATACTCACAGGACATATCGAAGGGATGAGGGACACAGGACATCAATAAATACCAAACGTAAGGAGTTTGTTAAAATCGATGGTACAAAAGGTATTAGGAGATATTGCAAAATTACAAGTTATATTTAGAGCAACAAAGGGCAGGAAGTTGTGAAGAGTCATAATCGGTCACCTTCTGAAGGGACACTGCGTATAGAATAAAAAGATATATTTTATTCTCTTTCACTCTTTCTCTTCTCCCATTCTCACCTTACGTTGTACCTACCCACTACAATCATTGGCATATTGTGGCCTAAGTACTTGCGAAAATTATTTTCTTCTTTCCTTGGAAAATATGTACGGGTTGAAAGCCGTGCACAATTATTTGTAAATATGCCTAGTAATATTTATAGCTAAATTATATTTAATATTATTTATAATATCTTCACATTACTTTATGGTTCAATATACTTTTCCACTCGTAATAACATTTAAATGTTACATTTGACATTTATTTCATACGTAAATACAAGTTAATTGTTTTTATATTTGTCTGTTACTAATATTTGTTTTAAAGGTTTGTTATTAGCTTAAGCACCTCACGTTCTATTTCTATTTCCCATCAGAAATTAGATTTATGAATTCTTGTCACGAAGTTTTTTTCCCTTCTGCCTTGGTTCTCTTCGCCCCGATTTCTAACCAGAAATGTTATTGTTATTCGTCTTTTGTCCAACAGTGTCGAGTGTCATTTTAAAAATGACTCATAAATAAGGGGCATTTCCAGTCAATAAGTAGCATAAGTTTAAAATACAGGGTGTCCAAGAAGTCCGTGTGCACTTTAAAAAATTTATAACTTTATTTGCATTTGCGATAGAAATAATTTGTGAAAAGGATTAGAAAGAAAGAAATCTATATTTTTTAAGGTTTTATTGAAATTTTATTTAAGTTTCCACATGTCCTCCATCATTAGCAATACAAAGGGTAATACGATTTTGCAGTTCACGCAAAACATTTGCCAACTGATTTACAGTAATGCCTGAAATCACATTAGTTATTTTAGCTATACTTAAAACTAGGTACATTTAACTTTATAACATTTTTTTACAGATTATTTCTATCGCAAATACAAATAAAGTTATCATTTTTTAAAGTGAACACGAACTTTATGGACACCCTGTATTTCACTCATTTACACATTGAGTTCGGAATTAATATCCTAAAATTCTTCTTTTTTTTTTTGTATTTTAACCAGAAACACGTTTCCGTTATTTATTTTGATCATGTCAGACTGATCTTGTCTAAGCCAACATTAAAACCATACATATCATTCATATGAATCAATTTATATAAATATGTCGAACGGAAATTCCCGGAAAATAAACAGACGAATATACAGTTATAACTTAAAGAGAAAAGATTTGACGGAAAATATGATTGTCAGTGAAAAAAAAAAAATACACCATCTATGAATTACGGATACATAAATGATGCAAGTACAAAAAATGAATTATGCAAGAAGAATTTTAACAGAGGACGGAAAATGCGACACCCGAATCCGAAGGTTTTTGGGGATAGCAAAAGACGCTTTCCAAAATCAAAGTAAAGCATTAAGAAACAGGAAAATCTCGTTAGAAACAAAGAATAGAGTAGTGAAGCCTTCTCTAATATCGGTCATCCTATATGGCAGTGATTAAGACATGAAGAGTCTTGAGGCATTAAAAATATGGTTCAACAGGAAACATGTTATCAAGGACGATATTTTTCTTCTGAAAAATAGAGAAAGGGGAAGACAATTATAATCAGAAGGAGATAGTTAAAATTTCTAGAACAAAAAAATAAGGAAAGACGTTTTCGAATATGTGAGGTTTGAAAGAATGATGTACAGAGAAACGCACCTACCTAACGAGCCTGTGTAAATGTTTTCAGAGTTAGGAAATTAGGGGAAATGGCACAAAGACAAACTTTAGTAAGAGATACAAAACTCAGGAAATTGTGGGAGCGATTGGAGGCTATGTCCGGAAGGGACAGGACATAAGAATTTATTTAGTCGAACTGACAAAGCCACGCTCTAGAAACCATAATTAATAGCTACAACTGAAATGTCTTAAACGGTCTTTGATTCTGTTTTTGAAGAGATAATTACTTTCTTAGAAATTGTGAAATAAAAACAAAGATTTAAGTACAGGAATGAAAATAGTATTTTGATGCAGATTTAAAAGAAAAATAATGTGTACCTTGTCAAATTTTTTAGTAGAATTTCCCATCAAAATAAGATAGCATTCTTACAATTCTACATTACCCTTACCTCTATCCATATGGAGTAATGGTTAGGGGCTCGTTTTGAGGAATTGGAAATCTGTTCGAATTCTAGTCGAGTTATTTACATTCACTTACGTCGGAAATATAAGAATATCATGAATTTGAGTAAAATAGCAGAACAGTCTAGTTCCTATACCCTTGAGTGGCAACCAGTCTAGGAGAATGAAAGTCTTAATTGAAATCCACCTGCTTCTTTGTAGGTCCTACCTCTTTAGGTAATAGCTAGAAGTTAATTACAAAAGCAAATACACCTCTAAGAGGAGGTACCAGGTAACACCAACATCCCCGGTAAGACATTGTACTATTCTACCTTGAACTGAATAAGATTATGAATGACTATAAATATAGAATGGCATACTAAATGACATGGGATTTAGTGATATACAAAGGAGATAGATAGCGCCACCGTAGTTTTACGTTGTGGTGTAATGGATATCGGCTCGGAGTGAGAACTTGGAGAGCCGATTTCGAAATCCAGCCGAGCTCGTTAGATTCACTGACGCACAAATATCTTTGGGAAAGTTATGAATCTACCTCTTCTGCACTAGCTATGGGTTGAATATCAAGAATAGCAGAACAGACTAGGTTATTTAACCTTCGTTGGCACCCAGTCTACTGCAGAAAGAAATGGCAAACTACTGCGGAAAAAATTGCCTCATCAGATACTTGATCGCTCAATCGTGTATCAGGTCTGACCTCGTTGAGCATTTAACTGACCGACTGAAGTAGGATCAACAGCTCGGCTGATCATGTCAAAAAAAATCCAATAAACAATTACAATGGATTCAGAACGTATGAGATATCCTACTTTTGATATTTTAAGAATACTTGATATCCCTCGGTTTAAGGTGCCACGTATGTATTGAGAAAACCTGATGGAAGCGTTTATTGACATTCGTGATCAAAGCAGTGAAAGGTCACGCATGATCACCCTAAACAACTGGATAAAATTGTAGTAACATACATGTGACACAGGCTCAAAAAAGACCCTAAACACAGACGTATCGATAGTGCAATCCTTGGAGGAAAGCGATGTTAGTATAGTTAAAACATTTTCTATCTCAGTTATGGTGTATTTAAAAGTACATTAAATATTTTCTTCCTATTTAGTATAACCTACGGAGAGATATCAATGATTGATGAGTGGAGGAAATGAGATCTGTACAAAAGTAATTTATATGAAACTGGGTTCATATCACACTATTTACATTATTCGGACTATTCTCTTCATCTTTGTTGCCATATTTATTACAACGTTTCGGCCGTTTTACCCACCGGCCTTCGTTAGGTGGTTGGAATGTCGAACAGGTTTTGGGTTCATATCTTACAACAAAAGCACACATTAGAGCGTAAATCATAAAGTAAATGCGATTATGAAACTACAAAGCGATAACACTCGAAGAATGGCTCGTATCTTTCCGTGGGCAGTATTCCATTGTTCATGCAAGTGGCAGAGATCAACGAGGTCAGGCGTGTGGACAATCGACTCAGCGATTGCAGCATCGAGCATCAACACAACGTAGCGCACTTTCTGTGATCAAAGTAATTCAAATGATCAGAAGTCCATCGATGTTAGTGCAGTTTGGATCACACGCCGTGAATCAACGAAATGTATGCGAGTGGGTTGAACGCTTTCAGGCAGAGAAAACAAGTGTAACGGACGAAAAACGATCAGGTGGCTCATCCGCATCAGGCACGGAAGAACTCATCCAGTGGGCGGATGCTTTGATCAGAAAAGACTGACGAATGACTTTAGCACAAGAGGCGGTATTCGTGGTCATCAACTATGGATATGCACATGCCATAGTGCATGAAGACTGGCTGTACTGTATAATTTGTTCGTTTCAGTTGCCCAAATAAGCAAGACCTGCAGACGTGGCTTCGTGAGCAACCGAAAACGGAAAAGGGATGAGGAAAATCTTTCAAAGAGTACAGAAGTGCAGATGGATTTTGTCGAGTAGAAATATAGACATTGGTTCATCATCAGCGGGTGTTGTTTCTTTAGACATTGGTAGGTTTTAAACAAACGAATTACCATCAAACGGGAAATGACGACTTAGTTAATATCAAAATTTAATCATCTACAACTGTCAAAAAGAAGATATCATTTTTATTAATAATCAATCTTTATACTATAATGTGCAACTGCTGAAAGTTAAATGTAACTGAAAAAAATCGAAAAATTATCATGAATAATATTCATGAATAATTTTTCAGTTACATTTACCTTTTAGCAGTTGCACATTATAATATAAAGATTGATTATTAATAAAAATGATATTATTCTGAATTAGAATAATGCCATTTAGAGAATTATTTAACAACATCTTAGATTATTAAATACAGTTGTGAGTAGAATAATTTTCTAAAGAATAAAACAAAAATGCAATCTGTACATAAATAATTTTCATTTCTTATGAAATACGAAGTACATTGTACATACGAAGCTATCCATGAAACTTGAATTCTTGATAATTTAAGTGAACTATTATATATATACATATATATATATATATGTACATATATATATATATATGTATATATATATATATATATATATATATATATATATATATATATATATATATAATTATTAGTTCACGTAACTTAATATTTTTGTGTCTATATATATCTATATATATATATATATATATATATATATATATATATATGTTGTGTATATTTCGGCAGCAATTTTTCATTAATGCATGTTTCATTAAATAATATAGACAAGTTTTGTCTATTTATTTTAAGTAAGTTCCTTTCGTATTGTCTGATAATCTTAATCACAATCTCGTTGAAAGACGAAAGGAAATCACCACATTGACACATGTTTGAATCCAATCTAACCTTTCTAGGTATCTCCAATTGATTAAATAATATCTATGCTGGTTACAACACAAACTCGCTTTCAAAACGCTTAACTCTACGTTTAACTGAACACTCTTAACATTTTTAGAGATTTAAACACGCCTGCCCGCGTACTCAATTCCGGAAAATCCTTGTTGACAATACAACTATACTTAAACATGAAAATAATAAACAAAAATTCAAAATCCTTGAAGCTATATACATAAAACAGTTGAAACCTAACCTGAACAAAATAAACTATGAAATCACCACAAACATTCTTAAATGCCTATAATCTATAGCAGAAGCCATTGGTTTATACTTCACAACCGATTAGTGGCGCCTGGCTCAACGCAGTGCCCTCTTCATCTAGCGGTACCCTTCTAGATGATGAGTGCACTCGGGTCGGAGTCGCGATCCGTGTTGGACTCAAATTATGTGAGCGTCACAGATGCAGATGTGGAGCCTCCATCGATGAGTTTGGTTTGCATCCTCTCTCCTGTCGTCGTAGCGCCGGCCGCTTTCCACGGCATGCAGCAATTAACGACATCATCAAAAGAGGTTTCGATGCAGCTGAGTTCCCTTCCAAATCGAAACCGTAGGCCTCGACCGGAGGGCATTACCATCTTCGCTTTTAAAATTGGTAAGTCGTTGATTTGGGATGCGACCTGTGCGGATACATTTTCGGCCGGTAGTTTGATCAGATCCGCGGTTGAGCCGGATTCCGTCGCCTGAGACGCAGAGATGAAAAAAATAGTTAAATATTCTTCTCTTGCTGATAGATTTTTTTTTTACTCCTGAGACAGTGGAGACTTCAGGGGTTATTGGCCCTCGTTCGATGGCGTTCCTTCGGAGGATTGGCGCGATTGCGTCTCGATTAAGGAACGAGCCTCGCGAAACGGAGTGGCTCTTGTAGCGTGTCTCACTGGCGATGGTTCGAGGTAATGCTTTCTCCATCATTGCGGCTGGCAGTGGATAGAAAAAATTCTTTATAGTTACGTTGTTCTGGAATTGTCATCATTGTTCGACTGAACTTGCTTTGTTTCAATGACTTTTGTTTTGTTATTATTAGTTACTTTTTTCACGGATTGTGACGTCGCCCTGCGTTCTTTTTATCGTCCGGATCTGTGAATTTGTTTTGCTCCTGCTAAGTTTCGAAAGAACACTATTTGAAATTCACTATTTTTTATCCATATTAAAATTCTTCAACGTTTTTAACAGGAAAAATCTAAAGTTGATTTTAAAAATTGCCGCTAAACATTGTTGATTTATTTAAGATGGAATGATCTATTATGATATATTTAGTTACATTGTATCTGTGTTCAATTTTTCTAGTGAAATTGTTGACCTCTACTGCATATGATTACACATAATTAGTTTACAATGAAATTTTCATTTTATGTGGATACTACTTTATGAAAATTGAGAAGTTGGAAGATGATAGATTCGGGAACACGAGACTAATGCACATCGCTGCTGCTAATATACAATAAATATTATTAGTCTTATAATCAATATTACAATTTCTGTTCCTTTTTATCTCTCGAAATTCTTTCACCCACCTATTATGTCTATACCCACAACCACAGTCATAGACATACACGCGCACACACACACACACAGGGGCGTTCGCACACACACACACACATACATTTCATATATATATATATATATATATATATATATATATATATATATATATATATATATATATATGAAACCAAAAACAAAACAAAAAATTGTTCTTTCCATATATATATATATGTGTGTGTGTTTGTGTGTGTGTGTGTGTGTGTCTGTGTGTGTGTGTATTTAGGCAGCAATCTTCGTTTCATGCACATTTCATTGAATACGACAGAGAAGGTGCTTTGATTTGTTTTGTTTTTTTGTACTATTTCTCATGCGATCTAATAATTTTTCTTTTCTTTTCGGATGATAAATTATATAAAAACTGTCCGAAAGTTCTTTTCAGTTTTTATATAATTTATCATCTGAAAAGAAAAAAAAATTATTAGATCGCATGAGAAATTCTATAAAAACTTGTCTGTCGTATTCACTGAAATATATATATATATATATATATATATATATATATATATATATATATATATATATATATATATATATATATATGTGTGTGTGTGTGTGTGTGTGTGTGTGTGTGTTGAAAATTTGTGTATTTAAGCAGCAAATTCTCTTTTCGGTATGTCTGTTGAATAAATTACAGACATTATATCTGCTAATGTTTTTACAAAATACGTTCATACTCACGAATAACCTTCCGTGTATTGATGTTAAATACAGGGTGCAATGGATAGATTGTCGTCGAAATTAGGCTAAATCAAAATAACATTGAAATTTCATTTTAACAGATATATTTGCCAAAATTACACAAGCATATCTTGATGTACAAAAGAGTAGATTTATTCAATAAAATCGCCATTCGATTCATTCACGATTGAAGAATCACCTGCAATTCTTCTGGACGGTTTTCTTAATTTAAGTTGATGAACGCTACCATAATCATTGCCTTCAGTTCAGTTTTGGTGATACAAGGAGTTTGTTGGACTCTAGCTTAACGGTGATCCCACATATAATGAACAAGTGTTTTGCAGTCTTAGAAGATAGGTGACCAGATGTAAAGGGTGATGTGGTCGCAGAAATTGTCGGACAGACATGACTGGGTTCTCCCGCTTGTGTGGCATGATGCAGATTGCTATTGCCAGACATATATATATATATATATATATATATATATATATATATATATATATATATATATATATATGTATATATATATATATATATATATATAGAGAGAGAGAGAGAGAGAGAGAGAAAGAGAGATTCCAGAGTAACACAAATAGTAAAATATTTGTTAAAACTGGAAGTATTAAAATGTTTAATGCAAAGTCGCTAGACCAGACTTGCAGAGGTGTTTAATATTTAGGAAGGATGAAAGCTGACCAGAGCACACTACTGCTGTATACGTGCAGACTATGCAAAAAGAGAAACTGGCGATAGCGACATTTAAAAACAGCAATGTATTGCTAAACGGGAGGTCAGAGATCATGACCAAATGCAGACATATTAAGAAGTTCAACTTGCGGTTAAATTTAGAAATTTTTTCTCCCTCCACTACTTCTTGTTTCGAAAGTGCTTAAGTTGTTGAGCCCCATGTACTCGATTTGCTGAACAAATCACCTGAGCAGACCGTAGAAGTTGAAACCGCGGTGGTGTTCTCTGATCAGCTTTCATCGTTTTTAAATACACACACACACACACACACACACACACACACACACACACACACACACACACACATATATATTTTGTAAAAATAAAATGTAGCATCATGATTCCGCCTCAAGACAATTTGCAAATGTTTTAAAAAATTTGACTCTACATATATATGAGAAATTGTCAAAAATTTTGACCCTGAAGATGAACAATGATGTTCGAAAGTACACGGTTATCTTACGGACAATATTTATTTCAATATAATTTTCAAATAAAAAGTCTCATTAGAAAATATGAGAAAATTCAAAAGAGAATATGCAGGACTATGTTGTCTTTGACATTCAACACAGCATGTTTAAAAGAAAAGTTGCTTCCAAATTAGACACACACACACACACACACACATATATATATATACATATATATATATATATATATATATATATATATATATATATATACATATATATATATATATATATATATATATATATATATATATATATATATATATATATATATATAAAATGGCTCCCGTTTCCTAGTATGACTCTCTGCTCAGGTGGTTACTCCTCCCTGCTGAAGATACTTGCTTTGGAAATTTGTGTTTGTCCCTGACTCACAGACCTCACCTGTTATTAAATACTGAAACTATGTTGGGCTTACCGTACTTATAGTTTCTGGAAGAGTGCACATCAGCAGTTTGAACAAGGTCAGTTCGCTAACGATATCAACAAATAGTTCCATTTACCCACCTTCACTAACAATGCTTGTGTCAACTCGTGGTATTGTTTTCAAGGACTGTCCAATGCCACTCTATTCTGGGTCGCCTCCTCCCCCAAAACAATAAGTCACCTTCCTAACAAATCGACTATATTATAATTCCAACCCCAGTCAAAAGTGAAAGTTTTAACCATACAGAAACCCATTGTTCTTTTGAAGACACCCGTAGATATGATGTCCCCCACGGTCTTCTCAAAGAAATTATACTCGGAGTAGGAACCTCGTGTATAAAACCAAAATTTCAATTCCTTCTTCATCGTCTTATCCTTTGTTGTGCTAGTGGTGATATGATCAATTGTGGAAAAAAGTGTTTTTAAACGCTGTGCGCTTTCTATCGACTCACAAAAAACTCTTGGACGATTTGAAATCATACCTAGAATATTTGTTTGGGTGTTGTCTGTTTTGGAGTGGTCTTACTCGATCACCACTTGACTTTCGCCATAACAAAAACCACTGTAAATCTTCTCGTTCTTATTTTATTCAATACACCTCATTTATTTTCATTTAGTACTCCTCATTTATTTTCACTCAGTACCCCTCACTTATTTTCATTCAGTACTTCTCACTTATTTTCCTTCAGTAATCCTCATTTATTTTCCTTCAGTACTCCTCACTTATTTTTATTCAGTACTCTTCACTTGTTTTCATTCATTACTCCTCACTTATTTTCATTCAGTACTCCTCACTTATTTTCATTCAGTACTCCTCACCTATTTTTATTCAGTACTGTTCACTTATTTTCATTCATTACTCCTCACTTATTTTCATTCATTACTCCTCACTTATTTTCATTCAGTACTCCTCATTTATTTTCATTCAGTACCCCTCATTTATTTTCATTCATTACTCCTCACTTATTTTCATTCAGTACTCCTCACTTATTGCTCGTCCATTTTCCACTGAGTACACGCTGCCCGAGCCAGGCATTTAACTGGCATTTATTGTTTAGCAAATTAACAAACCGAAGCTTTAATCCCCAAGGACACTGTCCCATAGGACAGTTCCCTGTAAGTTACCCTGATCGATATGTATTACAACGGCCGAAACGTTATGACAACAACAACAAAGATGAGTGCAATAGTCCTAATATAAACGCTTGTTTGGTGTTTAACGTAATTTTATCTCCATTTCATTATTATTATTATTATTATTATTATTATTATTTCCTTGGGTTTCAGTTGTATACACATTTTCTTCCTAGTCCCACCTAGAGACATAAGTTCAGAAATAGGTTCATGATATTTTCCATTGATCAAAAAGAAAACACACACACACACATTTTATATAAAGCTCTTCGAAATGTGCGAACTGTTCTTGTGGGTACAATCTTTTGTATTTCCGGAATCTGTTCAATGCGTTTATTGAAATCCTTTTCCAACCAACCCGAGGTCTGCAACTAGAAGTGTAATTACTGGTGTCCTCATGCATTCCACTTTTGAGATTTCTATTTCAAGAATTTTGATCTTTAAATATACGTTAAAATCTTGAAAGGGCTGCCATGTCAATAAGAAAATATGTTTTCTTATTGACATATCCCACTAACGGAAGTGTTCCTCAAGGCTCCATCCTAGGCCCTACTCTGTTCCTTATATTTATAAACGACCTTCCTGACGCCATAGACTCCAAGTAATTGCTCCGATGAACTACTTTCGCTTGTCCCTAGGCCTCATGAATTTAAACGTACTACGAGGCTGGCATCTCGTTCCCACCCCTTCACCGTTAAAACTGTTAGATGTAGACGTCTCTTCTACTCCAGTAGCTTCATGTCTCGCACATCTCGCCTGTGGAACTCCCTTCCCTATTCCTGTTTCCCTGACAAATACAATCTCCAACTATTTAAGTGTAACGTCAATCGACATCTCCAGTTGCCTTGATCTATCCACTTCCCTTCTCCACATCCTTTCACCTTTCACTCCTATCTGCTCTCGCTCCAAATCGTCTGTAACCCCCTTGCCTTGATCGATCCACTGTCTTTCGCTTTCTCCACATCCTCTCCTTTACCACTCCTATCTGCTCTTCCTCCAACCTTTCTATAACCCCTTGCGTGATAGTGGCCTCCAGCCTTGCTTGGGGTGATACGCTTATATATATATATATATATATATATATATATATATATATATATATATATATATATATATATATATAATTAAAATTTGATATTGGAAAAATGTAACTGAAATATATTCGTAAATTTTGCAAGTTTTCATTTGAAGTAAATAAAAAGAACTTTAAGTAAAATGGTCATGATATAAGGTAAAATCATGCGACAACTGAAATTAAGGCCATGAGGAATGGATTGAAAATACTTGAGCAAAGAAATTGTCGAATATGATGTGCGAGACATGAAGCTATTGGAGTAGAAGAGACGTCTACATCTAACAGTTTCAACGGTGAAGGGGTGGGAACGGGATGCCAGCCTCGTAGTACGTTTAAATTCATGAGGCCTAGGGACAAGCGAAAGTAGTTCCTCGGAGCAATTACTTGGAGTCTATGGCGTCAGGAAGGTCGTTTATAAATATAAGGAACAGAGTAGGGCCTAGGATGGAGCCTTGAGGAACACTTGCGTTAGTGGGATAGGAGCTGGAGATGAATCCATTGCGAACGACCTTCAATTCACGGTTTGACAAGAATGATTGTATTAGGTCAAACAATCGACCTATAATACCATAACCCTGGAGCTTACGAAGAAGGCTGACATGCCAAACTCTATCAAACGCTTTGGAGATGTCTAGGGCCACGGCACGAGCTTCACCGTTATTATGAATAGCTTGGTAGACAAATTCAGTGATGGCCGTAAGCACATCGGCCGTAGATCGGGCAAAGCGGAAACCATACTGCTTGTCTGAGAGCAGATCATGGGATATCAGATGATTAATCACTTCGGTGTTGATAATGACCTCGAAGACTTTGCCGAAGAGGGGTAGGAGACTGATAGGACGGTAATTGGAAGGGTCGGAGGGGTCACCAGAGTTCTTAAAGACAGGAACAATGGTTGAGGACTTCCAGCAGTCAGGAAAACAAGACTCCTTGAGGCAGCGGTTGTAGAATTTAGAGAGGGCATGTGCCAGTTCAGGCGCGCATTTCTTCAGGACAATGGCTGGTATCCCGTCACCACCAGTAGCCTTGTGGTGATCTAAGTTAGAAATAATGACCAACACCGACGACGGGGTTATGTGCAATCCGTTCAAAATTGCCTCGGTTCTGGGAGGGAAATCGGGCAAGGGTACCCCGGAAGAGTCTAGCGTTGAATTGGAAGAAACTTCCGAGCAAAGCATTCGGCCTTGTCGGCAGAGGTGGTCAGGACCTCAAACTGATTGAAACAGGGGAGGAATGGAGGGTTTGTTATTGTTCAGAACGCTCTTGCAGAGGCGCCAATAATCTTTGGAGCCAAATTTGCGGGATGCAATACGTTCCTTCATCCGAGCAGCAAATAGTGACTTGGCATCGTCGAGGATACGCTTACACTCGTTACGGGCAGAGGTAAATAGACGTCTATTGAAGTCAGACATATCACTACGAAAACGGTGGAAGAAGTGGCTCCTATGGGCAATGGCGGCTGAACAAGCAGCTGTGAACCAGGGGGAGGAGCGTGGTTTGACCTTGAATTTCCTGGAGCGGATGAAAGCGTCGATTCCAGCTTTTACCCAGGAAGAGACCTCTGAAGCACAATCTTCAACGGGGAGCTTAAATACAGCATCCCAGGGGACATCGCGGAGGAAGTCACGAAACGAGTCCCAGTCGGCCTGTTGGTAGCAGAATATGGTTCTGGTTGTAGGAGGCTCCTTGCAGGGGGTGGAGCAGAAGGAGATGCTAACAGACACTACAGCATCATCGGAGTTACCGATAGGACAGAGCTGCGTGGCACTACAAGACTCAGGGGTGGAGGTAAAAGACAGGTCGAGAAGTGAGGCCTTACAGTCACAGTTGTAAGCAAAACGCGTGGGGAAATCGATTATCTGTGTGAGGGACTGAGAGACTGAAAAGTTGAGAGTATGAATGCCTGCGAGGTCGGTAGTAGCATTATGCACATTTCATTGAATACAACAGACAAGGTGTTTTTATTTATACAATTATTCACGCAATCTAATAATTTTTCTTTTCGGATGATAAATTATATAAAAACTGTCCGAATGTTCTTTTTATCCGAGCGCTTTCGGCTATACATTTAGCCATTTTCAAGGATTATATTTTAACTGTTAAAATAAGAAATAGTTTGTTGTATATATGTTTTATAAAATCTTTTCATTTTTCAAAACACGGCCAAGATATTATGTCCATGTTCAAAGTTAATATTATTAAGTGTTGTTTTTTGTTTTTATTAATAAGGCTTCCATTATTTTTGCCCTTTTTTGCATGTAGATGATGCTATTATATTAGTGTTGTTATCAAGTATGTTCCGAATAGTGTCCGGTAGGTCTCAATGAATATTTAAATGAGATCTAATTGAGCTATGGTCACAAAGGTGTAGAGTGAGTCTGTGTGTCAAACATGTTGTAGTGTGGCCTATATAATTATTTACGAATTTTGATTGATCAGGAATATAATTCCTTAATGGGAAAATCTTGGAGGTGAAAAAACAACATTCGGAGAGGTTTTAAATAATTTATCATCCAAAAAGTAAAGAAAATAATAGATCGCATGAGAAATTCTATAAAAAACTAAATAAAAGCACTTTGTCTGTCGTATTCAATGAAATGTGCATGAAAGAAGGATTGCTGCCTATATATATATATATGTATATATATATATATATATATATATATATATATATATATATATACACACACACACACACACTTATATATATATATATATATATATATATATATATATATATATATATATATATATATATACACAGAGTAGCGAGCATAAAGATCAGGACGATGTTAAGAAAAAGTCTAAACCTGCAATAACTTTTTATTTTAAAGCTTCATAGAACATTTTATCAAGGAAAAATAAGGATATAAAGGTAAATTATATAATTCCAAAATATAAAGCTCAATAAACATATTTTGATAAAGGTATAAGAATAATTATTTAACATTCAAAAAGTAGATTATCAAAAACATCAGAACTCTCTTCCTTCTCTCTCTATGCCCACCAAAATTAGGCAACGTCGAGCCCAGCGGTACCTAGATGAGTTGGGAATACCAGTAGCTGTAAGCTTGGATATGTGGGTGGTGTAACTAATGACGTCTTGTTGGAATTCGATATTGGCGAGCCGAGTTCCAATTCCAGCTGGCTTCGTTATGCGCAATTACCCTTGTATTAATCCACGTGTTCTCCCCTCATTCAGCTATGGGTAAATTAGTGAGACATTTCATGAAGCATTATTATTAATTGCGTAGAAATTACTTAGTTTTCGACATAAGTAACCCTTAAAGGCTGATATCCCGCTAAAGAAAAAAACGACCAACCAACCTTCAATTTACTTACAATTTATTACCTTTTTCCCTCTTCTGAAAAATCGGTGATTTGAGTTCATTTCTCACATCGCATGTTTCCAAAACTGTAGTTCTATTTTATTTTCATTTTCAGTGTATTTTATCGGAAAAGAGATAAACAAAAAAAAACGAGGTCGCCTATTTTGCGCATTAAAATATGTTCATTCGGCTGTTTTGTTGTCTATAAAATCGAATAAACATTTCATTTGAATGGACGGAAGATTTCTAAAAAAAAACAAAAAAATGTTTCACGGAGTCATTTTTGAAAAGACACGATAAATACAGAAAGATTTCAATCGAAAGTTAGTTTATTTGTTATTTTCCTTTAAAAGATATTGAATCGAACGTTAGATAGATATGTCAGGATTTCATCGAAATAAGTCATACATATGTATAGATCGAAATTCGTTGAAAGAATATCATTCTCGACTGAATTCCTTTGAATTAATCACGTTTCAAACCCGTCTCTCAGCGAAGTATATCATATCATAGAATTAATCCTAAATGCTTAATTATCGGTATGATGGCGGCTCCGTTATTATGGCGGCTCCGTTATAAAAGAAAGACACTGAAAATAGAAAATAAGGAACATGAACATAGAATAACCTGTTCTATGTGTATTTTTGCACAAAACTGAAAATAGCTGCAAAGCCAAAGTATTAACCCAGATACTAGCCATATTCTTAAACAACATCTTCATATCCAAACTCTTATATGGATATCATGCGTGTCATCAAACCCGTTTAGAAATATCTAAACTGACAGCTGTATAAAACCGCATTCTCAGATGAATAATTAAAAATATCTTCAAGCTAATGAACTCTCCGTTTTAAAGTTGACCATATTACTTCGAATACCGTGGACTAGCTGTAAAGAATCCTAGACTGTAACAGATAAGTACGCATATCCCTTCAGGACATTCAACAACTAACATGAGTGGCACAAGTAACTCGGAAAGAGAATAATTACATAATGAAGATGTTGACGTTCCACATGACTTCGAACAAACTGTTAGGAAGGAAACCTCATCTGTACTGGACAGAGTAATAACATATAATATATGTGAAAATTCTATTTGTCTCTTGTTTTAATAGAAAGATTTTGTTTCAAACGATAATAGCACTGAATATCCGGTCAAGGAAAGCCGAATGTTTCCACATTGTTAAATTGTTAGTACTGCAAATTACGTTACTATTATTCACAGATACAATTTAGCGCATTGGTTTTATAAGCTTTGGAACGCCCGCATATTCATAAGTAAGTTGGATAAAGAATTTCTCCGTTATTGGATAACAGCGTTAGGGGATATCTATTTATTTTACTGGAAAGATACGCCACGACAGTTAGTTATTAGAAACTCGTGCAGTCTATTTATTTACGTTTATTTATTTATTACTTTCTTTCATCCTTCCAACCTTCCTTTCTTGCTTGCTTTGTCTAAAGAAAAGCAACGATATTTTGACAGAGTAGCTCAACTGAAAAAAAAAAAAAAAACTCAACTAAGAACCGGAAGTAGGCTCGAGAATATTCGCTTAAATTAATAATGAGAAAGTATTTATCTTATCTAACGAATATTTCTTTTTCAACGTCAAACTTCTTGTTAATGCATTTAACATATTTCGTCTCTATAATACGACTTCAGTATAATACGACCCTGTCTTTCTGAAGCTAAAATCGGAATAAATTATATCCTTCAGTATTACAATTATCCCTTTGCATTGTTTCTTTTCTTCTTTTTTTAAGTTAAAATTACCCGATAAAATCTGTCTATATTTCTCAGATATTGTATTATGTACACTATTTCCATTATTCGGACTATTGTGCGCAACTTTGTCGCCATATTCATTACAACGTTTCGGCCGTTGTACGATCCGGCCTTCCAACCACTTGAAGGCGGCCGGAGCGTACAACGGCAGAAACGTTGTAATGAATATGACGACAAAGATGAGGACAACAGTCCGAATAACGTAAATAGCCGATGAAATCTCTATGCCGTACATATATACCATTAAATTATTTAATTTCTCACGATATTAAAGTAGAGAAATAACCCGGATGTTTAGCCATTGTCTGTTTTTCTCATAATTTCGGAATTTATTTCCACATTTTTATAGCTGTTCGTAGTTGCTCTTTTGCTATTTCAAATATTTTTTAACTGAGTGAACTTGTGATACGATATAAGTCGTAATGGGAGCGAAATATCCAAATTAGAGAAAAAACAAATGGAGTAAAAATCCCATTAAGGTAGAGCAATCTCGACATTTATTTTTATATGCGATTTAAAAATGTTTTTATTATAATCTCTCATAATGAAAATATTATATATATATATATATTATTGTCATCCACAGACAGACAGTTTCGCTGTATCACAGCTCATCAGTGTGGCTAGAGGTCCGGTTACCTCTAGCTAGGATCGAAACCCGACTGAATTGGCATCAGTCGGAAATTCTACCAGTAAGCCGTCGGTGCACGGCAGGGATGACTGTAAATTTTAGCGTATTTATTTTTAAATTTAGATAAACACACTGTGACTGACAGTGACTTAATTCTGCCGAAGAGTCATGCTATATTAGCTTTAATAGTCACTGTTTACAAACCTACGCTTCCTTCCCACAGAGTTCAACCGAAATTAATTTTCAGGAGCCAATATTATTGTCATTCACAGACAGACTGTTTCGCTGTATCACAGCTCATCAGTGTGGCTAGAAACTGTTTACAAACCCACGCTTTATTCCTACAGAGAATATATATATATATATATTGTTACACCGGCCTTCCTAACACAAGGGAAGTACACCGGTTCTCACTATATATAGTGCCTACCGGGAAGAGAAAGCAGCGACAGTACTACAACTGCCTAGCTGAGTAGTACCCGTGTTTCCTACCTTTGTATCTGTAATGTTAAATACACTTGTTCTTTAAACCAACCTCGACTTGATTTTCTTCTTTTACTATTGTGCCACGACACAACATATATATATTCCAGACTCTCGAAACACTGTCTAAAAGTGCCTCTAAGACTCTGATTATTATAGGCAACACCGTCATTTTCCACAATTTCTATGCTCGAAATGGAATAATACATTCCCCTCCAACTTAGTCTGGGCATCACCTAGCCTGGACTGATCAATAAAATGATACCGGTGGAGACAAAATAAAAGTGAGGTTTTTAAACTTTAAAAATTCAGAAATTTATATGATTCTATTGAATTTCAATATTGTGACGATTATTAATCACGCCAATCGAATATTATACAGAACAAATTTCACATTAAACGTCACATAATAAAAATAAATTTCAGAATCGAGACAAATAATTCATCTTTGTTCATATTTGTCGATGCGCTGTAGACATAAGAAAAATAAAAATGATACATCTAAAATCATAGCGAAATAAAAAACAATGAATAAATCGTGGGTCCCATAGCAGTAAGTTTTTAGTTGAAATAAAAGAAACAAAAAAATAAAGACCATCTATCACAAAGGGCTTCCCGATTTTAACGAGTCCCAATAATTTTCCAAACATTAATCACAGAGATAACCCCAAATCCTAAGTGTAAACGAGAATCAGCTATAAAATATCTAGATCTCTAAATAAATCAAATAAATCACATTCAGTGCGCTTCTGCTGTCCAATCCTCTATTTCTCTTGACTCTCTCCACCAACTAATATTTACGGCCACAAGTCAAGTTCGCTCTGAAAGCGCGTTAATGTGAACTCTCAAATGATTTCAAGTCTCAATTATTGTATGACGTCGGGTAATTTGGTCTGGAAGTGCAAAGCCACTGTTTAAAGGTCTTTCCTGAAATTGAGTCATAAATTTGTAGGAAATTGAACGGCGTCTTTTCTGTAGATGCCGCAAATGGCCCAAGTGAAGATTTTAGCCGTTATATCCCGGATAATTCCCTAAATCTATCATTAGAGTTATCCTCTACATACTTAACAGTCATTCCAATTTGACAGCAATGACGCTACAGCTACGACCTGGGTGTTTTTGTTTTTTATTCATTTGTTTATTTATTTTTGCAATCTCCCCGAAGGATGAAAACTGCCTAATGTTAAATCGATTAGGATTTAACCTTCAAAAGGCGGGAAAATATTACATGAGTATGCACACCAAGGGTGGGATAATCTGGAATTTTAAAAAAAAATAGCCTTTTCATTATCTTTGCGTTAATCTATAATATAAACAAACACTGTCTGCGTGTGAATTTGTATCCGCTTGTATATCTGTTGTATGAGTGTGACTTGTTCGAATCAAAGGTACAGACAATCACACACACACACACACACACACACACACACACACACACACACACACACACACACACTCACACAAACACACACGTACATAATTTAATTGAGTTTGAAATAAGACATTGAAATAACACATTCCAATCCGACACAGTCTGGACAACACCTACTCTGGGATGAACAACAAAATCTTACTGTTATATACAAAAATGAAAATTAATAAAAAAAAAATCAAAAATTTATCATTTTATTGAAGATTTCAGTAAAGGATTTCAGAAAATGGAATTATATTTGAAAGCTTTAAAATATGAGAAATATTTTAAAGGTCTGCATTGATTTGAAAAATATAGTCACCAACGCAACAGAGATAGACACTCAGTTTGAATGAAACTGAAATGGTCAATTGTGTCAAGCGAGCTAATATTCTGTTTTGACAGGCAACAACCCTGCTTAACAGGAAAAACGTATAAGCCGGATCTTAGAAGTCCCAGTTTAGCTTCTTGTTGACACCCGCATAATCTGATTTCCTTTGGTTGCAACTGTCAATTTCTACGGCCATCTTGACATCGGAAAACATTGTGAAAGGAGACATCAATTATGGTGTGAATGATTTTTATGTCGATTTACAGAGAAATTATTTTAGACGTAATTTATCATCTGTCCTTTTATGAAGCCATTTCCCCGTATTTTCCTGATAAATTGACGTGTATTCATAACTAAGAGTACACTCATTATTCTGCAGTTGGTCTTACATGATTCAGTTTCCAGTTTGGTGGAAAATATTAAATGTTGTTGGTAGCTTTGTTTCTACGCCTTTCATTCCATATGCCCTATTGTATTTTATACGCATTCCTATATAAAACGTCCAGCACTATTTTTATAATATTTCTATGGCATTGACAATTAAACTGTGAGAAAGTAGGCACTGGGATTCAGTCTCTCCCCAACTCATATATATGACCTATTGTTAAAGATGCTGGAAAAATTATCGGTTCAGTGTACCGATCTCTTAAGTATATCAGATCCCATGCTATACGTCCTCTTACAGGAGCCAGCTCGAGCAAAAAATGGAGTATTGCTGCCATAACTGGGTGAGAGCTTCTCAGTCTTCACCTGTCTGTCGAGTCCGAAGATGTCTACGCGGGCTTGTATGTGATAAATTATTTACCACCCGACAACTCCTTTCCCATATCGTTATTTCCATGGCATGTGTTCTGACGAGCTACATACCTTAGTTCCACTAACCCGAAACTTTACAACTGGGCCCCACCATGACATATACACAAGAGTGAATCATCCTCATTTCCTTCATAGTCCACTAGTAAGTATCTTCAACATGGACACATTTTTCGCAGAAAAAACCGACTCCCAAGACGATGTTTTCCCAGTCTCTACAATATTGGTCTCTTCAAATTTATGTTTAACTGTTATCTTTTCCAGCACAAACCCATTAATGTTCGAAAATGAAGATAGATTCCGTGTGTCACCTTGGGGGTGATCAATTATTTTTCACTCTATAAATTCTTTTTCAAATACTAAACGTCGAGAGTCTCTCGCCACTCTATCGCTGTTTTCATAATGTGTTCTGACGAGCTACATTCCCATCAGCGTTGACCTTAGCATTTGGGGAACGACATACCTTGTACACGAGGATAAATCTCCCGCATTTCCTTTGTATTCCATTAGTAAAAAGTAAGTTCCACTCGGTCAGCTTTTTCCCAAGAACTGCTGCTTTGTGAAATAGACTTCCAGCAGGATGATTTCACAAACATTACAATCTTGACTGCTTCCCGTCTAGGGGAGGGGGATCCGTTAGTTTTTTCTGCATTACCTCATCAAATCCACTTCTTAGATTTTTTTAAAACTTATATATTATCGACCTATCTCACTCTGTTCACATATATCGAGCAAGATAGCTCGATGTCTAAACTATCTATCTATCTATCTATCTATCTATTCATCTATCTGTCTGTCTGTCTATCTATCTATTTCAAACTGTTCGCATTTATTTATCTAGCTTGCCCACACTATTCTATCTATCTATCTATCTATTCATCTATCTATCTATCAATCTATTCATCTATCTATCTGTCTGTCTATCTATTTCAAACTGTTAGCATTTATTTATCTAGCTTGCTCACACTATTCTATCTATCTAATTATCTACCTATTTGTCTGTCTATCTTTTTTTTGTTTTTCTGCATATGTAACTGCCTGTTTTCCTATCTATCTATCTATCTATCTATCTATCTATCTATCTATCTACAGGGGTTGGACAAAATAATTGGAACAGTTGCAAATTCCACTCCTATATTTCAAAGACCTATTATATTAAGAACTTTAACTAAAATTACGTAATTGCAGTTTATATTCTATTGTAAATACGTTTATTTATCTAATGTACTGTCTTTGTCTTATTTATTTGTTGAATTTACTAATATTTAAGCTAAATGCGTGACCTCTCCGAGTTCGAAAAAGAGCAAATTGTTGGAGCTCACATGGCAGGAGCCTCGATCACTAAGGTTTCTGAACTGTTGGGTTTTTCAAGAGCTACCATATCAAGAACTATGATGCAATTAGAGAAACAGGGCAAAACCTCTAGCAACCGTAGCAATTTGGGCCGGACTTGCAATGTGGCAAAAAATCGGACAAATGCGGCCAAAGTGACTGCTGAGTTGAATAATCATCTGAATAGTTCAGTTTCTACTAAAACTGTTCACTGTGAGCTCCATAAGGCTGCATATCATGGAAGAGCCTCCGTGGGGAAACCTCTTCTCTCCACTCGCAGCATTCAAAAGAGGTTGAAGTGGTGATGAGATCACAATGCCTGGTCTGCAGACCAATGGAATCAAGTCATATTCTCAAACAAGTCCAGTTTTTCTCTTTTCCCAACTTCAGGGCGAGATTATGTGTGGAGGCAGTCCAAAGAAGCTTACAACCTTGACTGCCTTCTTCCAACAGTGAAGCATGGAAGTGGATCAGTGATAGTTTGGGCCGCCATATCATAGAAATGTCTCAGTCCAATAGTTGCCCTGCATGGTAGAATCAACAGCAAAGTTTACCTGAACATTTTGGGAGATCATGTTCATCCAATGACCAAGACTTTATTCCCTGATGGTGACTGCATCTTCCAAGACGATAATGCTCTAATACATACCGCTCGAATGGTTAAGAAGAAGCATGAATGTGAGCTAGAACACATAGTGTGGTCTCCCCAATGTCCAGATATCAATATTATTGAACATTTGTGGTGCATTTTGGAGTGACAAGTTAAGAGCCGGTATCCTCCATCGTTGTGTCGTAAAGAGCTGGAGAAGGTGTTATTGGAAGAATGACTGAAAATTCCTCTAGATGAAGCCAGGAAGCTGTATGATTCCATTCCTAGACGTATTAAAGCTGTTTGGGAGGCTAAAGGAGGACTATTACCATATCAAATAAATTTTCTTTGAATTTAATAAGTGTTTCAATTATTTTGTCCAACCCCTGTATCTCTCTCTATATCTATCTATCTATCTATCTATCTATCTATCTATCTATCTATCTATCTCAAACTGTTCACATTTATTTATCTAGCTCGCTCACACTATTCTTTCTATCTATCTATCACAATATCTTAAATATATCTATCGCAATCTGTTCAAATCTATCGATCGCTTTATATTGACCTATTTTCACATCTATATATCTAGTTAGCTAGATCGCTATGCTATAATATGTTATCTATCTATCTATATATCTATCTATCTATCTATCTATCTATCTATCTGTCATACTGTCAGTCTTTTTCTATATGTATCAGTTTGGCTGTCTATTTATCTATACTCTCATGACAGTCCCGACAACGAATCCCACCGAGGAAACATCGCGAGCCTCTCTATCGTGATTTCCATAGCATCCGTTCTGATGAGCCATATTTCTTCATCCCACCAGCCCTGATCTTCGCATCTGTATACGAGGAGGAATCATCATCATTTCCGTTGTATTCCATTAGTACAAGGTAAATTCCATTCGGTCAGCTTTTTCTCCCAAGAACTGCTGCTTTGTGAAATAGACTTCCAGCAGGATGATTTCACAAACCCTACAATCTTGACTGCTTCCCGTCTAGGGGAGGGGGATCCGTTAGTTTTTCTGCATAACCTCACGAACTCCACTTCTTGCAATTTTTTTTCACTCATATAAGACCTATCTCACTCTGTTCACATATATCGATGGAGTATTTCTGCCATATCTGGGTAATAGCTTCTAGGTTTTGACCTGTGTGTCTTGAGTCCAAAGCGTCTATATGGGCTTGACAACTCTATTCTCACAGACGAAACGTCTCGAGCCTCTCGCTGCTTTGTTGCTATATCCATGACATGTCTTCTGACACGCTAGATTCTTCAGTCATAAAGAGATGTATTCATCGTATTATTAGCATATCGGAGTATTGCTTTCATTGCGGGACTTGCTTCTTGGACCAGACGTAACGCTCAGAGCCTATGAGGAGAAAACAACTTTTTTATTTTGTGTTCTGCCTTCACATTCGGCTGATATACAGAATAAATCAGAAAGAGATTTAGTTTCAGGTCAGTATAAAACATGGTAATATAATTCTTATTTTTCTTCATATTAAAAGCTAGACTCATTGTTTAGCGTACTCCGATAGGCTAATAATCCGATGAATACATCTAGTTAAGACATCACACAATATGAAATGGACAAAATCCGACAATTATTTTAAGGCATTTTTTTTCTGTTTATACGTTCTTTCTATAGATACATATATTTAAGTAAATGCTCTGTTTATAATAAACAGTATTAACGACATTCACCGGCCTTGAATGTCCGAGAATGTCGGAGGACGCATATTTTTTATGACAATTTCTCGGACATTCAGGTCGGTAAATGTCGTTAATACTGTTTATTATAAACAGAGCATTTACTTAAATATTTGTATCTATAAAAAGAACATATAAACAGAAATAATGTCTATAAATTTTCATGTATTTGTATAATAGATATTTCCAGTTATTTACCCGCTATGGAAACAGTTAACGAAGAATAGAAAGAAAAAAATATTTAAAAGCGAGCCCCCAATTTTTTTTCTTTCATTCATGGAAAACAATAGGCACTTCGTCTTTTATCTTCAATCTCATATTTACGCATGTGTTAGGCTCTCTTCTTGCCGTCTCGAACAAGCGGTTACCAGTTATTGCATTCTTCTGCAAGTTGGTGCTAGTTATCTGGATCAATGTGAAATTTCTCAGTCGTCCATGAATACATCTTTATTGCACTGTGCAAGGCGGATTACTGAGCGCTGTCTTGTTTCCAGACCACCATACATAACATCATTTGATATGTGGCAATCCTTAACTAGATGAACAGGACCCAGCCATCGTATTCCTTCCTGGCAGACGAGAATATGTGAGTTTAAGACCTGTTCTCTCCATTATAACATCATTAGTGAGTTTGTCTCATGTGGTTCAGATGATGCGACACAAATGTCTGATACGTATGCAATATTCATCTTTGAATTACTTGAATTAGATTGCTTGATACGGAAGATAATACTGAAAATATTTGTATAAAATAAATGCATCTCTGATCAATGTTTCGGATACTCTAATGGGAAACTATTGTGTTGTTCTCTGTCTCTCTCTTTCCTTCTCTCTTTCTTATCATTATTATGTTTATTTATTTATTATTTATATATTTTATTATTTATTTTAATTTATCTCATTTTATTTTTAAGCAATTTTCATTAGTTTATTAATTTTCATCAGAGCATATTTTTATTATAAAATTTATTAATTTTATTAGTATTCTTAATGTTATGGTCCAGGTTCCTTGTACCACGGTGATGGTCCAAGGTAGAACCAATGAAGAATAACTCGAACACAGGTATGGACGAAGTAGAAGTGTTAGTAATAACAATCAGGTCTCTGACTGACTCACACTGACTCTGTGTCTGACTCACATTACTGCTTCCTCTTGAGGCGCAGTATTTATGGGGTACGGGATAGTCCATTACTATTATGGGTAAGTTCCCATAACAGTTAATATTATAATTGATTTTCATACAAAAAATAGAATTACCACCTTTAATTTCAAATCGTTCTTTTAATAACAACAGCGTCCCTTTTTAAATTTTATAAGTTTTATTTTCAAACTTAAATGTTAATCTGGGACAGGAAACTCGGAACATGAATAGTCACCGAAACTTTAGACCTTTTATGTTTTTCATTTTGTTTAGTTTTTATCACTTTTGTTATTATCTAGCATTTCCTCCATTACTTCGTTGTAAAGTTTATTAACATTCCACGTAATTCTTTTTTAAGTCGTGGTTTGTTTGACAATATAATTTCAAAAGCAATTCATTGATTAAATGTTTACATGAAATCTTTTTAAAAGTTTATACACATCTATCTATCTATCTATCTATCTATCTATCTATCTATCTATCTATCGATCGATCGATCAATCTCATTCTGTCCCTTCCTATCTATCTATCTATCTATCTATCTATCTATCTATCT